>JAPDVR010000018.1:11872765-13079431 GCA_026230005.1 Gila orcuttii
CTCAATTGCGGACGGATTTTTGATATCTCGAACGGTTTGGCCGTGGCGAAGAAACGAATTTATGGCGAGAAAAGAGAAACACGAAGTGTTATAACTTCTGCATACATTAACTGATCTTGATGAAACTTCAGCAGTGTGTTCGTGGTAAGAGGCCAATCAGATGGATGTAACTATTGTGAGTCAAAGTTATAGCGCCACCAACTGGCAGCAGGAAGTGTGTCACTTTCTAAATGCTTTTGACAAAAGTTGGGGGGTTAGTTTTATCTACAGTAACAAAACTCGATATGTATATTGTCCTCTTCGAGCCAGACAACTTTCTAATTTACCGTAATTAGCTACGACCAACAGGAAGTCAGATATTTTGGTTTGAATATGGTGAGCCTCTCTCTGAGCCTACGTCTCTGTATGGCAAGCCCTTTTAACATTTAAAAGCTAAGTTTGACTATCCGGAATTAACATTGTAGATATCAATAACGTCTTTCTGACAAGTCGTAATTATATTTTGGATAGTTTGTATTATCATTTAAGATATCTGTAACGTAATTGACCTATGGCTAAGCCACGGCCCCAAACACGATGAGCCAATCACAGTGTGCATAGCTAACCCAATAAAATGAAAGTTACAGATATCAAATTTCAGATATCTCTAATCAAAATGAATTTCAAGATATCTCCGAACAACACAAAGTCAGATATTTTGGTTTGAATGTGATTTTCAGGAGAATTTTCTCCCTCCCTCTCCCTCTGTCTCTGTGTGTGGGGGGGGGGGGTTTGGGGAATTTGTCTATTATTTTAATGGTGTTCAAGGTTTCAGGGGCTTTTGGGGCCCTTAACTTGTTTGAAAACTCTTGAAACTTTGCACACAGGTCAGAGCCCACGGCCATCACGGCCGGGCTGAAGCTCGTACCTGGGCATGGCAGGGGGGCTCAACAGCGCCCCCTTGAACGGGGTCCCCAAAACTTGGTCCATAGATCAAACACGCTTGCATGAATTGATATGAAACTCAGTACACATATAGATCTCATCTGGCCGAACAACTTTCCCTTGGTCAAGTTTTACGCCAGCCCAACAGGAAGTCGGCTATAATGGGTTGTTTGGAGAACGCTTGCTCTGGAATTTGAAGTACTTCTCCTAGAGATTGCAACTGTTTACCACCAAACTCGTCACTTTCTAAATGCTTTTGACAAAAGTGGGGGGGTTAGTTTTATCTACAGTAACAAAACTCGGTATGTATATTGTACTCTTCGAGCCGGACAACTTTCTAATTTACAGTCATTAGCTACTACCAACAGGAAGTCAGATATTTTGGTTTGAATGTGGATTTCAGATTCTGAGTTTTTAGCTCCTCCTAAGTAGTTTATTTTATTCACGCCAAACTTTTTCAACATGATGAAAATACATTAAAGATGCTAAATTGTGAACGGATATTGAATATCTCAAACGGTTTTGCTATGGTGAGGGATTAATGTAAAAAAAAAGAATCAGGAAATGTCTCATATCTTTCTAAAATGTAATTATACACCACTTATTTTTATATAAAATTATACAATTATTAGAACTAAACCCATTTTATTAATTTTTTTCAATTAAAGAATTATGTTTAAGTTTAAAAACAGCCACAATGGTTGTTTAGTAAAAAAAAAAATAATAATCCAAATCATACATAGTGCTATACTGCCCTCTTGTGTTCAAAATCAGGTAGGCCTATTTTATTTATATATAAATATTAGGGATGTTACTATGGGAGTATTTTACATTAATTAATAATGGTGCAGAGTAGAGCGAGCTTTTTCAATTAGTTCCTATGGAAGTAGGAATAAACTAAACAACGTTCACTCTGTTCTGCTCGTTCCTCACCGTGGGCGCGCACAGTTATGAATGCCCGTGCAGCCGTGAGCATTTTAGTTTAATTTTAAAATTAGTGCCATTTCGGGTGGATGTATTACTTTAATTTATTTAACAAAAACACAATGTTGTGTTTTATTGCGAGTGTACACAAATATAAGTAAACACTTTGCAGTTTGAATGATGTCCTGTATGAAGAAAATGACGGAGTATGTTTTTATCTGTAACACACTGTTCAATCGCGCTGAGCCACCCACACCCACACACACACATTCCAGCATTGCAATCTTGACATCGCAAGCCTGTTCATTTATACATATGTGCTATATATATATATATTAGATCAATATATATGTTTTCCTTAAAATTTTTGAAAACCTATGCAATATGATGGATGTCCAAAAGATGGCAGTCACAGACTGTTTTTAAATGGGGTTGGATAAATATCTTTTTGCTTTTAAAAGTGTGTGTGTGTGTGTGTGTGTGTGTGTGTGTGTGTGTGTGTGTGTGTGTGTGTGTGTGTGTGTGTGTGTGTGATTGTGCCTTGGTGTCTGTTAGTGATAAGAGTTTAACCCTTGTTCAAGCTTAAGTTTAAGGCCTTGTCTTTTTGGATATATATATATACATATCCACCACTTATTTTTATATAAAATTATACAAATATTAGAACTAAACCCATTTTATTAATTTTTTTCAATTAAAGAATTATGTTTAAGTTTAAAAACAGCCACAATGGTTGTTTAGTCAAAAAAAAAAAAATAATTCCAAATCATACATAGTGCTATACTGCCCTCTTGTGTTCAAAATCAGGTAGGCCTATTTTATTTATATATAAATATTAGGGATGTTACTATGGGAATATTTTCCCACCGGTTAATCAACGTGTGACACCGCAGGGAGCTTTAAAATCGCTAACTTGGAAGTGGAAGTAAAATACGGACGTCCGCACAAGACATTAATAATGGTGCAGAGTAGAGCGAGCTATATATATATATTATTATATTATTATATTATTATTTTTAATAATATATATACATATTATTTTTTCTCCAAAATATTCATATAACCCATATATGTATTTAAATGTATTGTTTGCTTTAAATTAAATTAAGATTGTATATTTGGTAATTGAACCTAAATGAATTTAAAATTAATGTGCTATATTTCAGATCAATACAATCAAAGTTTTCCTTCATTTTAATCAACACTAACTTTATTCCCATCTGAATTATAAATAACTTATTTCTGTATAAAATAAAAAATCCCGAATAATCCAGACCAAACAGAGCGCACTATTCCTACAACATCATCAGTGCTGAAGCGGAACTACCAGAGCCTTCGGCAGATAGCGAGCAGATGCAGCATATGTGTTGTAACGACGCAGGGTCAGGCCAGGGGGATCCATTTGCAGCTTTTTATTAAGAATGGTCAAGACAGAAAGGGTGAGCAATGGCAAACAGGGCAGAACAGATAAGGCAGAGACAAACCAGGTTGACAGGCAAAGGGCCGAGGCAGGCAGCAAGAATCAGAGTCCAATAAACAATCCAGATTGGGCCAGGCAGAATGTAGTCAGCAACGGTAAACAATCGGTCAAATACAGAAATCAAACATGGGAAATGATGGCCGGGCAAAATCAATATAAGGGGCTATTGTGGTTCACGATCATAGGCCCTGTCCCACATGGCACACTTCATATGAATTTTCAGTCTTGTGTACTTATTTCATGTGTCCGTAAAATCCATGAGACCATCTGTAGGGTGTCTCATTTGTCATTTTAGGTTTCAGAAGGTTGCTCACGCATACTTTGTGGTTGATATGTGCCCTCTATGTGCACTTTTGCAGAGCCCACACTGATGCAAGCTCTACAGCACACTTCTTTTCGACAGTCAAAGCAGGGCTACGTTTTTGTACGTTGTGCACAATAACCCTAAAGGCACCAGGGTGGCGGTGTCACCGGCTTCTTATATATATATTAGTGCTGGGCAACGATTAAAATTTTTAATCGCGATTAATCGCATGGTTTTCTTGCGATTAATCGCGATTAATCGCATTGTTATGCGCAAAATTGAATAATGACTTCTAAAGTAGTGTATTGCGCACTTTTGATTTAAATGTACCGCTATATACACAAAAGTGCAATAACTTTAAACAAATAAGGTGCTTTTATACCAGCAGTATTCCCTTTACACAGTAATCTCAAATCTCAACTTAAACATTAATGTAATCAAATCAAATATTTAAACAAAGCTATTTGCTACTGCCAGGGCATTACCTTTTATCTAGTTTGTTAAAACGAGTCCAGTTTTCTTGTTTTTTTTCTGAACAGGTATCAACAGGTATCTTTTATCAGGGAGCAGCAGAAACAGTCTATGTAGTAGTCAGAGGTCATGATCACTACTATATAAGTCGACCAACGTTACTTATAGTAGCTTAGGTTTGGTCATGCCATGGTTTCCCACGTAAGATTCCATTAAACAGAGTAAAAAAAACAATTTATACTTTATACTCACGCTGTTGCTGTGTAGCGCGCGTACACTTTGGCGTACCCTGACGTGCACCTCTCCAAAAATGTAACGTCAATTCTACGCGTACCGCAAGCGCTGTGATTGCTACAACTGCTCCTCGGGTTTCACATGCTCCATCTGCATGTGTAATTGCGCGTCAGCGCGGACAACGACGCAGAGATATAAATGAAAACCAACGCGTAGACTATAGCGTATTGTCTTCGGCGTAAGTCCGACGCAGAAGTATAAATCAGCCAAGAGTGAGGTGAAGTGGTCGAGCACAAGGTGCAGCGACAAGCGGGTGCGTTCCTGTGAAACTGTTGCGGTCATGCTCGCCTCACGCACGCGCCCGCGTGTTGCCGAAGTTGAATGGTCTATAACTTTTTATAAAGGACGCGCAGCACAAATCATTAGAAGAGAGACTGATCCTCGGTTTGCTGTTAGTGAGTTTCCAGAATCTAAATAGTTATTATCTATAGGTTTTATAGGTACTATCCATAGAGCGCCTGTCATTCACTCGCGGAGCGCAACCCTTTAACTGTTCACCAGAGAGAACCTGCCTCTCTCCACTGCTTGTTTGGGTGGGTTATTTGCTGGCTGACCAACATCCCACCCCTCCTGTGATCATGGTTTGACTGTAGGCCTATGTGTATTCAGAGCCAGTGAGCAACGGACTTTCAAAATAATAATAATAAAAAAAACTGCGTTAATGCGCGATAAAAAAATTGTCGGCATTAATTAATTAATGCGTTAACGCGATAATAACGCGTTAGGGCCGGGCTGAAGATGGTACCCGGGCGTGGCAGGGGGGCTCGACAGCGCCCCCTGGAACGGGATTCGAAAACATGTCCATATAACAAACACGCTTGCATGAATTAATATGAAAATCGGTACAAATGTAGATCTCATCATTTCATATATCCTTCGTACTATATACTATATGTACATATATCCAGCCCAACAGGAAGTCGGCTATTATGGGTTGTTTGGAAACTCATGCTCAGGAATTTGAAACACTTCTCCTAGGGAATTCACCCGATCGTCACCAAACTCGGTGTGCATGAAGTCAAGACATTGAGGATGAAAAATTGCCAGGGGATTTTTGATATCTTGAACGGTTTGGCCGTGGCGAGGAAACGAATTTATGGCGAATAATGGAAACAGGAAGTGTGTTATAACTTCTGCATACATTGACTGATCTTGATGAAACTTCAGCAGTGTGTTCGCTGTAAGAGGCCGATCACATGGATGTGACTATTGTGAGTCAAAGTTATAGCGCCACCAACTGGCAGCAGGAAGTGTGTCACTTTCAAAATGCTTTTAAATCACCCTCTTATTTTTACCCGATTTGCTTAAAACTTTGTGTATAATGTAAACACATGGCAGATGTAGACCTGTGAAAGGATTATTGATATCTTAGATACTGTTGCCGTGGTAACGCATCAAACTTTAAGATTATTTTTTTATGCTTTTGAGACTCTTAGCATACTTGAAATTGCATGAAACTCGACAGACACATCACATTTATTAGCCAATAGACATGTGCAAAGTTTCAGAAACAGGCGTGGTGCAGGGGCTCAGTAGCGCCACCTTTTGACAAAAGAGGGGGAGTTAGGTCTATACTTTTATCTACAATCTTAAAACTCAGTATGTATATTGTTCATATCGAGCTGGACAACTTTCTAATTTACAGTTATTAGATCAGACCAACAGGAAGTCAGATATTTTGGTTTGAATGTGGATGTTTTGGAGAATTTTCTCTTCCTCTCTCTCTGACCCTACGACTCTCCATGTGTTTGGGGGGAGGGGGATTTGTCTGCTGAGTGAGAATGCTTTTATTTTTGTTTTTCAAGGTTTTGGGGCCCTTAACGTGCTCGAAAACTCTTGAAACTTTGCACACAGGTCAGAACCCGCGGCCATCAGGGCCGGGCTGAAGCTGGTACCCGGGCGTGGCAGGGGGGCTCGACAGCGCCCCCTGGAATGCGATTCGAACACTTGTCCATATATCAAACATGCTTGCATGTAATAATATGAAACTCGGTACATATTTAGATCTCATCGGGTCGAACAACTTTCGTGCTCTAAGTTTAACGACAGCTCAACAGGAAGTCAGCTATTATGGGTTGTTTGGAAAATGCATGCTTTTATTTTTTATATACTTCTCCTAGAGAATTAATCCAAACACCACGAAACTCGGTCAGCATGAAGTCAAGACATTGAGGATGCTAAATTGCGGACGGATTTTTGATATCTCGAACGGTTTGGCCGCGGCGAGGAAATGAATTTATGACTAAAAAAGGACACAAAGTGTGTTATAACTTACTTCGTTTTACCTACAGTTACAAAACTTGGCGTGTATATTGTTCTCGTCAAGCCGAACAACTTTCTAATTTACAGTCATTATCTCCGACCAACAGAAAGTCAGATATTGTGGTTTGAATGTGGATTCTGAGAATTTTCTCTCCCTCTCTCTGACAGAGAGAGTGTCCCCTGCCATTCTGTCTGTGTGTGTGTGTGTCTGTGTGGGGAGGGGGAGAAGGAGGGGAAGGGGGTCTCTTAGGGTGATAGTTTAAACACAAAATCATAAATTGGGCTATACTGCCCTCTTGTGTCCAAAATTGTATTTATATATAAATATATTACGTATGTGACTGAGGATGTTGTGTTTTATTGCGAGTGTACACAAATATAAGTAAACAGTTTGCAGTCTGAATGATGTCCTGTATGAAAAAAATGATGGAGTATGTTTCCACTGTTCACACACACACACACACACACAGTTCGATCGCGCCCGCGCCTCTCTCTCTCACACACACACACGCGCGCGCGCACACACACACACACCCACACACACAGTTCGATCGCGCCCGCGCCTCTCTCTCTCTCATACACGCACACACACACAGTTCGAACGTGTGCGCCTCTCTCTCTCAAGCTGGAGTGTGTGTGTGCGTGCCAGAGAGACGTGCTGGCGCGAGCGAACTGTGTGTGTGTGCGTGTGTGATCGCGCTGGCGCGATCGAACTGTGTGACAGAGAGGGAGAGAGGCGCGGGCGCAATCGAACTTTGTGTGTGTGTGTGTGGGAGTGAGTGAGAGAGAGAGAGAGAGAGAGAGAGAGAGGGCGGGCGCGATCGAACTGTGTGAGAGAGAGAGAGAGAGAGCGCGATCGAACTGTATGTGTGTGAGAGAGAGAGAGAGAGAGAGAGAGAGAGAGAGAGAGAGAGAGAGAGAGAGAGAGAGAGGGCGGGCGCGATCGAACTGTGTGAGAGAGAGAGAGAGAGAGCGCGATCGAACTGTATGTGTGTGTGAGAGAGAGAGAGAGAGAGAGAGAGGGGGGGGGGGGGGGGGGGCCGGCGCGATCGAACTGTGTGTGTGTGAGAGAGAGAGAGAGAGGCACGATCGAACTGTGTGTGAGAGAGAGAGAGAGAGAGAGAGAGAGAGAGGCACAGAAATCATTTTATAGGGAAATCAATTATTTATAATTCAGATGAGAATAAAGTTTGTGTTAATTAAAATTAAGGAACATTTAGTTTAACATGGGTTGTGAATACACCCATGTTAAACATTAAAATTTACTTCCATTGTAAATTATAATTACATTAATAAACCTGTACAAAGACCTCGAGATAAATACTGGGCTTCTATATTTACACATTTAAGTGCTGAAAAACATATTGAGCTATGACATCCTATGACATTAAAAATGATTCTATATTTAAATTATCTCATATTTGTGGCTTTTGTGGTTCACGATCATAGGCCCTGTCCCAAATGGCACACTTCATGTGAATACTCGGTCTTGTGTACTTATTTCATGTGTCTGTTAAATCCATGAGACCCATGGATGAGGTGTCTCATTTTTCATTTTAGGTTTCAGAAGGTTGCTCACGCATACTTTGTGGTTGATATGTGCCCTCGATGCGCACTTGATGCACCCAAACTGATGCAAGCGCTACAGCACACTTCTTTTCGACAGTCAAAGCAGGGTTACGTTTTTGTACGTCGTGCACAATAACCCTAAAGGCACCAGGGTGGCGGTGCCACCGGCTTCTTATATATATATATATATATATATATATATATATATATATATATATATATATATATATATAGCTGCGAGCAGCGATGAAGGGCCAAAGCCGGCGGCACCGCCACCCCGGTGCCTTTAGGTAACTAAAGGAACTGGGGTTGCGGTGCCACCGGCTTGGGCCCGTAATCGCTGCGAGCAGCTATATTTATTGTTTTGAATTTAAAAGTAACTGCTTTGTTCCGCATCGAACAGCCTAAATAAATAAATAAATAATTAGGGCTGAGTAAATAAATAAACAAACAAACAAACGACGAATACAGTAGGCTAAAGTAAGCATATAGGCCTAGGTCATAAAATTATTTGTGTTTATAGCCTAATAGTTATTGTGTTTGCAGATTAGTTGTAGGATATTATTTCGGTTATCAGACAATAGGATATTTTTTTTTTTGTTCTATTCTTCAGAAACAATCTCATACCAGTCGCCGAGATCGAGTTGGCGACCACTGGTGTTTAATATAGCAAAGTAAAGTGCTGCAGCCTAGGCCTATTAAAATGATAAAAGATAAAAACATATCAACCCCAACAATAATAAAAATGCAATAGGCTATATCAAAAATGTATACCCACCCTTACCCATATCCATATTTCTATGTTTTGGCCCTCAAAATGTGGGTTAAACAAGAAAACACAAAAATATAACAGACACAGACGTCACGCTATAAGACAGACGTAATTGTCACGTTCAGTGTGAGGAATGAGTGAAGGGAAAGTAAATTGCGTATGGCGTTCCGATCGGCTCTTTAATATGACTTTTAGGGGTGTAACGATATTCAAACCGAACCGAAAAACCGCGATACAACAGCCACGGTTCGAACCGCGATACTCTCATGTCGAACCGAACGCGCCCCGCCCCCTGCTGCCCCAGCCCAACTCTCACTTCACTTTGTCACAAAACTATTATTTTCTTCCTTGATATTTGATTAAATAGTAAATAATGAGTACACTTTTAACAACTAATAAGAGCTGTAGTTTTACTAAATATTATTATAATATTATTTACTAAATAAAGTGCATGTCACGTGATTTGTGTGATCGATCACGCATGGGAGTTTACGTTTATATACACACTTCTTCAGGATGGCAACTCCGCGGCAAATTGAGATTGAAGACCCTCCGGTCACATTTACGTCTCCTGTGTGGGCACATTTTGGTTTTCCAGTGGACTACAATAATGGAAATCGTGTCATAGACAAAACGCGCGTCGTCTGTCGTAAGTGTTTCACAAAAGTTGCTCATACGACGGGAAACACTTCTAACATACAAGCACATCTCCGGAGACATCATCCCGACATTGACATCAGCAGCACACGTAAGAGACCTCAAAAACAGGAAACTCTTTCTACTGCTTTTAAAATTAAGCTACAGGCCGACTCAGACCGTGCTCAAGCAATTACCAAGGCAATTGGTGTTTTCATGGCGCTGGATATGCGCCCATTTTCAGTTGTTGAGAACGACGGATTCACGCATTTGCTACGTGTGTTAGAGCCCAGATATCAACTACCGAGCCGACCGCATTTTAGTCAGAATGTTTTGCCTCAACTTTACAACAAAGTGAAAGCCAAACTGGTGGAGGACCTGAGCAATGCAAAATTCATTGCTTTAACTACAGACGGGTGGACTTCCCGTGCAACTCAGTCCTTCATCACGATCACAGCGCACTATATTACGACAACTGGGTAATTGCAAATCCCGTTCTCCAGACACGCGCTGTCTATGAAAGCCATACAAGTCATCATCTGTCAGAAATATTACAGGGAGCTGTAGCTGAGTGGAAAATTGACAGAGAAAACGCGACTGTTCCCGTCACAACAGACAACGCCAAAAACATAATGAATGCAGTTAAAGCAGCCGGATTTTCACCAAACATTCGATGTTTTGCACACACTGTTAACCTGGCTTCACAACGGGGGATGGGCGTTAACCAGATGTCACGGCTTTTAGGCAGAGTGAGAAAAGTTGTCACTTTTTTCCATCGAAGCACTACTGCTGCAGCAGTGCTCAAGGACAAACAAGAGATGCTCCAACTGCCTACACACAAGCTGATCCAGGATGTCCCCACCAGGTGGAACTCAAGCTATGACATGCTTGAGCGCTACCTTGAACAGCAGGCTGCTGTTTTCTCAGCACTTACAGACAAGAATGTTAAGAGGAACATTAAGGACATTGTTACTCTGTCTGATGAAGATGTAAAAGTAGCTGAGGACATTGTTCAGGTTCTCAAACTACTGAAAACGGTAACAGCTCTGTTGAGCACTGAACAGCTGCCAACCGTTTCAATGATAATGCCACTGAAACACACCATTCTGGAATCTATGAACGTGTGTTGCACAGATACAGCAGTTGTGAAAGATGTCAAATCTGCCATTGTGTCCGACTTCACCAACAGATACCCAGACTCTGACCGTTTCTGGATGAGACCACGCGCAGAATCGTCTTCAACAGCCTGATAGAGAAGATTCTGGAATACCATCCCTCACAGGTATTTTTGTTTAATTGTTTTAATTCCAAAATGAGTTAATTTAATAAAGTTGATTAATTAATTTAAATTAATTAATACATTAAAAAAAATACATTTTATAAAATTCATTGTTTATAAATACCACATACCTGCAACATATCTTACTAGTAGTGAATATGTCCTTTGAAAAGCACTTTACATATATCATTTTTGAAACTCTAAAATCTAAACAGAAACTTAGATCATCAGAAATGACGAGCATCACTATGTTTTTGGTAGTTTTATTTGTCAGATATGAATTGCAATTAGCAATAGTAGCTTAAAACTATTTTGTGGCCTTGTCCTTAATGTTAGGCCCAAGCCTCAAAGGAGCAGTCAGAAGTGGCATCCAGCAGTGAATGTGACCCTCCAGCCAAAAGAGCACCAATCGCGGAACCAGACGAGCACACCTGCATCCAAGTCTCTGTCTCAAATGGTGAAAGAGGAGGTGCAGCGTTACAAGGAAGTGCCGACTCTTCAAGTGGAGTCAAATCCACTTGCATGGTGGAAGGACAAAGAGAGCCAGTTTCCCCATTTAGCCAGGTTGGCTAAATGCTTCCTTGGAGTCCCTGCAACATCAGTCCCCAGTGAGCGGGTGTTCTCTACAGCAGGGGACATTGTTACAGCACAGAGAGCAAGCCTCTCACCTGAGAATGTGGACATGATGGTATTTTTGAAGAAGAATTTAAAATTTTATTTTAACATTTTAGATGTATTATACATTTTATTTTATTAGTCAGTGGAGGCATTTATTTAATTTTAGTTGACTCAGGTGTGCAGTTTATTTTTGACTAGTCAGTGGAGGCATTTCATTTTAGTTAACTCAGGTGTGCTAACTGCTCTAAAGAAAATGTGAAGCCAATGTATAAAGTTAAGTTAATAAAGATAAAGTTAATAAGTTAAATTATTGTTGTTGTTTTTATGAAGTTAAAAGTGAATCTAGTGTTATTATTGCTGGTACCCTGCCATGAACCCTGCCCCCACAGCAAACAGAACCGAACCGTGGCTCCAAAACCGTGATATGAACCGAATCGTGGCATTGGTGTATCGTTACACCCCTAATGACTTTACAACATGCACTCGTTACAATGAACGTCTCACTCAACTTTTTTTTTTTTTTTTTTTTATTCTGCTATTTATTCCATTCAATTTAAGACGCAGACGTCACGTAAATCACGTGTGGCGGTGAAGTGTCAAGTCAGACGTTACGCGTCATTCACGTGTGGCAGTGAAGTTATTTATCATTTTTTTCTCTAACACGCTCCTCAACACGGCTCAGTGCAGTGTGTCTGTTCCTGCGCTGCTATGGCGTTCCGATAGGCTCAAAAATGTAACTTTGTAGCACGCACTCGTCTCAATGAACGTAACGTCTGCGTCTGCAGAACGTCTCGTCTGCGTCTGCCACATCACTCGTTCATGTGCCAAACGTGACGTCTGCGTCTGCCGAACGTCTCGTCTATGAGGTGTGATTTGTGCACTTTTTGGCGATCGCTAAGCAAACTGAGAGGTAAACTAATATGGCGTTCCGATAGGCTAAAAAATTTAACTTTGTAGCACGCACTCGTCTCAATGAACATGTCTCATCTGCGTCTGCCACATCACTCGTTCGTCTGCAGAACGTCACGTCTGCGTCAAGGGGGTTTCCAGCACATTCCACACACTTATTCGTTCTTTATTATTTTCCCCGACTGATCTTCAATTCTATTTTATTAGCAATGAAGTGATATTACCTTGCTTATACATAGCTTTTTATTATATAGTAAATATTAATTTACACAAATTATTAGTGGTGTAACGATACACCAATGCCACGGTTCGGTTCATATCACGGTTTTGGAGCCACGGTTCGGTTCGGTTCGATTCTGTTTGCTGTGGGGGCAGGATTCATGGCAGGGCACCAGCAATAATAACACTAGATTCACTTTTAACTTCATAAAAACAACAACAATAATTTAACTTATTAACTTTATCTTTATTAACTTAACTTTATACATTGGCTTCACATTTTCTTTAGAGCAGTTAGCACACCTGAGTTAACTAAAATGAAATGCCTCCACTGACTAGTCAAAAATAAACTGCACACCTGAGTCAACTAAAATTAAATAAATGCCTCCACTGACTAATAAAATAAAATGTATAATACATCTAAAATGTTAAAATAAAATTTTAAATTCTTCTTCAAAAATACCATCATGTCCACATTCTCAGGTGAGAGGCTTGCTCTCTGTGCTGTAACAATGTCCCCTGCTGTAGAGAACACCCGCTCACTGGGGACTGATGTTGCAGGGACTCCAAGGAAGCATTTAGCCAACCTGGCTAAATGGGGAAACTGGCTCTCTTTGTCCTTCCACCATGCAAGTGGATTTGACTCCACTTGAAGAGTCGGCACTTCCTTGTAATGCTGCACCTCCTCTTTCACCATTTGAGACAGAGACTTGGATGCAGGTGTGCTCGTCTCCACTGGAAATAACTTTCCAAACAGTTCCGCGATTGGTGCTCTTTTGGCTGGAGGGTAACATTCACTGCTGGATGCCACTTCTGACTGCTCCTTTGAGGATTGGGCCTAACATTAAGGACAAAGCCACAAAATAGTTTTAAGCTACTATTGCTAATTGCAATTCATATCTGACAAATAAAACTACCAAAAACATAGTGATGCTCGTCATTTCTGATGATCTAAGTTTCTGTTTATATTTTAGAGTTTCAAAAATGATATATGTAAAGTGCTTTTCAAAGGACATATTCACTACTAGTAAGATATGTTGCAGGTATGTGGTATTTATAAACAATGAATTTTATAAAATGTATTTTTTTTAAATGTAGTAATTAATTTAAATTAATTAAATTAATTTTCTAAAATAAAATCTTGAATTGAATTGTTTCAGTCAAACTTGGACTCAGCACATTTGGAATTGCCTGGAGTAGACCTCATAAAAAGTGTTTTTTTTTTGTTTGTTTTTTAATAGGCTATATAGGCCTATATCTTGAAGCAGCAGGATCTGCAGACATCTCTTTCAAGCCATAAATAAAATAGTTAAAAAGCTGATGTGGATGTTTCTGCATTTCAGCACTCCTAATTTATACCACTTTATACAATACAGCATATTGCTTTAAAGCCACAAATATCATAACTTCCTAGAGGCCTACTGTAATTGAGACATGCACCACGGAAACATGGTTCGTTTCTTACTCTAATCCAAACCCGATGTTCTTGGTTTGCTTCTTATTTATTAAATCCAGTCCATTCGTTGATTAAATATTGATTTGAATTAAGATACAAATTATACAAAACGAAATTCACTTTAAAGAAAGTGTCACAGGTCGGGATGGCCCCCCTCTGGCGCAGACCACCCCTGTGAGCGTACTACCTCGAGGAGTTACCCAGAGACACCACGAAACCAGACAAGGTATCAAGTATAAAAAGTATTTTATTGAATTAGAACTTCCTAAACTAAAACTTGGTGTCTCTTCTTCCTGGCCGCCAGGGGTGTGCGACGGAGCCGGCACTCACAGTGGATACACGCAGCGGGGCCTCTCCGGACGTCCAAAGGTAAGTCACGGAACAGATTCTTGCAGGGAATTCACACCGTCGTTCTCCTCACAGCCAGAGGCCAGTAAATGAACAGATGCTTCTCAGGAGTTCACACGACAGTTCCTCTTCACACCACCAGGGGTAAGTAATGGAGCAGATGCTTCTCAGGAGTTCACACGACAGTTCCTCTTCGGGCCACCAGGGGTAAGTGATGGAGCAGATGCTACTCAGGAGTTCACACGACAGTTCCTCTTCACACCACCAAGGGTAAGTAATGGAGCAGATGCTTCTCAGGAGTTCACACGACAGTTCCTCTTCGGGCCACCAGGGGGTAAGTGATGGAGCAGATGCTACTCAGGAGTTCACACGACAGTTCCTCTTCACACCACCAAGGGTAAGTAATGGAGCGGATGCCTCTCAGGCGTTCGCACAACAGTTCCTCTTCACACCACCAGGGGTAAGTAATGGAGCAGATGCTTCTCAGGAGTTCACACGACAGTTCCTCTTCGGGCCACCAGGGGGTAAGTGATGGAGCAGATGCTACTCAGGAGTTCACACGACAGTTCCTCTTCACACCACCAGAGGTAAGTAATGGAGCAGATGCCTCTCAGGCGTTCACACGTCAGTTCCTCTTCAGGCCAGCAGCATGCACATACTCACGACAGGACTTTCTTCAGTGTGAGAAGCTCAATGGGCAGATGCTGGTTCTTGTTTAGAACAGGAGAATCAAACAGCAATACATGAATGTTTCACGAATCCTCTTCAAGTCATCAGCATTCAAATACTCACAGCAGGGGCTTGCTTCAGTGTGAGAAAGCTCAATGGACAGGAACTGGTTCTTATTTGGAACAGGAGAGTCAAACAGCAACATATGAATGTTTCACGAATTCTCTTCAAGTCATCAGCATTCAAATGCTCACAGCAGGGGCTTGCTTCAGTGTAAGAAAGCTCAATGGACAGGAACTGGTTCTTATTTGGAACAGGAGAATCAAACAGCAATATATGAATGTTTCACGAATCCTCTTCAAGTCATCAGCATTCAAATACTCACAGCAGGGGCCTGCTTCAGTGTGAGACAGCTCAATGGGCAGGTACTGGTTCTTATTTGGAACAGGAGAATCAAACAGCAAGATATGAATGTTTCACAAATCCTCTTCAAGTCATCAGCATTCAAATACTCACAGCAGGGACTTGCTTCAGTGTGAGACAGCTCAATGGGCAGGTACTGGTTTTTATTTAGAACAGGAGAATAAAACAGCAAGATATGAATGTTTCACGAATCCTCTTCAAGTCATCAGCATTCAAATACTCACAGCAGGGACTTGCTTCAGTGTGAGACAGCTCAATGGGCAGGTACTGGTTCTTATTTGGAACAGGAGAATCAAACAGCAATCCATGGAAGTTTCATGAATCCTCTTCACACTAGACAGACTGGAGCTACAACCCTGTACAATGCACACTCATCACACAGTAAATGGTTACTTCTGACTCAGCAATCCAGGACAGTGAGTGCAACGGCTGGGAACACGGGCAAGCACAAGGAGACAATCCTCACACCGGTGCATACAATCACTCACTTCAAATATCAACAGGTGTTCACTTCACACTAAGCACTGCAACTCACACCAACTCGCAGTGAATAAGGTCTCCGCTCGTTATCCCAGCCAACTCCCTCCTTCTGAGTTGATGAAACAGCACATCCAGACTGTACGGGAAGTGTACTACACACACACCAATGACATTAAAACTGCAACAGCATCAGACATCAGATTTCGATAGGCATCATCAGAATTCAGTAGGCCTCAGGGCAAACTCGCCAGACGGTTGTATACAACACCAGTATTGAGTCAAATAATAAGGATTCCCGATGGCACTTAACTGTCTCACTTCTCTGTTACTGTTGTCTCTCCTTCCCCATCCAGGTTGAATCGCCGTTTTAGACTCCTTCTCTGCCGTGGATCGCCCCTTCCCGCTCTATCCTTCCAGCTCTGCGTGCTTTCTTCACTCAAACATCCGCTTTTATGATCCCCCTCGTGAACGCCATAATTCAATCTCCGCCCATCTCGCAGCTGCCGCTCGTTTCTCCCCTTTGCGGGATACAGCCGAACTGTTTTTCCTGGGGCAACATTAAATTTACATTAAATTAGCTCCCCATGGAAACAACACCGAAATAATGGTTCCGCCCTTCGTCACCTGGTGACATCCTCCCCCACCAGTCCGTTCTAGTCCCTAGAACCAGGTCCCGAGACCCAGTCTCCATACCTCTCTGGGGGCTGTCCTCGGTTTTCCTGTCGAGATCGTCTCGGTGGGGAGGCAGGATCTACCCCCCTTGGCTCAATATTTGGGCCTCTCGGAACCACTGCCCAGCCTACTAAGGGTGGCCTGGGTGCCTCAGGGTCGGAGGGGGCCTCCACCAAAGATTTTGGATAGTTCGGGCAGGGGCGAATTAGATTTTGGTGTATGACCCGCTCTGGGCCTGACTTCCCCTCGGGACGGATGGTGTACACCGGCTGGTCGGGACGTTGCTGGCGTTGCACCACATAAGGTAGGGCCTCCCACCGATCGCTCAGTTTGCCCTTCCCCTGGCGCCGATTGTCCCGCACCAGGACTCTCTCCCCAGGCAACAGCGGAGCCTCTCGTGATGTCCGGTCATATAACCGCTTATTCTTAGCAGCCGCTGTGTTTATTCGATTCGTGACCTCTTCATACGCCGAATGAAGTCGCTGATGGTGCTTGTCTGCCCAATCGGTCAGGCTCATACCTTCTCCCGCCGCTGCCGTTCCGAGCAGTAAATCTGTGGGCAAACGCACATGCCTCCCAAACATCAAATATGTCGGTGCGTACCCAGTTGTGCTATGCACACTATTATTATAGGCCTGAACCAGAGCGGGAAGGCTATCCACCCAGTTACTCTGACGGTCCGTGTCCAGCGTCCCCAATAAGCCCAGCAAGGTCTGGTTAAACCGCTCACATCCCCCGTTTCCCTGAGGGTGATACGGCGTGGTGTGGGTCTTCTTACACCCATAGAGCTCACACAATTCCTGAATAACCTTAGATTCGAAATTCGGCCCTTGATCTGAGTGAAGAGTCTCTGGGCACCCAAATGGCTGGAATACTGTCTTCCACAAGGCATTCGCAGTGGTGCTGGAAGTCTGGTCCAGAGTCGGAATGGCCCAAGCATATTTTGTAAACAGGTCAGTTACCACTAGAATATTCTGGATACGGTCCGCCGGTCGACTCAACGTCAAGTAGTCCATGGCCACGATGTGTAAAGGGGCTTTGGCTCGTATAGGGACCAATGGGGCTCTCACTTCTTTTCTTGTTTTAAAGAGTGTGCAGCGCAGGCAGTCCCGGATGAACGAGTCTACTGACACCTCCATCCCTGGCCAATGGAAATGCCTCCGCAATAGAGATAGCGTCCTCTCCTGCCCTTGGTGTCCCAACTGAGGTGGTAAGCTTGCAGAAGAGCCTGCACCTGACCCTCCGGTACTACCACTTGGCAAACTGCTTCGCCCTGCTCAGCATCCTGGACGGACCGACAGACCACCCCATCCCTCAGATAGAGCCTCTCCCACTGCCCCAAGAGTTTTCTCACTGCCCATGTCTGGGCCCGGCGTTCTGCCCCCTCCGGCTGCAGCCCCTGTGCCAACCAAGACCGTATTGCCAGCAGCCCCGCGTCTACCTCCTGCCGTCCACCGCTCGGGGTCCCAGCCCCAACTAGCGGGGGCTTCCTCTGGCTGGAGGCCCGGTGCTTCCACAATTCCTACCATGAGTCCCTCTTCGCGCTCCTCCATGGTCTCCATTTGAACGCTCCTGCCTTCGGCCCCTGGGAGTCTGGACATTACGTCGGCATTAGTGTGTTCCCGCCCCGGCCGATACTGAAGTTCGTAATCATAATTAGCCAGTTGCGCTACCCAACGCTGCTCGACTGCCCCCAATTTAGCTGTCCGTAAATGGACCAAAGGGTTATTATCAGTTATCACCAGTACCTTTACTCCCCATAGGTAATCTTTAAATTTCTCGCTCATTGCCCACTTCATCGCCAGCAATTCTATTTTAAATGAGCTATAGTTGGAATCATTTCGCTCAGCGGGGTGAAGAATTCGGCTTGCGTAGGCGATGACTCGTTCCACTCCCTGCTGCCGCTGGGCCAGCACTGCTCCTAAGCCGAGGTTACTAGCATCGGTGTATAAGATGAACGGCTGGGTGAAGTCCGCATAGGCCAGAATTGGGGCCTGAAGCAGCTCCTGCTTAAGCCTCTGAAAGGCCACATCGCAGGTGGAGTCCCAAGCAACAGGAGGGGACCCACGACCACGGGGACGGCCTGAACCTGCCAGGAGCTGGTTTAATGGTTTGGCGATCTTAGAGAAATCTTTGATGTACCGCCGATAGTACCCCGCAAACCCCAAGAAGGACCTTACTTGCCGCACTGTCTTCGGCACGCTCCACTCCTGTACAACGGACACTTTTTCAGGGTCCACAGAGACTCCAGAGGCACTTACACAGTGGCCCAGAAATTTCACTTCTTTACGATTCAGCTGGCACTTATCTGGTTGCAACTTCAGTCCGTACTTCTCCATGGCCCGAAACACTTGTTCTAAGTGCCGAAGATGGGATACGAAGTCAGGAGAGTAAACAATGACGTCATCTAGATATACTAACGTGGAATCTACTAACTGGCCACCCAGACACCGTTGCATCAGCCTTTGGAAGGTGGCCGGAGCGTTGCAAAGGCCGAACGGCATCCGGTCCCACTCGAAAAGCCCGAAGGGGGTAGTAAACGCGGTCTTTTCTCGGTCTCCCTCCTCCACTTGTACCTGCCAATACCCGCTGGCCAGATCTAGAGTGGAATACCATGCGGCTTGAGTCAGGCTGGTGAGAGAGTCCTCGATCCGCGGCAGCGGAAAGGCATCCTTCTTGGTGACTTGGTTCAGTCTACGGTAGTCCACGCAGAACCTCCAAGCTCCGGTCTTCTTTCGCACCAGGACGATTGGAGCCGCCCAAGGGCTACTGCTCTCTCGAACGATCCCCTTCTCCAGCATCCCCTTCAACAAGGTACGAACCTCGGAATAGAGGGTCGGTGGCACCGGACGATACCGCTCCCGGCTTGGTGCGGCATCACCAGTAGGGATCTGATGTTTCACGATGTCGGTGCGACCGTAATCCTCATCGTGCGTGGAGAATACGTGTGCCCACTTCGCCAAGAACGCCTGGAGCTTTCGTGTCTGACTGTCTTCCAGCCCCTCTCCTTGCAGGGACTCCCCCAGGAGATGGGCAAGTCCACCTGCTGATCCACTCGTGCCAGAGCCACCTCAACTACAGTGGGACTCACTTGGCTGAAGCTCACTCCCCCGCCTTCCCTCACTTGTTGGGGACTCACCGAAGTAACCCGGGCCAGTCGCTGATAGCGGTACAGGTTGACGGGGTAGAGATTCGCATTCCGTACCTTCACAGCGACTCGGCCTCGCCTGGCCACAGCCAGCCCTCAGGCCACCTCAACGACCTGGCAGTCCAGATGGGGTTCGATGAGCACCCACTCTCCTGGTCCATACGCCTGGACGGGTAACCGAGCCCAGATAACGGCCTCACTTCGAGCCGTGATAGACAGGGCATATCGACAAGCAATCCGGCCGATGCCCTCACGGCTCCCCTGAGAACTGGCGGCATGGACCCGGCGACAGTCTGCGGCAATCCGTTCCCATTCTCTTCCCTCAGCTGGAGGAGTAGCCCGACGAAGCCGAGCCTGGAACACTTCCTCCCAACAATCTGCAATAACATTCATACCAAGGAGGGCTCGATGCGTACCCAGACAATGGTCCCGGACAACCACAACTCCCTTCTGTGGTACAGTGACCCCATGGATCTCTAGGTCCGTAACCAGATAACCGATATAAGGGATGTCCAGACCGTTTGCCCCTCGTAAGGTAAGCCAGGGCGCCTCTGCCTCCTGCGGAGATAGAACACTGAACAGTTCTTTAGACAAGCTCTCAGAGAATAGTGTGACTTGGGACCCGGTGTCAACTAGGCACTGGACCTTGATGCCATTCACCTGGATCTCCACAAGGGGGCAATGCCCGACTAGACGGTCTCTAGGAGAAGCAGGCAAGGAAGGGTCAATTAAGGGGGTCCCGACCACTTGACCCACAGTGGCCGGTAACTCTAAAAACCCCCCTGTGAGCCGCGGCGCATGCCACACTGGCGACTGTAGTGTCCAGGCTCCCCGCAGTTATTACAGATTGGGCGACCCTGGTCATCCCACTGGAATCTAGGCCCCGCAGGCCGGAAAGGACGTCTCCCTCGATCTCGACTCCCATCGGAGTAAGAACGCTCTCGAGGCAAGGGAAATGGACTTGGCCGGTCCCGGCGAAACTCCTCCAGAAGAGTCTTGGACAGCTCGGTCATTTGTTCCCGGACGTCTTTCATGAGTTCATCACGGAAAGTCTGCTTCCAATCGGACAGCCCAGCAGAGACTGAGTCACGGGTCCCACTGGCGGCCATACAAACAGAGGGGTCCACCACCTCTGCATGGTCCAGTTCTAAGGCCAGCGCCTCCCTTCGCAACTCCTCAAAGGTCAACTCGGGATTTCGGCGGAGCTGTATCCGCAAGCTCTGACGAATGGGGCCCTCCCTAAGCCCCAGGAGAAATTGATCCCGCAACAAGGTCTCTTCGCCTCTCAGACCATGGTCGCGCCTCCCCTTCAGCCTGGTGTACTGCTCCCGTAATTGCAGAGCAAAGGCCCGTAGAGTTTGTCGGGGTCCCTGTTTACAATTAAAGAACTGAGTCCGGAGGACGGCCACGGGGGTAGCATCGCCATACTGCCCAGCCAAGAAATCGAAGACAGCTTGTGCCGTAGCTCGAGTCGCTTCTGGTGCGGCCTGTACCTCTCTCCGGGCCTCTCCCTCAAGCGAATTCAGGACAAACTGCAACGTCTGCGGGGCACTTAGTCCCTGGAGTCCTGCCAGATATTCAACTTGGGCTTTCCACTCTGACAAGCTCAAGCCCGACCCTGGTCCTCCATATCTCTGTGCCCACGGGGCTCCCATAAAGATGGGCATGACTTGAGGCCGAGCCACTAGCAATTCCTTGTCTGCCATCGGGTGCCCCTGGTCGCTCCACTCGAGGTAGAAAGTCCTGCCGACTACGCCAATGCTGTCACAGGTCGGGATGGCCCCCTCTGGCGCAGACCACCCCTGTGAGCGTACTACCTCGAGGAGTTACCCAGAGACACCACGAAACCAGACAAGGTATCAAGTATAAAAAGTCTTTTATTGAATTAAAACTTCCCAAACTAAAACTTGGTGTCTCTTCTTCCTGGCCGCCAGGGGTGTGCGACGGAGCCTGCACTCACAGTGGATACACGCAGCGGGGCCTCTCCGGACG
This sequence comes from Gila orcuttii, assembly GCA_026230005.1. Taxonomy (NCBI): domain Eukaryota; kingdom Metazoa; phylum Chordata; class Actinopteri; order Cypriniformes; family Leuciscidae; genus Gila; species Gila orcuttii. The sequence goes on from JAPDVR010000018.1 coordinate 11,894,615, forward strand.
TCCAAAGGTAAGTCACGGAACAGATTCTTGCAGGGAATTCACACCGTCGTTCTCCTCACAGCCAGAGGCCAGTAAATGAACAGATGCTTCTCAGGAGTTCACACGACAGTTCCTCTTCACACCACCAGGGGTAAGTAATGGAGCAGATGCTTCTCAGGAGTTCACACGACAGTTCCTCTTCGGGCCACCAGGGCTAAGTGATGGAGCAGATGCTACTCAGGAGTTCACACGACAGTTCCTCTTCACACCACCAAGGGTAAGTAATGGAGCAGATGCCTCTCAGGCGTTCACACAACAGTTCCTCTTCACACCACCAGGGGTAAGTAATGGAGCAGATGCCTCTCAGGCGTTCACACGACAGTTACTCTTCACACCACCAAGGGTAAGTAATGGAGCAGATGCTTCTCAAGAGTTCACACGACAGTTCCTCTTCACACCACCAGGGGTAAGTAATGGAGCTGATGCTTCTCAGGAGTTCACACGACAGTTCCTCTTCGGGCCACCAGGGGTAAGTGATGGAGCAGATGCTTCTCAGGAGTTCACACGACAGTTCCTCTTCACACCACCAGGGGTAAGTAATGGAGCAGATGCCTCTCAGGCGTTCACACGTCAGTTCCTCTTCAGGCCAGCAGCATGCACATACTCACGACAGGACTTTCTTCAGTGTGAGAAGCTCAATGGGCAGATGCTGGTTCTTGTTTAGAACAGGAGAATCAAACAGCAATACATGAATGTTTCACGAATCCTCTTCAAGTCATCAGCATTCAAATACTCACAGCAGGGGCTTGCTTCAGTGTGAGAAAGCTCAATGGACAGGAACTGGTTCTTATTTGGAACAGGAGAGTCAAACAGCAATATATGAATGTTTCACGAATTCTCTTCAAGTCATCAGCATTCAAATACTCACAGCAGGGGCTTGCTTCAGTGTAAGAAAGCTCAATGGACAGGAACTGGTTCTTATTTGGAACAGGAGAATCAAACAGCAATATATGAATGTTTCACGAATCCTCTTCAAGTCATCAGCATTCAAATACTCACAGCAGGGGCCTGCTTCAGTGTGAGACAGCTCAACGGGCAGGTACTGGTTCTTATTTGGAACAGGAGAATCAAACAGCAAGATATGAACGTTTCACAAATCCTCTTCAAGTCATCAGCATTCAAATACTCACAGCAGGGACTTGCTTCAGTGTGAGACAGCTCAATGGGCAGGTACTGGTTCTTATTTAGAACAGGAGAATCAAACAGCAAGATATGAATATTTCACGAATCCTCTTCAAGTCATCAGCATTCAAATACTCACAGCAGGGACTTGCTTCAGTGTGAGACAGCTCAATGGGCAGGTACTGGTTCTTATTTGGAACAGGAGAATCAAACAGCAATCCATGGAAGTTTCATGAATCCTCTTCACACTAGACAGACTGGAGCTACAACCCTGTACAATGCACACTCATCACACAGTAAATGGTTACTTCTGACTCAGCAATCCAGGACAGTGAGTGCAACGGCTGGGAACACGGGCAGGCACAAGGAGACAATCCTCACACCGGTGCATACAATCACTCACTTTAAATATCAACAGGTGTTCACTTCACACTAAGCACTGCAACTCACACCAACTCGCAGTGAATAAGGTCTCTGCTCGTTATCCCAGCCAACTCCCTCCTTCTGAGTTGATGAAACAGCACACCCAGACTGTACGGGAAGTGTACTACACACACACCACTGACATTAAAACTGCAACAGCATCAGACATCAGATTTCGATAGGCATCATCAGAATTCAGTAGGCCTCAGGGCAAACTCGCCAGACGGTTGTATACAACACCAGCATTGAGTCAAATAATAAGGATTCCCGATGGCACTTAACTGTCTCACTTCTCTGTCACTGTTGTCTCTCCTTCCCCATCCAGGTTGAATCGCCGTTTTAGACTCCTTCTCTGCCGTGGATCGCCCCTTCCCACTCTATCCTTCCATTTCTGCGTGCTTTCTTCACTCAAACATCCGCTTTTATGATCCCCCTCGTGAACGCCATAATTCAATCTCCGCCCATCTCGCAGCTGCCGCTCGTTTCTCCCCTTTGCGGGATACAGCCGAACTGTTTTTCCTGGGGCAACCGACGGGGTGTTACATTAAATTAGCTCCCCATGGAAACAACACCGAAATAATGGTTCCGCCCTTCGTCACCTGGTGACAAAAGTCTTTCGACAAAACAAAACTTAATGAAGTGGTCAAAATCATGTCTGACCCACTTCATGTCTCCCGTCATATTGCGCATCCGATGTAGCTCTTACTCATGCTGTTCACTATTCATAATCAACATAAATGAAATAAAATAACAATAGCCTATTATTTAAACATAAATGTGAAACTGGCAAAGAGTGGATATTGAGCGGAGAGTCACGGTGAAAAGTAACTTGAAACTTGTTTTTAAAGCGCGTCTTAGTTCACCCTCTGCCTGTCAGAAAATTAATATGCTTTATTACACAAAACGAAACTTTGAAACATTATTATATTTATAAATGACTATCACTTGGAGAATAGCCTCCTTCAATGGTGAGTAGCCTACTGTACAGTGAATGTTTTTGTTACACATCAATATGCTACAGATTGGGGCTGTACGATATTGAAGAAAAATGCAATATGTTATCATTAAAATATATTTAAAATTATACTACCCATGTACGTGTTTCACGTTATTTTTCTGACAAGAAAACATCACTACAACACAACTTCTATAAAGTGAACATCAGTGTTTTATAAGAAGTGCTATTTTAACATCAAACCACAGGGTTTAGGTTATCCTACATTAGGGTCATTTAACAACAGAAAATGAACAATCAAATGTAAAAAAAAAAAAAAAACGCACACATTAGTTTTCACTGTTAATATAGGCCTATACTGATTCTTATTAAAGCTACAAAAGTTATTCAGCCAAGAGCAGAGAGTGATTTTCTCTTCGTCGTTTGCTCATGACCCCAGTTATTGCAAGCCGTTTGCGATATGCATATTGCGAAATACATTTGCGATATTTCGATAATTATGATATATTGTGCAGCCCTTCTACAGATGTATGCTTCATATTTTATTGCTATTTTGTATGTATCGTTTTTATCATTGTGTTGTTGGAGGAATTGAAACGTCTTTGTTCCTCGTTTATAGGCAATATGTAGCAGGCTAATGCAAAATGGTTGTGGTGTAGTTTGTATGATGGACTATCTACTTCAGTAATAACACGGGATCTTATGTTTTTTGGTAAGATGTCTGTTTCTCAGATCATAATAAAAAATGCTTGCCCCCCATATATATGAAAACGAAATGAGTAGGTATACCCTCTATATGCTCTGGCGACGGCCCTGAGCCAGCGGTGTGTGGAATCTTCAGAAACGGGCTTTTCGCTCTCATGGTCTGAAACACATAGCCTAAAACGTTTTAATTGGTAATGTTTCAAATAATGAATCAAAAATGGACAAAACCGACTGTTAGAAAACCGTTATGGATTTTTTAGGCTATTTTACTAGTCTGCCTATAACCAGACCAATGAATGGTCCCCGTCTATTAATGAATCTCTTACTATTTTATTTTTTTATGGCTTGAACGAGACGTCCGCAGATCCCGCTGCTTCAAGATATATTTATAAAAAAAAAAATTAAAAAAAAAAAAAAAAAAAACTTTTACAGGATTTTATTTTAGAAAAATACAATATAATTATTTTTAAAAATACACATTTAAAAGAAAACCTAATAAAATATGTAACATTAGCCATTATGGAAATACAGGCATCTCACAACTCTTTATTATTTACAGTCCATAAAAATAGGGCATGTATTATACTATTATAATACGAGAATATATTTACAGTTTTCACGTGTATTTTTACTGAGGCATTGTATTGTGTTGTGTTTTAGGGTTAACCATCTTTAGCCCCCTTTTTCCACAATGGTCTCCTAAAAATAACGCCAGAAATTCTGATTCTACAGAAAATGAATAATTTAGTTTTACAAAAAACCACTATAATCGTTATATAATAATCGTTATAATATAATCGTTATATTATAGAATATACTATAATCGTTATATTATATGACATCCGAATGAACAAGGTAGTACAAAATATATGATTCACTGTTAGCAATATTAATGTCTATGTTAAGGCAATATCAGCGTAATAATAAATAATTTATATGTGACATATATTAGCCTACAGTCTTGTATGATGGTCAAGAGCAGCAGTGGTCCTCGCTTGGGCTGGCGTCATCTCTTGTTTTAATAGTTTGATCGTTTAGGAAGGCTCTACCTGTGTATCCTGTGAACTGCTAAAATAGTCTTATTATCTTAAAAAGCGAAATGGACTATATCGTGAAGCATATACTTTGGCCCATCTAAATCATTATAATCAGCAATAAAGGGACCCACAGCAGCCACTGTACACGGACTTTGTGTCATTTCCTTAATAAGTAGCTACAGCCTGCTATTCAATCAGTTGTCAGCTATCGGATAGTCTTCCGAAATTTAAAAGACATACACCAACAGACCAATACAAAAGAAACGAAGCGGAGATAAAAATAGGGTCGGACCTTGGAGTCGAACCCCTGTCACTAAGAGCAAAAGGACACTGCTCTCCATGCACGCAGACCAATGTACCCAACTATATACCCTACTGAAGGTATTAAGATATCTTGGTAATCTAATGTATTTCACAGACATGAATGTAAACAGAGGCTAAAATCATACTGTATATACCCACATATGATAAAGGAAAAAGGGGGATACACGTGCCCAATGAAGAAATAAAAATATGACACGATAACAGTCCAAACACTAGTCCTAACAACATTAGAAAAACAGAAGCCTAAAGACGATTGCCATTCAGATCGACAATCTACTACATATGTCTTTCCATCTTCTTCATTAGATGGGCTGAACTTTGAAGAAAAGGGTGGGGCTGATTATAATATTATACAAAACGCCGCTTTTTACGCCGTCTTTGTCAGACAGAAGCGCCGCAAATGTCGGCGCACTATGGATGGCCTGCGGCGTCAGAAACGCGTCATTGGCTGGATAAAAAAAAACGCCGAAAATGACGGCGCTTTTGCTTTGTAAACGCCGTAATTTGCGGCGTTTGTATCACAGAACGCCGTACTTTGCGGCGTCTTTTCGTCTGAAACGCAGTAAAAAGCGGCGTTTTGAGAATGAAACGCATTTGGTTAGTGGCGAAATTTGACCCTTTTGGCGTTCCATATTTACGTGACGTCTGCGTCACGTCTGCCTGACGTCTGCGCCTTAAATTTAATGGAATAAATAGCAGAATAAAAAAAAAAATCAAGACGTTGAGTGAGACGTTCATTGAGACGAGTGCGTGCTACAAAGTTACATTTTTGAGCCTATCGGAACGCCATACGCTGCGCAATTTACTTTCCCTTCACTCATTCCTCACACTGAACGTGACAATTGCGTCTGTCTTATAGTGTGACGTCTGCGTCTGTTATATTTTTGTGTTTTCTTGTTTAACCCACATTTTGAGGGCCAAAACATAGAAATATGGATATGGGTAAGGGTGGGTATACATTTTTGATATAGCCTATTGCATTTTTATTATTGTTGGGGTTGATATGTTTTTATCTTTTATCATTTTAATAGGCCTAGGCTGCAGCACTTTGCTATATTAAACACCAACTCGATCTCGTCGACTGGTATGAGATTGTTTCTGAAGAATAGAACAAAAAAAATATCCTATTGTCTGATAACTGAAATAATATCCTACAACTAATCTGCAAACACAATAACTATTAGGCTATAAACACAAATAAGTTTATGACCTAGGCCTATATGCTTACTTTAGCCTACTGTATTCGTCGTTTGTTTGTTTGTTTATTTATTTACTCTGCCCTAATTATTTATTTATTTATTTAGGCTGTTCAATTTTCGTAACAGAAGCATACCAATAGCCTAAGCTGTGTTTCGTTTGTCACATATTGTTTGGGTTTTCAGCATATTTTGTATTCCAAATGTTCAGCAGATATTAGTTAGCCTATTGAGCATGTAATTTCAGATGTTGTTTATGTATGGTTGGTGTTAAAAACCATCGGAGAATTAAAAGAGAACACCTGGGTCTAGAATGTAAATTATCTGCTAAATTCTAGGCTAAATATAATAAACTGCGCTCACCTTTCTTTTTTGAGGTATAACTTTTAAGTATAATTCTGTTAACTGTCAAAAGCCTGTCAATCAAACTTCGGCGAAACTCTAAAACTAAATATTACAATGCTAAAATGAAACATTACAAATATTATTTGTGTTGGTCAAGAGACTACTAGTGGTGAACAGTAGGTCTACATACATGCTATAACAACTTGTTCTTTATAAACAATGTGAAACAAAAATTTTAATAAGATAATTTGTGCAAATTAATATTTACTATTTGAGGAAAAAAAGCTGTACATGTATACACAAGGTAAAAACACTTAATTGCTGAAAAACAAAAAAAAATTGAAGGTCAGAATGAATGAAAAAAAAGAGTGAATAATGTATTATTCATTCCTTATGAGATTTTTGGTATTACCCCCCACCCCGTTCGGCAGACGTCACGTAGCCTATTGCAGAGGTAGATGTCACATATTGCAGACGTCGCGTATTTCAGACTCAAACGTCACGTATTTCAGACGCAGACGTCACGTTCATTGTAACGAGTGCATGTTGCAAAGTCATATTAATATGGCGTTCCGATAGGCTCAAAAATGTAACTTTGTAGCACGCACTCGTCTCAATGAACGCCGACGTCACGTAAATCACGTGTGGCAGTGAAGTGTATTGTCAGACGTTTACGTGTCATTCACGTGTAGCAGTGAAGTTATAAATAGTTTTTTTCTCTAACACGGGTTTAACACTCTACTCAGCACAGCTCAGTGCAGTGTGCCAGCGGTTGCGATCAGTTCTTTAATATGACTTTGCAACATGCACTCGTCTCAATGAACGTGACACTTGCATCTGTCTTATAACGTCACGTCTGCGTCTGTGATTTATACATAGGATTTTTTTTTTTTTATAATTTTAAAAGGCCAGCACTTTGGTAAACTAGAAAACAGACAACTCGATCGCACAACCACTGTTTCTGTAGATTCTTTAAATAGAAGAATAGAATTAAAAATATATATTTTTATAAATAGGCCTATATATAAAACTATTAGGCTATAGGCTACTAAAATGGTTACAAAAACATAATGTCGGATATCCGAAATAATAGACTACTACAATCTGCAAACACAAGGCTATGAACACAAAACAGTTCAATCTCAGTTTCAATTCAGTTTCAATTTGTGAAGTTAAAATTGATATAAACCATATAGTAAAGTCCAGTCGTGTGCGTTTTCAATGATTGTCAGTTTACATCAGGTAATACTGAGAGTAGTGTTATATTGACAACGTGGCTAAATATTTGTACCATTTTGTGAACAATGACACGAGGACCTGCCATTGGGATGGCACTGATATGTTCATTTACAAATACTTTTGAGATTAACTAAGGCTTTTACAGGTAATCCATTGTGTACTGCTGTTTGTATTAATTGTTTTGAGAACTGCAGTTACTGGTAGGAATATACTATGGATGATTCGTGAAATGTAACTGAGAAAAACGAAGTAAAGGGTGCATTCAGTAATTCAACGTGTCATAAAAACTTGTAATGCATCCGTTTAAATTTAAAAACATTAAATTTATATTTTAGAACAATTTCTGAACGTATTTATTTGATTTAGTAATGTTCTCATGACAACAAATTAATTGTAGGCTACATGATCCTTGCTTATCCTGCAGGTACTACACTATTTTCCCCTCATCTCCGCAAATGACAACGGACTTAATAAACACGCCTCTGTATAACCTCACGCCTCCATATCAGGATGTAGTTTAAGTGTGATGTTAAAAATCATGGGAGAATTGAAAGAGAAACTCTGGCTCTATGTTAATTCTCTTCCGGCTTTTATGACTATTGTGCCAAAATATTTTTGTACCTGTAGATACAAATCTAAATATTTGTATGCACCAGCAAAGATATTTAGGCTAAATAATAAAAATAACAATAATAGCCTAATAATAATAAACTGTGCTCGCCTTTCTCTTTTGAGGTGTAACTGTTTTTAATTGTCATTCTGTCAGATCGCCTGTGTCAATCAAACTTCGGTGAAACTCTAAAAACCAAATATTAAAACTTTAAAATTAAACATTACAAATAACAAATTTTATTTGTTAGTTAAATCAGCCCAAATGTTTACAACTAGGCTACGTTATTTTGTGTTGGTCGAGAGACTCCTAGTGGTGAATAGTACATAGGCCTACATGCTTTTCATGGTTAATCTTTTTATGATTAAGTAGGCTATATGTGGACATGTTGACAAGAAAAAATGGCAAACACAAATTTTAACATGATAATTTGTGTAAATTAATATTTACTATATAATAAAAAAAGCTATGTATAAGCAAGGTATCACTTCATTGCTAATAAAATAGAATTGAAGATCAGTAGGGGAAAATAATAAAGAACGAATAAGTGTGTGGAATGTGCTGGAAACCCCCTTGACGCAGACGAGACGCTCGGCAGACGCAGACGTCACGTTCGGCACACGAACGAGTGATGTGGCAGACGCAGACGTCACGTTCGGTAGACGCAGACGTCACATTCATTGAGACGAGGGGTTGCTACAAAGTTACATTTTTGAGCCTATCGGAACGCCATATATTAAAGAGCCGATCGGAACGAGAAAAAAATGATAAATAACTTCACTGCCACACGTGAATGACGCGTGACGTCTGACTTGACACTTCACCGCCACACGTGATTTACGTGACGTCTGCGTCACGTCTGCATCTTAAATTGAATGGAATAAATAGCAGAATAAAAAAAAAAATAAGACGTTCAGAGAGACGTTCATTGTAAAGAGTGCATGTTGCAAAGTCATATTAAAGAGCCGATCGGAACGCCATAGCGCAGGAACAGACACACTGCACTGAGCCGTGTTGAGGAGCGTGTTAGAGAAAAAAATGATAAATAACTTCACTGCCACACGTGAATGACGCGTGACGTCTGACTTGACACTTCACCGCCACACGTGATTTACGTGACGGTGATAGCAGAATAAAAAAAAAAATAAGACGTTGAGTGAGACGTTCATTGTAACGAGTGCATGTTGCAAAGTCAAATTAAAGAGCCGATCGGAACGCCATACTTCCGAACGGTCGCCATAGGAACGCGTTAACAACACGTAAGCACATGTAGGAACGTGTTACATATGATTCTATGAAAATGATCAATAATTTCGTTTTGGCTCATTGGCAGACATGAAAATCAACGAACCTTAATTACAAAGTAAATTATATTCAGCTGATTATGTCTAAATGTAATATTAGAACTCTTATAGCCTACATATGTTTTTAATAAACCTTTCCACTTTAACATTTATGTTTATTTGTGAAAGATTATGATAATTTAGTAATTTTATTAAGATTGAGTCAGTGTTGAGATCTCTAAGTTCTTGAAATAAAAGATAATGCTTGATTAGAATCACTTTTTATTAGTTTGTTATTTGTTTGATATTATGCATAATTGTTTTATGCATGTTTAATCTATATTACAGTTTTCCTGAATTGCTAAAACACATTTCTTGGAACCATCACCAACGTTCACAAAACCTTAAACACAAAACCACATCTTCAAACAACTTTCAGAGAACATGATCTGACTGTTCAAAATAAAAAAATTGACTCAAAACCACACACAGCTCAATATTATAAACACTACAGATCATCCATTAGACACTACATAAAAAATGGAGAACACTGAATCCAAAGTATGCAGTTACAGAAAAAAGTATTGTAACAAAGTAAATAAATTTAGCAGTTTTATGTAAAAAAAAGAGTAGGCTAGTAACTGAAACTAGTAAGGTGAATAAATTATACACTGTATGCACTGCAGTATTGTCTGAATATTCAGCACTTGCAACTCCAAAAGCCGAAAAAGTCACAGTAAAAACCTCTAATTGAAAAGCATGTTACACTCAGAATCAAAATCAAAGCATCACTCATGTTGGGAGATGACTTTGTCTACATTACAGGCATTGACCTTTCTTTACAGTTTTTCACAATTGCTAAGACACATTTCTTAAAACCTTCGCCCATTTTCTCACAACATTAAACTCAAATCCAAATTTTCAAACTAAACTCTCAAAACCATTGACTCTTCTCAAAAAGTCAAACAATTGCTGTACTCAAAATCAAATAGGCTAATGCTTTCAGATCATACACACGAGTCAATAATAAAAAATAAAAAAACTACCACTAGATGCCTGTATAGCTCTCTAGAGAGGCTTGTGAATTCTCAAGTAGTTTTTGGACAAAATTACTTTTAAGCTGTGGATTTGAATGTTTTTTTTTTTTTTTAATTCTCAAATAATACTTTTTGTCAAGGGTTATATATATTATATATAATACTCTCTATATTAAAAAACTTAACATTAAAATTCAATAAAACATTTACAAAAATGATCAGCAAATATTTTATCACAGCTTAATCCATCTGATCTCATTTCAACCTCTTATTTCAGTCTTCTGACTCAAATATGCTGTGTGGTAATAGCCAATGTACTGTATATGTGTATATATATATATATATATATATATATATATATATATATATATATATATATATATATATACAAATATATAAATCTAATATATATATATTTATGAAAACCTTCTGGATCTGTTTTTTAAAGATTAGCCTATTGCAAAAAGTATAAAACAACATAATGTGCTACATTTATTAATTTGGAGTGTTTTTTATGAACTGTGAGAACATTGTACAATGGGCAATAAAATTAACAATAAAAACTAGTTAAATATTATTGGTCAAATTAAGACTATTGAAAGTCTGTATATAGGCTATAGCCTACATTTCTGCTCTTTGAAAGTAAAACACATAACCTTACATGCACAGGATTCAGGAAAAATGTTTTAGTGTTGTTTTAGGGGTACAATATTTATATGTAGCCTATTGCCTTTCATGTCCATTTAGGCTATAGTCTTTACACATCAGCTTGGATACTTGCATGGCTAAAAAACTGCTAATTTCAAGACGTTGACGTCACGTCAGGTCGTCACGTGGGTCAACCCGCTCGGTCAGACGGTCAAAAGTACAACACGTTCGGATAGACGTACGTTCGGTCGGTCGGTCGGTCGGTCGGTCGTTCGAATGTTTGATTTGTATGGCGTTCCGATCGGCTCTTTAATATAACTTTGCAACATGCACTCGTCTCAATGAACGTGACACTTGCGTCTGTCTTATAACGTCACGTCTGCGTCTGTGATTTATATATAGGATTTTTTTTTATATATAATTTTAAAAAGCCAGCACTTTTGTAAACTAGAAAACAGACAACTCGATCGCACAACCACTGTTTCTGTAGATCCTTTAAATAGAAGAATAGAATTAAAAAATAATATTTTTATAAATAGGCCTATATAAAACTATTAGGCTATAGGCTACTAAAATGGTTACAAAAACATAATGTCGGATATCCGAAATAATAGACTACTACAATCTGCAAACACAAGGCTATGAACACAGAAAAGTATAGGCTACAGGTCCTTCTCAAAAAATTAGCATATTGTGATAAAGTTCATTATTTTCCATAATGTAATGATAAAAATTAAACTTTCATATATTTTAGATTCATTGCACACCAACTGAAATATTTCAGGTCTTTTATTGTTTTAATACTGATGATTTTGGCATACAACTCATGAAAACCCAAAATTCCTATCTCAAAAAATTAGCATATCATGAAAAGGTTCTCTAAACGAGCTATTAACCTAATCATCTGAATCAACTAATTAACTCTAAACACCTGCAAAAGATTCCTGAGGCTTTTAAAAACTCCCAGCCTGTTTCATTACTTAAAACCGCAATCATGGGTAAGACTGACGACCTGACTGCTGTCCAGAAAGCCATCATTGACACCCTCAAGCAAGAGGGTAAGACACAGAAAGAAATTTCTGAACAAATAGGCTGTTCCCAGAGTGCTGTATCAAGGCACCTCAGTGGGAAGTCTGTGGGAAGGAGAAAGTGTGGCAAAAAACGCTGCACAACGAGAAGAGGTGACCGGACCCTGAGGAAGATTGTGGAGAAAGACCGATTCCGGACCTTGGGGGACCTGCGGAGTCTGGAGTAGAAACATCCAGAGCCACCGTGCACAGGCGTGTGCAGAAAATGGGCTACAGGTGCCGCATTCCCCAGGTCAAGCCACTTTTGAACCAGAAACAGCGGCAGAAGCGCCTGACCTGGGCTACAGAGAAGCAGCACTGGACTGTTGCTCAGTGGTCCAAAGTACTTTTTTCGGAAGCAAATTTTGCATGTCATGCGGAAATCAAGGTGCCAGAGTCTGGAGGAAGACTGGGGAGAAGAAAATGCCTGAAGTCCAGTGTCAAGTACCCACAGTCAGTGATGGTCTGGGGTGCCATGTCAGCTGCTGGTGTTGGTCCACTGTGTTTTATCAAGGGCAGGGTCAATGCAGCTAGCTATCAGGAGATTTTGGAGCACTTCATGCTTCCATCTGATTTCATTTTTCAGCACGACCTGGCACCTGCTCACAGTGCCAAAACCACTTGTAAATGGTTTACTGACCATGGTATTACTGTGCTCAATTGGCCTGCCAACTCTCCTGACCTGAACCCCATAGAGAATCTGTGGGATATTGTGAAGAGAAAGTTGAGAGACGCAAGACCCAACACTCTGGATGAGCTTAAGGCCGCTATCGAAGCATCCTGGGCCTCCATAACACCTCAGCAGTGCCACAGGCTGATTGCCTCCATGCCACACCGCATTGAAGCAGTCATTTCTGCAAAAGGATTCCCGACCAAGTATTGAGTGCATAACTGAACATAATTATTTGAAGGTTGACTTTTTTTGTATTAAAAACACTTCTTTTATTGGTCGGATGAAATATGCTAATTTTTTGAGATGGGAATTTTGGGTTTTCATGAGCTGTATGCCAAAATCATCAGTATTAAAACAATAAAAGACCTGAAATATTTCAGTTGGTGTGCAATGAATCTAAAATATATGAAAGTTAAATTTTTATCATTACATTATGGAAAATAATTAACTTTATCACAATATGCTAATTTTTTGAGAAGGACCTGTATGTCCTATAGGACGTCGTTTGTTTGTTTATTTATTTATTTATTTAGCCTATTCGGTTTTTGTAGCAGCAGCATAATAAACAAGACATGTTTCGTTTGTCACATGCTATTGTTTGGGTTTTCAGCGTATTTTTATTCCAAATGTTCTATAGCCTATAATTGAATATAAAAGTTTTATATTAGCCTATATATATAATAATAATAATAATAATAATATTTTTTGTTAATAGGCTATCTTCATTTATATAATTATACAAAAAGTAGCCTAGTCAAAACGCATAAAGAACATTACATTTAATATTTTTACTAGGGCTATATATTTTGTGCTTATTATTTTTAATTAACGAAATGTCAATCATCTTTATAACAGAAGATACAATACAATCCTTTTTGTGTAGGAACAAGCAATGCTAGAAATATGTGGTTAGCATCTTAATGTAATCTTTAATTTATTATTGTATTCGTTCATTTACTAATTAGCTGTATGTTAACTCAACTAATGTAATGTAAATAACTGGATACTAATTACTAATATCCAATAAATAAGTAAATAATGTAAAATAAATGTATTGATTAGAGTAGCCATAGACTAAAGATTTTTCTTATATTAATTAGGTGCATGCATGGTCAAGCGCACGCATAAATCTTGCTGCAAAGCACGGCAAAAGTAGGCGTCAATCAAACTTCGGTGAAACTCTAAAAACCAAATATTACAACTTTAAAATTAAACATTACAAATAACAAATTTTATTTGTTAGTTAAATCAGCTTATTTAAATCAAGTTATTTTGTGACTCCTAGTGGTGAATAGTACATAGGCCTACATGCTTTTTATGGTTAATCTTTTTATGATTAAGTAGGCTATATGTGGACATGTTGACAAGAAAAAATGGCAAACACAAATTTTAACATGATAATTTGTGTAAATTAATATTTACTAACTTTATAATAAAAAGCTATGTATAAGCAAGGTAATATCACTTCATTGCTAATAAAATAGAATTGAAGATCAGTGGGGGAAAATAATAAAGAACGAATAAGTGTGTGGAATGCGCTGGAAACCCCCTTGACGCAGACGTGACGTTCTGCACACGAACGAGTGATGTGGCAGTCGCAGACGAGACGGTCGGCAGACGCAGACGTCACGTTCGGCACACGAACGAGTGATGTGGCAGACGCAGACGAGACGTTCTGCAGACGCAGACGTCACGTTCGGCAGACGCAGACGTCACGTTCATTGAGACGAGTGCGTGCTACAAAGTTACATTTTTGAGCCTATCCGAACGCCATAGATTTGGCACGGAAAACGCGCCATATAAATGCACAAATCACACCTCATAATAAAGAGCCGATCGGAACGCCATACGCACGTGTGGATAAACGTGTATATAAACGTCTGGATAACGTACGTGTGGATAAACGTGTGGATACACGTCTGGATAAACGTGTGTGTGGATAAATGTGTGTATAAACGTCTGAATATTAGCCTAATACTTAGGCTAAATTCTATCATCTGTACTATTGTACATTTTTAATTTGTGATATGATCATAACACACACTGTTTCTATGTTTTTGTGGGTTTACAACAGTGTAGACACTATTAGTAATATATATCTCCTTTATATAGGCTATATTTATTCATATATTATGTGTGTTTCAAAGGTAATATTGCTGCCTATGTAAATCAAAAACCAAAGAAAGGTGAAAAAAAAGAAAGGTAGCCTATTAATTTATTTTTTAACTGGTCTTGACTGATTTTAATTTACCTGTTAAACGTAATGTTTTATGGATTTCTCTGTCTGTTCTGTTTATTCTGCATGTCTCCTCAATCAAAACCATCTGATTCAGATCAGGTCATTAATAGGGACTTAATACAGAAGAGACATGTAAAATGTGGTGCTGGGGTGACTTTGGGACTCAGGGTTGGGAATCCCTGTTCTACACTGCACCGGCCCAACAAGCATATAGTCTGGGATAAATATGCAGGGCAATGTACAACACTGTGTTTGAATGTACTGTGAATGTATAATTTTTCACCTCTTCTAAAAATAAGAAACATTTTCTTGGTCTTGTCACCAAACTCTTTCTGAACCTCACTTAGACACAGTCCAGTGTTTCCTAACCCTGAACACAACAGCACTGCACGTTGTTGATGAAGTCTCCCTCCTCGGACTGCTTTATGTCTTAGGCTCCGCTGATGAGTTGATTGAGATGTGATTATGATGGGAAGTTGGAAAATGTGTTGTGTGTGGTGTGCCTCCAGGAACAGGGTTTGGAAACAGCCTTTTTTATATGGTAAAATACAGTCCCTATAAATGTCTGCAAATAAATTTGACAATCATGAAGGGAGTGCAATGTGATAGTTTACTGTATGTACAATATGTACATTTCTCTCATCTTACATCAAGTAACCATTACTGTGTAGTAGGCCTACTGTAAGTGTACAATATTTGTGTAAGATTTTGCACTGTCTCTCAAGTATTTGTATGTTAATAACCCTTGAACAACAGTTGTAATGATACATCTTCTGATGCTAAGCTAGGGCACATCATCAGTGATGTTCCTGATCTCATTGGGTGTTTCGGGTCTTTCGAAACATCAGACACCCTCCTTCAGGCGAGCCAGCTGAGGTTGATCAGGCCTCAGCTTGTGCCCTAGCAGCATTTAACCACGGATCCACTCTTTTGATCCAGAGCCACCTCGACGCCTTCTCTGCAGCCTCTGTGGTATTGCTGATAGCCCTTCTCCTTCTCTCACCTGTGATGCCGAGTGCAGTGTAGGCCCCTGTAGAGGGACTTCGCTGCAAAGCCTCTGTACCCCACCTCCACAGGTAAGCACCTTGCCTTCCAGCCTTGGTTGTGGCAGTCGCTGACGAGGCCATCATATTTCTCCTTCTTCCTCTCAAAGGCTTCCTCCATTCGGTCTTCCCATGGCACAGTGAGCTCCAACATGACCAGGTTCTTTGTTGCCTCTGATATCACGACAATGTCAGGTCTCAGGGTGGTCTCGACGACATGCTGGGGGAACTTAAGTTGTTTGCCCAAGTCCACTTTCAGTTGCCAATCCTGTGCCGTGTTCAGAAGCCCTGCTGTTGTCCTGAGAGATTTTCCTGGCTTCTCTCCGGCCCTGACGAAACTGATGGTTTGTTTGCAGGGCTTTGACCTCCGGCAGCTGCTGATAGTAACCTGGATGCTCTCTGCAATTGTTTTGAGCACCTGGTCATGCCGCCAGCGATATCGGCCTTCCCCCAGAGCTCTTGGGCAGCAGCTCATGATGTGCTCAAGGGTTCCCTTTCTCTGGCACAGGGCACATACTGGTGTATCGACCAGCCCCCAGGTGTGCAGGTTGGACGGGCTGGGGAGGACGTCATAGACTGCCTGGACCAGGAACTTGATGCGGTGTGGCTCTGCCCGCCAAAGGTCAGTCCACGTGATCTTCCTCTCCACAGCTTGTTCCGATCTAATCCAGGCACCCTGACGTGCCATTCCCACTGCTTTGCTAGACCTCTCCTCCTCCACTGCCGCCCTCACCTCACTTTGAACTAGCTGCCTCCTCTCCTTCCCCCGAGCCTTGTCGAACCGGGGCCCTTGAAAGGTTCCTAGCCCAGCCCGTCCTTTGGCCACTGCTCCCACTAGGACTCCATGGTGCAGCCGTGACTCTGCCTGTTCTACTGCCGCCTCTGCCCTCCATTTCCTGCCCGCCTTGACCTCTACACCTTCCCCAGAGAATTTGGGGTCCCTAGACTCACGGAGCTGCAGCACCTCTCTTGCACGCAAGACCTTGAACTCCTCTTCGATAGATTTTAGCGGGAGCTGCAGCTTGCAGGTGTTTACATAAAGGGCGATACTGCTTAAGCTCCTCGGGAATCCCAGCCATCTTCTTAGGTAGCGGCTGACTCTCCTTTCTAGTTCTGAGATGGTGGAGATCAGAAACTCGTACAGAAGCAGAGGCCACAGTATTCTTGGCAGAATCCCATGTTGGTACACCCATGCCTTAAATTTTCCAGGGAGCCCAGTTGTATCGACATTCTTCAGCCACCTCTCTAGCTCCTCGCAGGTGTTTTTGATGGATGTTGTATCCCTGAGGCTGCTGTCGAAGATCTTTCCCAGGCTTTTTACTGGTTTTTCAGACAGGGTCGGGATTTGAGTTTCTGAATTGATAAAACGAAACTTCTCCACCATCCTGCCCTTCTTTAGCACTAAAGATTTGGATTTGGTTGGCTTTAATGACATCCTGGCCCATTCAATCACCCTCTCCAGACCCTTCAGGATCCATCTGGCTCCAGGCACTGACTCCGTTGTCACTGTGAGGTCATCCATGAAGGCACGGATTGGTGGTTGCCGCATTCCAGTCTTGGATTTGGGCCCTCTGCACTCCGGTTCAGCAGATTTCACCAACATGTTCATTGCCAGAGCGAACAGGATCACTGAAATGGTGCAGCCTGTGATGATTCCCACCTCCAGCCTTTGCCACTCTGATGTTGTTGACCCAGATGAGACTCTCAGCTTGAAATCTCTATAGTAATCCTGGATAAGGTCTCTCACTATGGCAGGAACATGGTGCCTCTCCAGAGCCTCCTGTACCAGTTTGTGGGGCATAGAGCCATAGGCGTTGGCCAGGTCTAACCACAGCACCACCAGATCACCCCTATTCTCCTTTGCTTCTCTGAGGAGCTGTGTAACCACGCCTGTGTGCTCTAGGCAGCCTGGAACACCTGGTATGCCGCCTTTCTGCACAGAGGTGTCAATGTATCCATTTTTGAAGAAGAACTCTGCCAACCGCTTCGCAACTATGCTGAAGAAGATCTTTCCTTCAACGCTTAAAAGCGAGATGATTCTGAACTGGCTGATGGTCTTGGAGTCTTCTTCTTTTGGGATCCACACTCCATCCGCACACCGCCACTGTTTTAAAGTTTTCCCTTTCCTCCAGATGACTTTTAGGATCCTCCACAGCCGATGTAGCAGCTTGGGGCAGTACTTGTACACCTTATACGATGTTCCGCTTGGTCCTGGTGCAGACCTAGACCTTGCCTTCCTTACTACTTCCTGTACTTCTTTCAGGAGTGGCTCCCTCCGGTCGAATGCCTCTACAGGCTCTGGTGGTGTTATCAAGGCATCGCACTGCCCCAACTCTTGTTCTCTGGAGGGGTCACTAAATGTATCTGCATGGTGTTGGTCAATTTCACCCTTAGATGAGACTAGGCGTCCACCTTTCTTCTGCCCGAGGAGCTGTTTGGTGAACTCGAATGGGTTTCTAATGAAGGCTGCTCTCCTCCTAGCCCTCTCCCTTCGCCGCCTCCTGTGCCATTCGGCTCTGCGCAGGGTAACAAGCTTCTTCCTTAAGATGCTGCGCAGCTCTGTCAGTGGCCCACGCTCCTCCTCACCAGCTTCCTTGTACTGCTTTTTTAGGGTTTTCAGCTCTATTCTGATGTTATGAATTTTGACTGCCCTCTGGTTTTTGGTGTACGGCTTTGTTACTCCTCTCACCTCCTCCACACCAAACCTCTCAACCGCCATGCTCACTATGATGGTCGTTATAGTTTGCAGCCTCCTCTCCGCATCACCTTTGGCCGTTACTTCCAGCACCTTGTCCACATCCTCATCAAACTTCTGCCACTCGGCTGTTTTACATGCTTGAGGCCACCTGATCCTCCTTTTCTCGGGCTGCATGACTGGGGGGACAGTTTGTACCACATGGAGGCTCTGGGCTCTATGGGGTGCTTCCAGGCCCTGCTCCTCCTCTGACTCACCAGGCACTATGCCTGTGCATTGTGGTACTTGCCGTGGCTCCAGACATTTCATCCGTGACTGATGGATCTTCAAGCCTCTTGCATTTTTACAAATCTTTCCACACTGACAAACCACGCTCGTAGTCGTTTTTCCTTTGCTGTTGGTCGATAACCTTAGGTCCGTCTGACTGGGGTTCTCTTTCTCCCCCCCTCTCGGGCTCCCCTGGGGGTATTGTTCATTTAATTTTTCCGTAGCTAGCTTTGGGTTCCTCTTCACAGAGGCTGCGGCTAGGGGTGCTAGCCCATACCGCCCTGAGTTGCCGTCTTCCCGAGCTGCCATCTGTCTCTCCAGATGTCCCCAACCTATTCTTGGTTGTCAACCAGCCTGTTCCTGGTAGTCACTGGTAGCCCTTCTAACAAGGGATAGAAACAAAATGATTGTTCCCCTGAATCATTGAACCAAGTCGTCTCTGATTTTCTTTTACATTTTTCCCCACTTCTTTCTATTTTTTATTTTGCAGCCAGCAGTTAATCATTTTGTAACATAATGATGTGTAATCCGAACGGTTTACCATTATGAGAGCCAGTACAGTCATGTGTTGTGTCAAATCAAGTGTACTGAATTTGGTGAACAGCCACAAGATGGCGCAGTAATAAGTCACCTTGTATTTTGCTAATAACTCCACGGGAATACATCATATAATCAAAATTGTTTCTTTTGAATCCTTGCATCGACAAGGTTATATTTCGTTTTAGTGTCTGTCAGTTATTGTTCTCAGTAAAGCCAAATCTTTATGAAGTCATCCTGTTCCTGAAATTTGCACATAATTTGGCATATATATAATCCACAGACCTTCATGGCAAAAAAAAAAAAAAAAAAAAAAAGCCCAAAATTGTGAAGAGTTGATTTGTCCAAATGATTTGTTCATTTGCTTATTTATTTATCTTGTTTTTATTTGCCTGGTCTGGTCATTCCTCAACAAAATGCCTATATCTTGAGAACAAGTCAAACTGTCTTTTTAAGGACAAACTGCCTATAAAAATCTAAATGTGGAGTTTTTATATGTTTAACATAAGTTAAGCAACCTCAATTATTTTTCCTGAATACTATCACGATTGAAAATGTGACATTGATTTCCTTCAACAGTTCAATAAACAGATCAAATTAAGTCACTTACATTTTAGATGCAATATTGCAATATTTTCGCTGCTGAAAGTGAAACAAAACAAAAACAGCCAATTGGCTGTAATAGTTCCAAACAAAAACCCTAACCCTACTGAATGATTCAGCATTTTGAACGAATCGGTTGAGTCAAAGATTCAATGACCCATTCATAAACATCTGTCTCATTCTTGAATGAATCAGCCGTTTGAACGAATCGTTTGAATGAACGAATCAATAACTCACTCATTATGACGGTCGCCTGCCACCATCTATTGGTGGTTTAGTTATGTTTATAAGTAGTATCATTCTTTCCAACGTTTCTTATTTGTATGTTTAAATGAATTTCATAACATTATTTTATGCAATTGTAATTTCTCAGTGTAAATTATTTTAATTTGATCAGCTCTACCTAAGGTAACAGATATGTCTTATTATTCTAAATAATTGAATTTATTGATCAAATTTAGGAATTTAAAATGAAAGATGAAGCATACATTTAATAAGATTGGGGAAGAGGATGCCCTTTAAAGATGCAGATATTACAAAATGCCGATTAAAAAGCTGATTGAACACTGATGAGAATATTTCTTCAGAATAAATTAACACACACAGGAAACAGAACAAAAATCCGGACAAATCAACTTTTTTACACGGACAAGTGAATGACAGATTTACTTACTAGCACATGAAAAGGCTTAACGTCAAGCCTTGGTAAAGATATTAGAAATTGTTATTGTTGTTTTGTATGGTTTCTCGGGCTATGTGACGTCAGAGCTCGTAACTGGGAGTACATCGATCTAGTACGAGTTCACGGGTGGGAAGTCACAGGTTTGACTGCCGTTCCAGTGCACTTTCACGGGTATAAGGTTGCCTGGAACGCGGCATTAATCCAGCTATTACGCGTTAACACGTCATTTGCGTGTTAACACGTATATTACTGGACATTAGCACATCACCCCCTACTGGTTTTAGCACCTATACTGTGTGTGTATTGAACACACAGATCTTAACTAGATTAGGCTTGTAAATAGCAGTTTTTAATGTGAAAATACATGTTGAACAATGTCTATTTTCACAATCACAATGTAAATTGTGTAAGGATAATTAGACATTTCTCCAAAATAATTTAACATTATTTGTTAGAGAGCCCCTTATGGTACCCTTAAGCCTTTGAATCCTTGTTTTACAGTGTTATTACAGTGAAGTTATATATATATATATATATATATATATATATATATATATATATATAACTATATTACAACACACACACATTACACTTTACACATTATATTACATTACACACACACACACACACACACACACACACACACACACACACACATATATATATATATACAGGTCCTTCTCAAAAAATTAGCAGATTGTGATAAAGTTAATTATTTTCCATAGTGTAATGATAAAAATTAAACTTTCATATATTTTAGATTCATTGCACACCAACTGAAATATTTCAGGTCTTTTATTGTTTTAATACTGATGATTTTGGCATACAGCTCATGAAAACCCAAAATCTAAAAAAATTAGCATATTTCATCCGACCAATAAAATAAGTGTTTTTAATACAAAAAAAGTCAACCTTCAAATAATTATGTTCAGTTATGCACTCAATACTTGGTCGGGAATCCTTTTGCAGAAATGACTGCTTCAATGCGGCGTGGCATGAAGGCAATCAGCCTGTGGCACTGCTGAGGTCTTATGGAGGCCCAGGATGCTTCGATAGCGGCCTTAAGCTCATCCAGAGTGTTGGGTCTTGCGTCTCTCAACTTTCTCTTCACAATATCCCACAGATTCTCTATGGGGTTCAAGTCAGGAGAGTTGGCAGGCCAATTGAGCACAGTAATACCATGGTCAGTAAACCATTTACAAGTGGTTTTGGCACTGTGAGCAGGTGCCAGGTCGTGCTGAAAAATGAAATCAGATGGAAGCATGAAGTGCTCCAAAATCTCCTGATAACTAGCTGCATTGACCCTGCCCTTGATAAAACACAGTGGACCAACACCAGCAGCTGACATGGCACCCCAGACCATCACTGACTGTGGGTACTTGACACTGGACTTCAGGCATTTCCTTCTCCCCAGTTTTCCTCCAGACTCTGCCACCTTGATTTCAGAATGACATGCAAAATTTGCTTTCATCCGAAAAAAGTACTTTGGACCACTGAGCAACAGTCCAGTGCTGCTTCTCTGTAGCCCAGGTCAGGCGCTTCTGCCACTGTTTCTGGTTCAAAAGTGGCTTGACCTGGGGAATGCGGCACCTGTAGCCCATTTCCTGCACGCGCCTGTGCACGGTGGCTCTGGATGTTTCTACTCCAGACTCAGTCCACTGCTTCCGCAGGTCCCCCAAGGTCCGGAATCGTGCAATCTTCCTCAGGGTCCGGTCACCTCTTCTCGTTGTGCAGCGTTTTTTGCCACACTTTTTCCTTCCCACAGACTTCCCACTGAGGTGCCTTGATACAGCACTCTGGGAACAGCCTATTTGTTCAGAAATTTCTTTCTGTGTCTTACCCTCTTGCTTGAGGGTGTCAATGATGGCCTTCTGGACAGCAGTCAGGTCGGCAGACTTACCCATGATTGCGGTTTTGAGTAATGAAACAGGCTGGGAGTTTTTAAAAGCCTCAGGAATCTTTTGCAGGTGTTTAGAGTTAATTAGTTGATTCAGATGATTAGGTTAATAGCTCGTTTAGAGAACCTTTTCATGATATGCTAATTTTTTTAGATAGGAATTTTGGGTTTTCATGAGCTGTATGCCAAAATCATCAGTATTAAAACAATAAAAGACCTGAAATATTTCAGTTGGTGTGCAATGAATCTAAAATATATGAAAGTTTAATTTTTATCATTACATTATGGAAAATAATGAACTTTATCACAATATGCTAATTTTTTTAGAAGGACCTGTATATATATATATATATATATATATATATATATATATATAAGCTGTTTATTTTTTTAGACAACAATATACAGGCAATAGAAGACAGAATAAGCATGCATGCACATATAGGAAACAACTTTGTTCAAGTATACACATTCTCTCAACAGGCATACAGCCTCTCATCACTGTTCGTTATTAGGCCATCCAAATCAGCCTCTGTCATGCTTGTGAATCAAGACAGGGTGAATAATTGTGGAAACACAATAATGCACACTTAGTGCATTACTGCATTACTTCAAATACTATTACTCCTCTAGCAGGGCTGGACTGGCCATCGGGCATACCGGGCATTTTCCCGGTGGGCCGACGTGCTTTTTGGGCCGATACAGATCATTCTTTAAAAAAAATGTTTTTTAAATGTTTTTGTCTAAACGGCCCATAATAGGCTACTATGTATCTGTCAAAATAATCAGAGATGGAGAAGAAACGCAAGGAATGTGCAGAGAAATAGCGTGAAAAAAAAGAAACAGGCCCTTCAAGTGTCTGATGAGGATAGTGAGGAGGATCAGGAGAGAATCAGTGAGTGTAGAGAACTGCAGTAAACAGAACTAGGCAACTTTCAGAACACGTAGGCGATGAGTGTAGGAACCCATTACCCAGTTACGCATTATTTACACATCTGCATAGTTGATGATTAAGCATTTTACTAGAATTGTAAAGAGACGCGTTTGTAAACCATGTTTTCCGCCAAAATAAAATATCATGTGTTTATCTCTTTCAAGCATGGAAATTAGTACAAAACTAATTATGAAAGTTGCTTTTATTTATCAGTGCATTTGTTTTACAATATATGGCTATTACTGTCATGGAATTAATATTATTATTATGTAGTAGTGTAATGCAGACAGACACTATATCACAGCTAAAAGAGTTTTGAGTTTTTCTTTGTTCAATTTGCACACTGATTATGGGTTGGAGCTCTTAATTTATAACTCTCAAAGTGCACCAGATTGATGAATTTAACATTAAAAAGCACAATTTTTTCTTATGGGTGGGCTCCCCCGAACCCCCCTAAAGGGACAGATGTCCACCCACCACAGATTTACCAAAAATCCTGTGTCAAACACTGGTATTGCTATGCCAATGCAGCTTATAGCTTGTTTTAGGATTCATCATTGTGGAGTAATTTGATTGTATTTTACAATTAGTAGTTATTTCATCTATTAACTCTTACTCATTCCTACTCACTCATTGGCTACATGGCATTAGTGGTTTTAATAGGAGTTATATTCAGGGGCGTGAAAAGATCGGTTTTGTGTTTATGATTATATGTAGTGGGTCAGTCTGGGCCAAAATGCCCAGGCCGATTTTTAGTCCCAGTCCAGCCCTGTCCTCTAGTAAAGGAGTGCACGATGTTTTCGGTGATGATGCATTAATGTAACCAGAGGGTGGCGATGCCAATAACGCTCCTAAAAGCTGTCACAAAGAACCGGTAAAATTAATCTAATTAAAACTAATCTGCTTCCATAAGAAGGCGCCTACAGTCTTTGATGATCCGAGCACGATTCGTTGAAAGGTGCGGTGGGAACTCAGGAGAGTAGACTCGAGTATGATCGATTGTAATTTTTCTGTGCTGCTGTTGCGCCCCTGAGAGCTAGAGTCGCTGTCCACGGCGGGTAGTCGCTACGAGCGCACAGTGCACTGAGACTTTAACAATTACGATTGTATTATGTTGTCATGATTCTGCCCTTTTGCCCTTGATTTTCCCTAGTCGTGAGGCAGGATCATGACAGAGTCATGTATTGTGTGCAAGCACATGGCTTAGTGTTCGGCCATGTGCTTGTGTTGTCTTGTTACGTAGCCCCGCCCCCTTGTTATCCTTGTCTTGTCATTATTGTCTAGTCGGCTTCACCTGTCCTCGTCATTAGTGTTCCCCTATTTAATCGCCTTGTGTTTGCTGTCCTGTGCCGGTTCATTGTTTCTCATTGTGTGTTTCTCATTGTGAGATTCTCCTTGTGAGTACTTTAAGAAGAACGTCTTTATCTTGTATTTGCTGTTAGTTAATAGTCTAGTCTTGTCAAGTGTTTTCTAGTTTAGTTATCTCTCATTTGTATTGTCTCTGTTTTGCCCCATCGTGGGTTTTGTTTTCCCTGTTTTGTCTAAATAAATCCATGTTAATTGCATACTGTCTGCGATTGGGTTCATCTCTCCTCATCCTCATAACAGAATGAACCGGCCATTACAGAACCCAGCAGACAGTTTGCCTGTTCCCGCAATACTACAACCGACTGGCCCGGAACTATGGTGGCAGTTGGCTATCGCCGACAGTTGGAATGGCAAGCTTCCAATTCCTCCCCAGGGTGAGAGGACCCTGAGGGAGTACGTGCGGGTTGCAGAAGAGAGGAGGTTCTTCTTGCCTGACATCCTCTTTAACCGTTACCTCATCGCGGGCCTCAAGGAACTTCTTCCTCTGGACGAACGGGAAAGGCTGGTTCGTCGCCCCTTCCAGGATATGGTGGCCGGTTTGTCACGGAAGGAATTGCGGGCTCCCACCATATCGTCATCACCTGGCATGCTGGCCGTGATCGCGGAGGGTCGCGTCCTCGCCGTGACTACTATGGGGAACCAGACTCGTCCCAGCTCGACTCCCGAGGCATCATCTGCACCCGTTGATCTCCGTGGCAAACGAGAGAGACAGGTGTCGTGGGAGTCGACTTCGGAGTCCTCTTCCACTGAGACCACAGTTCCTGCTGTGCTTCCCCAACCGGTCACAAGCCCAGCTACGGCCTCTGCTCCGCAAACCAGGAAGAAGAGGAAGAAGGGAGCCTCTTGTCCTCCGTCTCTGTCTCCCCCTGAGTCCGCGATGGCCGTCCCAGAGCCCGCTCCAGCAAGCGCCGTCCCAGAGCCCGCTCCAGCAAGCGCCGTCCCAGAGCCCGCTCCAGCAAGCGCCGTCCCAGAGCCCGCTCCAGCAAGCGCCGTCCCAGAGCCCGCTCCAGCAAGCGCCGTCCCAGAGCCCGCTCCAGCAAGCGCCTTCCCAGAATCTGCTGAGAGAGTTGCGGCCGATCTAGCCGCAAAGGAGGTTCTGCAATCGGTTTCGGCCCGTCAGGAGATGCCCATCATCCTTGCTGCCAAGACCCTGTCTGATTATTTGTCTTGTCTAGCCAAGATCCTTGAAGTCCCTGCCTGTCCTGTCTCGTCCCCAACCCCTGTACCTGCCACAGAGAGCGCTACACCTAAACCTGCCGCAGAGGGCGCTGCACCCAGGCCTGCTGCTGAGGGTGCTGTTCCAGAGTCAACAACTTTCAACGCCTCTTCTGAGTCAGAGGTCATGAGTGTCGGTTCAACCTGGGGAAGCGGTGACTCTGGGTCTGCCTCTGAGAGCTCTGTTCCTGTTCCCGTTCCCTTACCGCCTGTCAATCCCCATGTCTCCGTTCCGCTGCCTGCTGCTGCAGTCCCCACTGTCCCCGGACTTCCGTTTGTTTCCCCTGTCTCCCCTGTCATGGCTCAACCCCGGACTGTTTTTCTCTTGTCCCACACCACTCCACCCAAACCCGCTAGGACCGCTCGTCCTAAGCCCACTCCCCGTGGTCCCAGGACCCCTGTTCCCCCACCCACCCTGGACAGTCGCCCAAAGACTTGGTTTTCCTCCTCCTCCTCTGCCATGTTTGTTGTTTTTATTGTTCCATCCCAACCCTGTTATTGTTTTCTCTTGTATGCCTTTGTTAGTTTTTGTCATGTATTGTTGGTTTGTGTCTTTGTCACAGTCTGTCATGTCCTGTGTTTAATGTCCCCTTGAGGAGCGTCTGGAAGAAGCTCCTTAAGGTGGGGGTTCTGTCAGGATTCTGCCCTCTTGCCCTTGATTTTCTGTTATGAGGATGAGGAGAGATGAACCCAATCCCAGACAGTATGCAATTAACATGGATTTATTTAGACAAAACAGGGAAAACAAAACCCACGATGGGGCAAAACAGAGACAATACAAATGAGAGATAACTAAACTAGAAAACACTTGACAAGACTAGACTATTAACTAACAGCAAATACAAGATAAAGACGTTCTTCTTAAAGTACTCACAAGGAGAATCTCACAATGAGAAACACACAATGAGAAACAATGAACCGGCACAGGACAGCAAACACAAGGGGATTAAATAGGGACTGTTGACGAGCACAGGTGAAGCCGACTAGACAATAATGACAAGACAAGGATAACAAGGGGGCGGGGCTACGTAACAAGACAACACAAGCACATGGCCGAACACTAAGCCATGTGCTTGCACACAATACATGACTCTGTCATGATCCTGCCTCACGACTAGGGAAAATTCAATTCAATTCAATTCAATTCAATTCAAATTTATTTGTATAGCGCTTTTCACAATACATATTGTTTCAAAGCAGCTTTACAGAAAGTGCATTTCAGAAATGTACGTAAAAAATACAGTTAGTTAATCATCATGTATTAATTTAGGGCATAACATATCGCCGGCGTTGAGTCGTCTCTTCACAGGCGTCGAGTCGTCTCATCGCAGGTGTTGGGGACTCTGAAGTCTCCGTGAGAGGCTGGATACAGACTGTAGCTGAAGAACGCTATTTACCTCGGGACTAGCGTCCCGAGATAACAGCAGAAAAGCAGATGGGAAATAATTAGCGTAGCTGCTGTTCATAATATTAATGCATTCGATCTGGTTCAACAGTAGTATAAGAGGCAAGCATTATGTGAATGCTTGGCTGAAGAGATGCGTCTTTAATCTAGTTTTGAACTGGGAGAGCGAGTCTGAGCAACGAACAGTATCAGGAAGGCTATTCCAGAGTTTAGGAGCGAAATGCGAGAACGCCCTCCCTCCTTTAGTGGATCTGGATATCCTAGGAATGACCAGAAGCCTCGAATTTAGGGATCTTAAAGAACGCGATGGATTGTAGGGCGATAGAAGGTCCATTAAATATACAGGAGCTAGACCATTTAGGGCTTTGTAGGTCAGTAATAGTACTTTGTAATTGATACGGAACTTAATAGGTAACCAGTGCAGAGATGATAAAATTGGTGTTATATGATCATATTTTCTTGACCTAGTAAGAACTCTAGCAGCTGCATTTTGCACTAACTGTAGCTTGTTTATTGAGGATGTAGGACAACCAGCTAATAAAGCGTTACAGTAATCTAGTCTTGAGGTCATGAATGCATGAACTAACTTTTCTGCATCAGAAACAGATAGCATGTTACGTAGCTTAGCAATATTTCTAAGGTGGAAGAAGGCTGTTCTTGTAACATATGAAATATGATTTTCGAAAGACAAGTTGCGGTCTAGTATAACACCCAGGTCTTTTACTGTAGTGGATAAAGTAACTGGACATCCTTCTAAATTAAAGTTGTATTGTACGAGGTTTTGTGGGTAGTTTTTTGGACCAATAAGTAATACCTCCGTTTTATCTGAATTTAATAGCAGGAAATTACACGTCATCCAGCATTTTATATCTTTAAGACACTCTGTCAATTTAGATAAGTTAGTGTTTTCATCTGGTCTTGATGAAATATATAATTGAGTGTCATCAGCATAACAGTGGAAATTAATTCCATGTTTTCTTATAATATTACCCAGTGGCAGCATATATATTGAGAATAGCAGAGGGCCTAACACCGATCCTTGCGCCACTCCATAGTCTACTGACGTTATCTTCGATTTTTCCCCATTTAAACAGACAAAATGGTAACGGTCTGATAAGTACGATCTAAACCAGCTTAATGCCTGTCCCTGAACACCAGTGTAGTTTTGTAGTCGATCTAAGAGTATTTTATGATCTATAGTGTCGAACGCAGCGCTAAGATCGAGTAGAACTAGTATTGAGATACAGCCTTGGTCAGAAGCTAAAAGTAAATCATTTGTAATTTTAACTAGCGCAGTTTCTGTGCTATGATGCGGTCTGAATCCTGACTGAAATTTTTCATAGATATCATTTTCTTGCAAGAAAGAGCACAATTGAGCGGACACAATTTTTTCTAGTATTTTAGATATAAATGGAAGATTTGAAATGGGTCTGTAATTTGCTAAGTTATTTTGATCTAATTCCGGTTTCTTAATAATAGGTTTTATTACTGCCAGCTTAAATATTTTTGGAACATGACCTAAAGATAAAGACGAGTTAATAATATTGAGAAGAGGCTCTTCCACTACAGGTAACACTTCTTTCAGTAGTTTAGTGGGTATTGGGTCTAATAAACATGTTGTTGGTTTCGCTGCAAAGATAAGTTTATTTAGCTCTTCCTGTCCTATAGTTGTAAAGCGGTGTAGTTGTTCTTGAGGGGCGATAATTGTGGCTGAATCATAAGACACCATAGAGGATTGTACATTTACAATTGTATTTCGGATGCTTTCTATTTTCTCATTGAAGTAATTCATAAAATCATTACAACTATACTGTAACGGAATATTTTGCTCTGGTGATGTCTGTTTATTTGTTAGTCCAGCCACGGTGTTAAATAAAAACCTTGGATTATTTTGGTTATTTTCTATTAGTTTGCGGAGATGCTCAGCCCTGGCTGCTTTTAGAGCCTTTTTATAACGTGACATACTGTCTTTCCACGCGATTCTAAAGACCTCTAAATTAGTTTGTTTCCATTTACGCTCTAAGTTACGAGTTTCTCTCTTGATAACATGTGTAGTACTATTGTACCATGGTGCTTTAGTTTTCTCTCTAACCTTTTTTAATCTAATTGGTGCAACAATATCTAATGTACTAGAGAAAATGGTGCTCAAACTGCTAGTCATTTCCTCTAGTTCATCTGTTTGTTGGGGTTCACTGAGCAGCTGAGATAGATCAGGTAAGCTATTTGTGAATCTATCTATAGTGGTTGGAACGATTGTTCTGCCTGGTCGATGACGTGGCGCAACATGGCAAATTTCAGCAGTACGTAATATGCACGTTACCATACAATGATCAGTGAGATCGTCACTTTGCGCTATAATATCTATATCGGTTGGATTGGTTCCATATGATATAATTAAATCTAGTGTATGATTTAGACGATGAGTGGGACCACTGACGTTTTGCTTGACCCCAAATGAGTTTAATAAATCTGTAAACGCAGCCCCTAACGCATCATTTGTGTTATCTACGTGTATGTTAAAATCTCCAACAATTATTGCTTTATCGGCATTGACCAATAGATCTGAGAGAAAGTCTGAAAACTCTTTTAGGAAATCAGCATAGGGCCCTGGAGGTCTATATACGGTCGCTAAGGCTAGAGATAATAGGGATTTCTTTCTTACATCTAAGAGCGTAACATTTAGCACAAGTACTTCGAACGAATTAAACCTGTGACCTGTTTTCTGAGTAACATTTAGGATATCTCTATAGATTGTTGCAACACCGCCGCCACGACCGATCGGACGGGGCTCATGCTTATACCAGTATCCTGGCGGAGTAGACTCATTTAGACCGAAATAATCATTTGGTTTAAGCCAGGTTTCAGTAAGGCACAGAACATCGAAATTATTATCTGTGACCATTTCATTTACAATAACCGCCTTAGGTGTGAGCGATCTAATGTTTAGAAGACCTAGTTTTAGAAATTCTTTTTGTTCACTGAGATTTAGATTTTCTGGTTTAATTACAATAAGATTTTTTCTAGATCCTAAACTAGATTTATTGTTTGGCCTCACTAGACGAGGAATAGACACAGTTTCTATATAATGTTCTACACTACTTGTATCAATTAAGTTGGGACAGCAGAGATTGTGATTTGGACTTTGACTTACTAGTCAGATGGTGTGTAACGTCTTGGAGATGTTGTCCGACAGCACAGCCGCTCCGATTCTGCTGGGGTGCAGGCCATCAGCACGGTAGAGCCTAGGTCGCTCCCAGAACAGATTCTAATTATTTTAGAAAGAGCAGATTATACAAAGAGCAGTTTCTGTTCATTACACCATGATATTAACCATTCATTTAGAGCAAATAGTCTACTGAACCTTTCTTGTCCTAGTCGGTACGTGGGAAGCGGTCCAGACACGATGATCGTTGCCTCAGGCGCTGTGCTGCGTACCGTCTCGATCAGGCTCCTGTAGTCCTTCTTCAGAACCTCCGTCTGCCGCAGCCGGATGTCGTTCGTTCCCGCGTGCAGCACCACAGCTCCGACGCGCTCGTCACCGTTCAGGATCTCGGGAACATGTGCAGCGACATCTAGAACACGAGCACCAGGAAAGCAGTGAGTGCGCACATTACCCTTACCTGAGGTAGCGCGGACATGACGGACGATGGAACTGCCGATGATCACGGCGTCGTCACGTTCCGACTCGCGAAGAGGGGAGAAGCGGTTCCGGGTGGAGATCTCGAAGACCGGGAGCGGTGGAGAGGTTCTTGGTCTGGTCCTGGCTCGTGTCTTCCGCTGAGGGATCACCCAGGGTCCATGGCTTTGTGTCGGTGCCGGAGTGAATGAAGCCAGAGATGATCGCGTCCTCCTGGGCAGAGAAACGCACGGAGTAGACGAAGTCGGAGTCAAAAAGTTACTAACCACTGACTTGTGAGCATCGGCGCGTGATGTTTCAAGCGCTGATCGCCGATCTCGCAGCTCGGCTTGCCTCTCTAGCAGACCACGGATCTGCTTCTCCACGGACTCCAGCTCCAACAGCACCGAATGCAGCTCGAATGTGTCCTCACCTGCACTCAGAGGTAGCGTTAGACACACATCCGATATATTCGCCATTATAACAGATGAACAGTAAATTAGTAGTGATACTACCAATATCACTACTAATTTAGGACTGAAATCCTGGATATAACCCGTATCCTTTCAGTGAAACGGGTGTAAAATCCGACGGTCGATTGGCGCGAGGCCACGCGTGAAATGCTAGTGGGCTAAAAGGCTAGTAGCTGGGATTCGCAAAGTTGGATCTAAGTAGCGATATCAAAGCAATCCGATTGTTTTTTATAGGGAATAGTATCGAGGATAAGTTCACACGATATAAAAATAGAAAGTACTTGTTTATAAATGAGTGGTAAAGAAGAAAATCAAGGATTAATGAATCAATTCGACGGAGCTCCAAACATAAACAATCACCGCACGCGCATGCCCATGTTCAAGGGCAAGAGGGCAGAATCATGACATATGTGCCTAATCTGTTATATGGTTTGATTTTGTATTGGTTTTATGAATGCCCATTTCAGTTTGTGTGCAATTTCATTTAATTGTTATTTTCTTCCTTTTTTTCTTTTTCTCCAAGGTAATATGTTGTCTGTGATCACATACATGAGGCCTTGGAAGGGTGTTTGTTTTTTGATAACTGCCCAGCAGCTCCTTTTTGGATGAACTGGGAATTCTGTGTCTGGTTCGGGTAGACACAACTTACCCCAAGTTGTGGGTTGGTGTTCTTTTTGGCTCAGACTTGTTTATTATATTTTTATTTGCTGTCCCTTTATTTGTTTGTGCCTTTTACTTTCTTGTTTAGTCTTTTGCATTGTATTCTTCTGATGCTACTAGTCATTCTTATGTTACCAAAGGTGGATGCCCATTTTAAGAAACTCTTTTTTTTGTGTGTGTATGCGGAGGTCTTCTGGTAGGGCATTGATTGAGGGAAGAAATGTGGCATTGGTCTCTTTGAACATTAAGGGGCTTGGACATGTATAAAAAGAGAAAAAGTATTTAGACACCTTAAATCATTACCAGCTAATGTGATTTTTCTGCAGGAGACCCATATTAAAGTGACGAGCAGCGCAGGTTGAGGTGCAGTTGTCACAGTGTCTGGTTTGTGTTTCCCTGGGTAACCACCAGAGGTCCTCTTCCACCACGGTGTCATTCACTCATACTACATTTCCCATCATCCTGTTCTGTCACTCATTGATCATTGCACACAGCTGTTTCCCGTCACCTTGTTAGTATCTGTGTGTATATATACCCTGTTTGTTCAGTGTTTGTCACGGAGTCCTTGTTACATGTCATGTCTAGACAGTTTATGTGCAAGCTCTTTTCTTGGCTTGACCACAGGCCAAAAGTCGGTCTGCCTTCGTAGAGGGTGCCCCAGCCCGAATTGGAGGCATCTGTTGAAACCACTTTCAGTTTCGAGATTACCCCCTGGTTTACACCTGTCTGATACCAGTCGACCGCCTTCCAGGGCTCCAGAGCTGTGACACAGTTCTGAGTTACCTTGAGACGTAAACGACCGGATGCCCATGCTCGACGCGGGACCCGCGTCTTCAGCCAGTGCTGTTAAGGGCGCATGCGAAGCAGACCTAAACGAAGAAATTATTAAGTTGTGAATGGACTGTGTGTTTGGCATGCGTTTTTTAATAAAAAATTGCATACTTCACTTCCAATTGTCATGGTAAGGACAACATTATTGTTTTTTAGTCTTGGAACCTATTTTATTGGACTCCTTGACCACAAAAATGTTCACGTTGATACCAAATTTGTCATTATAGCTATAACAGAAGCAAAGATATGGGCCTCTCAAGAATGGTCGGCGGCCATTTAAAAAAAAAATTGCGTATATAAGATACAAAATGTGATCTCACTTGTGTCTTAGGATACATTTATTTCTATGGCCCTAAGGTACTTCCATACCAAAGGGGACCTTTGCATCATGACTTGAAGTCAAAAGTCACTTAACCTCCCTACTAAAAGTAATGATTATAAATATGTCAAATATAGCAAGGAGACATTTTAATTATGTATTAATAAGTGTTTTCTGTGTCAGTGTCTGTTGCAAAGATGAAGTTGACGATGCTGACTCGATCTTAGCAGTAGTGAACACTCCAGAGATAAATATGCACATTTCATACAGATTAAATAAGCAGAGAGTCTGTTTCCTTTCGTTTTTAATTATTTTGTTTATAAGTATACATTTCAAGCTTTCTATACATTTCTCAGGTCTGTGAGGCAAGTAGCCTATAGGCCTACGCTGAGTTTCGGTTCACGCGACGGCACATCCATGCTGATTATATTGCCTGCTATATTTGCGGTTTATTTATTAAATCCAGGCAATTGGTTGATGAAACATTGATTAAAATTAAAATACAATTTATACAAAACGAAATTCACTTTAAAGAAAGGCTTTCTACAAAAAAAACCTAAAAACTAAACAAAGTGGTCAAAATCAAGTCCATTTGTCTCCCGATATATTGCGCATCTTGATCTTACTCATGCATGCTGTTCACTTTTCATATAATCAACATAGATTAAATTTAAAAATATATATATATTTTATTTAAACATAAATATGAAACTAAATGTGTTTAAGCTACAACACGTAGGCAAATATATTAGCCTACAGTACAATTTAATGTCGGTTTGAGTGAACGCCGTCTTACTGGTGAGGATGTGGGGGAGAGGTTAGTTTCTTTTTAGTTAATAGTTACTAGATTGTTAGTAAACTTTTTCAGTAGTTCTCTGGGAAGCATTAAAAAAAAAGTTGTTATTGATTAGTTAATAGTGAACTACCACTTTCATCTGTGCGCTATTACTTACTAGTTAGTTAATCAGAGTTTCTTGTTAGTTATGTGATGAGAGAGGACTCAAAAGCGAGAGTGACAATCAGTTCTTTAATATAATCAAAATGTCAGACCACAGGTAATCCAAACTGGAAGTTCAATAATAATCAGCAACCGAAGAAACCAGTAGAACTGGCAATATCAGATGAACATAAATCTCCTCTGTGGTAGGGACGAACAGAAGGCTGGTGAAGCAGCGGTTCTCGTAACTCACGGAGAAACAGATGGAGCTGGATACAGGCGACGAGCACGGAGCAGGTAATCAGCTTCAGCCTTAAGCAGGTAAGGTTCTGTGGATATACAATGACGAGCACAGAGTAATTCCAGCAGTAGAGGTTATTCCGTAGAACAAACACGACAGGACAGGACTGAGAAAGACTCTGGTAAATGAGTATCTGAGACAAAAACCAATCTGACAACAAGACAGGTGTTACGTGTCAGAACGTAAGTGTTTAATTCTGTCTAGAACAAATGAGTTTGCGCATGTTTTCTTTTTGTTTTTGTTGCTCTCTCTCCCTGTCGCTTTATGCTCATTTGAGTGTAACAGGTGCAGCTGCTTAGAAGGGTGGGGCTGTTGGACTCAGCGCGTGAATATAAGCTGTGTGGAAGGCTTGTTCATCGAGTTCCCCCTCCTACTTCATCGTGTTGTGAACTGTGTGTGTGAACGAGTTTTCGACCAACATAGTGGAGTTGGCCGTTTTGTGCTTCCCTTAGAGTAAGCCGCTTGTGAGCGGTGTTCAGATTGTTAACGGTATAGGCCGGTAATTGTGTTCACTGAGACCAATTGAGAGGTCTGAGGCCCTTTTCTTTCTTTTTAACATTTTTCTCTTGTTTATTGGTTAGCAGGGACGTAAGAATTGTACTTTCTTTTGTTTATTTCTAAATTCAGGAAAGACGAGCTAAATCTTAGTTAGAAGACCTGTTTTGTTTGTTGTTTTTGCGGCCGACCGAACCCTCTCACCTTTCATTATATTTTCCTTTACAAAATGAATGAAATCTTACCCCTAAAATAAACCTTCATTCCCTTTGACTGCGGGAGCAGGAGATGGAACTCCGGGCGTCACCTTTTAATAGGCGTCGCTCTGTATGTTAGTGCATGTGGCACGTAACATAATGGGGGCTCGTCATCAAAATTCATAATTCAAGCACGAAAATAAACGAAAACCTCAAATTTGGTGAGTAAACTCAATTTGTTTTTCTTCCCTCTCTTATCCATACGTAGATAAACTTATTTTGGTGGGGGAGGAAATATGGAAAGTGAGGTTGAAGCTTTTATTAACTCCCCGTTTGTGCAGCTGTTGGATCGTTTTCAAAAAAAAGAATTACTGCAAATTGCGGAGAGCTTTAAAATATCCATTTCACCTTCGGCATTAAAGGCTGATATCAAAAGTGAAATCTTGTCCGAGATGGTCTCTCTTGGTATGTTGGTCTTAGAATCAGTTGTACCTCCCACACGTGAGTTTGATCCTGTTGTAGCACTGAAATTGAAAGAGCTAGAATTACAAATTAAGCGTCAAGAACACGAAACGCGTATACTAGCTTTACGCGAACTTGAACTGGTTCGTTTATCTAAACAGGAGGAACGAGCACAGCCTCCCGACAGGGTTTCACAGGGTTCCCTTGGGGTAAGTCAGTTCGATCCTACTCGTTACATGAAACTCGTTCCCCAATTTAGAGAGTCAGAGGTAGATGCCTACTTTACTGCTTTTGAGAGTGTGGCGGGGAAGCTGTGCTGGCCTAAAGATATGTGGGCGGTAATGTTGCAGAGCAGCTTTGTGGGTAAGGCACAAGAGGTTTGCTCTGCCTTGCCCATTGAAGACTCCCTCGATTATGATGTAGTAAAAACAGCAGTTCTTCGAGCATATGAACTCGTGCCCGAAGCATACAGGCAAAAATTCAGAAATCATACTAAAGCGACTAGACAAACTTTTGTAGAATTCGCGCATTATAAAAAGGCAATGTTAGAGAAATGGTGAATTGCGTCTGATGCTACAACGTTTGAACATCTCCAGGAGTTAATATTACTGGAGGATTTCAAGGGTTGTCTCCCTGAAAACTTGGTGTTACATCTAAATGAACAAAAGGTTTCTACTCTGTCCGAAGTGGCTGTATTTGCTGATGAGTACGTACGTGCTGACTCACCGAACCATTTTTCCCACGGCCCGTCAGAGTCAAAACATTAGACCATATGCTGAGAAGAGTTCTGCGGTTATGCGTTCATCAAAGACCGACACTCGGACGAGTGCGCCCGGGGGAAGTATTTTTAAGCCCACAGAAACTAAACGCGCGTGTTTCTTCTGTCTTGATCCCAGTCACTTAATTGCGGACTGCAGGGCGTGGAAACAAAAGGGTGCGGCGGCTAAAGCAAAAAGCGTTGCACATTTAGTACTTGAACCGCAGGTTGGAACGGCTGAGATATTTTCTCCTGGAACGGAGTTATTCAAACCATTCCTGATGAGCGGCTCAGTTTCTGTTTTTCCAGAAGGTACGTTAAAACCCGTGTCCATTTTGCGCGACACTGGCGCCGCCCACTCGTTTATTTGCGAGAACGTGCTACCATTATCCGCGGAGACGTATACAGGGACTGATATACTAGTTCGTGGAATTGAACTAGGGTGCATTAAAGTTCCTGTTCACTCCGTGTTCTTGAAGTCTGAGCTAGTCTCAGGCCTAGTAAAGGTGGGAGTCTGTGATAAACTACCAGTTGAAGGAGTAAATTTCCTCTTAGGAAACGACTTGGCAGGAGGAAATGTTTTCCCTTTTCCCGTAGTGTCCGAGTGTCCTGCAAGGGACTCAGCTTTGCTGGCTGTCAATTCCCGTGGTGGGGGAGCCGTTTGAAAGACTGATCTTAGACTGTGTAGGGCCGCTCCCAAAGCCGAAAAGTGGACACCAATATGTTCTCACGCTGATGTATGCTGCCACCCGGTTTCCCGAGGCGGTCCCTCTCCGTAACTTAAAAGTCAAGACCGTTGTAAAAGAACTAATCAAATTTTGCTCTCTTTTTGGCCTGCCGCGTGTAATCCAAACAGACCGCGGAACTAATTTCACATTGAAGCTTTTCAAGCAAGCGCTAACTAGAATTTCGGTGTTACATCAGATGTCAAGTTCCTATCATCCGCAGTCCCAGGGAGCGTTAGAACGGTTCCACCAAACGCTCAAAACCATGCTGCGTGTTTAATGCGTAGAAGTGGGAAGGGATTGGGCTGACAGTTTACCCTTATTGCTTTTCGCCGTTCGAGAAACTGTGCAAGACTCTCTAGGCTTCAGCCCAGCGCAATTGGTGTTCGGACATTCAATTCAAGGCCCCCTTAGGCTTCTGAGTGAACAATTGCTTGAGAACGAGGTTGCGCTTGTACCTGTTACTGAGTATGTAGACACACTCCGTAAGCGTTTGAAACGGGCTTGTGAACTCGCGAAGTTGAACCTAGCAGCCTCTCAAGCTACTATGAAGGATTATTACAATCGCAAAAAGCGTTGTTCGTTCGTTTAATCCGGGTGAGTCCGTGCTGGCTTTATTACCGGTTCCTGGGTCGTCTTTGCAGTCCCGGTTTACTGGTCCTTACATTGTAGAGGAAAAAGTGAGTGAAACGAATTACATACTGAGAACACCCGATCGTAGGAAGAAGTTGCGAATGTGTCATATTAACATGCTGAAGCCTTACTATGCGAGAGATCAAGCTGAAGCGTCAGTTAAGTGTGTGACATTGGTAGCCCCTTCTGTTCTTCAGAGCAACGTTGAGGATGAAGCTGTAGGAAATATTCCTGCGCTGGATGAAAGCCTGCAAAACTCTAACGTACTCAACAATTTACATACCTTCCTTGGTCACTTATCCGACTGTCAAAGAGAAAGTATTGTAAAATTGATTGACAGCTTACAGGGAACACAGGGAAAGAGAGGGTTAGAAGAAGCCAAGATAATGAGAGGAGATGAGGAACAGGTGTAGAGGAATGAGCGTAATGAAAAGTGATAACAGCTGTGAAGGTGAAAGCGAGATGTGTGTGGGCAGTGACCAGCAGAGAGAGACAGAGAAGGAGACAGGATCATGACAAGTTAATAATAGTTACTAGCTTGTTAATATTGTGTTCATTGGTTCTTGTGTAGTTATTCATTAACGAAGGAACCGTATTCTAAGGTGTTACCCTATCGTTCTATAGTCTATAAAATAAAAATATAAAAATAATATAAAAATTAACACAAACTCTGTGTTCTTATTGGTCACATTTGTGACCAGATAAAACCCATTTTTCTCTTTTAAGGACTTTTTTTTTACATAATTGATATCGATAGTTTAATTATCTTGTTGCAAATACCATATAACATGTCATCTCTAGGGAATTTTTTTTTTTTTTTTTGGGTTAAGACGACATTCACGTAGCCAATGTAACATAGCGATAGCTCGCTGTTAACAGTCATATCACAGGGGGGTTAAATGACCAAATATGTAAGTCGAAGATAATTCATAACTCTGAAACAACATCAACTCTTATCCAACGGCATCCGTATTTTGATTTATTAGGATACAGATGTATGGCGGGCTGTCGCGCTAATCGCGAAGCAACAAACTCATGACAAACTTAAAGCAAAAAAATAACTATTTTCAACGTATACAACCCACCGTAATATGTTTAACAGTGTTTATTAAAACCGAAAGTAGGCTATGTTTTGTGCGGTTTGTTTTTCACAGTTACCTGGAAAGAAGTATATAATTCCCGTCTCTGTATTTAGGCTACTATACGAAGCGCATCACGGGCGCGCACCCAACTGAAGATGCCAGGTGACGTAGGCTCATCATATCCATTAGGTAAGCGCTCATTCACAATCTCATGAATAAGTACAATAAAATGAAGGTGTGCATCACCACCACATTAATAGTCATGAGAATGATTACAAACAGTTACGACAGACAGTGTCAACGTGACACAACACCTTAATTCTATTTTAATTATTCAATGATAGAGTGACCCAGGGGCGTCGCTAGGCCCTTTTTAGGGGGGCTTCAGCCCCCCTAAACTTCTGCCTAGCCCCCCTAAAAAATTGTGATTAATGTAGGCTACACAAATTCGTGTTCGCTTCAGTCTTGTTTGTTATAATCAGATTCAGCACGTTTTTCATCTTCAATCCGCAGCGGCGCCGAGCAGAGAGCACGTCAGAAACAGAGGACAGGGTGTGTGTGTGTCTGTGTGTGTGTTCATCTGAGCCTCATTGGTTCAGACCTGCCAACCTTCTAAATTTTTTTTGCGTAGCATCCGCAGGGGGGGGGGGTTGTCATTTTTTTGAGACAATGCAAGACACACAGGACACGCATTAGCTGAATAAACGTTAGCCAATGCAAACATATAGAAAATAGTTGACAATGAATAGACAGGAGTCCAATAATAGCAAAACGAATCACTTATTCTAAAAAGAATATCAAGTATAAGTTTAGATGAATCCGAAATATGGGGCTGTTAACAGTAGAACGTCTGTCTTTTAAGGAATTTTAAAAACACGGATGGATAATACAAAATGCTTTCTGACATTTTGACAGAAAAAAACAACCAAAAACAAAATTAAACTTAGCCCGTCAATTTACAATTATCTTCTCTCTCTGTGGGCGCGGTCTGTGTTTGTGAGAGAGAGCTCGCGCGGCACTGATACAACGGTACTTTTTAATCCAAGTAACTAATGCGCAAGTTTTCATACAAAATAATTATGTAACGTACTTAGGTACTTTAGTTATTATTAACTCAATAATGTAACACATGCAGACTACGTTTCTCAACACTGAGAATGAATAAATAAACGCCTGTTTCTCCAGACTCGTGCTTATCAGTAATCCACAAATTACAGAACTTTCATAATCACTAAACCATAGCGATTTTAATTTTATTTAGATTTATTGTTCATCAATACTTAAGCATTTTATAACTTGCATGGCTGAATGATGTTTTCCTCTTATCTGAGTGACCACGAATGACGGAGTATTTTAAGATAATCCATGCGATCACTCCCGTATGATCATCGAATCCAGATTAAGTTAACTAAAAACAATATTTCAACTTTACACATCCACCCCAGCCCGTTTACCTTCAGGAGTGAGAAGTACTGTGACTACTACTGTCCTCGCTTATGAACTCAGTCAAACTGCGGGCCGCCGGAGTGGAAGAGGATCGAGCGGGATTCTTTATTGATAGGCCTTACGCATCTGTCAATCATCCCCGCTTGCTATTTGGGGAATGAACCCAGCGCTATGATTGGTCGAACTCCGCTTCTTTTGCTGTTGCTTGACTTGAGGACTGCGCGTGAACAGAAGCGTCACCAGGTTTTTGCGTAGTTTAGAGTGAAAAATCATACCAGCGTACTTTGAGATCAAAATGCGTATCCGCTACGCAAAATGCGTACAGGTTGGCAGGTCTGTTGGTCTGTAACTGCTTGTCAATGTCAGAATATTTTAGATGACCAATCAAATCAAAGTAGGCGGGCTTTATGTTCACAGACGCTGCTGAGCGCGAATTTTAACAGTGCGACTCGACACGTAGCCTACGGTCAAGTGCGAGATAAGATGTAAGTAGCTAAACTTAACATTTTATATTTGACATTTTTTTTAGGTCATAAATGTTAAACGAATGACAAAAAATAATCAGGCAAACTAATATAGTTTTGTCTATTTTCGCCATTTTGAACTGAAAATAGGCCTATGTAACGTGTAATGTAATAATTAGTTTACTGTCATTGTGAGGGGACAAGAAACATTAACAAAGCCGTATCATCATGTTAGGCACAAGATTAATAATGAATGTGTACATATTGAGAATATAATACAAATTGTAGCCTTTAGTAAATTAAAAAAGCTCAGCTTTAGGATGGGAAGAGAAAGGGATGAAGAGACTGAGGAAAAAAGAAAGAGTGATGGAGATGAGGAGAGAGCAGGTATTGACAAATAATCTACTGCACGCTGACATGGTTTTAAAGCTATTTCTTATCCTTTTTTTGGGGTCTTAAAAACATCTTGAAATGCACATATCAGAGAAATAAAAAATTTGAACCCTACCAACCTCAAATTTAGGACCTCTTTGATTATAAAGCCCTGTCTACGGCCCTGTATTAGGCATAATATCAATAATGAATGTGTAGCCTACATTTTGTGAATGCATTTAATAAACTTAATTACCTAGCTTTAGTAGCTTTCAGTAAATAAACACGTCTGAGAAAATGAAAATCAACCTATCACCCTATGTTTACTTTCTTCACTGACAGACAAAAATGAACAATTTTAATAATTGTTGGTCCTTTATTCATTGAATAATTTCTAATTTGAATATCCATTGTAAAATGTCATTATAAGGCAGAAGTTCTGTCTGATTTCAATTATTAATAATTCAAGCCACTCTTGTTTTTTATTATTATTATTGCATACGTTTGTCCTTCACAGATTATTCACCCTGTCGTGATTCACAAGCATGACAGATGCTGATTTGGATGGCCTTATAACGAACAGTGACGAGAGGCTGTATGCCTGTTGAGAGAATGTGTATACTTGAACAAAGTTGTTTCCTATATATGCATGCATATAAAATTCAACTTTAAAATCACAGGAATAAATTATATTTTAAAATATATTAATAAAATTAAGAAAATAGTTATTTGAAATTGTAATAATATTTCACAATATCACAGATTTTTTGTTGTATTTTTAATTAAATAAATACAGCATTGGTGAGCATAAGTGACTTCTTTTAAAAACATTAACAATCGTACCGACCCCAAACTTTTGAACGGCAGTGTATATATATATATATATATATATATATATATATATATATATATATATATATATATAGGCTA
Organism: Gila orcuttii; assembly: GCA_026230005.1. NCBI lineage: Eukaryota > Metazoa > Chordata > Actinopteri > Cypriniformes > Leuciscidae > Gila > Gila orcuttii. Next base: position 11,936,903 of record JAPDVR010000018.1, read on the forward strand.
TAACTTCGAATAACACTGTAAAACAATGATTCAAAAGGCTTAAGGGTGCCATAAGGGGCTCTCTAACAAATAATGTTAAATTATTTTGGAGAAATGTCTAATTATCCTTACACAATTTACATTGTGATTGTGAAAATAGACATTGTTCAACATGTATTTTCACATAAAAAACTGCTATTTACAAGCCTAATCTAGTTAAGATCTGTGTGTTCAATAGCACAATGCTGTGCTAATGTCCAGTAATATAGAGGGAATGCATTAACGTCACTTTCCCGCCGGAACACGCCCCCCTCAGCCGGACTGTGTGGCAAAAGAGCTGCTGAGTGACTGGAGTTAATAGGGGAAACTGCGAAAACGCAAGTAAAATAACTATTATCAGTTTAAACTAAAAGTTGGACTCGATATAGTGTTCCTTACAACTTATCAAAGATCCAGTGATCCATGGATATTGACATGCAGCCAGGAATCGTGTTTCCTGACATTTATATGCGGCTTATTTCGACGCCGGGGAAATAAATTAAGAAAATTTGTCTGTAAACGTTTTATAAATACAATGTAGATAGGTCTAAATCCGAGTGATCACTTACATTAATGTTATACTGTATATCATCATATCGTCCAGCCCTAAAACTTGTATAGTTTTTTGTCAGTGTTTATTTAAAAACATCCAATTATGCAGAATATAGTCTGTTCTGTAGCTTTTTGCAGTCTGTAAAAACATACAGAACCTCAGATTTCTGGTCAAATTTAGTCGTACAGTTGTAAAGACTCAGGGGCGGATCTAATCCGTGGGGATTTGCATATCATAATTAATAATTGGTAATTAATAATTATTCATACATGTTTGGATTAGATCAGTCTTACATTTTAATAAATCTCCTGCTAAGGGATGATATGTCATTTTACCTGCATGCATGCATGTGTATCCTTGCAATTAACCACAAGTTGATTGTAATTAATTACACGGACCACGTCCTACAAAACAGGCAAAATTAATTAGCTCAATTGTCAGAATAATATTTGTGGGGATTCACAATATCATCCTACTTTATAGGATTTCAGGAAAAGCTATTCTGTGGCCACAAGAATTGGGTTTCCTGCCCTATAAACACATACTCTTTAAAGTATCTTTAATTTGCAAGCTTGTAGCTATAAGACATTTGGACACTTAAGGGACCTGAAAGTGAGCAAAAACCCAGTACATCAATCAAATGAATATAATGAATTTAATAAGGCAGAACTACTTATGTATTTACTACGTTACAGGAATACATGTATTTACAAACATTAACAGACAATGACAACAACGCTGGGCGTTTGGACAATGGATACACGTGTGTGAGAGAGAGAGGGAGAGAGAGGGAGAGAGAGAGGGAGTGAGAGAGAGAGAGCATTGGCAACATTCACCCTGACAGTCACCTGTCTGTAACAACACGAAAACATCATCTTAATGCTTCTTAGAAGCTCTATAAAGAGATATACTTGCACAAGTTTCTGGGTCTCCCTGTGTAGCGGCATTCCTGCACGGCCCTGTCTGGCCGCGTGCGTGAGCGGAGTCCTTTAGGAAGCGTCACGTGGTGCTGCTTGGCGCGCGTGTTGAACGGAGGTTTAAAGTCTTTTGGGGTAACATTACCAAAGGAAAATAGTTCGGCTAAGTTCGTTTCGCTTCGTGGAAGTGAACCGAGTCGACTACGGAAAACAAAACTTTGACTAACAAAGAAAAGAAATAAAGATCTCTACGGTGAAATCACGCGGAGTTAACGTTACATCTTTGCATGGCTGGTGAAGAAGCGCGCGTGCGTCTCTCGGTCCGGCGCGTCACGTGGTCACGTGCGCGTGTTTCTCCTTCAAAGCGAGCGCGCGCTCGTTTAAAGGTCCCTTGTAGATGGATTTGCTGAAGAGATATGTCATGCGGTGTTCTTTTCACTCGACGATTGGAATTCAACACGGAGGCTTATCTAAGACTGAAAAACAAACTAAACTAGAAACAAATAAAAGAAAGGCGAAGAGCTCGCCCGGAGGCGAGACGTTACATTATGACACGAGGACGAGAGGGGTAAGAGAGGGATAAACTGGTATTCAGTCCTTTTGAAGACCTGACGTTTCCGCCTTCTTTTGGAAGAGGGTCCAATCAGGAGCTGTCCCTTTGGAGGGAATTTTTATGATCCTTTGTGTTCTAATCAGGCATTTAAATCTCTAGTTTCATTGGGTGTTTAAGAGAAGAATCTTCACAATTCTTATAATACTAATGTGTCACAAAGTTTAGAAAAATGTAATGTCAATTAACAAATGCGGAATGAAAATTGGAGTTTATCGAGACCAAACTTGCCACAAATGGATTTGGTTAAACATTAGTTGGCAAAGTTTGAAACATTATCCCATTAGAGTTGTCGAGAAACATGGACCAAACCACAAAAAGGCAACTCATGAAATAGGGAACTTAGATACATTGTTCATACAATTCTCAAATGGATATATAATAGCGTATATATATATATATATATATATATACATATATATATATATATATATATATGAATGCAGGATTCATTTCTCCTCCTTGGTTAGAATTCAGAGAGAGCCACAGTTCTGTGAACATTCCTTTGGGTCGTAAACGCTGTTATCTAAGAACTCCAGTGATGTTAGTTTTGGTCTCTTTTCACTCCAAAGATGGAAAACATAGTAAACTATATTTTACTGGATATTACTGTACATATTCTGATTGATCACACCGAAAGCATTCTGGAGGTGTCCAGAACTATGTGTACAAGTTATGGGAATAGACAGTTATATTTAAAATGCATAATGAAGGTATTTGTAATTCACTCCGGTCGACGGTGACATCATGCGCATACCCTCTATAGGTGTTAACACGCAAATTACGTGTTAACACGTAAATGATGTGTTAAATGATGCGTAATTACCCGTTAACACAACAGTTTCACACGTTTTGTCACTTTTGGCCTTCCATACATTACGGCTGCGACACGGCTACCGGAGTTGATCGTGCCCACTCTAGTCAATCCCAGCTAACAAATTTAGGTTCTGAGAACGTTTTCCTAACGTTCCATTTTGGTTGTGGGAACGTTGATTTGAAATGTTCTAAAAACGTTGAAATGTCCAGTTTGCTTAACGTTGCTGGAACGGTATCTTAATGTTAGCTAAACGTTGTTGGAACGTTAGCATAATGTTGCTAGAACGTTATCTTAAGGTTAGCAAAACGTTGCTGGAACGTTAGCAAAACGTTGCTGGAACGTTAGTATAACGTTGCTGGAACGTTAGCAAAACGTTGCTGGAACGTTATCTTAAGGTTAGCATAACGTTGCTGGAACGTTAGCATAATGTTGCTGGAACGTTATCTTAAGGTTAGCATAATATTGTTGGAACGTTAGCATAATGTTGCTGGAACGTTTTCTTAAGGTTAACAAAACGTTGCTGGAACGTTAGCAAAACGTTGCTGGAGCGTTAGTATAATGTTGCTGGAACGTTATCTTAAGGTTAGCATTAAGGTTGCTGGAACGTTAGCATAACGTTGCTGGAACATAATCTTACAGTTTGCATAACGTTGCTGGAACGTTAGCACAACATTGCTGGAACATTCTTAAGGTTAGCATTAACATTCATGGAATGTTATCTTAAGGTAAGCATAACGTTCATGGAACGTTATCTTAAGGTTAGCATAACATTGCCTGAACGTTAGCATAACATTGCTGGAATATTATCTTAAGGTAAGCATAACGTTCCTGCAACGTTCTTTCCCCCAAAATGTTATTAACAATACAACAATCAAAGAACATTAAAATATCCACTTTCTTTCATGTTAAAATTATATTTTAAGGTTAGAAGAAAAGAAAAGACCTGCGGGAGTCCTAATCATGTCAAGTCCTATCATGAAATCACAAAGGCTGCGAATCAGTTAAATAAATATATGCGCTATTTTTCCCCCACAGAGAAGCACGAACCTTTAATTATTGACATGCGTGCAGATTGTGTTAAAGTACCTCAGATCCATTCACAGTAAACGCTGCTCCACACACACTCAGTCTCTGCATGTGCTGGAACGCAAAACCTCTGACGCGTGTTTCATAGTTGCACTGTCATCATTTATATGCGTGTCAGCATCTCCATCCATCCATCCATCCATCTTCTTCTGCTTATCCGGGGCCGGGTCGCGGGGGCAGCAGTCTGAGCAGAGATGCCCAGACTTCCCTCTCCCTGGACACTTCATCCAGCTCTTCCGGGGGGACACCGAGGCGTTCCCAGGCCAGCCGGGAGACATAGTCTCTCCAGCGTGTCCTAGGTCTTCCCCGGGGTCTCCTCCCAGTGGGACGTGCCCGGAACACCCCCCGGGAAGGCGTCCAGGAGGCATCCGGAACAGAGGCCCGAGCCACCTCAGCTGACCCCTCTCGATGTGGAGGAGCAGCGGCTCTACTCTGAGCTCCTCCCGAGTGACCGAGCTTCTCACCCTATCTCTAAGGGATCGGCCAGCCACCCTGCGGAGAAAGCTCATTTCGGCCGCCTGTATCCGGGATCTTGTCCTTTCGGTCATGACCCAAAGCTCATGACCATAGGTGAGAGTAGGAACGTAGATTGACCGGTAAATCGAGAGCTTTGCCTTACGGCTCAGCTCCTTCTTCACCACAACAGACCGGTACATCGACCGCATTACTGCAGAAGCTGCACCGATCCGTCTGTCAATCTCCCGTTCCATCCTTCCCTCACTCGTGAACAAAACCCCAAGATACTTAAACTCCTCCACTTGAGGAAGGATCTCTCCACCAACCTGAAGTGAGCAAGCCACCCTTTTCCGACTGAGGACCATGGCCTCGGATTTGGAGGTGCTGATTTTCATGCCAGCCGCTTCACACTCGGCTGCAAACCGTCCCAGTGCATGCTGAAGGTCCTGGTGTGAAGGGGCCAACACGACAACATCATCCGCAAAAAGCAGAGACAAAATCGCGTGGTCCCCAAACCTGACACCCTCCGGCCCCTGGCTGCGCCTAGAAATTCTGTCCATAAAAACTATGAACAGAACTGGCGACAAAGGGCAGCCCTGCCGGAGTCCAACATGCACCGGGAAGAAGTCTGACTTACTACCGGCAATGCGAACCAAGCTCCTGCTTCGGTAATACAGGGACCGGACAGCCCTTAGCAAAGGACCCCGGACCCCATACTCCCGGAGCACCCTCCACAGGCCGCCGCGAGGGACACAGTCGAATGCCTTCTCCAAATCCACAAAGCACATGTGGACTGGTTGGGCAAACTCCCATGAACCCTCCAGCACCCTGTAGAGAGTATAGAGCTGGTCCAGTGTTCCACGGCCTGGACGAAAACCGCACTGTTCCTCCTGTATCCGAGGTTCCACTATCGGCCGTATTCTCCTCTCCAGTACCCTGGCATAGACTTTCCTAGGGAAGGCTGAGAAGTGTGATCCCCCTGTAGTTGGAACACACCCTCCGGTCCCCCTTCTTAAAAAGAGGGACCACCACCCCGGTCTGCCATCCCAGAGGCACTGTCCCCGACCGCCACGCGATGCTGCAGAGGCGTGTCAGCCAAGACAGCCCCACAACATCCAGAGACTTGAGGTACTCAGGGCGGATCTCATCCACCCCCGGTGCCTTGCCACCGAGGAGTTTCTTGACTACCTCGGTGACCTCAGCTAGGGTGATGGACGAGTCCACCTCTGAGCCCTCAGCCTCTGCTTCCTCAATAGAAGACGTGACAACGGGATTGAGGAGATCCTCGAAGTATTCCTTCCACCGTCCGACGACATCCCCAGTTGAGGTCAACAGCCGCCCACCTCCACTGTAAACAGCGTTGGTAGGGCATTGTTTCCCTCTCCTGAGGCGCCGGACAGTTTGCCAGAATCTCTTCGAGGCCAGCCGATAGTCCTTCTCCATGGCCTCACCGAACTCCTCCCAGGCCCGAGTTTTTGCCTCCACAACCACCCGGGCTGCAGTCCGCTTGGCCTGCCGGTACCCGTCAGCTGCCTCAGGAGTCCCACAAGCCAACCAGGCCCGATAGGACTCCTTCTTCAGCTTGACGGCATCCTTTACTTCCGGTGTCCACCACCGGGTTCGGGGATTGCCGCCTCGACAGGCACCGGAGACCTTACGGCCACAGCTCCGAGCAGCCGCTTCGACAATGGAGGTGGAGAACATGGTCCACTCAGACTCAATATCTCCAACCTCCCTCGGGATCCGGTCGTGGCTCCGCCGGAGGTGGGAGTTGAAGATCTCTCTGACAGGAGACTCGGTCAAACGTTCCCAGCAAACCCTTACAGTACGCTTGGGTCTGCCGAGTCTGTCCAGCCTCCTCCCCCGCCATCGGATCCAACTCACCACCAGGTGGTGATCAGTTGACAGCTCCGCTCCTCTCTTCACCCGAGTGTCCAAGACATACGGCCGCAGGTCAGATGAAACGACCACAAAGTCGATCATCGACCTGCGACCTAGGGCGTCCTGGTGCCACGTGCACTGGTGGACACCCTTATGCTTGAACATGGTGTTCGTTATGGACAAACTGTAACTAGCACAGAAGTCCAATAACTGAACACCGCTCGGGTTCAGGTCGGGGGGGCCGTTCCTCCCAATCACGCCCCTCCAGGTGTCACTGCCCACGTGAGTGTTGAAGTCCCCCAGTAGAACGACGGAGTCCCCAGTCGGAGCACTTTCCAGCACTCCTCCCAGAGACCCCAAGAAGGCCGGGTACTCTGCACTGCCGTTTGGCCCGTAGGCACACACGACAGTGAGAGACCTATCCCCGACCCGTATGCGCAGGGAAACGACCCTCTCGTTCACCGGGGTAAACTCCAACACATGGCGGCTGAGCTGGGGGGCTATAAGCAAACCCACACCAGCCCGTCGCCTCTCACCAAGGGCAACTCCAGAGTGGTGAAGACTCCATCCTCTCTCAAGGAGTGTGGTTCCAGAGCCCAAGCCATGCGTAGAGGTGATCCCGACTATCTCTACTCGGAACCTCTCAACCTCACGCACCATCTCAGGCTCCTTCCCCGCCAGCGAGGTGATGTTCCACGTCCCTAAGGCTAGTTTCCGTGTCCAGGGATCGGGTCGTCGAGGTCTCCGCCTTCGACTGCCACCCGATCCTCTCTGCACCGGCCCCTTACGGCTCTTCCTGCAGGTGGTGAGCCCACGGGAAGGCGGTCCCACGTCACTCCTTCGGGCTGAGCCCGGCCAGACCCCGTGGGGAGAGGCCCGGCCACCAGGCGCTCGCATACGAGCCCCAACCCCGGGCCTGGCTCCAGGGTGGGGCCCCGGCTGCGCCATACCGGGCGACGTCACGGTCCTTGGATGTTTGTCCATCATAAGGGGATTTTGAACCGCTCTTAGTCAGACCCGTCGCCTAGGACCTGTTTGCCTTGGGAGACCCTACCAGGGGCATATAGCCCCAGACAACATAGCTCCTAGGGTCATTCGGGTACTCAAACCCCTCCACCACGTTAAGGTGGCAGTTCAAGGAGGGGCATCTCCTTCACGTGTCAGCATCTCGTGTTTCTCAAACTCCATCTCTGCGTGCGGTGAGTTTGTCTGCTTATAACGTTCATCTGCACGCAGTGTGCGCCCTTTCACAAGATTCGTAGCGCAACTCATTTGTAAATCTACGCCAACACAGGAGAATACATAAATATCTTTCTGAAATATGCAAATTGTTGTTCATCGCGATTTAAAAATAAAAGTTTAACCCTTTAATGTTTTGACGTGCACATGTTCTTGTTCAAGAAATTACAGCAGCTGTTGCATTTCTATCGTACAGAAGTGACCAAATATTAAAGATTAAGTTGATATTTGAATTAAATTTTGTTTGGCCAATATTAAACAAGGATTTGATCATGCCTTAGTGTAACCAAGCCGTTGGTGCTCTCTTGACATTTGTTTTTACGTAATGTAGCTACATAAGTTATGTTTATATCATTTATTTTACATGGTGTATTTTAACAGCGTTGTTCAATAAAACCCATATGATTACTTTGATACTTTATTTGAACAAATAATTATTGCTTATATATTTAGGTAACATTTTACAATAAGGTTCATTAGTTAATGTATTAACCAACATGAAATGAACAATACATTTGTAACTGTATTTATTAATCTTTGTTAATGTTAGTTTCATTTTTTGTTCATGTTATTTCACAGTACATTAATGTTAACAAATACAACCTTTGATTTTAATAATGTATTAGTAAATGTTGAAATGAATATTAACTAAGATTAATAAAAGCTGTAGAAGTATTGTATATTCTTAGTATGTTAACTAATGAACCATATTGTAAAGTGTTACCTATTTGTATTTTTAAGTAATTTTAAAGGCTGTTGTTCACTTGGATCTTTTTTTATTACCACAATTTTTTATCCGATTACTCGATGTAATAATCAGTAGAATACTCGATTACTAAAGTAATCGATAGCTACAGCCCTACTGCTCTTATTATTTAGAGTGCTGTCACTCTTAAAGTACCGGTACTAATAACATTTCATATCGTAGCGTTATATATTATCGCGATACCTTTCTAATACCGGTATATCGTGCAACACTAGTGCTGACACAGAGACGTCATGATACAATAGTTCAAATTATCATAGAAGTACTAGGATAAAAGTTTAAATTTAAAAAATATATGATAGTGATCAAAATAGAGTAAAGCCCTTCACACCTAACGCATTTTCCGGTTCGAAAACGCGAGGCGCACAGCACTGACCCAATCACACAAAACGAGCAGTGAACTGCGTTTTTTGTTGCTAGGCAAACACAGAAACAGCCGTCCTGTCAGTCAAGTAAACGTCAAATCAGCCTTTTTTATTAACTTTGTTAACATTGTGGTAGTTACGATTCGAAGTCGTTAAGCTCCTGGTAACCCGCGAGAGCACCACAAGTTTATCCTCCATCATCGCACTCTCCGGGCGTTCAAAGCAACTGTAGCTTTCATCACTACAACGGAAGACCCGCCTCTCCATTCATTCGATTGGACAGTGGTAAAAAACGCGATGATGTCTGGCGCTTTTACTGCTCGGAGTTGATTTTTTTTTTTTTAACTCCAAAAACGCGAGGCGCAGCCGGCAGTTAAACATGAGGCGTCTGGGGCGCATAAACAGCGTACAGAACGCGCACTGCCATAGGAAATCAATTGAAAAAAGGCGCCTCTGACTGCCAAAAACGCGTTAGGTGTGATCGGCCCCTAAATCAGCTCAAAATAACGCATTTATCGATTACATTGTTTCGCCACAAGTGGCGACAAGTGACTGTTACAAAATGTCTTTATTGAATCATTTATTTAAGAGAATGTAGGACTAACTGTGATGCTTCTGAAATAAGTCAGAGAGATGTTTTTGAATTGTTTTTGTAAATATGACTCATCTTATACATCATGTAGCCTATACAGTCTGTATAAGTGTATGATTTAACATTTTCTGATGGTCTAGCGATTCGCACTATCGAATCGCAATTCTTTAAAAAAAAATCATAATACCAGCAGTATCAGCACCCAAGTATCGTGATAGTGTCGAATCAGGAGATAGGTGTATCGTCCCAGCCCTAGAGTTGGCGAGAACTGAGAAGATGACGCAGATGGGTCTCGATGTAGTGCAGCACTTTTGTGAACTCACTCAGAGGCCCACACATAAGAAAATGAATAGTTGAATAAAGTTATTTTTGCACACAAAAATTATTGTTGTCGCTCGATAAAGGTTGAGCCACTGTAGTCACTTGTGGCGCTTTTCCACTGCTGGTACGGCTCAGTATGGTTCAGCGCGGCACGGTTCGGCTCGCTTTTCCACTGCTGGTACGGCTCAGTATGGTTCGGTTCGGCTCGCTTTTCCACTGCTGGTACGGCTCAGTATGGTTCGCGCGGCACGGTTCGGCTCGCTTCGCTTTTCCACTGCTGGTACGGCTCAGTATGGTTCGGCGCAGCACGCTTCGGCTCGCTTCGCTTTTCAACTGCTGGTACGGCTCAGTATGGTTCGGTGCGGCACGGTTCGGCTCGCTTCGCTTTTCCACTGCTGGTACGGCTCAGTATGGTTCGGCTCGGCGCAGCACGGTTCGGCTCGCTTCGCTTTTCCACTGCGTGGTACGGCTCGGCTCAGCACAGCACGGTTCGCTTTAGCTCGGTTTGCTTTTCCACTGCCGTTAAAGTGGGTGGGATTATAGTCTGATCTAGTTTATCTGCTCCTTGGCAACCAACAAGAGGAACGTCTGCACTTCGTCCACTGACCATGATTCAGCCATTTCTTTTTGGAATTTTTTTTCTTTCTTTTTTCATCAAGCAAATCAAGCAAGTAGTTTTAAAACAGGTGCTACAGCGGTTGTTACTGGCTATTTAAATCTAGCGGGTTTGATGTCTCGCAAATACAAAGACGCTGGTAGTGACGATTCTGTCTGACCAATCAGTGATCTGCTTTTTTTTTTCACGTCACATTTTAGTATCGGTACGCTTGGAACCTCAACAGAGGTGGTACCTTAAAGCGAGCCGTACCGTGCTATGCAGTGGAAAAGCACACAAGTGAGCCGTACCGAACCGTGCGGTACCGTACTGTGGAAAAGCGTCATTGGACTATTTTAACGATGTCTTTACTAACTTTCTGGGCCGGCACAATGAAATTGCCTAGAAGACTATGGAGGAGTGAGACAGCTCTCATATTTCATCAAAAAATATCTTAATTTGTGTTCTGAAGATGAATTTAAGTCTTCAAGGATTAGTTCACTTTTAAAAAAACTTTAGCTGATAATTTACTCACCCCCATGTCATCCAAGATGTCCATGTCTTTCTTTCTTCAGTCGAAAAGAAATTAAGGTTTTTGATGAAAACATTCCAGGATTTTTCTCCATATAATGGACTTCAATGGGACCCAAACGCTTCAAGGTCCAAATGACCGTTTCAGTGCAGCTTCAAAGGGCTTTAAACGACACCAGACGATGAATAAGGGTCTTATCTAGTGAAACGATCTGTCATTTCAAGCGTTTTAGAAGCACAAATTGCCGCCTTGCTCGGTTCTGTGATGCGCGTTCGTGACGTCATGCAATACGCAATTACATTGAAAAGGTACGTATGTACGCGCATCACAGAACAGAGCAAGGCGGCAATTTGTGCTTATAAAACTTAAACTTTTTTATTTATTTTTGAAATGACCAATCGTTTCGCTAGATAAGACCCTTATTCAGCGTGAAGTAGGGCTGGGCGGTATGACCAAAATTCTATTTCACGGTAACGATATATTTCACGATATAGTTATTTATAGTCATTCTCGAAAAATCGACAAAAAGGCCTTTGTATAATAAATAAACCCAAATACTTTAGAAATGAAAAGTACGTCACCTTGTTTGATTTTTGTTTTATTTGGTAAATTATTTCTTTGTTGAACTATTTTGACAGCTAAATATAGTAAACAAAACACACTCATCAACTTTTAAATGAACTGCCCCCAAATGATTGACATTAAATACAATAATAAAGTGTTGCTGAATATTTTTTCAATCTCATGTTATACTCTACTCAGTTTTACTTCATCAATCAGTTTATAATATCTGAATATTTTATATTGAACTATTCTATTCATAATAAATTAGTTACTTCCTTTTAATATTGTAGGATATTAGTAATACTAGTTGTGTTTAAATGTGTTCCCCGGTACATTTTTGCCATGTCTGCTTATTATACTGCGTTTTTAAGGGGCTTGTTTTGCTCTTTTTGTGATATCTGGCAACCCGTCACCCTGAGCTTTAATCAAGAGAAGTTCAGAAGTGTCAAGTTCATCAAGTTCAGAAGTGACTCGAAGGAGAGCAGCAGTGTGAACCGAACCGCAGCTACTGTTAGTGTTGACTAAGTTTAAATTATACACACCTTGTAACTGCGTCATTATTTGACCACAGCCCGGTGAACAGTCACTGACACACCGCGCTCCCTCTCAGTGCGTGTGCACGCACGCGTCTTCTGCATCAGTCAAATGCGATCGGTTAATTTGAGTGTCAAGTTGTAATCACGTAGCGAATCAAAGGAAGATTTTATCAGCTGGTTCAGTGGCCAATTGTTTGGAGTTAGAAATATATTACTCGTGCTGCATATTTAGTAATTTTAGCTCAGATACAGGATTATACATTCGCTTTAACAAGCAGGTTGTTCATTTCTACGGCAAACTGTTTGCGTGTCATGCTGAGTGTAATTTTCATGTTTAAAAACTATACATAAGAGACGGAAAGATGCAGATAACTATACATTATTTCAGGTTATTTCTATTCGTTAAAGTTACGATATTGATATGAACTGTTGTTGTCAATTAATGCTTTACTCGTTGCGAGCGTGCACTCCTCTAAATTGTAGTGGCGCTGCACTGCTCTAGTCAACTGCTGCGCCTTTCCCCCCGAAAATATCACGTTAACAACAACCCTTTAGAAAACGTAATTCCTTTGGATCCTCTTGATCTGCTTTCTCCATGTTTCTTTGACAATTCTCAATGTCTCAGTCTCACGCACGCTGCACGCGAGTTAACCACGCCCACTTATTTACATGTTGCGGTATACGCGAAATAAAAACATCTGTTACGGTTGACATTTTCTACCGCGGTAACGATATATACCGTCATCAGGGTTTCTGCAGGTTTCACAAAGTCAAATTTAATACTTTTTAAGACCTTTTTAAGACCATTATAAATTAAATTTAAGACCTATATCACGACATAAAAAAAAAATGTACAAAGGAGTCTCAAAATTACTTGCAAAGAAAATTGATTTATTCAAACTGAACATAGTACTGAAGACAGCCGTACACCGAACGTTCCCAATTTAATCGCTTTCTTGCATAAGAAGCAGTGGCTTTAACCAAGCACGAAATTCAGATTTTTCAAGCCAGGTATCGCTAAACTTGCACTTCCCCATAGCTGAATAAAATCTGTTTTAAGTCTTTCTGTGGTATCCGAGAGACTCGCGCCAATAACACGAAAGCTCAAAGCTGATTGGCTGTTGCATGTTGGTCTATTTTGTAGTTGTAATACAGTGAATTATGTTTGGACTAGTGAAATAAGAAACTACAACACCACGGAATAAAAAAATTAAAAAAACATTCCAAAGCAGACCTGCCAACCTTCTAATTTTTTTTTGGCGTAGCATCCGCGGCCGGGGGGGAGGTGGGGGGTGTCATTTTTTTGAGACAATGCAAGACACACAGGACACGCATTAGCTGAATAAACGTTAGACAATGCAAACATATAGAAAATAGTTGACAATGAATAGACAGGAGTCCAATAATAGCAAAACGAATCACTTATTCTAAAAAGAATATCAAGTATAAGTTTAGATGAATCCGAAATATGGGGCTGTGTTAACAGTAAAACGTCTGTCTTTTAACGAATTTTAAAAACACGGATGGATAATACAAAATGCTTTCTGACATTTTGACAAAAAAAAAAAAAAAAAATTTAAACTTCAAAACTTCAGCCCGTCAATTTACAATTATCTTCTCTCTCTGTGGGCGCGGTCTGTGTTTGTGAGAGAGACCTCGCGCGGTTGTATCCACTGATACAACGGTACTTTTTAATCCAAGTAACTAATGCGCTAGTTTTCATACAAAATAATTATGTAACATACTTAGGTACTTTAGTTATTATTAACTCAATAACGTAACACATCCAGACTACGTTTCTCAACACTGAGAATGAATAAATAAACGCCTGTTTCTCCAGACTCGTGCTTATCAGTAATCCACAAATTACAGAACTTTCATAATCACTAAACCATAGCGATTTTAATTTTATTTAGATTTATTGTTCATCAATACTTAAGCATTTTATAATTTGCATGGCTGAATGATGTTTTCCTCTTATCTGAGTGACCACGAATGACGGAGTATTTTAAGATAATCCATGCGATCAGTCCCGTATGATCATCGAATCCAGATTAAGTTAACTGAAAACAATATTTCAACTTTACACATCCACCCCAGCCCGTTTACCTTCAGGAGTGAGAAGTACTGTGACTACTACTGTCCTCGCTTATGAACTCAGTCAGACTGCGGGCCACGGGAGTGGAAGAGGATCGAGCGGGATTCTTTATTGATAGGCCTTACGCATCTGTCAATCATCCCCGCTTGCTATTTGGGGAATGAACCCAGCGCTATGATTGGTCGAACTCCGCTTCTTTTGCTGTTGCTTGACTTGAGGACTGCGCGTGAACAGAAGCGTCACCAGGTTTTTGCGTAGTTTAGAGTGAAAAATCGTACCAGCGTACTTTGAAGTCAAAATGCGTATCCGCTACGCAAAATGCGTACAGGTTGGCAGGTCTGCCAAAGCGCTGCGGGAGCATTTAAATGAGATATACATGGACGTAGGAAAATTAAGACCCGTTTAAAATGATTTAAGACCTAGAACACAATACTTCAGCAAATTTAAGACTTTTTAAGGCCTTAAATTGTGATTTTGAAATTTTAGACTTTTTAAGACCCCGCGGAAACCCTGGTCATACCGCCCAGCCCTAGCGTGAAGCTTATGAAGCTGAACCTTAATTTCTTTTCGACTGAAGAAAGAAAGACATGGACATCTTGTATGACTTGGGGGTGAGTAAATTATCAGCAAAAGTTTTTTTTAAAAGTGAACTAATCCTTTAAGGGGTTGGAACAACATGAGGGTGTATAATTACTGACAGAATATTCATTTTTGGGTGAACTAACCCTTAAATACAAGTAGTGTGGGGGTGCCAAACTAGCACTGTGGTCCAGTCTGTGGTCCAGTCTCTTCATGCCCCGTCTGTAAAGTGAACAGATTGACTAATGTTACTGATGGTGATTTATCATTTCATAAACATTTAATAATAACAGTGTGGCTACTCCATAAATATTAACCCTTAAGTTATTTAGGCTGTGCTTTGAGTACTATAATAATTAACCACACAATATTAAAATGTAGCTTACAAATGTTATACAATGGAAAGGTTCAATAACACATTGTAAAGGATTAGCTACACCTGAAAATGAAAACTTTCATCGAGGGGAAAATAAGATAATGTGCATCAAAATTCTGTGTACCTGCTAAATTTTTCTATAACTTTTTATTTGTACTAATTTACCATACTATGGAAGTAGGAATATAATACTTTCATTGTATGACAATAGCAGCATTGAGAAAGTTATTCTGAAGCTATTAAAATAAAATTATAAAAATGTATAAACCAGGGCTTGGCATTAACCCTGGTCTTGTACTTGTCCTTTTCCTTTGGACAAATAAATCGTTAATTCACTTGTAAAAAAAAAAAAAAAAAAAAAAAAGCTTGTCAAGGAATGTATACATTTTTTGAATAAGGGTTATTCATCTTTGTGTAACGTATGTGTGTGTGCGGCTGTATGTTTAACGTCAAATTAAAAGAGAACATTCATTTAAAACGTTGATTCGACTGACTTGAAACTGTGAATTCAGCGGTTGCGTGACATTCATGTTAATACTAAGTTAGGCATAAATGGCATTATAAAACCCCAATTTCCCCTCCAGGTGGGCATTCCGCCACGTGAAAACTATTAAATAACCGTCCAGTGAGTTTAGACTAGTTTAAGTCAATTAATTTTAAGATAATTTAGTTTACTTCCATTCACATTGAAAAGTTGCCACCAAAACCTTTACAAAACCTCTAATCAAGATTAATAGCCTAAAGCCTAATAACTAACTAGCTAAAGTCTAACGTTAGTCAACCTTACCTCTAAGTTACGTTAGTTAGCCTAGCAGTTGAGATGCTAACGGACTTTTCCCGAAGACACTAAACCATTTCTATGAAGTAAATATTCAACGGAAGCGTGTTATTTACATGAAAGAATGTGTCAGAAACATTTTTATGTACTATTTGTGTAATTTTGGGGACTAAACTTACCTGAAATTAGCGAAAACAACAGTGAGAGACGGAGTTCCTGCTTGTCGTCAGTTGAGCTCCCCGCCCGTTTCCATGGTAACTCCAGTTCAAATCTGGTTCAAATGCGCGCCCACTACGTCATCCGGTTGAAAGGTCACGCTCGATGTTGCCGGCGGAAGTACCGCCCCACTGTTTACAAAGCGACCGTGCGAAGAAGAATTGATCGAGGGAATTATTTGATAATCAGATCAAATATCCTGAAGTGAGGTTAACATTATTAAGTGTATGGCTCGTGGCCATCACCAAACTGTAAACGGAATGAGAATATGAAGCATTGAGTGTAAAACAATGTTTACAAAGTCATTTACATAATAGGTTATAGGCTATAATATAATGTAATATATAATAGCCTATAATATTATATAGCTTTATATAAATGCTTAACGTGGTGTAGAAATAAAAATAAAAAAAAAAAGCATTTATTAAAAGCTAAACATATAGCCTAAGGCATGGATATATTTTATGAAATATACACAATATGTAGGCCTGGCTTACACACATTTAAAGATGCAACATGAGGGACAATTTAAAAGATTTATGTTCAATGTATTTTAATATATTTAACAGTGCTTCACATAATGCGAAGCTATAAATTACAGGAAGGTCTGTCTGTCTGTTAACCACATATCTCTCGAACCATTAGTCCAATGGATTTCAAACTTGACAGGTTTCTTGCGTGCACGAGAAAGTGCAGTGTCAAGTTTGACATTGTTTGGATTATAAATGTAAAATATATCGTTAAATATATCGTTAGAAGAAGCAGACATTGAAGTTCTGGTTTAAAAATAAACATTCTGACATAAACACTCTGTCAGCTAAATATTTAGTCAGCTACACTGTTTACTTCTGAATATTGTATTTTATTCACAGCTTTTCTCTGAGTTCACTGTGTTTTCTCAGATTTTCCATATTTATTGTATGTCAGTATCAGTATTTGCTTTCTACCATGCACAAATAAAAATGTCTCTGAACTTCTACTGTGTAATTGTAACAATGAGCACTCAAACACACCAAACCAAATATAAGAAAACACACAAAAACTGATTTTGCATGGGCACTTTTGCCATTATTTGTAGTAACCTATTCACACACTGTTTTTGCTCAAGCGTATAGCGTTTTCTCTAAGTTCACTGTGTAGCCTGCTCCCTGCATCGTGTAGTTAAATTTTCCACATTTATTTTATGTCATTATTTCAGGATCAGTATTTGCTTGCTACCATACACAATTAAAAGTATCACTGAACGTCTGCTGTGTAATTGTAACAATGAGCACTCAAACACACCAAACCATCAATTACTAAAAACACACACAAAAAACTGATTTTGCACAGGCATTTTGCACTAGTTCATATTAATTTATTAATAGGCTATGTGCTGGTTAATTGGGGTGGTGTTATAAACTACTGTGATGTTTAAAATGTTTATATAGTCATATTATACAAATACAATTATTTACATTGTAAACTAATGTTAAGAAGCACACATTTGTCATCGTTAACATTATGAGAATGTTCAGCAAATAACATGTTCCCAGAACGTTTTATATGATAGCCTATATATAACATTCAGAAAATACTAATAACATTATAAGGACGTTCTGAGAATGTTGTTCTAAGAACGTTTTCTATCAACGTTATGAGAACGTTCAGCAATCACAAATAACGTCATAAAGACGTTCCAAGAACGTTGTTCTAAGAACATTTTCTATCAACGTTATGAGAACGTTCAGCAATCACAAATAACGTCATAAAGATGTTCCAAGAACGTTGTTCCAAGAACGTTTTCTATCAACGTTATGAGAACTTTCCTCAATCACAAATAACGTCATAAAGACGTTCCAAGAACGTTGTTCTAAGAACATTTTCTATCAACGTTATGAGAACGTTCAGCAATCACAAATAACGTCATAAAGATGTTCCAAGAATGTTGTTCTAAGAACGTTTTCTATCAACGTTATGACAACTTTCCTCAATCACAAATAACGTCATTAAGACGTTCCAAGAACGTTGTTCTAAGAACGTTTTCTATCAACGTTATGAGAACTTTCCTCAATCACAAATAACGACATAAAGACGTTCCAAGAACGTTGTTCTAAGAACGTTTTCTATCAACGTTATGAGAACGTTCAGCAATCACAAATAACGTCATAAAGATGTTCCAAGAACGTTGTTCTAAGAATGTTTTCTATCAACGTTATGAGAACTTTCCTCAATCACAAATAACGTCATAAAGACGTTCCAAGAATGTTGTTCTAAGAACGTTTTCTATCAACGTTATGAGAACTTTCCTCAAACACAAATAACGTCATAAAGACGTTCAACGTTGTTCTAAGAACGTTTTCTATCAACGTTATGAGAACTTTCCTCAATCACAAATAACGTCATAAAGACGTTCCAAGAACGTTGTTCTACGAACGTTTTCTATCAACGTTATGACAACTTTCCTCAATCACAAATAACGTCATAAAGACGTTCCAAGAACGTTGTTCTAAGAACGTTTTCTATCATCGTTATGAGAACTTTCCTCAATCACAAATAACGTCATAAAGACGTTCCAAGAACGTTGTTCTAAGAACGTTTTCTATCAACGTTATGAGAACTTTCCTCAATCACAAATAACGTCATAAAGACGTTCCAAGAACGTTGTTCTAAGAACGTTTTCTATGAACGTTATGAAAACTTTCCTCAATCACAAATAACGTCATAAAGACGTTCCAAGAACGTTGTTCTAAGAACATTTTCTATCAACGTTATGAGAACGTTCAGCAATCACAAATAACGTCATAAAGACGTTCCAAGAACGTTGTTCTAAGAACGTTTTCTATCAACGTTATGAGAACTTTCCTCAATCACAAATAACGTCATAAAGACGTTCCAAGAACGTTGTTCTAAGAACGTTTTCTATCAACGTTATGAGAACTTCCCTCAATCACAAATAACGTCAGTAAGACGTTCCAAGAACGTTGTTCTAAGAACGTTTTCTATCAACGTTATGACAACTTTCCTCAATCACAAATAACGTCATAAAGACGTTCCAAGAACGTTGTTCTAAGAACGTTTTCTATCAACGTTATGAGAACTTTCCTCAATCACAAATAACTTCATAAAGACGCTCCAAGAACGTTGTTCTAAGAACGTTTTCTATCAACGTTATGAGAACTTTCCTCAATCACAAATAACGTCATAAAGACGTTCCAAGAACGTTGTTCTAAGAACGTTTTCTATCAACGTTATGAGAACGTTCATCAATCACAAATAACGTCATAAAGACGTTCCAAGAACGTTGTTCTAAGAACATTTTTTATCAACGTTATGAGAACGTTCATCAATCACAAATAACGTCATAAAGACGTTCCAAGAACATTGTTCTAAGAACGTTTTCTCTCAACGTTTTGAGAATGTTAATAACGTTATATGAACGTTCTGAAAACATTATTTTAATAACGTTTGGCAATTCTTAGACTATGGGCACTTTCATGTCCTTTGATCATATTTAATAAAAAACATTTAATTTTGAATAATTCACACTTTCATATTTAACTTTACAATGAAAGTACTTTTGAAACTTTTTACCGATAGTCTACGATGATTTTTTCACCTTTTTAAACATCATTATAGATGCAAATATTGCTGTTTTGTGCTTGTCCCACACCCAGACTTCTAAACTTCTATAATGAAAAAGAAGTGTAAAAAAATTATTTATCTATTTTATTTTAATATGACTGTATACAGTATCAGTAAAATAATCAAAACATAATTGTGGTATTTAAGGTCAGACAACTATTAATTTGATTTTATATACAAAATGTAGTTGTCCCACAGTATTGCCGTCATTTCCACCACAACGCTGTAATGTCCCTTTTAAAAGTTTTTTTTGAAAGATTGTTTGGGTAGTTTCTATGGAAATGAACAATGACATCACAGCACATGTCTGACATGGAGGATACTTTTAATTTCTTCACCAACTTGGAGAAGAAAACTCAAGGTAAATATTGCTTGAAATGAAAATATTTGTATTGTATGTCATTTCCAAACATGGCGTAAGATCAATTGAGTTTGTAAATAAATTGATTTTTTAACATACATAGATATATTTTGCATGCATGCAATGCTAGCTACCAATTCATAGCTAATCTGTAATACTAGCTTGGATTTTTTTACAAAATACTGCAGGATTATCATTTCCACCACCGTCATTTCCAACACATTCCTTCTTGGGTGGAAATGACAAAGGTGAGGTGGAAATGACATTTATGCTTACAAGGTGCAATTCATAGATTGTGTGGCTACATATGTATATTTTATTTATTGAAATGTACAATGCTAATGTATTTATTCAAATATATATTGTTGAAATGCCTTTTCATCTATTTTTAAGATGCAGCGCAAGTCAACTGCAGAAAGGTCTCAGTCCTATACCAAAACAGAACCAAACAAACTAATGACTAATGAGATTAATGATTTATTAAATGGAATTGTCTGTTTAAGAAAGTTTCAAATAAATGTCTTCTGTTTTTCTACATGGACGTCCATTCATTGTCATTTCCACAACACTCAGTCATTTCCACCCCCTCATAACTTTTTAAAAAATATTTACAAAATTCTAATCACTCATTAAAAACTTCTGCATAGTTTATGAGATAATGGTCCACTTAATGTAATAACACAAGTAGTTATTTTTCTTAAATGTATCTAACCAATCCAATATTTTATTTCAGGTTGTGGTGGATGTACGCTTTGTGTTTGGGCCTCATGACAATTAATTTACTTAATCCACAAATCTATGGTAATTGCAATATAGGTATAAACTGGAAGGATGGAATAAAACCTTGTCGGAGCCGTAATGCGCCGCAGACGTGTGCAGTGTAAATAAGGGATTAACGTTAACATGGGAGCCGAAATAAAAACGGACACGCCACGCAGCTGAGACGCTCACGCCACGCAGCTGTGTCCCCGGCATTATTTGTCTGAAAGAAGAATGTCATATTCACCTAGGATGCTTCAGGGTGAGTAAATCATGGGCTAATTTTCATTTTTGGGTTAACTATCCCTTTAAGATGGACAATGACACTATTTTCTTCTAGATCTGCTGTACAGCAAAACAAACTTTGAAAAAAAAAAAAGCTGCTTTGAAACAATCTGTATTGTAAAAAGCGCTATATAAATAAAGGTGACTTGACTTGTGTGATAGAGATATTTTATGTAATAGGTATTTTCAACATTAAATGTATAGAGAAATGCAGACTAGGGATGCTCAGGTCAAATCGCATATATACTTAACCAAAAAGTGCTTAACACAGTGGAACTAACAGTCACATGATTAGCTTAGATCATTACAAACCAATCACCAGAACAAATGACAGTGAAGAAGACTTGAGTGACATTGATTTTTACTCAACTGTATGATATAAATGTACATGTATCTTTCTATTCATTGTGACTCACTTGGTTGTTGTGGCCAGTGATCTCCCGGCCGTGAATAAAATTTCTACAAAGAGCAACTTGGAAGTCGTGTCAGGTGCTGCGCAGCTGAGAAATAGATTCTACGCTCAAAAGACAACAATAGAACATCCAAGTGTGATTGAGGCAGTAATAGAAGTAGGCCTACTAAAGATTCTACACTCAAAAGACAACAACAGAACATCCATGTGTGATTGAGGTAGTAATAGAAGTACTAAAGATTCCACGATCAAAAGACAACAATAGAACATCTATGTGTGATGGAGGTAGTGATAGTAGCTTCTTGACGGGACGCCGTCACCTTACTTCAGGGAAGTATTGTATTGTATTGTAAGATTATTTTAACAACTGCAAGTTGTTTAAATTGTCCGTGGTAAAGAAGTCAGATTAAGAATTTCCACGACACTTGACTTGACGACGATGTTCCACAGAAAAAAAGAAAGTCATACATTTTAGAATGACATGAAAAATTATGACAATTTTTTTGAAGAATTAGTTTGAACCCTTTGAAAATATTTGGATTTCTGACGTATTTGGTTACTCATATAATGTGGTTTGACCTTCATCTAAAGGTGGGTTCACACTGTATGGTTTTGGCCATGATTTGGCCGTCTGAGAATTGCTGAAATTGATGATACATAACAGATGCTCTTTATTTCTATTTCAGAAAAATAATTCATTTATGTATTTTCTTATATTAATGCACCACTAGATGGCCCTCAAGTTTCTTTATTTAGTGATTGGTGTGACGTAAGAAGAGGGAAGCTGTAGGAGGAGAGAAAATGCTGAGCATGTGGGTGCATGCAATCATCAGAATCAGAAATCAGAATCAGAAAGAGCTTTATTGCCAAGTGTGCTTGCACACACAAGGAATTTGTTTTTGGTACTGAGGCTTCCAGTGGACATATACAAATACAAATACAACAAGAAACATAATACTACAAATTATAAGAATAAAAAATTAAAATATAAATATATGAGAATAAAAGTATCACAGTTGGGTTTAGTCAGAATAGACATTTTCATATTTACAGATTATGAACATATTTACAGTGTTTTAATAAATAAATCTACATATAAGTATCACCTGAGTTGTAGGGTATTGCACTATAATACCCTACAACTTGTTCAGGAAAATCATGCTTGTAATCATGCTTGTTCAGGAAAGTTATTAAAGTTTCCTAAGTATCATGTCCACAAATAGAGGTTGGATAGTTCCATATAACATCTGAGTTTATTGAGACAAACAAAGCGCTAATATACAAAATATTACTACTGTTTCACTACGGTTGATGCGCTGAGCTTCCCCCAGTTTCCCAGTCGCAACTCTGGCTTGAGGGGACGTCCCAGTTAAAAGTTCCTAATGGGACCTAGGAATCTGAGGACAAATGCAACATACCATTATGCTCTGTTCCAGAGAACCTGGAATTCAGATTTTTCCCACCTCCTTCTTGGATTTAACATTTGGAACGCTGTTTGAAGTTGGACATCCGGGCTGGATTTCCCAATAAAGTTGTCTCTTAGTGCGCTACGAAGACTCTAAAGGTATAACTTAACTAAAGGTATACAATTTCTAGGCGTGTTCCTCGAACTATACCTTACAAGGTTGCTTAAAGGGATAGTTCACCCAAAAATGAAAATTAGCCCATGATTTACCTTGCAGCCATCCTAGGTGTATATAACATTCTTCTTTCAGATGAGTAAAATCGGAGTTATATTAAAAAATGTCCTGGCTCTTCCATGCTCTATAATGGCTGTGAATGGCTGTTTCAGTTTTGAAGTCCATAAAAGTGCATCCATCCATGATAAAAGTCCTCCAAACGGCTCTGAGGGATTAATAAAGGCTTTCTGAAGAGAAGCGATGCGTTGGTTTAAGAAAAATATCCATATTTAAAAATGGATAAATTGTAATCTGTAACTTCCGCTTACTGTCGTACGCTCGTTCACGAGAGACTGGCGTTCCAGCGTATGAAGTAGGACGCAGGCATAGCGTAAGTTCCGGTGACGAACACGGAAATGCAGAGGATAGAGCCAAACAAAACACCGGTCGCGAATTAGAAGTCTAAAACGAGAGTGTTTAAAGGGTAACTCAACCCCTGGTCAGAGCCTGACTCCACCCACTGGCAATATTTGAAAAATGCTGGAAAAGTGGGCAGTTTTAGGGTTTAGTTACCCTTTAAAGAAAAATATCAGAGGATTTTGAGTTAATCCAAGAAGAGATTGAATTTTTTGACCAGCCATATTTGTTTGAACCGGAGTGACCAGGAGCTCCAGGAGATTGAGGAGGCTGCAGTAGCAGCACAAACTAAAGAATTGGGTAGACAGAGAGTTCAGGAGACGTGGTGGTGCTCATGCGGGACATGTGAAGCAATGTCGACAGAGGTTGAGAGTGTTTGCTGCCACGAATGGGCTATTAGAATGCCTCTGTTACAAGTTCACGATGCTGTCGGTGAGAGGACTGAGCGCCGCTGTGTAACACAGTATGAAGGCGTTCTGCCTTTGTCAAAGTGTACTCAAAGTAGCATTCTCCTTACCTCATATAAACTGGAGGCATAAACCAAGGCCCGAAGGACCTGATGGTACACGGTCTGTTGAGTAAGTATTGTTTTTGTGTAAATTAGTATGGTGTCATAGGTGTGGGATAGCAGTATTATTTATTCTATGCATTTGTTTTACAGTCAGCTCAGGTTGGTGGCATACCGAATTGTGGTTGAATGGATGTTGAAGGGGGAAAAACTTGGAAGAGGTAAAAAGGAAGGTTCTTCACTCCGGTGTTGTTCACGCTGTAAGAGTAAAATACCCATCCCAGTCTGGATCCTATGTTGGCTTCAGAGAGGCAGATGATGCTTTTGCTATGATCTAGACTAGTGTACAAATTTACTAAGTGTTACAATTTTAGTATTTTGTAAATAAGTAATTTATATTCAATAAAATAGTACTCAAATATTTAATTTAACATTTGGTTACCAAATGTTTTTAATTTGATTTAAAAAAAAAAAAAATCTACATATTTTAGGCATCACAAATGCCAGCACTCAATAAATAACCTTATGCAACCTTTATACGGTGTTGTAATGTTTTTATTTTTTTATATTGTGTTGTTTTTCTTTGTACATGTCACAATTCTGTTGAATAAATAATAAAGTAGTAACGTAACAAAAAACAAAACAAAGACAAATTAAATGTT
This sequence comes from Gila orcuttii, assembly GCA_026230005.1. Lineage (NCBI taxonomy): Eukaryota > Metazoa > Chordata > Actinopteri > Cypriniformes > Leuciscidae > Gila > Gila orcuttii. The sequence goes on from JAPDVR010000018.1 coordinate 11,961,445, forward strand.
AAACAGGGTAAACCGTGAAATAACAACAACACTTACAGAGAACACCGGATAATACTTTGTTAAAAGTCCTACTAAGAAACAGAATTATATGTACCAAAAAAAACTAAATTTTACTGAAGGTTTACTTTGTAAAGCTGGACTGGTGCTTTGAAATAGCCTCCTCCTTGTCAGGTTTCAGTTTCTGTGCAATATTTGCAGGTAGACTGGGAACTTTCACATGGAATGACTGGTCCTTAAAAATAATTTGTTATAGCAAATACAACCCCGACAGGCTGATCAGGATGAACAGTCTTGAATCAGCCTGAAGGGGTTGTATTCGCTATAACAACCGCCTCGTTCTACATTATCCCGCTTATTACCTACCAAATAAATCTGTAATTTGACACAAAATATTGATTTAAAAAGGAGTTTATTAAAAGCCATGTAATAATGTACTATATATTACCAGTATACAGAGGTGTAAAGTCCAGGGGTCAGAAAGTAAAAGTCCTGCCATATGTTTATTCCACCCATGAACTCAGCCAGCTGATTTCATTAATTAGTTCTATCTCCTGGTGTAGTGGTTTCTCTTTTGTGAAATTACTTCTCAGAGATCTTTGATGCCAGAAATATTAGACTTTATTTTACAACAAAGCCAAGCATCTTCTGCAGAAGGTCGCTCCAGACATTTGCTCGGCTCACACATATATACCATACATCCTTTTCCAAAAATGGTAACACACCCTGTTGATATTATGAGTAAAGGTCTTGTACCATGTGACTTCTCAGATTAGAATTTTCTGCTGCAAGCAACATTCCATGCCTTTCTCAGGCTTTCAAAAGTCAAACCAAAGTTACACCCAGAGGAAATAATAGTGTACAAATATATAGCTAAATTACTTACTTTCTATATAATCAAATCTTCTACATTCCCTCCGCTGGGGCTTATTTAAGCCCCACTTTCATTATCCTTTTCCAGAGTGTAGTTTCAAAATCCAGCCCCCTCAGTTATGCTACCTAGTGACTAAATTGAGTCACCCATTATCCTTTCCAATAACTAGATTATGCCACCACACTCCGGAGGAGCATAAGAACCAAACATCTCTCTCCATACATTTTTCTTTCTTTCAGTGTTTTTTTCTTTTTCTTTCAATGGAGAAAGTAAAAGATTCTTCACTCCCTAATCAAAAATTAAACATTGTTATAAGCGTGAGTGTGTATTTTGTTCAGCCTTGCCTGTGGTTGTCACAGTTATGTAGAATATGTCCAACATAAAAATCCATTATACTATTAAAAGTTTTCTTGGGGTGTAGATATCTTCTTTGACCCAGACACTTTGTGCATCGTAGAGGGTCTCCCTTGGGGAGGGGTTAGGCTAGCACATACACCCAGGGTTTGGCTCATCAATCATCATCTTCTTCGTCCTCATTAGAGGCACTTGAATCAATGTCCAATGCTTGTAAAATCCATTTTGTTTTTTTTCAGGGCAATCCTGATAATATATACTTTGGTTGCCCTCTAAACTTATTTTTCCATTTTCTTGACATTTCAACATTTCCATTTGTTTAACTGTGGTTTTGACAATTAGTGATCTTAATATGGGAAGTACACCACAGAATAATAACCCCCTTTCAATATTGCATCTCCAAAAAACATTCCTAATTTAGCAAATCATAGTAGTTAATAGTAAGAGTGTTAAAATTATTTATGGCAAATGGTGGACACATTTGATACAGGGATATAAATGGGTCTCACAATCAACTGACCCACCCCATGATTTCAATTAATTTGATTAGCTAATAGCCCCACCCCTAATAATACAATTAAGAGAACACTCATATAAGCATACTCAACAAAACCCCAAACCCAAAATAACACACAACATTGAAGGAAAATTCAAATGGAAAAAAACAATTCAATACAATACAAATAAACCCAAAATGATTAGGGGACATTAGGCTACCCCACATTTACACCAGATCTGCTGAAATATAGTCAATATATACACAAACCATCGACTATTGTACAGAAATGTCTGTTATTATATATATATATATATATATATATATATATATATATATATATATATATATATATATAAATTAAAAATAAATAATTTATTATAAGAATGGTTTAATATCAAACTCTTCATTAAGACCATACGGAGACATTGTATTTAAGAAATAGATCCAAAAAGTTTCCCGTTGGAGAAGTCTTTTGTCATAATCACCTCCTCTAGAAGGTTTTTTGACCCTCTCCACCCCGATATATCTAAGGGCGCTGACATTATGCCCAGCTAATTTAAAGACTGGACTGCGTACATCACCTGTTCTAATAGTGCTCCTATGCTCACTAATTCTGGTTCGTAGCGCTCTCGTTGTTTTGCCCACATATATTAAGCCACATGGGCAACGAATCACATAAATAACATGCGTCGTGATACACGTGATGACACCGCGAATGGATAATGACCTACCAGTATGTGGATGATTAAAATGTTTACATTTGAGCGTGTATGAACACTGGGCACAGCTACCACATCTATAGTTACCATCTGGCATACTAAGAAAAGACGTTGCGATTTGCGGATGTATATCATTTTTGACTAGATGATCCTTTAAGTTAGGAGCACGTTTAAAAACAAGTTTTGGTTTTTCTGGAAAGACTCTCATTAGTCTAGGATCCGAATCAACAATATGCCAATGTTTGTAAACAGATTTTCTGAATTCTGACACAAGTGGGGAATACTTCACGCAACATAAGGGGGACTTATTTGGGTCTTTAGTCTGTTTATTTGATCGAAGACAATCATCTTGTGTTATCTGATCAAAACGATTTTTGGCCGAATCAACCCACTCTTGTTTATAACCTCTTGTTACATGCTCCACCGTTAACTAAACAAAACACGACTCAGGTTCATTAAATAGAAAAAAATCATCAAGGTTTATTTTTGGCTTACACAAAAAGTATCACACACACAAGGATGCTTTCATCACAAACTACCCGAACAGAAGGAGCCTCTAAACCACCCAGCAAAATAAGAATCAACGCAATCAGAAAAAAACCATAAGTTAAATTCATCAAACAAAACCTTGTGAATCACTCAGTTAATCCAAAATAAATTACATGCAAAAGTAGCTCCTCTGTTCAAACACTAAGCCAGTAGCATCCTCGTGCTGCAGTAATAAATAGTGGGGGAACAAACAATATACAAACAAACAAAAAAAGAAAAGAAAACTAGTCCGCCCCAAAGGCCTTTCCCATTTCTTTTGGGCCCGATTACCAGCTCAATCGCCCGGGCGGACTAGACAATATACCCACACCAAATAAACAAACAAAAAAAACCAAACCAATTCAATTACAACAAGAGCAACAAATGGGCTCCGTAGAGCTGAAAATACAAACATTAAAACCATTTTATTATTCATATTAAAACAATCACCACATATTAAAACAATTTAATAATTCTAATCAACTCATACCTGTCTCAAAGATCCAAAGAAATCCACAGACGAACCTCTCACATATGAACACCACAAGTGTCGATCGATTTCCGCCGGCCAGAAACAAATTCCCCCTTGATTCACAACTTTACTCCCTTGATGTCACCCGCTACATTTCCACCGCCTCAAAATGCATCGACGACCCGACGATGTAAACAAACTATATTCAAGCTTCTACATAATCTTCCCCTACAGATCTTGGCAAATTATAGGGATTAGAATGTTGACCTACGGTCCTTCTAGAGGATCTCCGAGGACCTCCCTCTACTAGCTGAGGGCCACTTTCAATTTCAATCACATGATCTAGATCCTCCACTACTGACAACCCTAAATGTTCAGAGGGAGAGCCCAAATGTTCAGAGGAAGGGCCAACATCTTCAGACGACTCAAATTGCACCATTTCCAAAGGATAAAATTCTACCCCATCATCGTCGGTTGCAACTTCCTCTCGTATCTGCATAACAGCCCTAGGAATCTCATCAACTCCAATTGTGGCCATTGGCACCCTTCTAAGCTCAGTTCTATGCACCTGTCGTATTGGACCATCTCGATCTACTGGAATAATCGAGTAAGGAGCCCCCCGTTCTTTAGGTTGTCGCACTACCCTATACGGAGTAGAATCCCACATGTCCTGAATCTTGTTACGACCCCTCACTGCATGATTACGTGTATAAACAAGAGCACCTTCTCCAATACCCGTATCTGTAACTTTGGACTCATAACTTTGATCTCTCAGCTGCCTCCTAGACTCCAGCCGCCGCCTCACATGATCATAGGCCCCTTCCAATAACTCCTGGTGCTCTTTCACCCATTCTTCCACAGAACTTTCTCCTACCTCTTCTGCCTCAGCACCCAATACAAAATCAATAGGCAACCGAGGCTCTCGCCCAAACATCAGGTAATATGGAGACCTACCAGTTGACTGATGAACTGTAGTATTATAGGCATAAACTAACTGGGAAAGGTACCGTGGCCAACGCCTCTTCTGGTCAGGGGGTAAAGTACGCAACAGATCATGCAGTGTACGGTTAAACCATTCACACTGACCGTTGCCCTGTGGATGATATGGTGTTGTACGACTTTTTTGAATATTATAAACCTTACAGAGCTGCTGTATCAGAGTACTTTCGAAACTCCTGCCCTGATCTGAATGTATCCTACTAGGGGGGCCAAACAAATTAAACCAATGCTTCACCAACACATCAGCTACAGTGCTAGCTCGCTGGTCCTTTGTGGGAATAGCCTGAGTATATTTGGAGAAAACATCTGTTAATACCAATATATTTTCTCTACCATCTGATGCTGGCTCCAAAACGGTAAAATCTATTGCCACTACCTCGTGTGGACGACTGGCCTGAATACTCCCCATGAAGGGCCTAACTTTAGGCTGCACAGCTTTAGCAAGAATGCACCTTCCACACTCATGACACCATTTCTCAATATCTTTTGCCATACATGGCCAATAACAGCGCGATCGCACCAACTGTAAAGTGCGTTCAACGCCTTGATGTCCATGGTTATCATGAAGACTGGAAAGCACATTTGGCAGAACCAACTGAAGTACCTCCTTACCTCCGTCTGGAGCATAAATACACGGATACAGCACTGAATCTTTCTCCTTAAGCCGCTCCCACTGTCGAACAAGCTCCTTAGTACCTAGCCCAAATTTAGCTCGCTCCTTTGGACCCGGAAATCGATCTTCCATCCAATGAACCAAAAAAGGTCCAATAACTGGATCCTGCTTCTGCAGCAAAGCAAGATCTAACCCCGAACACCCTGGAAGAGTAACAATCTCGGACTGAACACAACAGGGTATTCTCTCCACAATGTTCCCTACACTATGAACTTCAGATAACTGCGGCTCCATATACTGATGGGACAATGTGCCTGCGTTTCCATTTCGAGACCCTGGACGGTACTTCAAAGTCAAATTTAATGCAGCTAACTGGGCAGCCCACCTCTGCTCTACCGCACCAAGTTTGGCAGTATCCGGATATCGCAATGGATTATTGTCCGTGTATACTGTGCAAGATGTACCCAGCAAGTATTCCCTAAATTTTTCGGAGACTGCCCACTTAAGGGCAAGGAACTCTAGCTTCATAGAGCTATAGTTCTGCATGTTTTTTTCAGATGGTCTAAGCCCCCTACTAGCAAATGCAACTGGTCGTAACTTGCCGTCGTGCTCCTGTGACAGCACGGCTCCAAGACCTGAATGGCTAGCATCTATTTCTAAAACAAACGGCTTCTGAAAATCAGCGTAAGCCAAAACTGGAGCAGATATCAAAGCTTGTTTCAACTGATGGAAAGAATCATCACTCTATATTCCAATATAAGCCAAGTGGCTTCCTTGGAGTTTTACCTCTTTTTCCTGCAACACTTAACTGGGCCACCACTCGATGCAATGGTGCTGCTATCTTTGCAAACCCTGCAACAAACCTACGATAGTAACTGGCGAACCCGAGGAAAGATCGCAGCTCTACCAAATTACTTGGGGTTCTCCAATCCCGTACTGCTGCCACCTTATCTGGGTCTGTAGTAACTCCCTCCGCCAAAACCACATGACCAAGGTACCTAACGCGAATCTGAAAGAAATGGCACTTAGACAGTTTAACCTTCAAACTCTGTTTTTGAAGACGCAAGAACACCTCCTCCAACCTTTCCAAATGCTGTTGAACAGAGGAAGAAAACACAATTAAATCGTCCAAGTATAACAAAACTGACTGATACCGGCAGTCACCAAACATATGCTCCATGAGGCGCTGAAAAGTGCTAGGAGCATTGCACAACCCAAATGGCATCCTATTGAATTCAAATAATCCAAATGGGGTGCAAAAAGCTGTCTTAGCCCTATCCTTTTCAGCAACCTCAACCTGACTGTAACCACTGGCTAAGTCCAGTGTTGAAAACCATTTTGCCCCAGTAAGACCATCCAATGACTACGCACATTCGAAGACCTCCATCCTTCTTCTGTACTAAAACAATTGGAGATGAATAGGGACTACTACTTTCCCTTATTATTTGGCTATCTAACAGTTGTTTAATGTGAGCTCTCACCGCCTCATATTGTGAAGGGTGAATCCGGCGATAGGGCTGGCGAACTGGAGTATCATCCAAAAGAGGGACTTCATGAGTTATCAGATTCGTACACCCAACATCCATATCAGTCTTGGCAAACAATGAACGATATTTAATTAATAAAGCTTTAGCCTTCAATTGCTCAGTCTCATCCAAACCATCAAAAGATGGAACATCCGTCCACTCTTCATCCACGTGCTCAACTTGCTGAGAGGTAACATAAGCCATACATTCATTGCCAGCAACCTTCTCAGGGAACTCAGCTTGTGGATCCTGCTCAACCACCACATTAGCCACAGAAACAGTTGCTATAACCCTACGGGGGGTCAACCAAACATCAGAATAACTGACATTGGTTACAGGTACATAAGCAATTCCCCTCTCAGAAGAAACAAAAGCCGTAGATACCAACAGCCCCTCTGGCAAGACACCCTCATCAAAGTCTAGTGGTTCAACTAAAAATTTTATTTGTTCTTGTGAGGGAACCTTAGGACATGTGACTGGAACAAATGTTAAAGCACCTGCAGCAACACACACTGAAGACCCACCCCGTACTTTTACCTTATGAGCTTCCACTGAATTCAATGTAGCTTCCTCAACTTGGCAATGCCTCAAGGCTTGCCTCCATCCTGGAGCAGAATCCTGCACAGAAGGGATATCAAAAAGACTGGAGCCATGCTGTTGAAATAACTCTTGATAAAACCCTTTAATGATATTCATGCCTAATACAGCAGGAGTTTTATTTTTTTTATACTGCATTTGAGGGTCCCTGGGATCTCTCACTACAAGGATACCCATAGTAGGCATACAATTTCCAAGAACCGTGATGTCCAACTCCAAATAGCCCAAATAAGGCAATTCTAAGCCATTTACTGCTCTAAGATCTAACCATGAGCAATCATGAAATGGGACATTCTCAAGGTGAGCAAAGTGTTTATTATAACAACTCTCAGTTATGGTGGTAACCATTGAACCTGTATCCAGTAATGAAGAAATCAATACATCCCCAAACTTAACTTCTATCACTGGACAATTACTCACTAGTGTAGATGTAGTGTATGCATCAGAGCCTAATGATACCCCTACCAGTGTGTGGCTCTGTACACTGGCGGGTTCTAGTTTTCCGGCTGAGTTACATTCTCTTTTTTGATCTGTGCAGGTCTAGGCTGTGGAGGGGCTAAACAATAACGTGCAATATGCCCCAACTGATCACAGCGAAAACATCTTAAATCACTTTCAGCCTTTTTTCTACTTTTAGGAGTAGGAAAAGAAGTAGAAACATTTGCTCCAATTTTTAAAGGGCTCAGCGCCTTCATCAATGAGTCCAACTGACTCTGTTGTGCCTCAATGAGAGATCTAAGCTCCGAATATTCAAACTGATTTGCACTTTTTGGCTCACTAAGCACCTTAACTTGGGCCTCATTAGAAAAGTACAAGGCGTCATTTTGTTTTTGTTTAAAAGACTGTCCTTCACATTGTGCCATCCATTGGACAGCTTCCCTACGTACATCACGAATGGTCCGGTTAGGATGTGCACGTACTTGGTCTCTTAATCTCACACCCAAGTTATGATCTCTAACCCCATCACAAAACTGATCACGAAGATCTCTTTGAGATTTAACATGAGCCAATTAATTTGACTTCACAATTTGATCCATTAAAGTCATCAATGCATGGGAGTAATCTAAAAGAGACTCTCCCTCTTGTTGTTTACGATTAAAAAAAACAACGCTGCAAGGAAATATGAGAATGTAAGCACCCATAGATTTCTCTTAACACTCTGAATATATCTTCCACACTGTCACGGTGTGGGTGTTTTGTTTTGTTCCTTGTTCTTGTCTGTCATGTGTTTCTCTGTCTTTACATGTTTTGCTGTTCCCCGTTCTGTTGATTAGTCTCCCCAGGTGTTTCTGATTAGCCACGCCCCCTTGTTATCTTGTTAAGCTTGTTTGTCTGTGTATTTATACCCTTGTTCTTCAGTTGGTGTTTGTCGGTCGTTGTTTGATGTTAGATGCTTCCAGTTCCTTGTTCTGTGTGCCTTGTTACATTTCATTGGATTACCTGTTTGTTTAATTAAAGTGCTTGCGTTTGAATTCACTCTCCGATTCATCCTTAATGCTTCACAACAGAACGACCGACCAAAGATGAATTCAGCAGCACGGATCTCATCTGATATTCCCAGCATGAGCCGGGAATTCGCGGGTCAGATCGCGGCCTTGGCCCTGGATAGCCCCGATCTGTTTCAGTTCACGTGGGGGTTTATTCCTCTCGCTGCTTCCTGCTCCCTCGGAGATGAGGCTATTAAGTTGTGTTACCGGCTGGGGGCTAAGGAGGTTAACCCAAGGGAGCTTCCCAATATCTCCGGTCTGGACTGGAGAGAGGCACTCTCCCGATGTCTGGAGAGCTTCCTCCCATGGCACACCAGGTCATCAGCTGATCTCCGCTCCCAGCTGGATTTTCACGTCCAGCCAGAGCTTCACGTCATCCACGTCCAGCCAGAGCTTCACGTCATCCACGTCCAGCCAGAGCTTCACGTCAGCCACGTCCAGCCAGAGCTTCACGTCAGCCACGTCCAGCCAGAGCTTCACGTCAGCCACGTCCAGCCAGAGCTTCACGTCAGCCACGTCCAGCCAGAGCTTCACGTCAGCCACGTCCAGCCAGAGCTTCACGTCAGCCACGTCCAGCCAGAGCTTCACATCAGCCACGTCCAGCCAGAGCTTCACGTTAGCCACGTCCAGCCAGAGCCAGTCCTCGAGCAAGAGCCAGAGCCAGTCTTCGAGCAAAAGCCAGAGCTTCCTTCGCCGCTGACGCCGTCCTGCCCAGAGCCTTCACCGCTGGTCCCGTCCAGCACAGCGCCCTCACCGCTGGTTCCATCCAGCCCAGCGCTCTCTCGCTCTCGGAGACGGAGGAGGACTTCCCACGTCCCGCAATGCCTGGAAGTCCTCCCTGTACTTCCTGTCAGCCCAGAGTCCTCGCCACTGGTCCCGTCCAGTCCAGAGACTATTCAAGTCACGTCTGCCGTTCCAGAGACTGTTCAAGTCACGTCTGCCGATCCAGAGACTGTTCAAGTCACGTCTGCCGATCCAGAGACTGTTCAAGTCACATCTGCCGATCCAGAGACTGTTCAAGTCACGTCTGCCGATCCAGAGACTGTTCAAGTCACGTCTGCCGATCCAGAGACTGTTCAAGTCACGTCTGCCGATCCAGAGACTGTTCAAGTCACGTCTGCCGATCCAGAGACGCTTCACATCACTTCTACAGAGCCAGTGTCTACAGACAAGATGGCTGATCCAGAGTCGGTTCACGTCACTTCCTCCGAGCCAGTGTCTACGGACAAGATGGCCACCTTCGAGCCAGTGTCTACGGACAAGATGGCCGCCTTCGAGCCAGTGTCTACGGACAAGATGGCCGCCTTCGAGCCAGTGTCTACGGACAAGATGGCCACCTTCGAGCCAGTGTCTACGGACAAGATGGCCGCCTTCGAGCCAGTGTCTACGGACAAGATGGCCGCCTTCGAGCCAGTGTCTACGGACAAGATGGCCGATCCAGAGACTGTTCACGTCACTTCCTCCGAGCCAGTGTCTACGGACAAGATGGCCGAACCAGAGACTGTTCACGTCACTTCTGCTGATCCAGAGACAGTTCACGTCACTTCCTCCGAGCCAGTGTCTATGGACAAGATGGCCAAACCAGAGACTGTTCACGTCACTTGTGCTGATCCAGAGACTGTTCACGTCACTTCCTCCAAGCCAGTGTCTACGGACAAGATGGCCGCCTCCGAGCCAGTGTCTACGGACAAGATGGCCGCCTCCGAGCCAGTGTCTACGGACAAGATGGCCGCCTCCGAGCCAGTGTCTACGGACAAGATGTCCGGCCCAGAGTCTGTTCCTGTTCCCGAGCCAGAGTCTGTTCCTGTTCCCGAGCCAGAGTCTGTTCCTGTTCCCGAGCCAGAGTCTGTTCCTGTTCCCGAGCCAGAGTCTGTTCCTGTTCCCGAGCCAGAGTCTGTTCCTGTTCCCGAGCCAGAGTCTGTTCCTGTTCCCGAGCCAGAGTCTGTTCCTGTTCCCGAGCCAGTGTGTGTGTTGTCTGTTCCCCAACCAGTGAGGGTGTTGTCTGTCCCCGAGCCGGAGCCAGTGTGTGTGTTGTCTGTTCCCGAGCCAGTGTGTGTGTCGCCTGTTCCCGAGCCAGTGTGTGTGTCGCCTGTTCCCGAGCCAGTGTGTGTGTCGCCTGTTCCCGAGCCAGTGTGTGTGTCGCCTGTTCCCGAGCCAGTGTGTGTGTCGCCTGTTCCCCAACCAGTGAGTGTGTCGTCTGTTCCCGAGCCAGAGTCTGTGTCGTCTGTTCCCGAGCCAGTGTGTGTGTCTGCTGTTCCCGAGCCAGTGTGTGTGCCTGTTGTTCCCGAACCGGTGTCTGCGGTTCCCGTACCGGTGTCTGCAGTTCCCGAGCCGGGGTCGTCTCCGCCCTGGCCGCCCGAGGGGTCGTCTCCGCCCTGGCCGCCCGAGGGGTCATCTCCGCCCTGGCCGCCCGAGGGGTCGTCTCCGCCCTGGCCGCCCGAGGGGTCGTCTCCGCCCTGGCCGCCCGAGGGGTCATCTCCGCCATGGCCGCCCGAGGGGTCGTCTCCGCCCTGGCCGTCCGATGGACTGTCTTCTCCGCCCTGGCCGCCCGAGGGGTCGTCTATGCCCTGGCCGCCCGTCTGGTCGTCTCCGTTCTGGTCGCCTGCTCCTTCCTGGCCGCCTGCACGAAACTGGCCCTCCGTCCCTCCCCCAAGACCGCCTCCACTTCACCACCCTCCTGAACTTTAGTGTTTTTTTTGTTTTGTTTTGTTTTTTGTCTGAAGGGGCGTCGGGAGCCGCCCATAGGGGGGGGGGGCTATGTCACGGTGTGGGTGTTTTGTTTTGTTCCTTGTTCTTGTCTGTCATGTGTTTCTCTGTCTTTACATGTTTTGCTGTTCCCCGTTCTGTTGATTAGTCTCCCCAGGTGTTTCTGATTAGCCACGCCCCCTTGTTATCTTGTTAAGCTTGTTTGTCTGTGTATTTATACCCTTGTTCTTCAGTTGGTGTTTGTCGGTCGTTGTTTGATGTTAGATGCTTCCAGTTCCTTGTTCTGTGTGCCTTGTTACATTTCATTGGATTACCTGTTTGTTTAATTAAAGTGCTTGCGTTTGAATTCACTCTCCGATTCATCCTTAATGCTTCACAACACACACACTCTTTTTCCACCCTTGGGAGATATTTTCTCTCGAGCAAATATCTATTCTTATATATTCTTATTCGAGCAGTACCCTCTAAATGATTATATACCCACAGAGCTTTTTCTTTCTCGGTAGGCTTTGTTTGAATATGGATCTCCACCAATTCAATCCATTCTTATATGGTAAGAGAATCAGACTTATCCAAATTTCCTGAAAACTTGGGTACCTTCTCAGTTTGTTGAATAAACACTTGTCTCCCTCTCCACTTCAATTGCAGCTGAACCCACACTGTCCACACTACTACTTGAAGGCCCAGATGGAGCAGTTGGTGAATATAATCCTTGTGCATGTTGTTCAGGATCCATGGTGCCTCCTACAGCTTCTTCCAAAGACATAACCCCAGAACTCGTCTGCTGTATAAGCACAACAGCCCAATGTTGCTCTTGTTGACCAAAAAAAATAAATACAAAACAAGAAGAAAAAAAATATATATTTCCCCACTTACAATTATAATACTTTGCCACTAATTATCTTGAGAAAAAAACTCTGACTACGCCAGAATGTTACATGCTCCACCGTTAACTAAACAAAACACGACTCAGGTTCATTGAATAGAAAAAAATCATCAAGGTTTATTTTTGGCTTACACAAAAAGTATCACACACACAAGGATGCTTTCATCACAAACTACCCGAACAGAAGGAGCCTCTAAACCACCCAGCAAAATAAGAATCAACGCAATCAGAAAAAAAACATAAGTTAAATTCATCAAACAAAACCTTGTGAATCACTTAGTTAATCCAAAATAAATTACATGCAAAAGTAGCTCCTCTGTTCAAACACTAAGCCAGTAGCATCCTCGTGCTGCAGTAATAAATAGTGGGGGAACAAACAATATACAAACAAACAAAAAAAGAAAAGAAAACTAGTCCGCCCCAAAGGCCTTTCCCATTTCTTTTGGGCCCGATTACCAGCTCAATCGCCCGGGCGGACTAGACAATATACCCAAACCAAATAAACAAACAAAAAAAACCAAACCAATTCAATTACAACAAGAGCAACAGATGGGCTCCGTAGAGCTGAAAATACAAACATTAAAACCACTTTATTATTCATATTAAAACAATCACCACATATTAAAACAATTTAATAATTCTAATCAACTCATACCTGTCTCAAAGATCCAAAGAAATCCACAGACGAACCTCTCGCATATGAACACCACAAGTGTCGATCGATTTCCGCCGGCCAGAAACAAACGCACCTACTATTCTCGTTCCTACCACTGAGCTTTATACTAGGCTAACCACACCCCCTTGATTCACAACTTTACTCCCTTGATGTCAACCGCTACACTCTATTGAGGCCTTGAAGCACTCCAGCATTTTCTCTCTTTAAATCAGGTTGAGCCAAGACCCAGCACTGAGTGCAGGGCCGGCGATTGCTATAGGCGAACTAGGCGGTTGCCTAGGGCGACAAATGTGTTGGGGGCGCAGCGCGCGGGCGCCCTCTAATGTCGCCCTACTTCCCATTAATCATAGAATTAGAATGACAAACGAAACAAAAACATGTTTATTAAACATGATCATCCGGCGCCCCCTCAGCCACACGTTTAATTACTTGTCAACCTGATTATTAGATTGAATTGATGATTATTGTCGATCATTTCCTAATGGTGGGGTGGGGGGTTACGTTACGTTACGTTGCGTTATGTTAGGCAAGTGCTCGGCTGCTGGCGTGTTGATCGAAACCCTCTGGTGCACAGGGACGAAAACGGAGAAAGCAACCAGATAAAAAGAAAGCCCAGTATAGAGGTAAGTATTCTCATCTCAGCCATTAAGGTGTCAAACGAAATAAATTTACTTCGTATTGTGCACAGGCATGCTGGCCATCGGAACTACCGAGAGCGAATTCTTTTCCCCCAGGATGGTAGAGATTCCCGGTGGGCCGACGTGCTTTTTGGGCCGATACATAATACTTTTATTTATTTATTTTTTTTGTCTTAGTGGCCCAAAAAACTCGTACATCGGCCCATTCGTTTTGTTTTGTTTTGTTTAATTGGCGGCGCTGGGTTACTTCCAAGTAACAAAATTAATTATGAAAGTTTCCTTTATTTTTCAGTGCATTTGTTTTACAATATAGCCTATGGCTATTACTGTCATGGGGTTAATATTATAACTATTATTATGTAGTAGTGTCATGTAGACAGACACTGTAACTAAAAGAGGTTTGAGTTTTTCTTTGTTCAATTTGCACACTCAATATGGGTTGGAACTTTTAATTTTGAACTCTCAAAGTGCACCAGATTGATGAATTTACCATTAAAATGCACAAAATTGTCTTAGGGGGGGGCATACCCCCGAAACCCCCTTAGCCTTGTAGCAGCCTAATAGATTAGTAATAATAGTAGTGATGGTAGTAATTGTAATTTAAATACTACAAGTTACATGGTCAGACAAAATGTATTTGTACAATGCAGGATGATAGAAATATCATTGAACGTTCTTTGTAGCATTTGTATGAACAATTTATTATTCAGTTGAAGTCATAATTTTTTATTTTTTTTGTTTAAGTATTTTTAATAAGGGGAGGAGGGGGGGGGCTTGGGCGCAAAACTCAATCTCGCCTAGGGCAACCAAAGGGCTAGAGCCGGCCCTGACTGAGTGTATACTTGATTTGGCTAATATAGTTCTGAACAATAATTTTTTTCGTTTTCAATGGGAGTTCTATATACAAAAGAAAGGCACTGCCATGGGAAGTAAAATGGCTCCTAACTATGCATGTTTGTATATGGGTCTCTTTGAAAACGGATTTGTGCTGCATCAGAGAAATCCATTTTATTCCAAGATCTTATTCTACAAGCGATTTATCGATGATATGTTTCTGATTATTGACTGCACATCAGATGAATTAATGGTTTTAAATGAGTATATAAATTCTTGTAATGAACATTTGAAATTCACTTTGGAATTTGATAAACATCAAATTAATTTCTTAGATATTAAGGTGCATAAAGATGGCACGACCATTAAAACTGATCTTTTTCGTAAACCCACGGATCGCAATACGATATTGCATGGGGATAGAAGTCTGTCACTCAGCGCACAGTTGTTACGCCAACAACGTTACGTTAATGACCGTCTTTGAGTGAGTCATTAAACCGTTCATTCAACGAAAACGTTCAAAAAAGCTGATTCCTTAAATGATAGATGTAATGAAACTAGGTGTTAATTATTTTTTAACTTTGAGCTCCACTTTTCAAGGCTCAGCTGGCCAGCAATGCTTCACTTTTGGGCAAAGCTGAAGCAATGCTTCAGTAGAGACCAATGGCATTGATTCAATGCGTGACTCGCTGCTTTCCCCCACGGCTTCCTCGCGCTGTGTAATGCTGACCAGCGCTGACGCCATTTATGGTAAATACCCTTACACGTTAAAAGGATGATAGCCTACGACAAACATTTCGTTTTCCTTGGAAACGGCAACCTTTTCACGAATATACATGACTTGACTTCAAAGACAGACGCAGGTAATCACACGCGCTCAGTCGATCACACTCACTGTCTGTTTAGGCTTAAGTCCTAATCCACGAATACTCTGTACAAATCACCATGATAAACAGTCCTGTTATCATTATTAACTTATTTAACATTCAATACACATGGTACGAACTACGAAGGGTGGCCTTATGAAAAAAGAAAACAATGCAATATTGCGGTTATCGCGACAGCCCTAATAGAGGTTATAAACAAGAGTGGGTTGATTCGGCCAAAAATCGTTTTGATCAGATAACACAAGATGATTGTCTTCGATCAAATAAACGGACTAAAGACCCAAATAAGTCCCCCTTATGTTGCGTGAAGTATTCCCCACTTGTGTCAGAATTCAGAAAATCTGTTTACAAACATTGGCATATTGTTGATTCGGATCCTAGACTAATGAGAGTCTTTCCAGAAAAACCAAAACTTGTTTTTAAACGTGCTCCTAACTTAAAGGATCATCTAGTCAAAAATGATATACATCCGCAAATCGCAACGTCTTTTCTTAGTATGCCAGATGGTAACTATAGATGTGGTAGCTGTGCCCAGTGTTCATACACGCTCAAATGTAAACATTTTAATCATCCACATACTGGTAGGTCATTATCCATTCGCGGTGTCATCACGTGTAGCACGACGCATGTTATTTATGTGATTCGTTGCCCATGTGGCTTAACATATGTGGGCAAAACAACGAGAGCGCTACCAGAGGTGGGCACAAATACATCAAAAACTATTTTGTTACAAAATACAAATACTGGCTCATGAAATGTAACAAAATAAAATACAAAATACTGATGTGAAAAATGTATTTAAATAAAATACAAGTAATTAGTATTTTGAAAATACAAAAATACTACCACAATAATCTTAAGTCTTTTTTTATTACTGAAAGGTCAATAACACAAATAGTAGCAATAACACAAATATGAGAAATGTGTAAATTCAAAATGGCGAAGTAGCAAAATAAAAAAGTATGGGCATTTCACTAAATCTCTACAGGGCCTGAAATAGCTCCCTCTGATGTAAATGGCATGTATAGCTAAGTTCACATCAATGGTGTGGTAGGCTGCCCTTAATAGCAAAACTGGTTTGATGTAGGCTACGTAGCCATATTATCACCGTTACTCTACTCGTGCCTTAAAGGACAAGTTCGGTATTTTACACTTAAAGCCCTGTTTTAAGATCGTTTCTGATGAAATAGAATGGTTAAGATTGAAATTTGGACACATGCTGCTGTCCCGAGAATTTTCGGTTTCTGTGTTTGCACCCCCCCCCCCCACCTCCACAATGGTTTCATAGGGGCACTGGAAGAATCATTCATAAAACGCATTAAACTTTAGTTTACAAAGACGTGAAACTCACCGAGTGGTCTGGGGTGTTCACTGATATGCTCACACAAAAATCGCTGCAAAAGATGCTTTCCAACAGGTGTTTTTTAACAGTTGTTCTTACTAAGACTTTTTTGTTAACTTTACTTAATTTCCAATAATTTGTTGAACTTACTTAAAACAATTTAGTAATCTGTACTGTTTGCATGCTATGCCTTTGTTACTCAGAAAACCCAAGTAAACATCACTTGACTAGACTAACTAACACTTTTTAGTAAACTTTACTTAAAGTCTTAACTTAATTGTAAAAATCTAGTAATATGTATTCACACACTATGCTTTGTTTACTCAGAAAACCCAAGTGAAGATTAATTGATTGGTTTGAGTGTGGTTTTTGTGGCGGGAAAATCTTAATGGACTTTTCACAAATTTCCACCACTTCTGCAGGTATTTCTCTCTGTTTGCATTCACTCATTTCCCAAAGTCATCTTGAATGTTGAATTGTCAATTTTGAGAGAACATCAGCTGACTTGTTGATTTTCCTAAAATATTTTTAGTCACCATTATGGCGATTAATGTTCCCTTTGGTTGGTCACTTGGAACTTCATTTATATTATTATCATTCTCTTCCCATTGATGCAGTCATGCAACAAGAAATCAATTATATGATTTCAAAGGCAGAGAAGTAATATATGAATGTATATATATATATATATATATATATATATATATATATATACCCACATATATGTATGAAACTTTTAATTGGGTTTATATAATCCCATATAAAAGTTAAATATAAAACTGACAATCTTGTAATTGATCATGCTTGAGTTACACAGACTTCAACATTCAGCATGCAAAACACAACAATGGTAACAATTAAATTGTATTTAAAGTAAATTGTCAAGTACTCTCTACAGTTATTTTTTAGTTACTAGAACTCTTGTGTAAGTGAACTATACTAACTAAGCATTTGTCAGTGCCACATACTATTCCTATTTCACTTTACTTGCTCTTTTTAAGATATTTTCCTAGTAATGTCAACTCTAATGAGAAGTTAACACAACTAATGCTTTTGATTCAACAGTACTTGAGTATATTGATTAACAAGTTTCCTATACAATTGTTATTAAGTTGTGCCAACTAAAAATTAATACACTACTTTACTTGGAAATTTTAAGGCAATTGGTTTCCTCACTTTTTCTAAGTAAAGCCAACTTATTACATTTTACAGTGTAAAACTGTGGACCTATTTTTCCAAACGCCTCACAACCGGACATTCTTCTGTTGAGAGCTTGAATAATAGACACTCCAGCCCAGTTGGTGGCGATAATGCACCTTTGCCAATGTTTGGATAGCGTAGCCTACGATACCGCGACTGGAAGACTACAGGAAGAATACCAACAACCCCATTTCCGTCGGCGGAGTAATAACGTACCTCACAGAACATCCAATACAAGTCAATGGAGTTGGACAAAAACTACGATAAAACCTGTTGGAAAGCATCTTTTGCAGCGATTTTTGTGTAAAAATAACAGACCGAGAATTTTCGTCACAAAATCAAAATTCCATTTTAATCATAATATATATGATTAATCATAATATGTGTGGGTTTGTTTTACACACGAGACTCTAACTGCCCAGACCACGTATGCCTTTTCCATAGTAGAATTGCGCTGCGTGCGCAATTACTGAAAAACAATAGGATTGATGATTATTTTATACAAAATCAATATTTCTCATATGTAATACGTTTAAAAACGTGTAAAAACTGCAGATGGATGTTATATTGTGAACGCTTGCTTAGAATGGAGATTTCAGTGGAGTTACGAAAAACGCGCTGTTTCATAATAGGTAGGGCCTATGATGTCCTTTTAATTTTATGAATGACAACACAGTGCATTGATCTCATAAGGCACAATTATTTTCTCTATAATGCCATTCAGTGTGCAATATGTGTGTGTGTAGACTGTGTATATTTTTCACAAAACACTTTACCTTAATCCCGTTTTTAAGAGTTCAAAACTCATTCACTTCTTGGAGGGAGCCCGGTCTACAGGGTGTCACGTGATTTTCGTGCATCTAACCTGGACATTGCCATTGCCAACATCAGACCGAAAATATGGCAAAATCATGTACTATGGTGATTTTTCTTAAGTATTTAAGTATTTGAAATACTCTAAATACACTCCCTCAAAATATTTTGTTACAAACTACATTTTATTTTTTCCACACCTGCAAAATACAAATTACAAAATACACTAAAGTAATTAAATACGTATTTAAAATACATTTAATTGAAATACTGCCCATGTCTGAGCGCTACGAACCAGAATTAGTGAGCATAGGAGCACTATTAGAACAGGTGATGTACGCAGTCCAGTCGCCGCTCACTTTAAATTAGCTGGGCATAATGTCAGCGCCCTTAGATATATCGGGGTGGAGAGGGTCAAAAAACCTTCTAGAGGAGGTGATTATGACAAAAGACTTCTCCAACGGGAAACTTTTTGGATCTATTTCTTAAATACAATGTCTCCGTATGGTCAATGAAGAGTTTGATATTAAACCATTTTTATAATAAATTAATTTTATTTTTTATATATATATAATAACAGACATTTCTGTACAATAGTCTATGGTTTGTGTATATATTGACTATATTTCAGCAGATCTGGTGTAAATGTGGGGTAGCCTAATGTCCCCTAATCATTTTGGGTTTATTTGTATTGTATTGAATTGTTTTTTCCATTTGAATTTTCCTTCAATGTTGTGTGTTATGTTGGTTATGGGTTTGTTGAGTATGCTTATATGAGTGTTCTCTTAATTGTATTATTAGGGGTGGGGCTATTAGCTAATCAAATTAATTGAAATCACGGGGTGGGTCAGTTGATTGTGAGACCTATTTATATCCCTGTATCAAATGTGTCCACCATTTGCCTGAAGAAGACCCAGTGGGGTCGAAACGTTGCTTTTTTATTAAATATGGGAGTATAAAGCAGTGTTGCGGACATTACATTTTCTTTCACTATATTAGTTCTTTCTGTCACACTGATGTGCACACAACTTACTCTTTTTAAAATGATTTATGACCATATGATTGATGGTGTCCTCTTGACCTTAGGTGAACTCTTGACCTTTCCCCCCCGCCCCCGGACCACCCAAGTCATGCCCTACCGTTGACCTTGACCCCTCCATGCCGGTGTCGCCTTTGACAATTGGTTATAATTGGATAATTGGAATGTCTATGAGCTTGTGAGTATAATATGTCTATTGATTAATTTTTGAACTGTGACATGTTATAATGGAAGTCCTAAGGGTTATTTTTGAGCTCTGATATCAGGTTGGGTCTGTGTGCCATATGCAGCTGCATCCGCATTACATCTCCCGTGAGAAAAATAAGTTTTCGGTTACACTTTATTTTAGGGGTGCACCGAAATTTCGGCCGCCGAAAATGTTTGGCCGAAAATGGCATTATCGGTTTCAGGCCGAAATAAAAAAAAACAGCCGAAAACGTAAACCGAAAATGAAGGTCCCCCGCCCCTCCCATCCGTGCGCAAGCGCTTAGGTTTCACTCACGGTCAAGCTGTTATCACGCGTCTGCCTATCAAAGATAGGGATGTCTCCCGCATATTGATAGCGGCTCCCTGATGCCCGCAAATTAGTTCAAATCTCCCGGAAGAGCGAGAGCGAGCGAGCAAGAGCGAGCGAGCAAGAGCTCGTGCTCCAAACCGTGTAGCGCGCATGCAGATTCAGAATCGTCCACGTCCGCATCGCGATGCATCTAAGAATCGATTTTTTCCCCCACCCCTAATAGGCTTACATGTTGTTTACAGTTTGAGTTTGGATTAAGTTCTAGTGCTGTTTTTGCACTGTTGTTTTTGCATTGTTTTGCACAGCAATTTAAAATGCAAGTAAAAAATTGTTTACATGCTGCAGCAGAATAGAGGCCCACTGCCATTCTGTGATTTTGTGTGCAGTTATTCAGATAATTGTGGATCTTTTTGCACAACTGTTAAAAAAAAATGTATTTGATGGGACATAAAACTTGAAGAATAATATTATTTGGTATTATTATTTATATTTATTGTTAAAAATATTTTAGGTTTTGTACTAATATATATATATATATTAGTATAAGTTTTTAAAAGAAGCCATTTTCGGCTTCAGTTTTGGTTTTCGGCCAAGTGCCTCCTAAATTTTCGGGTTCGGTTTCGGCCCAGAATTTTCATTTCGGTGCATCACTACTTTATTTTAAGGTGCCATTGTTACAGTGTAATTATATATTTAAGTACAGTGTAATATTAATTAACTACATGTACTTACTATAGGTTTAGGGTAGGATTAGGATTTTGTTGAGGGTTAATTGCATGTAATTAGGCATAATTTACTGTTATTACTATGGTAATTACATGTAACATATGTAACAAGAACACTGTAAAATAAAGTGTTACCAAGTTTTCTAATAATGAAATTAAGGAAAAATTTTACAGTACATACCATGAGTATGAATCACACACACACACACACACACACACACACACACACACACACACACACACACACACACACACACACACACACACACACACACACACACACGTATGTTTCACATTAACTAAAGTTGAAAAACATTCTGTTCTTTTAAAAGTATATAAATGAAATGAATATATCACTCGATATAAAAATAAATATCTTGCTAATTTTAGTGAAACACAGTGCACCCATTATTTTAGTTTTAGATAAACAAAAAAACTCTCATTTTCAGAGAGTTGAAGAAGTAGATCCTAGCACATCATTGTCCATACAACATATGAATGTGTTTACAAAAATGCAATAAGTTTAAAGTTGTAATACAAAAGATCCTGAGTGTTTCCTGAAGTGTTTCTCTCTCACACCAGCATTTGACATTCTGGAGGGGTGTGTTCAATGATCAGGATGAGACATTGTGAATGTTTTGTTAGTGTTGAATTTATTTCAAAGTATAATCTTAAAAGTTTAAATTAGATCTTTTAAAAATAAAATATATTTTAAATAAAATTCAATGAATTACTAAAAGTCTTACAAATATGGGGGGTATGTAAAATATTGTAAAATTTTAAGTGTCACAAGTCATCTCACACATGTGAAATGTTCAATATATCCTTAAGTTGTATCTGTAAGAAAAAATGACCACATATCTTCAGAGAGAGAGAGAGCAACAATGAAGAGATTTAGAATCTGTGATGCCTCAGGCTGTCCCCATTGACGGGATGCTTATAAGGTCCTTCTGATCACCACCACATCTTCAGAGAAAAAGTTCCTTGACAATCATTAATGATAGCTTCACGATATAGGGTGACAGACCAGATGAGACTCTGTGCATCATGTCACAGCATATGTAATGTTAGTCTGCTAACGCCTTTCTAGAGCGAAAGTTTTGTTTATACTAAATTTATTTCAAATCTAAATCGTAAAAGTTTAAATATGATATTTTAAATGAAAAGATTGTTTAAATTAAATCTTTAAAAGTTTTAATTCATTCGTATATTCTACTTATCTTTTAGAAGATTACTGTAATGAGTTTGTTTAATCAGCATTTAGTCTCTCATTAGAGTCTAATCTCTCATTAGAGTATTAGTCCATGCGCATGAAACATGTTGACACAGTCTGTAACATTGTTTCTTTTTAAAGAAATCTGTATGTATATATATATATATATATATATATATATATATATATATATATATACAATGGAAAACTCAAAAGATCTCAGGAGAATAAACATAACCACATTAAGAAGTTGACAATACCAGACAGGGAACAAAGGAAAACTCAGGCCTTAAATACATGTGTAATCAGGGAGAACAGAAACAGGCGTGATGAACTAATTAACAATCTAAGAGACTAACTAGGGAACTAAGGAAAATGGGAACCCAGAAACTAAACAGAAACAGAGGATAGTGGTAACCTCTCAACGAACATAGTACATTCGAATTTGATGTCTCCCTCTCTATGTTCAAGACCCACTGAATGTTCAGAAGATGATTATAGTCACCTCTTGCCATTTTAACCTGATGCTACACCTGCTTCACTTGTATTAGCATCTCAGAGCCAAGTACCTGCCAGTGTTACCACTGCTGCTGAATTTTGCTTATAGTGACTTGCTCGGGGAGAATGAGCTGTCCTAACCCACCTGATCAGTACTAATTAAATGATTTAAAGGTATCCTTCTTAATGATTCAGTGTTTACATGTCATCCAACACATACCACAGTCACTTTATATCTGCCTACAATATCACAACATTTCACCACATGGGGAAATCATGATATAATTTCAGTAATCTACTAATTTATTCATAGTATGTACAGGTGAAATTCACAGTCATAAGAGGTCGTTTTAATAAAGGCTAATCGATATAGCTGTGGTGAAGAGAATGCAAAACAAGTATCTCCACAAAACCACACACAGTGAGAGCCATACAGAAGCCCTCAACTAATATAACATTGAGAAAAAGGTGAAAATAAAAAAAGGGGTTTAAATTTACTAAGAAATGAAAAAAAAAGATAGTTGGAGACACAGTTAACAGTATACATTTTGGGTAACACTTTATTCTGATGGTCCCCTTTTGAAACATTCTGTTGACTATAAGGAACTTTGCAGCTACATGTCAACTAACTCTCATTGGAGTATTAGTAGACTCTCTACTTAATACCTGCTAACTCTTTATTGTGATGGTCCCCCAACAGACATTCTACTAACTAACTTTGCAAGTACATGTCAACTTATTCTAACCCTAAAGGCTATTCTTGATATTCTTGAGGTTATACTTGATATACTTCAAGTGAAATCGAAGAATGAACTGATGTGACGTCATATCGAACAAAATCAGGCCAAAGCGAACTTCGTTTGGAGTTCGTTTTGGGAGTTCGAAACAGCTTGACAAAGCAAATTTTCCAGAAAAGTTTGCTTCAGCTGGTAAATACCTTTGTACTACCATTGGTCCATGGCAATAAAAGGTTGGTGTGCATGGAGCCGCTGCCTTCTTTCATGTGGAAATCTTTTCCTGTTAATTTCTCCTGTTCCAGACTGTTGTGGTGAGATGTGACTCGCGAGTGAAAACATGAACACGCTGGAAAGCTGCTTTGTAGTAGAACATGAAGTTGTACTTCTGATGAAAAGAGACACTGACTGAGTTTTTCATGTTTAATATGGTAAAGCTGCTTGATTTCAAGCAATCTATTGTATAAACTGCTATAGCCGACTGAATTGCAGAACTCGTGCAAACAATAACCACGTTGCAATGATCAGATGCTTTTCTTATGCTTTATTTAAAAAATTACTGTTTTCTCAATTTTATTGTGTGTTTATTTCGTTATTGAGAGAGGTAAGCCCGCAGCACGTATTTACATATTCATCTAACGGTTCCTCTCAGCAGTGTTGGCGGCATCAGATGTTCACTAACAGTATATCGCTGCTCACGTATTTTAAACTTAGTTTTAACCCAAAACGAAGAACGAAAAAGAACTTTGACGTGAGTATATCGGGGCCTTAACCCTACCAGTCTACTAATACTCTACTAACACTCTAACGCGTGTTAGTAGACATGTAGCTGCAATGTTCCTTATAGTCAACAGAAAGTTGTTAAAGGGACTATCAAAATAAAGTGAAACAATGTACTTTCACAAGACAAAAAGGCCAAGACACACATGGAAGGTTAAGAATCAAGTTTTAGGCTGAGGGGCATCTTCCTCTGGTTTTACTGGGATAGAAGTAATCTTTAAAGCCATATCCTGTTTGTGTTCTTTTGCCACATCTTGTGTTCTGGTGAAACAAACAAAAAAAATGATTTGAATGATTTAGTTGAACTGAATAAACAGAGTATATTGTTATTGCCTATAATAACAGTATAGAACTAAATAGCTTGACATAGGCCCACTCACACAGAGAGAGAGAGATACATATATATGTAAATACACACACACACACACACACACACACACACACACACACACACACACACACACACACACGTGTGTTGATCTTCACTGACATAGCCCACATAATACATGTGTATTATTTGAAACACAACGTTAATCTGAAGTTAAACCTGCCTCCTGGTAGGTTTAATTTAAGCCTCAATTTAGTCCTGGAGTAGCTCTAGTCTAGTTACCCTAGTGTGGAACAACTGATAAGTGCAAAAAATAAATTAAAATAATTCAAGGGTCATGTGTGAGCTGAGAGTACAGTGTACTATGCTGATGATTCAATTTTCCTTACCCACACTGCATGCATCCCTTACCATACACATGTGCATATAAAGTACATTGAGCTCATACACTGTGGTAAATGGAAGCTCAAACACTCTTGCATGATGTGTGAGAATCAATAAATTTTGTTCTCATGTCACGCAGGCAAGTTTGAGCTTCCACAAGAATCAACAAGGTTTGTTCTCGCATGTCAAGTACGGGTGAGCTTCCTATTTACCATATTTTATGTGCTCAATGTAATAAATAATTAATTAAAAAATGTATTGGTTTTTGGTCAACTGTTCTTTTTTTTCATGAGCAAAAATATATTTACTGACTTTTTAAAGTGATTTAAATCATTTATCCGTGTAGAGTTGATTTTAGAGATTACTTAGGTTAAGGGTTAGGGGTTAGAGGTCAGAGGTCATGAATCAAAGGTTATTGAAAAAGTTGACCTTGGCTCAGGAGCAGGTCGAATACTTGGCAGGACATCCCAGCTTGAAGTTAAGCTGTCATGTTATGAGGAGAAACAATCATATCACCAATCACAAACCATCAAAATAATCACAGACAAACATGATCAAAGAATGTTAACGCTAAAGACGAAAACAAATACAAGACAAACTACATTCTAATAATTAAAGGTATAGCGGAGGATTTTCTTTTTCCGGGTGGGTAGCCTATTCTATTGGTCCACCTAAGTGTCAATCATTCTGGTGATATGTTTACGTAAGGCCGTCGTACGTGCTCGTCCCTATGTAGTTTTCGCTTTCTGCGCATGCGCACTTTCAGGTGTATTTTGTGTGATGAGTTACGGTTTCAGCCATTCCTTTGAAAATGGCTGAGGGTCGAAAGAGAAAAAATTTATACAAAGTATATGATAAGAAGAGAAAGGCCGCAGAATATAGAAACAAGACCAGAGTGATTTTGGGTGAATATTACACACACTGGCGTGCGCTAAAAGCACAGGTTGGGCTTCCCACTGATGCCGCATTTGCAAAGATTCTACTAGACAGGTAAAGTTTGTCATGCTATTTGGAGAAATCCATTTAAAATCACTTTAATAGGCGTTCCCTCTCGGGAGCAAATAGAGTGTTGCGCATGTGCATTTTTAAAAATATTGGAGAGGGCGGGTCTTCTCTAAAATTCGGAAAGATCCATCGCTATACCTTTAAGTTAAATCAGTTTTTAATGAATGAAATCCAAATCAGCTGTGGGATCTTTTTTTACCACACTATTTTCAGTAAATGTTACTATTGAACAGTTTCAAATTGCTTTAGGCTGAATGTTTAACAATGGCAAGTAAACTGTGTTTGGGTATATTGATCTCTGTGGGTTATTTTAACTTGTATTAAAGGAGCTAGTTTGTAAGTACCAAGATAGCAAGGTGGCATTGATACAATGTTGAGTTGCCTTTTGAGTCGAAGTCAATGCCACGTCATGGCTTGACGCTATGGGAATGCTTCGTGAACCAGTGAAGCACGTTTACACACTGCAGTCCGCAACTGGCTGAACGTAATGACATAGCGATGTTGCATAGTACATCACTAAAAGTCATAAGTAGCCCCCAGACTAGGGATGTGATGGTAAGGAAATCTTACCACCGATTAATCGACTTGTGACAACACCGGAGGGAGGGGGTGCGGAGAGTGAGTGGAGCAGAGCGAGCGTTTTCAGTTTATTCATATGGAGGTTGTGCTTCATGCTCATCTGCGAGGAATGATTTGAAATCTGCGACTGTCGGTTGGCTCATGCTGAATTGAGGAGACGCGTTCAGTTTTTAATTGTTGTGTCTGTTCTCTAACTGAACTAAATCATTTTTATTACTATACAAATTACTATTTGCTGTGGGCAAGTGATGTAATCGGTGTGTGGCTGAACACCGTGTATCACCGGTCAAGTAAAGTCAAGTCACCTTTATTTATATAGCGCTTTTTACAATACAGTGGTAACACAGACTACCGCAGCAAGCCTACCCCAGAACAGCGTGTTGTCAGCTTTGTCTTCAAATGAAATATGATCTTAAAGCAAAAGGACCTGGATGAAATATTTGAATGCTACCGATCCACAATATGATTTTTGACTTGTGATGCAGCCTGAATCACAATCAAATTGTGTTAGTTCATATGACTTGACTTTAGAAGCTGCATGTTTGAGCACGTGTTTCCTGTTGAATGTGTGATTTGTCTATCATAAGTCAGGAGGTAGTTTCCAACATGTCAGGCTCTAATGGCGCTTTCCACTGCATGGTATGGCTCGACACGCTTTACTTAGGCTCGATTTGCTTTTCCACTGCAGTTTATTACCGCCTCAAAGTGGGTGGGATTACAGACTGATCGTTATAGTTGCGGCAAATCCAATGATGCTGGTAGTGACGATTCTCACTGAGAAATCAGTTATCTGCAGTGTTTACACATCACATTTGGGTATTGGTATGGCTCGCTTGAAACCTCAACTGAAGTGGTACTAAAAAAAGTATGAGTTACTATGTTCTGTACACAGTGTAAAACCCCCCAAAAGTGAGCCGTACCCAGCCTTACCATGCAGTGGAAATGCGCCATTAGTTCAGGAGATGTGTGACAAACTTGGTCTCATTATTTGATACATAAGGATACTTCCCTTTTAAAGAAGGGCGTGTTAGAACTAAACAGCCTTTGCTCAAGGCTGTTGATCTGCTGAATTTCAAACAATGCTCTAACTTCTTGCTTTCCTATATTCTGCTTTAGCTCTCTTTCCCTTGGTAAACTGTATGCATGTAAGTATGTGTATGTTAGAGTAGTTTAAATGTTTAGTCTAGTTAATAAAGTCTTGTTCATATCACACGTAAAGTTGTCCGTGTCTCAAGCTCATATCTGGAGTCACTAATCATATCGATTTTGACTACTTGCTCTTAGTAGTACTTAGTAAGAAAGACATTTCCCATGCCCCGGAAATGTACATTTCTATTAATTAATTAATAACCAATATTGAGGGTTCACAGGATGAACTGAGTAATTGGTTGTAATGTTAATGTAGCTACATCAATTTAATCCGATTAACTGACCCAAATATTAATAATCAATTATAAGAAGTTATGATTGGTTATTAATATTTCATAGAGCTAATTTGCTACACACCACATAACACTACCATGCTATGCTACTACGTTATCACGTTCAGCCAGTCACAGATTAGCATGTGTAAACACATGCTTCAGACATTGGCTCACGCAAATCCTTCCCATAGTGCCAAGCCATGACGCAGCATCTCATTCCCCTCTCAGGGAACCGATTAACCTGAGACATTTTCATTTAAACCATCATTTTGTTTGAGAATGACAATTTCAATGTTTAAAGTTTGTTGGACAGCATTGAAATTTTGATGAAAGCCGACCGCACACATTGGTGCAGAAAGGGATATTGAACTAACATTTATTTGTTGTTGATGTCCACAAAATCATGTAGGTAGGGCGGCATTTAACTCCACTTTTAGACATAAACTCGCCAACTTCCCTAAGTACATCCCCTCGGGGTAATCCTCGTAGACATTTTGAAATGCATTCAACTTTGTCAAGTGGACAAGTCGATTTTGACCGAGGGAGCGAGTCTACTCATATGTACACTTCAGGCAGATACATAGACCACAATGCTCACACTTAAGTAAGGGCTTAGGGTATTCCATTTAAACTCATTGCAAGGATTGCTTCCCCTTTCCTGTTTAGATTCTGCGTTAAGGTATGTAAGAGTTATTAAAGGGATTGTGCACACACAAAAAGTTAAATTCTATCATAATTTACTGACACCCAAGTTCAAACCAGGAATTTCTTCTTCTGCAGAACGCTAAAGAAGAAAAGCTGTTCTTTCCATTTCCAAAGGGGTCCAAAAACTGTTGTTAAGTAATTACTTAACAACCACTAAAAAGTATGTTTTATATAGTATGAATGTTATCTGAATGTACTACATTCGCCATGTTGTCATTATCTTATGACCTACCGGCATCAGTTACGCTTCACTGCCATTCACAAATCCTCTCACGGGAGGAAACGAAAATGCACAAGTAAGAAATGAGAAGCACCCATCGAGTTGTAGTCAAGAGCATAATCACCTGACCTGATCTGATGCTATCCTGTGCCTTATCTCCTGCTCCCTGATTACTGCTGTATAAGGCAGTGTTGTAGTACTCGAGACTCGGACTCGGTCTCCAGTGGTGGACAAAGTACACATACCATGTACTTGAATTAAAGTAAAGATACTCAAGGTAAAATATTACTCAAGTAAAAGTAGAAGTGCTGCCTTTAAACATTCACTTGAGTAAAAGTACAAAAGTATTTGCCTTTGTCATGATTCTGCCTTCGCGTCCCAGATCTTCTCTTGTCTTGAGGCAGGATAATGACAGACTCATTTTTTTATGTGTAAGCACATGACCATTTGTTTGAGCTGTGTGCTTGCGTTGTCCTGTCACCCCACCCCGCCCCCTTGTTATCTCATCTTGTAATTATTATGTCATCACTTTCACCTCTGTTCCTGATTAGTTTGCTCCCTATTTAATCCCCTCATGTTTTCTGTCCTGTGTTGGTACATTGTCAATCATTGCGTGTTAATCTCTGTGACAGTCCTGTGAGTACTTCGTCTGAATCCTGTTTAATGAGAATTGTGAGTTTGTGTAGCTGTTTGTTTCCTGTCTAGTCATCGTCAAGTCAGAATTTATCTTCTTGTCTCCTCCAGTCCTGTTTTGCCCCCTCGTGGGTTTTGTTTTCTGTTTTGTGCCGTAATAAACCTTGAGTGTCTGCATATCGTCTGCGTTTGGGTTCTCTCCTTCAACCACCATGACAGAATGTACCGACCTAAGAAGAACCCAGCAGACTGTATGTCTTCTCCCGCTAAACCACAGCCGACTGACCAAGAACTATGGTGGCTGTTCGCTGACAGTAGAAATGGAAGACTTCCATTCCCTCCCCAGGGTGAGTTGTCCCTGAAAAGGTATGCCCAAGTCGTGGAAGAGAAGAGATTCTTCCTGCCTGAGGTCCTGATTTCTCGCTATTTCATCGCCGGTCTCAATTCTCCTCCTCCTCTGTCTGAACGAGAGGAGCTGATTCTTAGCCCATTTCGAGCAGTTGTGGATTGCTTCTCTCAGAGAGAGCCAAGGGGTCCCACAAGGTTTTCATCTGCCATGCTTCCAGTGCTCCCGGAGGGTCGAGTCCTAGCTGTCGTCACTCAAGGGGATCAGTCTCTCTCCGTTTCTTCTCCCGAGGTTTCATCCACACCCGCTGATCTCCGTGTCAAACGAGGGAGACGGATTTCATGGGATTCTTCTTCGGAATCATCCTCGACGGAGTCAACGCTGTCTGAGACTGCCCTTCCAGCACCAGTTACGGTCCCCGTGGAGCTTCTCCAACTGGCCACTAGTCCAGCTATGACGTCCGCACCGCGTCCTATGAGAAAGAGGAGGAAGGGAGCCTCCCGTCCTTCGTCTCTGCCTGTCCCAGAGCCCGCTACTGCAAGCGCTGTCCCAGAGCCCGCTACTGCAAGCGCCATCCCAGAATCTGCTGCAGAAGAGGCCGATCCCGGATTTGCTGAGAGAGTTGCGGCCGATCTATCCGCTAAAGAGGTTCTGCAAGCAGTTTCTGCCCAAAAGGAGATGCCTGTCGTCTTAGCTGCTCGAACCTTATCTGACTATCTTACCGCTCTTGCCAAGATCCTTGAAATGCCACCCAGACCCAATTTACTTCCAAGTCACGAACCCACGACATCAGACAGCGCTTCTCCCGAGTCAAATGTGTTAAGCCTGAAGGATTCAAGAGAATCAAATGTGTCTAGTCTGAATGATTCTAATGAATCGCGTCCTGCTTCGAGTCCGGTTCCGAATGATTCGGGTGAACCTAATGTATCAAGTATGGAAGATTCAAGTGAATCGATTCCTGCCCTGAGTCAAGCGCATTCTAGAGTCATCTGCCCTGATGAACCAGTCCAGTTCGTCTGTCCTCTCGAGCAAGAACCTGTTCCACAAACACCCACTTCATCCCCTGTTTTGTCTCCCGTGTCGTTGCCTCCTGTTGTCCCCATCAAGACTCCTGTCAAGTTGCCGTGTGTTTCCCCTAGCACCCCTGTCGTTGCCCAGCCCCGGACTGTTTCCCCCAAGACTGTACCTCGTGTTTCTTCATCTAAACCTGCCCATAATCCTTGTCCAAAGCCCTCGTCCCGTCAACCCAAGACCCCCCATCTCACCTATCCTCTCTGGATTTCCCCCCATGGACTCAATGTTTCCTCCTCCCCTTCCTTGTTTCTTGTTTTTATTGTTCCATCCCAACCCTGTTATAGTTTATTTGTGTCTGCCTTTGTTAGTTTTGTCATGTATTGTTGGTTGGTGTCTATGTCTCAGTCGGTCTTGTCCCGTGTTTAATGTCCCCTTGGGGAGCGTCTGGTAGCCGCTCCTTAAGTGGGGGGGGGGGGGGGGGGTTCTGCCTGTCTGTTTTGCCCCCTCGTGGGTTTTGTTTTCTGTTTTGTGCCGTAATAAACCTTGAGTGTCTGCATATCGTCTGCGTTTGGGTTCTCTCCTTCAACCACCATGACAGCCTTCAAATTTACTTAAGTATCCAAGTACTATGATTTGTTTATGGCTATAATGTCCTATTATAATTTGTCACAAGACTTTTGCTTAACTCAGTCTACGTGAAGACTAATGTCACTCTTGGCACACCAATCTATTAACAAAATGACATTAATTAGTCAGATATATATATTTGAATTGAATACAATTCGTCTGTGTTTAATTTTGGAGGGAAGGGGACTGTTCCCATAAGGTATAATACATTTACAGTATTTGCTGTATATATTTTTCTCGAGTGTCTATGGTCATAATTATTAACATCCTGAAGTTATGATACATTCACATAAACCTCCACAACACCATTTTATATATATATATATAGACACACATACACGCTTCTCTCTGCCCCGCTTAAAATCATTGGCAACGTGATTTGTTTGGAACTAATGAGAGCTACACGAATCACGTGACCGCGCGGCGGCGAGATCACTATGATTGTTATTGTTGTTAATAATATTTTATAAAGTATGTAACGTAAGATAAAAAGAGTTTTATCAGAAAGTGTGACGAAGCATTTTCTGCGACAGCTCCAGCTCTCCGACACACGGTGTAAACGTCAGCGTCCAAATTCACTCACTTCATTTTGTTCACTCCTTGCACTCAAACGCCATACACTATATAGGGATTAGTGAATGAGTGAACGAGTGAGCGGTTTCGGACACAGCTACTGTGTCGCAACCGTCTATGTTCGCAACTCTAATAACGGCTCTGGTTCGCACTTAGTAGATACAGATACCGCCAATTCAAGTTCAAAACAAAGCGTGCGCGCTGTACTGTGATTGGTGGCTCGTTTGACCAGTTACGTTTTTATCCACTCATAAAAAAAAAGAAACGACTGATTTTGAAAATGTAGTAGAGTAAAAAGTAAGATATTTGACTTTGAAATGTAGTGGAGTTAAAGTAAAAGTCAAAGTCAAAAGTAAAAATTTAAATACTTCAGTAAAGTACAGAAACACAAAAAAGCTACTTAAGTACAGTAACGAATTACATTTACTTCATTACTGTCCACCACTGTCGGTCTCGGACTCGGTCTCGAGACCATATTTTAATGGTCTTGGTCTTGTCATGGACTCGTGTGCATTTTGACTCGGTATTGACTCGTACTCGAACATATTAGGACTCGGACTAATTCCCGAGTCCACTCGAGTCCAATTCAAAATATTTTTCATGATTATTACTGTATGTTAATATTTCTTTAAATTGATGTTTGATTGACCCGTCCAATGATTGGTGATTTTCTTGTGCGCAACTGCGCATGGCTTGAGACTAACGTTAGCGCAAGGCAGCAGGACTCAGGTCAGGTCAGGATGTCATGAGCCTTTAGCTCAACTATGTGTTGAAAACACGGGCGTAATTTCCTATGGGGACAGGGGGGACATGTCCCCCCCCCCCACACACACACACACACACTTTTCAAAATCCTGTTTGTGTCCCCCCCACTTTCAAGTTCGTTTGTTATGATTTTTTTAAACGCACGCCGTCATCGCCACGGAGGAGCAGGAGATAGCCTGTGCCGATGCGGGCGTCTGCGTCCAGGAACGTTGGCATATAAGAGCCACAAAGTAGAATTCATTTGCTGTAAGACTTTAAAAAGCAAACACTCTGCGAAATGTAAATTCTGCGGTACTTCAATTACCGAAGCAAAGGGAACAACTTCCAATTTTCATTGTCATGTGGAGCGAAAGCACAAAGAAAGGTAAGATTAAGAACTCATAATTTCTGTAATTTTCATAAAATTTTTAGCATTTTGACAGCTAATGCGTAGTTAGTTCGGTGTAGAAGTCTGCAAGGGACTACTTTTAGGGAGCCATGTGCTCTCCCACAGCCGTGACCCGCTTGCTCTCGCTTCTGTTTTACGCTGTGTCCACCTGCATCCGCCTGTAGTGATCCTGCTTTCCAGAAAGTCACATGCTACATTTGTCTCAACTGTATTATTTTAATATTTACTGTTTACAATGTAGGACAAAAGTGTCACAGAGAAAACTAAATCTCGTTTAATTAAATTATAAAATGAATACAGATACGATGTGGTACAGTAATGTTATGTGTACTAGAAATGTTATGTGGACTTACAGTATAGAGTGGTACAGTAATGTTATGTGGACAAGACAAGAGCACTTAATACTGACAAGTGACCAGTCATAATTGTAATAAAATTACCTTAACACCGCCTACAATGTGGCCTTTTTCCCCTTAACTGATAATATTTTTTAAACCAATATCACTCTAAGTAAGAAATAAAAGTAAATTAGGTAAATAAAAGTAAATTAGGTAATCCAACCTCTCTGGTAACCGACTCGGTCTCAACCCTCTCTGGTCTCGGACTCAACATACTCTGAACTCGGTCTTGACTCGGACTCGAGTGAACTGGTCTTGACTACAACACTGGTATAAGAAAATCATTCATATTCCTGAATCAACATTAAATGTGAGGAATGTATGATCTCCATTCAGTTTAGCCTGTTCTCGCTGAAAAACAATCAGAAAAAAACTTAATCTTTAGAACTACACAACATTCTTTAAAATATCTTCTTTTGTGTTCAGCAGAAGAAAGAAACTCATACAGGTTTGGAACAACTTGAGGGTGAGTAAGTGATGACAAAATGTTTATTTTTGGGTGAACTATCCCTTTTTTAATGATACTAAAATCATAATTATTTTTAAATGATAAAATCTATATAATATTTTTAATTATAAAATCAAAATTGTGTATACCTTTAATAATTCTTGTGTTGAGCAATTTAAATAGTTATATAAACTTGTATGTGTTTTATGTGTTATATAAAAGATATGTTTAACATATTAATATTTCTGAATGTGATTGTATGTATGGCTTTCTCTAAGTGACATCCTGCTTTCTTTTTCAGATTTCAGAGAACCCAAAGGAAAAGGCAGTAGTCTGATGTAAGCCAGATTTTTTTAAAACTTGAACTGTTGGACCACGTGTAGTTATAATGACATCAGACTCTTGAAACTATTTTATATATAGGTTTTTAGTGCTTTTGTCCTTTTTGTCCTATTTCTACTTTTTAAGAATGATCTTTTGTATCTTTTTGTCATTGATTGCGTTAAAAAGGTGTAATTTTAAAATATTTTAAAGTTTTTTTCCCCGAACTTTGAAATGGCCAGGAATTTGTTGATTGACCATTGAATGTTGTTTCAACATTAACTTTGTGTACATCAGATGGAACATTGTTTTATGTTGACAGTACATTTCAGTTGGATTTTTAAACATGATTTAGAATGAACACCACAATGTAACATTGATCCAACAATATTACCAAGGATTCTTTTTGTTCATTTCAATGTTGATTCAACAGCAATGATGTAGAATCAGCATCATAGTGTAACATTGATTCAATGACATTACCATTATTTTTTTAAATCTCACTATTGTTTCAACATTAATTGTGGGTGCAAAAGTGATACTGAACCAACATTACTCTATAACATTAATTCAATGCAATTAGCGTTGACACATCAACATTGACTTATTGTTTCAATGGTTGCTTGCTATCTGGGAAGCCTATAATCTATTTAGTTTGTATTATATTATTTATTTCTTTTAAACATCTGATGTAATTTCTTGCATTTATATTTATTTATTCCTGATTGTCCCCCCTTCATGAAGGCATGACATTCTTGCCAGCTAGCACTGGAAAACAATTATCTTGTTGTTTAGTGACTTACACCAAATTATGAACCGTAAACTGAATTTAAGATAAGACTAAAAAAAATTGAATTTATTTGAGGAATTACAGAGGAAATACACATTCTTGGCAAGTTTTTAGCAGGACACATACAGTATGATTGAGTGATATGTACAAAAAAGTACTAAGAATGTACAAAAAAAAAAATATAACGTCTCTAACCAGCTCACGAGACGTGGATTGTTAAAAATTCTTACCGAATAGTTTTCACAATGAAGTAGATGATAACAGCCAAACCTATACATCCACACAGAGACCCGATCACAATCGCTGTGATTTCACCTGAGACAGAGACAAAATGTTACATTTTCTCAAGAGAACTGTAATAATTGAGCAATAATTAGGACAGCTGATTAAAAAGAAAAAAAGCAATTTAACAAATAATACTGCATGTTTAGACAGTAAAATGATTAATATAATAATTGGTATAATATAAAATGTTTCTCACCTGCAGTATAAATTTGAACTGAGACTGGGGAGAGAAACAGTGAAACAAAGAAGAATTAGACACAGCACAAGCACGATGCTATGCATGTTTTTTAAGCAACATTCATATCTTTTCAATGACAAACCGATTCACCCAAAAAAGACAATTCTGTCATCATTTACTCATCCTTATGTTATTCCAAAATGGTGTGCCGTTATTTTGGTGGAACACAAAAAGGCCAATTTTTTGAAGAATCATTAAGTTGCTCTTTTCAATGCAATTACAGTTCATAGTATGTCAGGTTTAAAAGGGAAAAGACTCAAAATTCAATCTGTAAATTCCAAGTCTTCTTAATTCATACAATAGTTTTGTGTGTGAAACAGGCTGACATTTTCGTAATAAATTCACGTATAATCTTCCCTTCTGCCAATGCATGTCCATGTCAGATTAAACATGGTCACATAGTAGTTTGACATTGTTGAAACCAAACGGGGTTCCTGCATGTGCTATAGCAGAATGTTGCACTCCAGTACACATATGCAGAATAGTGTCACAGATTGCTGTATAGTATTTCTAAAAAAAGAGATGCGTGATGCAAAATGAACAAAGAGATACGATGTTTAATAATCACAGAGAGTGGTACACATAACATTAACCCAAGACCTTGAACTGAGGAAAACTGAAGGCTTAATAAAATTTAAGAACATCAAGAGTGTTGGATGAAGTGGCCGTGGACCTTCAGTCAATTAAAAGCAAATCAGCAAATGCATCCTATTGTTTGCCAGCGATAATTAGTTGAACATCTGCATATGCTGTCTGTGAACGATAGCTACATTCAATTTCAATTCATTCAGGTAATAAATTTTACAACCAAATAGATTATTATGCCATGATACCGCTACTACAAAGTATAACATTACCAGTTTTTTTTTTTTTACATAAACCTTAATTTATACATTTAATGAATGAACACCTGCCAACCCGCAGTAATTTTTGAGTATTGCGCAGAAGAAGATCCGTCAATGTGCATTTGATGATTGTTTGTGTTCAGATATTCAATAGCAGTTATTAGTGCGAGCATATGTGAAGAGTTTTCACTGTCAGTGGTTCCTGCTGTGTTTTGATTCTGTTCAAATAACACAAATAAGAGTCGGGACAACAGTGTTCTTTTGGTTTACTGCGCAATATGAATTTACCAAACTCTGTGAACAAACTCTTACTCAAGTAACTAAATGTCATGATCCTGGTTCTTCTATCTTTCTCTGTCTCCCTCTTGTGGTCATTCACATACACTCACACACACATTTACGCACCTTTACTCGCATTCACGCCCTCATTATCTCATCTCCTTCAGCTGATTCCACTTTCCTCATTCTCTGCGCTGGTTTTCACCAGCTGTTTCCTAATCTTCCCCTGATTGCTTCTCCTTCTTCTAGCTCTTCCTGTCCTTGGCTCTTTGTCAGATTATTCGATGTGAAAGCTCATGCTACGCTCACTCTATTCATCCGTATCCTGTCCTGTCCTGTCCTGTCTTGTCCTGTCTTGTCCTGTCTTGGTGTGTGCTGATGCTCAATTACCTGCAAGTACTACTGTGTTATCTGCTCTCTGAATTCTGTTCAGTTCTGGACGCTGAGATCCTCTGCCTCACCATAGACCTACAGCTGGCGTCTACTCTCTTCACGGGAGGCTCGAGGGTTCTCTGATTCAGCAATCGCCGACCGCATCTGCACTATTTGCTGTCCAGAAGAGGGGATTTCTGTTCTCGTTAAGAGCCGAGTGGCCGATCCTGATTTCTCCAGTTTTTCCCTCTGAACTAATGTCTTTTGTTAAGGACAGTTGAATGTTAATTAAAGACTGTTGATTGCCGCATCTCGCTGTTGGGTTCTCTTTCTACCTTTTCATAACACTAACGTCCTCATGAAATAAAAATTTACCCTATTCACTTTGTCAGCACACATTACTGGTCTTAGGGTGAACAATTTATCCGTGCACATTAATACACAGAAAAAAAAAGTTTTTCATGGTAATCTTTCATCAAAATCTTAAAAGTTACTTCTGGTCTGGAATGGCATTCTTTCTCCGATGACGTCAGTTTGACGGCTTGGGTTGAAAACGCTTAACCACTCTCCTACCAAGCGTTAGTCTGCGATGAGCGAGAGATGGAGAGGAGGTCTGCTGAAGCAAAACCCTGCACTCTATTCAATATTCTGCAATGAAGAAAAATCAGTTGCTACTTTCGGTTCACAGGGTCTTTAAGATTATTACTTTTACTTTTTCTTTGAGTAAATATTTAGTTATTATTTTGAGTAAATAATATATAGTACTTGTACTTTTACTTGTATAATTTTTGGATACTCTACCCACCTTTGATAATGCTGCGTTCATGCCATGTTGTAATTGCCGTAATGATTTTGAAATTTAAAAAGTCTTCAGGTGCGTGTAGAACTTGTAATTACAATGTGTAAACCCGTAATGTTCTGAGAGCTACAAACTTTTACCACGTGGCCGCTGTACCACTTAACCACTTCAGATTAAAGGTGTGTTTGACTTGAAGTGGCGCTGTGCAGACCGATCGGTGTATGATATCAAAGCACAGCAAGAGCTATTCGAAAGTTTACAGAGCTTTATTTAAGGTAATTACGACATGGCATGAAAGCAGCATAAGGTGAAAAAAATATATATATTAAAATGTATTTTACTTTTGTGCTAAAGTAAGTATACTACAAAAACATTTACATAATGTAATTTTGGTATACTAAACTCGTATACTTAAAGTCTGCTAAATTAGAACAACTAATTTTGTACTGAATCAAGTCAAGTCACCTTAATTTATATAGCGCTTTTAACAATATAGATTGTTTCAAAGCAGCTTTACAGTGATAATAGGAAATTAAAGTAACAGAGATTGTTTTGGCTTTACATCAGCTCTAGCATAAAGTTAATGTCTAGCTAAAGTTTTGATTGATTCACTTCTGTCACAACGATCATTAGTTATTAACTTAGGGGCCGCTAACACGACACCGTTCTAACAGAAAACCCTTAATGCGATCCGGCCGCTCATTTGCACAAAACAGTGCCTGGTGGCTCGAGAACGCAAACCATTAAACAGGTTCCAGGGTACAAGCCTTGAAAATTTTATAATACAGAATTTTTTATCGCTTCCGCGTAGCCACGTGAACCGGAATTATCCCGACAACGTTTTATCTGTACAGAGGTAAAGGGAAGGGAAGAAGGCCTTCACATGGGAGAGAGTAGTTGACACTTCAGAACTGGGTTGTCATTGTGTCCAAACGCAGGTCCTTCATCAGATCCGGACACGGCCTGTATCCGGCGGACTGCGGTAAATCTCGGGATAAACAGAGAGACTTAAGCCCCTTTCACACAGAGATTCCGAAAAATACACGGATAAAGTGACCCGGGATTTGACCCGGGTTCGTTTGATTTTGGTTCATTCACACTGCTAGTGATTTTCCGGAATCAGAGAGTGCGTTCACACACAACCCATAAAAATCCCGTAAAGACACGTGACATCGATGTGACATGCAATGTCTCAGCAGCGTCTATAGTTTGCTTATGAGCTGCGATTTCTCTCTCGAGAAACCACGCTTGTGCATTTTTTTCTCTGATTCGATCATAAACTAGCGCATTACGTACCGTTTCACTAGCCTGCTTTCACTTCACTTCAGCATCATCATCACGACACGGCATTGGTTACGGCTTTTGTTCACACAGCGCAATTTCCCGGGATCAACGTGCTGTGTGAAAGGGGCTTTAATATTAGCGTAGACGCCATCCTTCTTATGATGTAACAAGTACATCAGGATTTATGGGAAGTGTTCCCGGTTCCGGCTGACCTAATCTATGCAGCCTAACATTGAATTATTTATTATAAAATGCACTTTAATTGTGCAGAAGTAGTGCTGAAGTCCAACTAAAGATATACTGGAACTATTGCAAGTATACTTTAGGTACATTTTAAATATCTTGCATTTAAAGACTGATATTATACAGAGATCATACAATCCTTCTTAATAAAGATATTAAAACACATTTTAGGCTTAATATTAAGAAAATTGCACATATATAATGTGCATTGTGCAATAAAGAAATACTCCAAATAAAGTTTAATTATAATTTTATATCAGTAAGTCTTAAAGGTGCAGTGTGTGAGTTTTAGCGGCATCTAGTGGTGAATTACGAATTGCAACCAACAAAAGTTACGGTGGCCGACAGGAAAATGTCATTGTCTGAGACAGCAGAGAGTAGCCAGTTCAGCAATGAGGTTTCTTTACAAGGATAAATTAAGAAATTATGTTTACTTAATTATTCAGTAAAACTGTATGTTATTGCAAATATTATTGTTACTTGTTCATCATTGTGTCAGTGTTTTATTTGCTGAACTAAGCTTGCTTCCTTGCATGAAGAGCAGCATATAGTAACGAAATGTGTTTGTTCGTTTAGGGCTACGGTAGAAACATGACGACACAGTATGTTGACCTCCATAGAAGGGGGTGCCCGCGGTTATGGAGATATAAATGTCTCATTCTAAGGTAATAAAAACATAACGGTCTTTATACACCACTGAAAACATAGTTATGGATCTTATATTGCATTTCTGTCAATAGATTCTCAGAAATATTACACATTGCACCTTTAAGTGATATGTCAATAAATATGTTAATGGATTTGAAGTATACTTAGTATAATGAAATAAATGTATTTTAAGTAGATTTTTGAATAGTTTTTTTTGGGGGGGGTGACCATGACAAATAGTGACAAATAGTTTTCCCTCAGCTAAGCTAGTTTTGGAGGACCACGGAAGCTATATATATATATATATATATATATATATATATATATATATATATTCATTTTTTATGCCGTCATTTTGGAGCTCGACAGACATGATTGCTATGAAACTGTTGTTGTATGATATAAGAGTTGCATATACAGTCTTCAAAAATGATTTAGCATTGATGAATTAAAGTCTTTTTTGAATGACATGGGGAGAGTAAATGATGACAGAATATGTAGATAATCAGCCATCATGTAAACAAAGAGCACAGGTCCATATTCGCCCACCCCCCAACCTTATTCTCTTTCCCCCTCCGTCTTTCATGCTTTCTCTCTTTCTCCTACCAAATATGAAAGAGGACAGGACAGTTCTGTTGTTAAGTGGCTGGGTGGCACGATAGTTATCCTGGAGAACCATGGGCTCTGCTTCGTCTGCTTTGCTGGAGTACAACAGTGTCTCTAATTTCATTAGCTAATGAGAAGAGAAGAGAAGAGAAGAGAAGAGAAGAGAAGAGAAGAGAAGAGAAGAGAAGAGAAGAGAAGAGAAGAGAAGAGAAGAAGAAAAGTTCACATCTTCATTAAATACAATTCCTCTTCAATACATCACTGTTCACAAATTCCTCATTCACATCACATTATATCTTAGCCTTTTAGTATAAATATTTTTTAAAAAGACATTCTTTGAAAAATTTAAAACAAGTTGTCCCTCTTAAATCCAACATAAACCTTATCTTACATACCACTTATCTCTAAAAGTCGTTGTCTCCTACTGTAGATTTCCACAAAACAGAGGAGTCGTTTGATAACTTTGTGATGAACTGGTTTAATGTGTGACGTCTCGTAGAATCCGAACACCCGCTTCCCTTCCTGGTCTCCGCCCCCCCAACATGTCCATTTGCAAACATCCGGCTCCCATACATATATGAATATGTGCACACACACATAGTCTACACCTACCAAGTCATAATAAGCAAACTCAATTTTTTTAAATCTTTTTGCAATTAACCCCTTCAACATTCTCTCTGGATTCACTCAAGTTAGACATTTTTTTTTCTGGTTTGCCAATTTGCCAATTTTTCAATACCCATTACATTGTTCAGGATACAAAATATTGTCTTTTTGACATTCTATACTTTACACCTCCTATAAAAGTATATACACAAAAAGCATCACCAAATCTTCTCAGTCGGTTCAGTCAAGTTAATTAACGGTTCAGTCAAAAAATCCCCTCCAATAATTTGCAATTCATAAATAAATGTTCCACAATCTCTTCTTGGCTACAGAACCCACACTCCCAATTACTGCTGGATTGAGGTGAGCCACGTATCTGTTTGTAGCTATTGCCCTGTGAATAAGTCTCCACTGCAAATCTGTAATTTGCTTCTTATGGAAACTTATACAGGGACCTCCACTGATCTCTCAAATTTTGGGGAAAGGTTGCCCAACCCATCTCGTCCACCTCAACGGCTGCCGTTCCTTCAGTGCCTCTTTATGAACAGTCATGAAATATAGGTTATAGAAAACCTTTTTAGACATAATCAATTGTCCATGTCTCAGAAGTTTCAGAAACCTCTATATGATAGTCTTCTAACAAACTGTTGTCATAAGTACAACAAATGAACAGTTTCTGATGGATAACATCAGTCTGTTAATTCAGATCTTTTCTTTGTATAACTTCTCATTAATATCCCATCAAAAATTAGCTTATTTCTTCTAAAACCGCATGGCATCACATTGCAGTCCTGTCAAGAACATTATATCCTTGTGGCGACAGGGCGAGGCAGAGGGTCGTGAGAGAGCGGCACGAGGTATCTCTCACAGAGGAGCGGAAGCATAAAAGGAGAAGCGACGACAGTGGAGATCGAGAGAGGCCAGGGGGCTGTTCCATAAATGAAGCTTAGAAAAGCGGGGATTAAACTCCAAAACCGGACTTGAATGAGCCTAACAAATAAATTGGCGCTAAAGTGGTTCCATAAAAGGTAATTGAAGTTCACGCAATCTCACTAATTTGATCCAGGTTTATCTAGTCTAGATAATTGCGTACACGCGTTTCTGAAGCAGCCCTAGAGGTCGATCGTGGATCAAATCGATCCACCATCGAACAGCGTATATTTTGTGCTGTTTTATGCGTTTGTGACATGTTTTTTTCCCCCCTCAGTGCAAAAATTACATTTTACAGTTATATTCTCCATCTGTAAATGTTAGAAAGTCGTGCAAATGTATCCATTTTGCTGCTAATCTTCATATTGAACGAGCGCTGCTGCGCGCATGCGCGCCAAATAGGAGCGCAATAATTCTGACTAAAATATACATTTTGCTTGGAAAATTAATATGCGATATTTTATAACACTAGAAATATCTTCTAATTATAATAATTTATCTTTAGGATGTTGGATAAGTTGCAGTGAACTTCTAGCTCATTACACTTTTATACTTCTAATAAAATTCAGGGAAGATTTTTTTTAAGAAACTAAATATATAAAGATACAAAATATAGTTTTGGGTATAGGACCTATGCTACTTTATAAAGATGATATATACTTATTTAGAATGCTGAGAATTACAGCTTTTAATGCAATAATTTTTTTGAGAAAGCAAGAATCCCCAGTTTTAAATGAGTGGTTATATTTAGTTTCTAAAGTACATTATGGAGAGGATAACATTAAATTAAGAACAAATGTATACATTTTGAAAAGATATGTGCAACTCTAAAATCAAAGAATATTCCATAAAATAAAGGAATATATATTGGCCTACATTAACTACATTTTTATGTAACCTTCCCTTTTATTTCTAGTTATTTGTTATTTTATTTATTTACTTATTTAATATTGAATATTTGATATTTAAATAATATTACTTGAATAACTATTAGGAATTATGTGTCATTCATTATAAGAGTTTGATATATGTGAATGTTATATTTTTATTAATATTTATTTATTGTTTTATTTATATGTAGCCTATGTGTTGGTGTTATCACAAAAGAAAAAAAGTAGAAGGAAAAATAAGGAATATTTATTGGGGGAAAATATGATGTCTTTTTTTTTTTTTTTTTCTATTCTATGTTGTGGTGCATTAAAAGCCCATGAAGAGATAGGGGGGAGTTATTGCAGTAGTGATGACAATGACACTTAATTCCAATACAGCATTGACAATGGCAATATTAATGATAATAATAATATTAATAATAAATGACAATGATGATGGCAGTGGCGACCGCAATGGTGAAAGCAAAAGACAGCAACAACAGCAATTACAACAATGAAAAAATAAAAGTGAAAAAT
This sequence comes from Gila orcuttii, assembly GCA_026230005.1. Lineage (NCBI taxonomy): Eukaryota > Metazoa > Chordata > Actinopteri > Cypriniformes > Leuciscidae > Gila > Gila orcuttii. The sequence continues at coordinate 12,005,087 of JAPDVR010000018.1, forward strand.
AGTAACCATAACAATAACAGTAAAGATAGTAATAACAATGATGACAAACAAGTTCAAACAACTAAAATGCATTAATATTCGTGGGTTGATTAAGAAGGTGGGAGGAGTCGGAGTTGAAAACAGAGAATGGATTCATAGCTGTAAGAGGTCAGAAAGTGTTGGATGGCAGAGGTCAGTTTCAGATGCGTAATTATGAAGGGGAGAAGTGTATTCCACTGTAATGAAGTCTGTAATAAGATTTTTCCAAATGTTAATGTGTAATTTATTTCTAGTTTTCCAGTTCATGAGGATAGTTTTCTTGGCGATGGTTAGAGCTATGAGGAGTATTTTAGAGTTTATAGTTTTATCAGTGATTATTGTGAGGTCCCCCAGCAAGCAAAGAGAAGGCGACAGTGGGATGTGCCAGCCAACTATAGTGGATAGTGACTGTGTGACCTCTTCCCAAAAGTGTTTGATTGGAGTGCAGTGCCAGGTTGCATGGATGTATGTATCTGTAGAATTTTGATTGCAGTGTGTGCAAACTTCTGATGTGAAACCCATTTTAGCTAATCTGTTTCCCGTGTAATGTGTTCTGTGAAGTATTTTGTATTGTATTAACTGAAGATTCGCATTTTTGGACATGAGATAGATGTTTTTACAGATTTGGGTCCAGAAGTTGGCATCAGGGGCTATTGAAAGATCGTTTTCCCATTTTATTGTTGGTAAGTGTATGGTCTGAAGTTTGTTTGAAATCATTTTGTATATTTTAGAGAGAAGTTTCTTTGGGGAGGAAATGTTGACCAAGTCTGATATTGCCGGTGGAAGTTCTAAATTTGTTTCTCTGTTTATTTTTGTCAGAACAGAAGATTTGAGTTGCAGGTATTTTAAAAATTCATTGCTCCCGATGCCATACTCCTGGGCCAGTTGCGGAAATGGTCTAAATGTGTTAGATTTGAAAATATGCTTAATGTGGGTGATACCCTTTTCCGCCCATGTGTGAAAATTCAATGTTTTTTTATTGCTTATAAAGTCACGGTTGTTCCATAGTGGGGTGAGGTTAGATGGAGCTAATGTAGAATTTGTGATTTGGTGAAATTTCCACCAGGCTGTCAGAGTGGTGGCTATATAGTTACTGCATTAAAACGTGTGTTGTTTAATTGATTTGGTGAGAAACGGTATGTCAGCTATATTTAATTCTTTGCATAGTGATTATTCTATATCTAGCCATATAATATCAGATTGGGTGGGGTGAATCCATTTGTATATGTATTGCAGTTGGTTAGCCATTGAGTAATATTGGAAATTTGGTGCTTCTAGTCCTTGAACCTTACTTTTTTGTAGTGTAGTGAGTTTTATCCTTGGTATTTTATTTTTCCAATAGAAGCGAGTTATAATGGAGTCTAGTGATTTAAACCAGGTGAGTGTGGGGTGGGTTGGAATCATTGAGAATAGGTAATTAATTTTCGGTAAAATCGTCATTTTTATTGCTGCTATCCTCCCTATTATGGAGATTGGAAGATTGAGCCACCTGAGCAAATCGTCTTCTATTTTTTTTAGCAGTGGTGTGAAGTTGAGTGTTACCAACTCTGACAGTCTGGAGGAAATCTTAATGCCTAAGTAAGTGATGTGATCATGATATATAGATATTGGTGATTGATGGGGTGCCACATCCCATTTGGTTTTATGTAAAGGGAGGATGGAAGATTTATTCCAGTTTATTGCATAATCTGATATTTTTGAGAAGGACTGGATTGTTTTAATTATTTCTTGAGTAGATGCTAGGGGTTCTTGTATATATAGTAGGATATCATCTGCATAAAGTGAGATTTTATGTGTTTGTTGTGGTGTTTCAATACCTTTGATTGCTGGGTTTTGACGGATAGCTGCTGCTAAGGGTTCAATAAAAATCGTGAATAGGGATGGAGAGAGAGGACATCCCTGCCTCGTCCCCCTGTGCAGTGTGAAGCTTTGTGATGTTAGTCCATTGGTTGTGACTGTGGCCGATGGTGATGTGTATAAAATCTTGATCCAGTTAATAAATGACTCTCCAAAGCCGAATTTTTGTAACGTGGTGAATAAAAATTTCCAGTTGACCCTATCAAAAGCTTTTTCGGCGTCTAATGTGGCAATGAGAGTATCTTTCTGTTGTACTGATGAGTAGTGCATTAATTTGTATAATCTGCGGGTATTATTGGATGCATGTCTACCTTTTATAAAGCCGGTCTGATCAGGATGGATTATATACGGTATAATTTGTTCAATTCTATGGGCTAGTGCTTTGCTAATCATTTTTATGTCGACATTTATAAGTGAGATAGGACGATAGTTATATGTGTAGGTGTGGTCTTTGTTAGGTTTAGGAATGAGTGATATAAGTGCTGTATTCATATGGGAAGGGAACTTTGCGTTATGTTTTATTTCTGTTATTGTTCTGCTAAATAGTGGGTATAAGGTTGACCAAAAATGTTCGTAAAACTCAGCAGGGAAGCCATCTGGACCTGGTGCTTTGTTATTTTGCATGCTTTTCAATGCGGAGTGAAGTTCTTTTTCTGTGATTGGTAATTCTAGTGTGTTTACTTGTTCCATGTTGAGTTTTGGTAGAATGGTGTTATCGAGGAATTGGGTTATGTCTTCTTGGTTAGGGTCCAGATCAGATGAGTATAATTTTGTATAGTAATCTTGAAATATCTTGTTTATCTCAACTGGTGAATTGGTTAGCTTCCCTGCCGAGTTTCTGATGGAGGTTATAGCTGTTCTTTCTTTATTTCTTTTAATTTGACTATTTAATTAGATGCTTTCTGATTGATTATTTGCATATCAAATTTCTAATTCTTTTATTCTTTTTTCCAGTTGGACTTCTTTTTCTCTGTCCTTTTTTTTTTATGTACTGAATATGATATAATTTTTCCCCGTAAAACTACTTTCCATGTTTCCCAGAGCAGTGATGCTGACGACTTTAGAGAGTCATTTATTTCAAGGAAGGATGTCCACTCTCTCTTGAAATAGTTGTCAAATTCTGGATCTTTCAAGAGTGATGTATTAAAACGCCATCTGGTGGGGTGCTTCTGTATTGCAGATGGATTCCATGTAAGAGTTACTGGAGAATGGTCACTAATAATGATCGGATGAATTTTGGTTTCTAAGATATTTGGTATGATTGAATTACTGGTTAGAAAGAAATCAATGCGGGAGTAGGTTTGGTGGACATTAGAATAAAAGGTGTATTCTCTGGCGAGTGGGTGTTGTAGCCTCCAACCATCACCAAAATCACTCATGAACTGTTTTATTGTTTTAGAGGACTGCCAAGATTTTCCTGTATGTTTTGACCTGTCAAATGATGGATTGATTACAGTGTTATAGTCTCCCCCTATAATTATTGGACCGTTGGAAATGTTTGAGAGAGAGGAAAAGAAATTTGTAAAGAAAGATGAATCATCAGAGTTTGGTCCATAAATGTTGCCAATTGTAATTGGATTATTATTGATTGAAATGTTAATAATGATAAAACGGCCTTCAGGATCTGAAATGGTTGTATGGTGATTAAACTGTATTTTTTTTGTTTATTAAGATGCATACTCCTCTTTGTTTTGAATTATAGTGGGAGGAAAAACAGTGGTTAAAATGAGTAGTTTTTAAGCTGTTTTGTGTATATTGTGAGAGGTGTGTTTCCTGTATTAGACATATATCTGCTTGTGTATTTTTTAGGTAATTTAAAACTTTATTTTTTTTTTTGTTTGTGAACCAACTCCACGAATATTCCAAGTTAAGAATTTCAATTGCATGAACCTATAATGTATACCTTGTATGAGTATAAGTCTGTGTGTATGGATGTGAATGTGGTTGTGTGTGTGTGTGTGGGTGTGTGTGTGTGTGTGTGTGTAAATCTATAACACCAAATGACAAATAAAACAGGGAAAACATAGATACCTATAACCAACAACAGAACATATAAACAGTGAGCAAGGCTATTTAGGTGCATTTAGAATACAATGTGCGTGCGTGGTGCAAGTGGTTTAATTAAAGAATATGAAGATTATGAATTGAATATAAATTGGGCATAAACGGATTGGAAATGTAACATTGCTAATTTCAATAATTAGTAAAGCCAGGGAGTAGTGTCTTTGTCTCTAAACAATTGTCCATCAATATATAATTTGTCCACTGTGATGATTGCTTTTTTACCTTGATTGATCATTGTCTTACGGATGGGGAAAAGTAGTTTACGTCTGCGGATGATTTCTTGTGGATGTTGTTCGTTGAGTCCGTAATGGGTTCCTTTTAGCTGCCGTCCTTGTCGCTGAATCAGTACTTTTTGCTTGAAATGTTCAAATTTGGCGATGATGGGCCGGGGACGGGTAGAGTTGATGGGTTTCTGTCCTAAACGGTGAACGCGATGGAAGGTGATATGCTCCACAGCCTCTGGTGTAAGTTTGAGCTGGTTAACCATGAAGTCCTTAACAGATTTTTCGGGGTCTTCGGTGGATGATTCGGGAATGCCGGAAAAGATTAGATTGTCTCTCATACTTCGTGACTGTATATCCAGGATGGTTTCTTGCATGGTTTTGTTCTCAGCGATGACGGAGGTAAGTTGAGTGCTTACAGTGGAAAGTTTTGCAGTGAGTGTGTCCACGGAGCTTTTCAATGATTTGTTTTCTTCTGTGAGCGAATCGACTTGTTGTTGACTGTATTCCAGGCTATGGCGGAGGTTTTGAAATTCTTTGTGTAGTACTTCGATTAGTGAGAGTCTAGAATCCAAGTTAGATAAGCGCTCGTTGATTGATAAAAGTATGTCGGAACAGCAGTTTGTTTTGGTAGGAGTGGATGCTGGTGATGTTGGTGACGGCGGTGAATCGGTTGATGAGGGAGAATCCGAGGTGCGTAGTTTTTTGGCTTATGATGAAAATATGATGTCTTTAAAGGAACTGTCCATTTGTATAATTGTGTTAAATGTGTTTGAATTGAAAGACATAATAAAGTACATATATATATATATATATATATATATATATATATATATATATATATATATATATATATATATATAAGAGACAGTGTAGAGAAAGAATCCTCTGATAACCGAGGCACTCCTTAATTAAAATGTCTTTATTACAAAAATGACATGTCCTAAACGGACAACTTTAAAACGCCTTATATATGTGTCTATATTGTCTACAGTATATTGTAGCCTTATTTAAGTTGATTTTCTGTATACTGTCTATTTATAAAGTCCCATATTGGTATTAGAGACTGTCAGTGGTAATATCATTGTGTTCTTGTCGGTCAGTGTTGAGGATCTGTGTAACAACTGAGGCTTAGCCTGACAGTTAGCCTGCCCTGGACCAGGCTAGTTTCCCAGCATAAGTTGCCAGGGTAACTGAGTTTGAACTTTTTTAAGTTTGATTTATGAAACTGAATCTACCAAAAATAAGCCTGACTAACCGAAATAAGCCTGGCTTATACTCTAATCTTGGTTTATGGAACAGCCCCCAGGCCTGGAGTTGTGTTGTGTTTGTTTTGTTGTGACAGCAGTCGTCCGTGAGGGGCTGCTGTCTTTTACTTTCATTTTGTATTAGTTTTATTTTTGATATTAAAGTTTGTTGAATGTTCGCCGGTTCCCGCCATCTAACCTCGTTACAATCCTTCACAGACTTCCAGCCATGATTGACCAAATTCTTTAGCTTTGTGCAGTTAAAAAAAAAAAAAAAATTCTCATGTACAATCCTAGAAGACATCAGTGTACCATGAACCACTGGATTATGAAAGAGTGGTTCCTCCAATGCCCAGTTTTTAGGTATCTCGAAAAGTCTTTTAATCTTGAAAGTTTTAGCCTATGCTTGTAAAACTGATTTATAAAAGGATGTTGTCTCTGTCAGGTCCATCTCTTGAGTTTGTATCCAGAAAATATGTATATCATAGACCCCTCTACTCTTCACAGGATGGCACCTGCTGTACGTGTCCATGTCAATTCTTTTCTACACACAATTCTTTTTCAGAAATAAATCACCAATTCTTCTGACTTTAAAACCTTCTCTGCCCCACTTTAATCCCCCTGGTAACTCCGGAAGCCATTGACCTACTGCATATAATTCACTCTTACTCTAATTTACTTTGGCAGTGTGTGTCTTTTCCTATACCTCTATGTTTTTTATAAAATTATTGACATCTACAGTACTTAAAAATACTAATTGCTCAATTCTATTACAACCCCAAATCAGAAAAAGTTGGGACATTTTGTAAAATGCAATAAAATAAAAAATCTGTGATTTGTTCATTCTATTTAACCTTTTATTAGCTGACAAAAGTACAAAGAAACATTTTCCAATGTTTTCACTGACCAACATAATTGTATTTTGTTAATATGAACAAATTTTGATTTTGATGGCTGAAACACACCCCAAAAAAGTTGGGACAGAGACCAAATAAAAGTGAAAAGATTATCCAAATTAGATTATCCAACTATTTTGAAACAGTCCACAATGAGCAGGTGAATTGGTAATAGTTGAGGGTATCATGTTTGGGTGTAAAAGTGCTTCTCAGTCTTTTTAAGCAAAGATGGGTCATGGCTCATCACTTTGTGCCAAATATCACGAGAGAATTGTTAAACAATTAAAAAAATCACATTTCTCAATGCAAGATTGCAAAGCATTTATGCCTTTTGTCACCTTCCATACATAATATTGTCACAAGATTCAGGGAATCCAGAGAAATCTCAGTTTGTGTTGGGTAAGACAGGAGAACTCTGTTGAATGTGCGTGACCTTTGAGCCCTCAGATGGCATTGCACAAGAGACCATCATGTTACTCTGTTAAATACAGCCACATGTGCTCAGGAGTAATTTGGAAAACCGTTTTCACTGAACACAATCTGACTCTGCATTAAGAAATTCCACTTGAATCTCTGTTACGCAAGGAGAAAGCTTTACATCAGTTCTATGTGGAGATGCCGGCGAGTTCTCTGGGCCTGAGCTCATCTCAGATGGTCTAGAAGACAGTGGGAATGTGTGCTGTGGTCAGATGAGTCCATGTTTCAGCTTGTTTTTGGGAGAAAATGGACATCGAGTTCTCAGTCCCAAAGACGAAAGGGACCAACTAGACTTTCACCAGCGACAGGTGCAAAAGCAAATATCTGTGCTGGTACTGAGGTGCATCATTGCAAACCGTATGGGTAACTTGCATTATTGTGAAGGTACCATTGACATATATTTGGATTGTACAGAGACATAAACTGCCATCAAGATGACATCTTTCCTGGGAAGCAAGACAATGCCAGGCCTCATTCTGCACATGCTACAACTGTGTGGTTTCTAGTAGAGGTCTTCACGGGTCCAAAAATTCATGCCCGAACCGGAAGAGACCCGTAATGTGCTATACCGAACCGACCCGGACCCGTCTATTATTTCAAAAGCTGGACCCGGACCCGTGCAGACCCGAGAAATGCCATAAATGTACTGCCCGGACCCGACCTGGACCCGTCTATTATTTGAAAACTGGACCCGAACCCGGCGGGAAGACACAAACCCGACTGGACCCGATTGCCACATATTATTTCACACAAGTTGCGAAAAATAAAACTTTTTGTCTGTACCTAATTTTAGTAGCTGTCGTCTCACTTCCTTGTAACGTTAACATTACCTGACTGACTGTGATGCAGTCAGTCAGTCGGTGGTGATGGCGCAGTGGATAAGACACATGCCTTTGGTGTGAGAGACCCGGGTTCGAATCCACTGTGAGACACCAATGTGTCCCTGAGCAAGACACTTAACCCCTAGTTGCTCCAGAGGCGTGCGACCTCTGACATATATAGCAATTGTAAGTCACTTTGGATAAAAGTGTCAGATAAATGTAAATGTGATGCATTACAATCCACCGACAAGAAAGTTCTATCCATGTTATTTCTCTCGTTATTCCAAGCTTAATCCACTTATTATTTCAGCTTTAAAAGTCCACTTGATGTCACGGTGATGGATGACAAATGCAACTTTGCACATGTACATTCTGACTTGAGTTAACGCGCATAATAACTTTAACTGTTTGCCCTTTTGAACTATAATAACGATTGCTCGTTCAGTGCCATGGCCGCTGACGTTATTTATTTGCTATCATATCTGTGCTCTCTGCTCTGCAATGAGTCTGAATCTGACCACCAAAACTTTAAGATTAAACAAGACGGTTCATTTATGTTATTATAAAAATGGGAGAAAATGTAAAGCGCCGTTTGGCGGAAGCTCTGGTTGCCATAAAAACATGACACGCGCTTGAGACTGCGCGCTCTGCTTCTAACGGCAGAGAGAGTGAGATCGCTCTTTTTTTTCTTTTTTTTTTTGGTTCACACTTTTCTTTACCTAATTTTACAATTTGCAAAAAAACACAAGTAGTGCTGACTGACTCATTCTGACTCTGATCGAGTCCGATGACTCCGATCGCACGGGTATACACACAATGTTAAACAGACCCGGGACCCGAAGTAATAGATTCGGACCCGACCCGGACCCGGCTGATCATTTAAAATATAGACCCGAACCCGTACGGGTCCCGGGTCGGGTCTCGGGTGCACTGTGAAGACCTCTAGTTTCTAGACACTCTGCACAGAAGAGAAGTGCCTGCCTGTTTACTGCAGTCCAGATATGTCTCTTATGGAAAATATATGACCCATCATGAAAAGGAGAACCAGGCAACGATGACCACAGACTGTTGATCGGCTGTCTTGTATCAGGCAAGATTGGGCAAATATTCCACTAGCATAACTCCAACAATTAGTATCCTCAACTCCCAAATGATTAAAAAGTGTAATAAAAAAAGAAAGGTGATGTAACACAGTGGTAAACATGTCTCTGTCCCAACTTTTTTGGGGTGTGTTGCAGCCATCAAAATCAAAATTTGTTCATATTTACAAAATACAATTATGTTGGTCAGTGAAAACATTGGAAAACTTTTCTTTGTACTTTTGTCAGTTAAAAAAGGTTAAAAAGAATGAACAAATAACAAATTCTTGATTTTATTGCATTTTACAAAATGTCCCAACTTTTTCTGATTTGGGGTTGTACAATTAGAATCATTCGGTATTAAAAACCCTTTAAGATCTTTTCTCATTCTTCTTAATAATGGTTCAATGGCAATGATGTATAATTGACCAGAGAGTGGGCACCCTTGCCTTTCCTCTTTTTTTACAGGGATTGAGGCACTCAACCCTCCTCCCACCTTCACTATACAGCAACATCACAAAATCCAATAATTTGTTTTGGTTTTATCCAAGAAATAAACTTATCACCAAAAACACTCAAAACTTTGAAAAGACATCCATGGTCCACCCTATCAAAAAATTTGTGATCTATTTATAAAAAAACATGTTAATATTCTCTTTAAAACTCAAATAAATAGCATCTCTTAAAAGAAAAATATTATCCATAATATAGGTACACAATAAGTCTGATCACTATGAATAATTTTGTTCAGATGGCGTTTCAACTGGTTCTCTAAATATTTGGTTTAAATTTTGAAATCCATACATAAAAGAGAAACACGTCTCCAATTATTCAAAAATCCTGAATCCCCTTTTTAGGTAACAGGGATAATCCTGCTCATCTACAGCTGCTTGGAAATTAATAATTTTCAAAACAAACACTCTTTTGTTACTTCATAAAAATCTTTTCCCAAAAATGTTCTAAAAATGACAATAGAAATCGTCTCGGGTTACTTGACTGTAACCCTGTTCCCTGAGAAGCGGGAAACGAGATGCTGCACTGATTTAAGCGCTATGGGAAAACATCTTTGTTTGACCGGTTGTGAACACGTGTGGCAAACACGCCAAGAGTTTGGCTTAAATAAACTCTGATGATGACGTCATCAGAATGCGCACGTCAGAGGCTATAAATAGATGTGATACAGGTAAACTTTCAGGTCACTTTGCCTGAAGAACCTCCTGAACATGCCCTCAGTGCAGCAATGCAGTGCAGCATCTCATTCCCGCTTTTTCAGGGAACAGGGTTACAGTCAAGTAACCCGAGACGTTCCCTTTCAAATGCTTCTCTCAATGTTGCGCTGATTTAAGGGCTATGGGAACGAAAATACCAACGCCTCCGCACTGGAAGTGTCTGGACCCCTCAAGGTTTTGTAGTGTGTGCACACAAACACGAGAAAGGCCTCATACATGAGTTTGGTATGTTGACTCAAAGACGTGTGAGCCCGGAGTAACATGAACACCCAAACTATAGAATGTCATAAATGTGTGTGGAAAGGACCAGCCTGTCGCATCACATACTTGCTGCACTTCTTGCTAAAGCCCTGGAGGATGCAAACCTCCTAGTAGAATGAGCCCTAATGCCCGGAGGTGAAGCTTGACCACACATCTCATAGGCTAGGGCGATGGCATCCCTCACTCAATGCCACATATTCTGCTGTGTGGCGGCCATCCCCAGGTTACAGCCCCCATGACAAATTAACAGCTACTCTGGCTTATGCCACTGGCTAGTGCAGTGGATGTAAATCTGAAGAGCTCTGGCGTTGTAAACGGTGGAGGAGAGAAGGCTTAGAGAATGACAAGATGCACGGTCGAAAATGGAACTTTGGGAAGATAATCGGGGTGAGGGTGCAAATTAGCCTTGACCATTCTAGGGTGCAGGGGCAAAGTCTAAACAGGATGGCAAAACTGACACAGCCTGTCGACGAGATTTCCATAATGAAAACCATTTTTAGAGTCAGAAGCTTGACTGGCGCTTATTCTAGTGGTTCAAAGGGGTTGTCGACTAGCCGGCTAAGTCCCATGAGGGAACTTTCACTCTGACGGGTGGTCTCAGTTGCCTAGCTCCACGAATGAAGCAGGCAATCAGAGGGTGTTTACTCTTTGAGAGCGTGGCAAGCCAAAATGGGGGTCACAAATTCTCTGAGAACAACTTTTCCTTTAGAAACTTTTCCTTACAATCTTGTCAAACTGGGTCAAGTCAAATCACCTTCATTTATAAAGCGCTTTTAACAGTATAGATTGTTTCAAAGCAGCTTTACAGTGATAATAGAAATTACCGTAACATATTGTTTAGGCTTTACCACAGCTTTAGGATAAAGTTATTGTCCAGCTGAAGTTAGTTTTGATTGATTTGCTTCCGTTGCGAAGATCATTAGTTATTAACTTAGGGGCCGCTAACACGACACCATTCTAACAGAAAAACCTGTAACGACTGAGACAAATCAGACAATAATCTTTAAAACTCACTCTGGGATCTATGGTCCCATCCCCCCAACAAGGGCAAGAAGGGTCTTGGTTACCATGACTACGATCAGATAAGTTGGTTTTATTGCTGTTAAAAATGTGGTCACGTGGAAAAAGCAGAGGCCATAGAAAAGACCCACAGCCCTTAAAACAGATTTTGCATCACTTTATGGACGAACTGACCTATAAGTGAACATGTACCCCAGGACACTGTGTGAATGATTTACTGTCTTGTGTACTATTATGTCTTTGATACTATAGTATGTTTTTTATTATACAACCAACGGTTAATGTAACCCCACCTGTATCGTGTCTCCTATCTAATTAATCCTCATTTAATGACACACACTTTAGTGTACATCACCTTCTCTTAAAATGCAGTGTGTTTGTTATATCTATCTGAGTATAAATGGACACAAACCCTAACCCATACAGGTCCTTCTAAAAAAATTAGCATATTGTGATAAAGTTCATTATTTTCCATAATGTAATGATAAAAATTAAACTTTCATATATTTTAGATTCATTGCACACCAACTGAAATATTTCAGGTCTTTTATTGTTTTAATACTGATGATTTTGGCATACAGCTCATTAAAACCCAAAATTCCTGTCTCAAAAAATTAGCATATCATGAAAAGGGTCTCTAAACGAGCTATTTACCTAATCATCTGAATCAACTAATTAACTCTAAACACCTGCAAAAGATTCCTGAGGCTTTTAAAAACTCCCAGCCTGTTTCATTACTCAAAACCGCAATCATGGGTAAGACTGCCGACCTGACTGCTGTCCAGAAGGCCATCATTGACATCCTCAAGCAAGAGGGTAAGACACAGAAATAAATTTCTGAACAAATAGGCTGTTCCCAGAGTGCTTTATCAAGGCACCTCAGTGGGAAGTCTGTGGGAAGGAAAAAGTGTGGCAAAAAACGCTGCACAACGAGAAGAGGTGACCGGACCCTGAGGAAGATTGTGGAGAAGGACCGATTCCAGACCTTGGGGGACCTGCGGAAGCAGTGGACTGAGTCTGGAGTAGAAACATCCAGAGCCACCGTGCACAGGCGTGTGCAGGAAATGGGCTACAGGTGCCGCATTCCCCAGGTCAAGCCACTTTTGAACCAGAAACAGCGGCAGAAGCACCTGACCTGGGCTACAGAGAAGCAGCACTGGACTGTTGCTCAGTTTTGCATGTCATTCGGAAATCAAGGTGCCAGAGTCTTGAGGAAGACTGGGGAGAAGGAAATGCCAAAATGCCTGAAGTCCAGTGTCAAGTACCCACAGTCAGTGATGGTCTGGGGTGCCATGTCAGCTGCTGGTGTTGGTCCACTGTGTTTTATCAAGGGCAGGGTCAATGCAGCTAGCTATCAGGAAATTTTGGAGCACTTCATGCTTCCATCTGCTGAAAAGCTTTATGGAGATGAAGATTTCTTTTTTCAGCACGACCTGGCACCTGCTCACAGTGCCAAAACCACTGGTAAATGGTTTACTGACCATGGTATTACTGTGCTCAATTGGCCTGCCAACTCTCCTAACCTGAACCCCATAGAGAATCTGTGGGATATTGTGAAGAGAAAGTTGAGAGACGCAAGACCCAACACTCTGGATGAGCTTAAGGCCGCTATCGAAGCATCCTGGGCCTCCATAACACCTCAGCAGTGCCACAGGCTGATTGCCTCCATGCCACGCCGCATTGAAGCAGTCATTTCTGCAAAAGGATTCCCGACCAAGTATTGACTATTGAGTGCATAACTGAACATAATTATTTGAAGGTTGACTTTTTTTTTTTTGTATTAAAAACACTTATTTTATTGGTCGGATGAAATATGCTAATTTTTTGAGACAGGAATTTTGGGTTTTCATGAGCTGTATGCCAAAATCATCAGTATTAAAACTATAAAAGACCTGAAATATTTCAGTTGGTGTGCAGTGAATCTAAAATATATGAAAGTTTAATTTTTATCATTACATTATGGAAAATAATGAACTTTATCACAATATGCTAATTTTTTGAGAAGGACCTGTATGTCTACCACACTTGAGATAGCGTCATACATCCTCCCAACAGAGGAATCTCCCGCTTAGAAATTCCCCATTTCTTATTGGTTGAGCCAACCCTGAAAGGTGAGACCTTTCTAAGGCTTTAAATTGCCTCTACACAAGCCCTTCCCTCTCTTGGCTTTATCGGTTCGTTCAGGGTGCTGTGTTGTCCTGCGTGGCCTCAGCAGGCCCCAGGGTAGCAGGCCTTGACTCACAACCAGTCGTGTGCTTATGGAGAGAGAGAACTTTCAATCAGAACAGAGTCGAACTAACCATGCAAGTTCATCATATCTTCTTCATCCAACAGAGAAGAAAACGATTGCAACTTCAACGTTTGACACGCACGGAACCATCAACATCCTTTTTCAGGAACTTCAAGAATTCTTTCCACTGCAAAGGCCATGCAAGTATACATTTAATGAGGTGCTCTGAAACTGTTAAGCTGATGGTTCTTTTCATAGTTAAATGGATCTTTTCCATAGTTCCATTTCCTGCTTCCGGTTTCATTCTGTCACTCACTATTTTACCTATGCATGCATGTATGTTTGTTTAGTTTAGTTATGTTTGTGATTTAGTTAATAAAACTTGTGCACAATACATATTTGGTTCTGATTCTCTGCTTGCAACAACGTTTATTTTACGATCTTGATCTTGTTACATGCTCTAAAGCGCTGTACATGCAAAGACATTTTTTTTTCTGTGGCCATGAAAGATACCCTTTTCTTAGAATAAATGAATAACAAAAGAGTTTGTTGACGAACTAATTAATTGATTGTAATATTTAAGTAAGTATATAAGTTAATCCGATTAACTGACCCAAATATTCATAATTAATCATAACAAGTTATGAATTATTATTAATATTTCCCCTTTGAGCTAACTCGTTACACGCGCTCCGGCCGCCCATCCGCATAAAACAGTGCCTGGTGTCTCGAGAACGCACTCCCTGAAATAGGTTCGAAGGTGCAAACAATTATCTGTTATCTCTGCGCAAACTTCAAAAAGGCAAACCCGCGAAAACACAGACTGAGCGCATATGCGTATCACGTGTTCAGTCGATAGGTATGCGCATATGAATATATATGTGCGCAGGCGTGTAGTCCTTCTTCACAAATCAACCCTCAACAAACTACTTGTCTGGCTTAAAAATTTATAATATAGAATTATTTGTCGCGTCTGCGTAGCCATGCTAACTATCCCGAATTATCCCGACAACGTTTTATCTGAACAGAGGTAAAGGGAAGGAAGCCTTCACAGGGGAGAGACTAATTGACACTTCAGGACTGCGGTGTCGTCGTGTCCAGGCGCTGGTCCTTCAATCAGATCTGGATACGGCCTGGATCCGGCGGACTGCGCTAAACCTCGAGATAAACAGAGAGACTAATATTAGCATAGACACCATCCTTCCAAGTACATCAGGATTTATGGGAAGTGTTCCCGGTTCAGCCTGATCTATGCAGCCTAACATTGAATTATAGAAGTCTATATTTTGTTATGTGTATGCTAGGCCAAAGAGATGTTTTTAGTTTAGATTTGAACTGACGGAGTGTGTCTGCTTCCCCGACAATGTTAGGAAGATTGTTCCAAAGTTTTGGTGCTAAATAGGAAAAGGATCTACCGCCAGCAGTCGATTTTGATATTCTAGGTATTATCAAGTGGCCGGAATTTTGAGATCGCAATAGAGGTGAAGGAGTATAATGCGTTAAGAGCTCGCTCAAGTACTGGGGAGCTTTGTAAATAATGAGGAATATTTTAAAATGTATATGATGTTTAATAGGGAGCCAATGCAGTGTGGACAGAACCGGGCTAATATGGTCATACTTCCTCTGTCAGGAACCAATGGAAATAACAGGACCCAAGCACAGAGATGTGCGGTGAATGGTGATTTATTAACAATAGGATGTACCAATTTGTAAAAGTTGCACAGTCCAGAGACAGTCCACAACAGAGGTCTAGACAGGAGACTTGGGCACAGGATTGAGCAGCCCAGTAACCAGCAGTCAGTGCAGTCTCAGGATGGGCAGGACAGGACTCGACCCAAACACACACAGACGCACAATGCAGGAGAAACTAGACAAGAACAAAACCACTAAAACATTAGTGAAGTACAAGACAGGGCAAACACTGTAGTTAAGTAACTGAAAAACTAAACTCTTACACATAAGAGAGGAAAACTAACAAAACACTAAAGTATATAACTAAAGTAAAACAAGTACACAACAGGAGAAAGCTAGGTATTAGATAAGTGAAAACCCAGGCTAAATAATAAATCAAAGAGAATAGCAAAGTAACAGTAACAGAAACTAACTCTATAAATCGGAGAGACAGAACCAAACAAAAACGAGAATAGCTCAAGTAAAACAAGAAAACTAAATAAATGGAAGTTAGTCTGAGATAACCCTAAAGCAAAAACTGCAAAAGCTACAGAGAGCACTTTGGACAATCACACCTGGATATGACAAGAGGAAGGTCTTGGACATGAACACAAAACAACAATCCAGCAAAGACAAGCAGCAAGGAAGCACAATATAAAGAGAGTGGCGCAAACGAGGACCAGGTGAACACAATTAGTGAACAAGGACTAGACAAGGACTAAACGAGGGGGCGTGTGCACAAAGCCATGTGTCCAGCACAAAACAAACATGGAACATTGAACAAGGATACAAGAGACAAAGCTGCCAGGGCACAACCCTGACATCCTGGTTCTGGTAAGAACTCTAGCTGCTGCGTTTTGGACCAGCTGTAGTTTGTTTATTAAGTGTGCAGGGCAGCCACCCATAATAGCGATACAATAATCTAGCCTTGATGTCATGAACGCATGAACTAATTGTTCTGCATTTTTCATTGAGAGCATACAACGTAATTTAGATATATTTTTAAAATGAAAAAATTCGGTTTTACAGATACTAGACTCGTGACTTTCAAATGAAAGATTGGTCTCAAAGAGCACACCCAGGTTCCTAACCGACGACGAGGATGACTTGAGCAGCCATCAAGTGTTAAACAGTATTCTAGGTTATTACGTGAGGACGTTTTTTTGTCCAATAATTAGAATCTCTGTTTTTTTCAGAATTAAGTAGTAGGAAATTGCTAGTCATTCAGTCTTTTATATCTGCTATGCATTCCGTAAGTTTTGTGAATTGGTAAGTTTCATCAGGGCATGAAGAAATATAAAGCTAGGTATCATCAACATAACAGTGAAAACTAATGCCATGCTTCCTAATGATAACTCCTAAGGGTAGCATGTATAGAATCAACAGTCCTAGTACTGAGCCTTGTGGTACACCATACTGAACTTTTGATCGATAAGACATCTCTTCATTTACTGCTACAAACTGATAACGGTCAGATAAGTATGATTTAAACCATGCTAGTGCAATTCCACTAATACCAACATAATTTTCGAGTCTATTTAAAAGAATGTTGTGGTCGATAGTGTCAAAGGCACTAAGATCGAGTAACACTAATAGAGAGATACAACCACGATCGGATGATAAGAGGTGATGAGATGATAAGAGCTAATCATTTGTGACTCTAATTAAAGCTGTCTCAGTACTATGGTACGGTCTAAATCCTGACTGAAAATCTTTGCAGATATATTTTATTGCTAAAAAGGAACATAGTTGTAAGGATACGGCCTTTTCTAGTATCTTTGACAGAATTCTGTAGGATCAAGTTGCGTTTTTTTAACAAGCGGTTTAATCATAGCCAGCTTAAAAGTTTTTGGTACATATCCTAATGACAAAGAGGAATTAATGATATTAAGAAGAGGATCTATGACCTCTGGAAGTATCTCTATCAGTAGCTTAGTCGGTACAGGATCTAACATACATGTTGTAGATTTCGATTGTAACTTTCTTTCTTTTACATTTCTTCAAGTTACTATTGAGAGTTTACCACATAGATCAAATAACTTGTTTAATCAACTTGAGCAAACATTCCTGCGTTTTCTTTTTTAGTTGTTTTATTCCCCCAAAGCTGGTACTTGCTAACAAGAATTCAAAATAAGTACTAGAAAAGTCCTAGTCTTTGATTTCACAAAAAAAAAAAAAAAACATAAGGTTAGATCAATCTTAAGGGTTCTTATCTGCGATTAATTTCTGTCCCGTGAGAAAAAATGAAGTAGGAGAAATAAAAAACATTGAGTGCGCTGAAATATGTTGCTATTGTAGCAAGGTGGAATAACTCCACCTATTGGGAGATCGTACGCATGCGATCGAAGTGGGCTTTGGCGACCGGATATGCGTCTTGGTATTGCCGTGATGTCACGTTATCTGTTGCCGCCGACGGTTCAAACTGTTCGTGTCTGCGGTGCGCTCGCTGCCTACTTGTCACAGCGATTATGTTTCTAATGGAGTGGCTGTATTCCCGCATGGTGTGCGACCATGAATGGTTTGGTTACATTGACCATCCCGCGGTTTATCTGCAGATCTGAGGGTTCTCCCTGCCTACTTAATGGGATTGAGCGTCAATATTAACTCGTGAAGCGGCTAAATGTGACTATGTTGCTGTTTTGCCTCTGTCTAGTTTTTATAGTAACGTTAAACTGTGTGCACGTTGGTGCGGTATCGTCATGCGCCTCGGTCGAGGCTGGTGCGGCATTGGTTAGCTGGTCTGTCTTCACCAGCTGCCGCCTGCTTGATCTTCTGATTGTGTATCAGTACATGGAGTTTCTTTATGAATGTTTGTTATTTTGTTATGGTGCATAATTCACTCTGGGCATTGTAGTGTATAATGGCTGAGTGAAATGTCCTTTTAAACCAGCCCAATAGTTAGCCATTAATTGTTTCCTCCTCAAATCTAGTGGTAATTCTCCCATTTCTACCTGAATGGCTGCTACAGGAGTTGTTTTGACTGCTCCACAACATATTCTCAGGGCCTGAGCCTGGATTACATCTAACTTTTTTAACTGAGACTTAGCTGCCGATCCAGTTACTACACTTACATAATCTATCTGTTGCGAATCATCAGAATCAGAGAGATCCATTTGCAGCTTAATTTATTGAGCAGAATAGTCAAACAGGCAAAGGTCAGAACCAGCAGATACAGCAGTGAAGACAGGGCTGAATCGTAGTACAATACCAGGCAGAAGATCAGGGCAGGCAGCAAACAGTCAAGGTCAAAGAACAAAGCAGAGGTAACGTAGGCAGGTAGCAGACAGGGAGATATCCAAAACGGGCAGGGTCAACAAAACAATCAGGCAGTCACAGAAATAAACGCTCAGAAATGTTCACAGTAGCAAAACAAGACTTCGCACTGAGAGCTGCGTGCAGTGCAGCTAAAAAGCCTAGTAAATGAGATACAGCTGGGCATGGTGATTAGAATCAGAACCGGGGCTATTGGGAAATGTAGTGTGGTGAGGGAGTCAATATTCAGGCGAGGGTGCCCTCTGATGGCTGGAGAGTGAGGTTACAGAGTCTGAGATTGTGACAGAGCCCCCTCCCTGCGAGCGACTCCTGTCGTGAGGTGGCTGACGACGTCGGGGTCTCCCACGTGGTCGGGGAGCAGGTTTGTTGGGATGGGCGTGATGGAAGTCAGTGATTAGACTGGGGTCCAGAATGTCTGTGGCATTGACCCATGAACGCTCCTCTGGTCCGTATCCATCCCAATCGACCAGGTACTGTAAGGTGCTGCCCCGACGCCTGGAATCTAGGAGTTCCTGGACTCGATAAGCCTCCTCGCCCTCCACTAGAATGGGTTGGGGGCTCTGTTCCTGGGATCTCTCCTTCTCCCTCTCGCTGGGGCCATCAGCAGGTTTGAGCAGTGAGACATGGAAGGTGGGAGCAATACGGTAATGGTTAGGTAGGGCCAGACGGAAAGAGACTGGTGTAATTTGTCGTGTTATTTTGAATGGACCCACATACCTGGGACTGAGCTTTTTACAGGGGAGCCGCAAGCGTAAGTCTCGGGTGGATAACCAGACCCATTGGCCCGGGTGGTACACCGGACCTGGACGACGTCGTCGATCGGCTTGTACTCTCTGGCGACGAACGGCTCGTTGAAGATGAGTATGGGCTTGATTCCAAGTGTCTTCACTGCGTTGTAACCAGCCATTCACGGCGGGGACATTCGTGGGTTCTCCTGACCATGGAAAGAGGGGCGGTTGAAACCCCAGCATACACTGGAACGGAGTCATGCCGGTAGAATGTTTCTGAATGGAGTTCTGGGCATACTCGGCCCATACCAAATAGCGGCTCCAGTCCTCCTGATGTTGATGACAGTAGGAGCGTAGGAATCGTATGACCTCTTGATTCATGCGTTCTGCCTGCCCATTTGATTGAGGATGATACCCTGAAGTGAGACTGACGTTGATCTGAAGGGACTTGAAGAAGGCTAACCAGACTTGAGACGTGAATTGGGGTCCTCTATCAGAGACGATGTCCTCGGGTAGGCCGTAAAATCGGAAGACCAGGTTGCAGAGGTGCTCTGCTGTTTGTAAGGCAGTAGGGAGCTTAGCCAGGGGTATCAGGCGGCAGGCCTTGGAGAACCTGTCCACAACGGTAAGGATGGTGGTGTTACCCTCGGAGATAGGCAGATCGGTGATGAAATCGAGGGCAATATGTGACCATGGGCGTTGTGGAATGGGAAGAGGATGTAACAGACCGGCAGGTAGTTGGCGTGAAGATTTCTGGGTATTGCAGATTTGGCAGTGTCGGACAAAGTCGGTGGTGTCTGGAGCTAAAGAGGGCCACCAGTAGCGATTTTGTAGCAGCTGAATGGTGGCAGTTATTCCCGGATGCCCAGAGCTGGGAAGAGCATGAACGTGCTCCAGGACCTGGTTCCAGAGCGTATCGGGGACATAAACCCGGTTGGGTGGACAGGCAGACGGGATCTCTGATCGGGAGTTGATTTGCTCAATCTCGGTTTCAATGTCCCACTGAATGGGAGCGACAATGAGGTCTGGGGCCAGAATTGTCTTGGAATCTTGCGCTGTGGGCTCGTGGTCACATTGACGTGATAAAGCATCTGCCTTGGTGTTCTTGGAACCTGGACGATAGGTGACTGTGAAGTGGAATCGGGTAAAGAACAGTGACCAGCGAGCTTGTCTAGGGTTCAGTCTCTTGGCGGTGCGTAGGTATTCCAGGTTCTTGTGGTCGGTGAAAACGGAAAAGGAGTGATTAGCACCCTCTAATCAATGCCGCCACTCTTCGAAGGCGGCCTTCATGGCTAGAAGTTCTCGATCTCCCACATCGTAATTCCTCTCAGCAGCATTTAGTTTGCGGGAGTAAAATGCACAGGGATATAGTTTGGGTGGTGACCCCTGACGTTGAGAAAGAACAGCTCCCAAACCGGTGTTGGAAGCATCCACTTCTATCACGAAGGGTAATTCAGGGTCAGGATGGTGCAGGATGGGTGCTGTGGTGAAATGCTGCTTGAGCTGATTAAAGGCTTGGGTGGCCAACTCATTCCATGGAAGACGATGAGTTCCCTTCTTCACCAGGGATGTGAGTGGGCTTGCCACTGAACTGAAGTTTCTTATGAAGCGGCGATAAAAGTTAGAAAATCCGAGGAAGCGCTGCAGTTCTTTCAGGGTGGTAGGTTGTGGCCATTCTAGGACTGCTCTGACCTTGCCCTCGTCCATGGCGACTCCTTCTGGGCTGATGACGTACCCCAAGAATGTAGTGGAAGTCTGATAAAACTCGCACTTCTCCAGTTTCGCGTATAGCTGGTGCTGGATGAGCCTCTGGAGAACGGCTCGAACATGCTGCACATGGTCAGTCAGGGTGTCAGAGTAAATCAAGATGTCGTCGATGTATACGATAACTGATCTTTGAAGCATGTCTCTGAACACGTCGTTTATGAACGACTGGAAGATGGAAGGACTGTTCGCCAGGCCGAAAGGCATGACCAAGTATTCGTAGTGCCCTGTGCTGGTGGAGAAGGCCGTCTTCCACTCGTCCCCCTCCCTGATATGAATGAGGTTATACGCACAGCGTAAATCAAGTTTGGTGTAGTACCTCACGGAGCGGAGCAACTCCAGGGCGGCTGGTACCAAGGGAAGTGGATAGCGGAACTTGACAGTAATGTTATTCAGGGCACGATAGTCAATGCAGGGTCGGAGTCCTCCGTCCTTCTTCTGGACAAAGAAGAAACCGGCAGACACCGGAGACGTGGAAGGTCGAATGAAACCCTTTGTGAGTTCCTCCTCAATATATTTCCTCATGGACTCGGATTCAGGTTGGGAGAGAGGAAATATACGACCCTTGGGAAGTGTGTGCTCTGGTAGTAAGTCAATGGCGCAGTCACTGACACGATGAGGTGGGAGTTTAGAGGCATTTATTTTGCTGAAGGCTTCTGATAGATCGTGATATTCGGAAGGAAGATTGTTCGTGTTGGTTCTCCCCACCGGTAAAGTTATCACCCGGACAGGTGATGGAGCGACCTGGACAAGGCATTTGGAGTGGCATGAATCGCTCCAGCGAGAAATTTGATTGGTTCTCCAGGAGATTTGGGGATCATGTTTACGAAGCCAGGGCAGGCCTAAAATCACAGGTGTGTGTGGAGCGTGGAAGACGTAAAATTGTATGATCTCACAGTGGAGTGCCCCAGTTTGTAGATGGAGTTCCTGGGTGATGTGAGAAACATGACCTGAGCCTAGTGGTCGTCCATCGATGGCCTCGACTGTGAGAGAAGAGGGACAACAAATTAATGAGATGTTATGTTGTTGAGCAAAATCTGCAGATATAAAATTCCCAGCGGCTCCGGAGTCCACTAAAGCAATGGTGGTAATCTGCTGGCCATTGGCCGTGATCACAACAGGCACGGATACACATGAGTTGGGGTTTAATGCATCGACATTGAGACTCACCGGTCGAGATGCAGTTAGACGTGGTCTGGATGGACAGGCAATACGAAGATGACCAGCCTCGCCACAGTACAGACACAGGTGACGAAGGATCCTTCGATCTCTCACCTCTGCAGACAGATGGTAAGTGTTGATTTGCATGGGCTCAGGTTCTTCAGTGCGAGCGGGGATTGACGCTCGGGGAACTGGGACGTTGCGGAGAGCAGGAATAGTGCGATGGCTCGCTCGGCGAGATCGTATGAGGTTGTCAATTTGAATGGTGAGGTTTATGAACTGGTCGAGGTCTTTACCCTCATCACGACAGGCTAACTCGGACTGTAGTTCGTGATTCAAGCCTCTTCGGAAGACCACTTTAAGGGTGTCGTTATTCCAGGAAGTCTGCGCAGCAAGGGTGCGAAAAGTAAGAGCATATTCAGCTGCAGTAACTTTACCCTGCGTGAGTTCAAGCAGACGATCGCCAGCACCTTTCCCCTCCTTAGAATGTTCGAAGACCTCACGAAAGCGTTGGATAAACACATTGTATGACGGAAATGCAGTTCCATCATCCCTCCACACTGCCGTTATCCAATCCAAAGCCCTCCCAGTGAGTAACGAGCAGACATAGGCGATCTTACCAGCTTCGGTGGAGTACAGTGTGGGTTGTTGTGCAATGAATAGAGAGCATTGGAGAATGAACCCCTTACACTTGTCAGGATCTCCGTTAAACTTTTCTGGATGCGTGAGACGAGGACCCATGGTAGGTGGAATTTCGGCAGGATGGGGAACGGCGGCTGTGGCTTGAGTGGGCGACTGCTCTGATGACGACCTTTGAAGCCCTTGTATTGCTTTGACCAACTCCTCAGTTAAAGAGGTGAGACGACTCAACTGATGGTGATGGGCAGCGAGTTGACCTGCTTGGGCAGAGAAGGCTGCAGTCAAGGTTGATATAGCTGCTGGATCTTGAGGTGGCGAAGTCTTCTGTTGCGAATCATCAGAATCAGAGAGATCCATTTGCAGCTTAATTTATTGAGCAGAATAGTCAAACAGGCAAAGGTCAGAACCAGCAGATACAGCAGTGAAGACAGGGCTGAATCGTAGTACAATACCAGGGAGAAGATCAGGGCAGGCAGCAAACAGTCAAGGTCAAAGAACAAAGCAGAGGTAACGTAGGCAGGTAGCAGACAGGGAGATATCCAAAACGGGCAGGGTCAACAAAACAATCAGGTAGTCACAGAAATAAACGCTCAGAAATGTTCACAGTAGCAAAACAAGACTTCACACTGAGAGCTGCGTGCAGTGCAGCTAAAAAGCCTAGTAAATGAGATACAGCTGGGCATGGTGATTAGAATCAGAACCGGGGCTATTGGGAAATGTAGTGTGGTGAGGGAGTCAATATTCAGGCGAGGGTGCCCTCTGCTGGCTGGAGAGTGAGGTTACAGAGTCTGAGATTGTGACACTATCACTGATCGTACTAATGCCACATATATTCTTTTTAATGATGATCTACTTGCACCCCATTCTCTTCCCCTCAGACATCTCATCACATTTATCACTTTTTTCCCTTTTTCCCTTTTGATATGATCTGCAAATGTCAATCGTGAATCCAAACTTACTCCTAAAAATTTAAAAGTTCCAGTCCTCTCTAAATCTCTTCCATACATTCTTAACTGTTTGCCTTCCTGAACTCTTTTCCTATTAAAAAAGACAGACTGCGTCTTTTCTACAGAAAATCTAAATCCCCAATCAAAACCCCACTCCACAACTTTATCAATTGCTTCCTGTATTTTTCTGACTACATAATCTATATTCCTTCCTCTCTTCCACAACGACCCGTCATCTGCAAACAAAGACCTTCCAATGTCTTCTGGAACTTTTTCAAATATATCATTGATCATAATTATGAAGAGTAATGGGCTTATCACACTCCCTTGTGGTGTACCATTTCCAACTATGTATTGATTTGACATGTCTGTCCCTATCCTCACTTGTATTTTCCGTCCAAAAAGAAAATCCTTTACCCAGTTAAATATTTTCTCTCCAACACCCATCTTATTCATTTTGATTAATAACCCCTCCTTCCACATGTCGTACGCTTTTTCAATATAAAAAAATACCGCTATTAAAGTCTCTTTATTCGCTTGTGCCTTTCTTATTTCCGTCTCAATTCTTATCACAGAGTCTATTGTGCTTCTTCCCTTCCTAAAACCACTCTGACAACTAGCCAATAATCCTCTTTTTTCAATGGCATGGGTCAGTCTATCTACTATCATCCTTTCCATAATTTTATATAGATTAGAAGTTAAAGCTATCGGTCTGTAACTAGTGGGTTTTGTCGGATCCTTACCAGGTTTTCTTATCGGAATCACTACCGCATCTTTCCAGGAATTTGGTAATTTTCCTTCCTTCCATACTTTATTATATACCTCAAGCAACTTCAACTTTGATTTTTCCCCCAATTGTTTTAGCATGATATAACAAACTTGATCTTTCCCCGGAGATGAATGTTTTGCTGTTGTTATTGCTCTTACCATCTCTGCCAAAGTAAATGATTCGTCTAATTCATTTTTAGTATCTTCCTTCCTATTTAATTTATAAATGTGCTGATTAAACGTTATCAATCTTCTCCTTCTTCCTTTTTCCAAATTTTTTGAACTATGTACCTTTATAAATGATTTTGCCATAATTTCTGCTTTCTCTTTGTTGGAAACTGCTGTTACCTCTTCATATGACATGACTGGGTAATCCCACTGTCTCCTGTCTCCCCCCATCCTTTTAATCATTCTCCAGACTTCTCCCACCGGTGTAGTTCTTCCTATTTTATCACAGAAATTTCTCCAACTAGTCCTCTTTGCTTGTCGAATTGTTCTTCTAACCACTGCCTGAGCTTTCTTGTACTGGATTAAATGATTCATTGTATGAGTTCTTTTAAGTAATCTAAAAGCTTTGTTTCTGTCTCTTACCGCCTGATAACACTCTTCATTCCACCAAGGCACCAGTTTTCTATTTTCCCTGTTTCTTCCTTTTGGAATAGCTCCCTCTGCTGCCATTATAATAGCTGTAGTTATCTGGTTGTTAACTTCATCTATACTTCCTAAAACCTCAACCCTGATCATATAATCATCACTCAATTTCTTAAACTTATCCCAATCAGCTTTCCCAAACTTCCACTTAGGAATTATTTCTTCTGGACCTACTTCCAATCTTTGACCTATTGAACAAACGACAGGGTAATGATCACTCCCCACTGTCGTAGATGTCCAAACTTCCCAATTACTATTTCCAGCCAGTGAATTAGACACTAAAGTTATGTCCAAAGCGGACTCTTTCCCTGTTGATACATTGATTCTGGTTCCTCTCCCATCATTCAAACAGACCAATTCTCTTTCATCCATCAAATCCTCTATTACCTTGCCGTTAGCATCTGTATATATACTTCCCCATATTGAACTATGCGCATTAAAATCTGCACACCAGATTATTTTTGATCCATCTTGCCCTCCTAACCTTAGTAGGTTATCTAATTCCAATCTTTTACATGGGTTATAGTAATTAATACTAATTGCCCCTCCACTTTCCCACATCTCCAACACTATGTACTCCTGTTCCTCACCTTTCTCAAGTATTCTATATGGAATTCCTGTCTTTATGAATATGGCACATCCCCCTCCTCCCTCTCCTGTATTCCTATCTCTTCTTATTCCTGTATATCCATGTAATTTAAAATCTAAATTTGGTTTCAACCAGGTTTCTTACACACACACTACATCTGGCTTTTCATCCAACTCATTCAAAAAATGTTTAAATTCTTGTCCATTGGCCAATAAACTCCTAGAATTCCACTGTAAAATTTAAACCATTATTAATATTACCCAATACATGACACTTCTTGACTTGACTGATTTGTAAGGATTTCCCTCACCTCTTCCCATGACAGTCCTACTAATCCTAAGTGGTTAACTGCAGCTTTGACCACCAACTGGATTTTTTCATTTTTGGATTTTACTTCTGCTGTACAATTTATCACACCTGCTATAAAAGTAACTAGTTCCATTTTTGTCACATACATTCCTTCATGGTTACTTTGTTGTTGCTCTTGAGCAGGGGTGTCAAACTCAGTTCCTGGAGGGCCACAGCCCTGCAGAGTTTAGCTTCAACCCTAATTAAACACACCTGATCAGTTAATCAAGTCCTTCAGGCTTATTTGAAAACGGCAGGTGTGTGTGTGTTGAAGCAGGGTTGGAACAAAACTGTGTAGGGCTGTGGCCCTCCAGGAACTGAGTTTGACACCTGTGCTCTTGAGTGACCAAATCTTTGACAATTAAAGCGTCTCATTGGCTTAGGAACAAAGATCCTCACTGGATAGCTCATAAACCCCAAAAATACTTTCTTAGGCACGCTCTCTTCTTCAAAATCTATTGAAACCGTTTCACTGTCCTTTACCACTCCATCTCTTTTTGTTTTCATTCTTTGTACACTCGCAATTTTTGCTCCCTTAATATTCTTCTTTATTTCCTCCATTGTTACACTCAGTGGTACACCTGTAATCACTCCAATCTTTCCATCTTTTTTCCTTGTTCCCACCCTTCCTGTGTTTTCCACCTTACATTTCGCTATATCTTTAATTTTCAGAGCTTTATCCATTTGTCCTGCATCAGCACACCTCACAAATAAATTCCCATCATTAAGGATTTTTGCAAATTCAATGTCCCCAATTTTACTTGCCAGGGTTGATGTTAGCACAAACGGGCTAATCTTCTTCATGATTGCCTGACTCTTTTCATTAAATCGTATTACAACCTCATATTTCTCAACTTCTTTATAAAGAGTCTCCTGTCTTTCTTCATCACTTTCAGACTCATCATGTTTATCACTTCTTACTCTTTTATTCCTTTTCTCTTTTTCATTCGACCGTCCCCTCTTTTCCACCCCACATTCATCATATCTCCCTTCGTTATACTCCATTCTCTCCCCCCTACCTTCCTCTGATCCATTCATGGAGCAGTCAAGCTCCACCGCCTATATATTCCGAAGAATATGCAGTTGTGCAAATTGTGCACGATGAGTTTATTTACAACTCAAATCCAGACAGCAACCGTGTGGCTCACAAACTGCTGTCCATTCACCATCGACTTCCTTCTTCATGTCAGCCTTTCTTTATATGCCAGACAGGTGAGCCTATACAGCGCCCTCTAATGCCTCGTAGTGCTTCTTCACCCTTCCATTCTTACATGGATATGAGAGAGAAAAAAAACCTTGTTACAGATATTTCACTCTGTTACAAGATGATTTAACGAGTTTCTTCCTCTCCTATAGCAATGAATGAATCGAATTTTTCGTCAGAGAGACTACAATGCACTGCCTGATGCAATACTGTAGTAGACCCTTGCATAATTATAATTTTCTTCCAGATATTATCAATCTTGTAAGTTCATAAAGTCATTACTGCTGTCCTGGTTGGAAACGTTTGGGCTAGAAGCTTTATTTTTCGTTAGTTTAGCCACGGTTTCAAATAAATACCTATTATAAATATTTTGTTTATTTTCTTCTAATAGGGTTGAAAAATATGCAGATCTAGCAGCTTTTCTAGCAGCAGTATGCAATTGTGCACTCTTTTCATGAAATGCAAAATACCTCTAGTTTTGTTTTCTTCCAGTTGCGCTCCATTTTTCTGGCCTCTCTCTTAAGGGTGGGGCTCTGGGTCTGCATGATGTATAGTACACCACCTTTCAAAGACATGCCACTTAAGGACTTACATTTTGCTAGTGGGGGGAGCCCTAGCCCTAGCACTAGTCTCTATTACTATTACAATAGTCTCTATTACATCCGCTGGAAGTCCAGCATCTCTTAGCTGGTCCCCCTCAGGGGCCAAACATGAAGGTTCCAAATTTTGGACCGGAGATGGAATATCATCCCCTGTGCCTGAGACAGAAGGTCCCTCCTGTTCGGTATTGTCCATGGCAAACCGCCATGTAAAGGGGACATTGCGTGTTCATCAGTGTTTCCTGTGAAGTGAAGAGGTCCACCTCTGCCTTGTGAAATCTTTCCCAGATCTGACTGACTACATCGAGTTGGAGCTTCCAATCCCTGTGTGTCACCTCCCGTCTGGACAGTAAATCTGCTGCAGCATTTGTGCTTCAGGGAAATGTGAATCGTCATGAGGGACAGGAACTTATCCTGAGCCTAAAGCAGAATCTGCTGGGCTAGTTTGTTCAAACGGCGCAAACGCAGTCCGCCTGGCGATTTTATGTAGGCGACTACTGCAGTGTTGTCCACCCGCACTAGGACATGATAGCCCCTTAACTGGTGAAGGAAGTACTTCAGGGTCATAAATACAGCCATCAATTCGAAGCAATTGATGTGCCAATCAAGATGACAATCTCTCCAGATCTCTTGGGCTGGACGGCTATCTAAGACCGTAACCCAGCCTGTCAAGGAAAGCATCTGTCGTTTGCATTCTGCCATGACAACACGCACCTAGAATGGGACCCAAGGTAAGGAACCGGGGTCTGAGCCACGTAGAAAGGGTACGAAGCCCACAGCACATAACCCATACCACATGGATTTTAGAAAGGGCACGAAGCACTCGGCTTATGCCCTTACTCTTATTTGCCTCTGGGGATTGGGCCTTGGATGAAATCCGCTGGCTCTGAGCCACAGCTGAAATGGTCTCATGTGCAGAAGTCCCAAAGGTATCACCATGGACACAGCTGCAATAAGACCTAGAACTCTTTGAAAATTATGGAAAGTAATTTCCTGAGCTAGCCTAATATTGCTCGGGTGTTTAACCCTCTGGGGTCGGCGGTATCGCTGGCGATACCAGCTCACTTTTCTTCTTATCAGTGCAAAAGAGACTCAAAATACTAAGATTTTGATCTTACATATAAGTGTCATGCATCATTCAATCCTGTTAAGTGTCTCTTTTTTTGTGTATACTCACAATAAAAACAAAATGTTTTGCTTTTTGTCAAATAAAGAAAAATGAACATGTTGCGAGTTTTGCCTTCTCTCTGTCAGTGAAGTCCATTCTGAAACACGTCCAATAATGAACTGTAACTCAGCGAATACTTGTCACACAGAGAGATTTTTCTTTATGAAGCTTGAATTATCTTCTTTTAAATGAAAGTATAATACTTTTAATATAAAAAACAAATATTATCAGTTTATGTAATCTGTATGAAAAGAGAGAGATGTCAGTATTCTTCTTTTCAGCTCATTAAGTGCTAATGTGACCACGCCCACGGAGAGCGCATGCTATTCAAACGCAAATGATCTGAGGCAAGCCGTGCAAACATGCCAACGTCCACATCAGCTGGATAAAACACATCAAGTTTAATAAGAATCATATACTTTACGTAGTCTTGCTACGCTGTGAGGAATAATACTATCGTATTAATCCTGGAAACTTTACCTCAGAAGTGCTGGTAGTTTCATTTCGAGGAGTAACGGATCAAGCTGATGTGAATAGTAAGTTTATTCTTAAGTGCTCTGTTCTAATCGAGATATGGAATAGAGTCTGTAAACCACAAAAAGACTGTTTAAATATGAATTGCGTGTGTGTCTGTGTGTGAATGAATGAATGAACGCGCTGTTGTTTACTACAGCTGTACCGCGCACCTACATTAGTAAACATGTTATTTTTACATGAACATGTCCAAACTATATTGCTATAGCCTACTGAGATGAGTAAAAATAGACTGAAATATGTTGAAATAAAATGTCTTTGTATAAGCAACAAACTGCAAATTAACATTTATATGCTAAAATATCATAAACACGATGTTACAGACTAAATATGAATGTTAAGACAAGATTTCGTTGATTAGTTTTGGATAGATTATAACATTTTTAATGTAAAAAAAAGACTACTGCCACATCAAATAAGCTTTGTTCGCCAATTTCTGCTCATATGTTAAATATATAGTATGGGATGTTTTGTCAAAAATAAAGTAGGTATATTGAATTATCAACTAAGATGTTATTCTAGTGTTTGTTCCAATATTCAAACTAATGAATCCTTACCTTTGAAATACGTATGATAAAATGTATACTTTTTACAAAGAAAGATTACACTTGAAATATTGTTAAAATTTTAATTGTTGTTGTAATTGTAACCTTTTTTTATTGTGTTTTATTAATGACAAATTTGGGGAGAGGAAACATATTCCAAAACTTTCTGAAAGTACAGTATGAGAATTAACAGCACAATTACTAGAAATGTTTACCTTGGATATTATACAATTTGCATGCATATAAAATTTGTGGAAAAAGAAAAAAAAAATTTCAAGACCAATTCTGTAGAAATATATATATATATATATATATATATATATGTATACACACACAAAAAGTGTCTTACAAATTTAAATCAATGTATTGTTTTGTGTAAATGATTAGACAGGATGATTTTCAGATCATTTTGAAGCAAAACTCTAGGCATTAGTTAAAAGTCTTGTGGACACATATTTAGTTTTGTGGCCTTATTTCAGAAACTTTAAGTTTTAGTTTTTTCAATAACCATGCATAATCAATATTCTCTCAAAAATACAAACATGTACATACATGTTGCTCACATATTATGGTAGCCCTGTTTGTGCTAATTAGAGTGTAATGACAACTTTTCCATTAATATGTTTATAAGCAACTGAAAAAAGCACAAATGTCAGGGCATGTCAAAACATCTCAAGGACCCCAAAAACACCTTAGACCCCAGAGGATTAAGATGGACTCGACACATGGGGGGACAGCTGTGCCTGTGGCTAAATACGTTGTCCTCAGGGCAGGAGAGATAATGCTTTTCTTGGCATTAGTGGCTGTAATAACCTGACTGTCTGTCTGGGAGGGGAACATGTTCTATGGCCCCTTTGTCCAGCCGAGTTTGTGGTTCTTTTATCAGCAAGTACGCCTGTTCCAGTTTTACGGTAGTGGAGACCACTCCGTTGAAACGCGGAGGACGGGGCGCAAACTGTATTCTGTAGCCTTTTCCTACGGTTCTCAAAGCCCAAGGAGATATGTTTGGCAGTAGTTTATACAGGGTTCTTTCTTTTTCAGCAGGTACTTTTGGTACGCCGGCCATAGTATGGAGAGCAGCACCAATATGACCCGCTGACCGGACAGAAATCTGCTCCAACTTCGAGCGCTTGCTCTTTCTCCTGTGGCCAGTCTAGCTGTAATGTGGCCACTGCATGACTGACCACCTCGAGTAACTCATCATGCACTTTATCATCGCGGGAGGAGCGCTCGAATGTGGCATTCTCAAAGTCCATCTCCAGGCGGCTATTTCACCATTTAATTCCTCAGAATTAAATGTAGCCAAAGAACAGCCAGACAATATATTAATACAAGCATCCAACTCCTCAAATCAGATGAGTATTAAATAATATCTCAGAATTAAATACAGCCAAATATTAACCAGGCAAGTAAAAACAGTCTGGATGAAAGGCTGAATATAGTTACTTTCATATTAGAGCATTTTCAACAAAAAATCATAAAATTATATCTTGCAAAAACGCACAATTCATGTGCATGCGATCATAGGAACAAGAGAGAAGGGGATTCTCCCGTTTGCGCAGTTCACTCGCATTATATACATATATAGCGGACCCCGTAATATGCGTGTTGCCTTCGACATCAACCAAATTGATTTGGTATACTTTAATGGAGAGCAACTCACAGTGCTTGCACTCGCCATTCTCTCGACATGATACTCTTTTTTTCCCCCCAACTCTTTTCTTTTTGTTCTGGAGAAAGAGAAAGATAGTGAGAAAGGCTTTATTCCTGCCTGACAAAACTAACTCCTTACAAAAGGGATAGTGTTCAGAAAGAAGTAGCACACAAGGCACACAATGCAGTTCTGAAGACAAAGGAACCTGAAAGTGCACCTGTCTCACGTCTATTTATAGCCTCAGATATGCGCATTCCGATGACGTCATCATCAGAGGTTATTTAAGCCAAATTCTTAGCGCGTTTGACACACTTGTTAATATCCCGTCAAACAAAGATATTTTCCCTTACCCCTTAAATCAGCGCAGCATTGAGAGTAGCTTTTGAAAGGCAACTGTGAAAGGAAACTTTTGGTTAATGCATCAATCCTAGGCTAACGTTACAATGAAAGTTGTTTAACTGCATCTGTGAGCTATCTTAATTTAATGTCACAATTGAAAGTATTTTTTCTGTTAAGGTTGTAATTTAGAAACATATTGAAAACGGTCTTCGGCATTCTCCTCATCACATAGTCCAGCATTAAAAAGTCCAGAGTAAAAATCAACTGCAAGTTTTCAAATTTCATTTGGATTGTCCATAATTGTCCTATCTGGACATCTTAAATAAAGCATAGGATTATGCTGCACCACATTTTGCTCAAATTTAAAGAAATAATTGCTAGGAGCAACCATATCCTTAATTGAACAAAAATGTGCCCTTATTAATGCATTTGTAACTTGGTCTTGCAATATATGTTTCAATTTTAGCTTCTTCTTACTTAATTCAAAACTTTTTTGATTCCTTCTTCATTGTCCAGAAACATCTTTTCCATTTCTCCCATTTCACATTGCAAACTTTGAACTGTATCTATAGCTTTTTATATTTGAGACTCATAGCTTTGACAAAATTAATATGTGCCTTTCAAACCTCCCACAATTCACTTGTATCAATGTGTCAAAAATATTTTTATCATTATGTGTCATAATTATTTTTCTGTAATCTCATTTTTCCCAAAGATGGGTAAAAATCTTACGAATTAACATTATATTATAAATTCTTATAACAATGCCAATAATACTGCAATCTAAAAGTCGTTTTTTACTGTATTTATATCTATAGTTACCATATCTATAGTTACTCAGAGAAATCACTAGAAATGATAGCAGCATTCATCACTCTATTAGTAAAAGACTTACTCATATAAATCCTGTCTAATCTAGCCCCCTTAAAGGGATAGTTCACCCAAAAATGAAAATTCTATCGTTTACTCACCCTCAAGTTGCTGAACACAAAATAAATTATTTTGAAGAATGCAGTAGAGTCCATCAACTGTTTGGCTAACCATATTCTTCTAAATATATTTTTTGTGTTCAGCAGAAGAAAGAAATTCATACATGTTTGGAACAACTTGAGGGTGAGTAAATGATGACAGAATTTTCATTTTTGGGCGAACTATTCCTTTAACTTCATTATTTCTTACTTTGATAAATGCATACTGTATACATGTATACTGTTCACTCTGTATCACTCAAATCATGTTCTTGAATCACCTTAGAAAGTACTACACCTGATTGAAAATTAGGTCCATTCCTATCAACCTTATAATCTTCAGTAGAGTTCCAGTCTTCAGCCATACAGCTATATTTTATCATAGCCTATTTTAATGTCTTTTACTGATTGTCATTTTCATCAGAAGTTTTCTCCTTCAAGTGCAAATATCATCTTCTCGCTGACTCAGAAGAAGAAGATAGAAGCCTTTCTGCTCGCCGTTGAAACAAACCTCCAGCAGCGGATTAACGGGATTCAGTGACTGCAGCTGACTCGGCACTTCTACTCTGCGGCTATCCAGTGACTCTTTAAGAGCAAATTTCACTTAAAAAGAGCAAATTATAAGCAATGTTTTTTGCAAAATGTCATGCCACGAGTGTGGCTCATGCAGGGCTCCCCTGCTTCCCTCGAATCAGCACAAAGAGCACATCGCTTGCCTGGGCCATCCCCACACAGAGGCTGCACTCACAGAGATCAGCTTTTCTCACTGCGAGAGCATTTCAGAATTTCAGTCCTGGATCCCCAGGATGGTTCAGCTCTGTCAGCAGCCCCATGGCCAATTCCACTGAGGAGGGACTTCCTCTTCCAAGCAGGAGGGACAATTTGGCATCCCCAACCTGAGTTGTGGAGCCTCCATATATGACCGCTCAATTGGAGCCTTCACTTCTTTCCTATACGCTCCTATGCAATCAATTGGGGAAAATGACTTGGTCATCAAGTTTCTCAGAGGGGCCAGGAGGCTGGAAGCATGCTATCAGAATTTTTGTCTCCCTCCTCCCCAGCACCACCTGCCTAATTTGGTTTACATGGGATTTATTTATGACTAATTATTAATAACATGTTTTACATGATAGCCACAGCATTTCTGTGGGTGTCTTTCTACTTGCTTTGCAGCCACAGCATTTCTGTGGGTGTCTTTCTACTTGCTTTGCAGCAGCAGCAGCCTAAGAGAATATATTACACCCAGGCGAGGCCACTAATACTGTCACATCCAGTAATATGAATATGACAGTTTTTCTCAAGAATTGTCATGACTGAACTAATGAATATAAAAAGTTAGCATTGCTTGTGCTTTCACACAGTCTCTTTGTACCTGTGAATGAGAGATTTTCACCCTTTCATTGAAGATGGTCCAGAGAACACTCTGGTGACAGGGTGGAGTGGTTAGTGAGCCATTGTAGCGGAAATATTGGCTGAGGTTTTCAGGCAGCAGTGACTGTATGTCAAATGCAGGGATAGCCACCTTCTGCCCTGAAATAAATCAAACAAATATTAAAAGTTGTAAACATTTAAATGAAATTGTATGTCTTGTATGTTGATTTACAAAGCAACCCAAAAGGCTGAAGCACGGTAATCACACATATACAGTAGACATACTCGCACATGCACACAAATACATGCCTGCATATCTGATGCGGCCCAGATAGTTGAGAATACTACCATATGCCTGGTTAATCTCTTCGCCTGCCTGAAAAAACAAACAACTGAATGAGATAAAGTTTGAGTGGTAATATATATATATATATATATATATATATATATATATATATATATATATATATATATAACAAAAATACTACATGGATATAGGGTTTGATTAAAGAGAAATAACCTCAATTAGAATCCCTAACACAGCCAGGCCATTTTCTTGGGTCTCGGCTTCGGATATATTAGCATACACCTCTTTATTGTAATGGACAATATGGAGCTGAGAGAAAAGAGAGAGTGTGTGTTCAGGTTATAATATATTTAGGCATCTTACATAAGACATGTTTTCTTTCATAGGTTCGCTCAACGTTGTGAAGTACCTGACACTATAGAGTGGTGCAGGTATGATGCAGGTTGTAGGCCAAAACTCGGAAGCAAGTTAGCATTTTAACACATTCGGTTCCATCGTCCCGAAGTCATTGGGTTTTTGGTTAAATGGCTGAAAATGGTTCTATATAGTGCAAACTACTGATACAGCATTGAGTGAACCTATGAAAGTGATCATCTCTGTTACATATGTAACCTTGGTTCACTTAATGGGAACAAGACACTGCGTAGCTGACCATGCTACTTTCTTAAAGATTTGTGTATATAGCCCTTGTGTTTCCTGTGTTTGTTGTTTGGTGTTGTTTTCAGATCAGGACAAGGACTCAGTCTGCAGGCTCCAAAAAAAAAAAAACTGTTTTAAACTGAGATAATTTCAAAAAGGCAACAAAAAGGCTGTCAATAATCCAGACCAGAACTCGACAATCCAGATAGGAACAATCTCAGTGGCCCTTCCGGGGTAGCATTCATCTGGTAGATGAAAGTAACGGCTGAAGAGCCAGAACAAGGCGTGTAGTGCAGCGGGGGGCGCTGTTGAGGCGGGGGGCTGGCGGCAGTATCCCACACTGCAAAGTATCCCACAAGACATGGCAGAACACAAGACAATGAGGCGGAATCCAACAAGACACAGCAGAACACGACACAATGAGGCTGGAACATACGCTTGCACAAAAAACGATCTGGCACAACACACTAGAGGGAACTAAATAGGGGACTAAAGGATTAAACTTATACAGAACAGGTGGAAGGAGTGAAACAATAACGAGCTAATGAATAGAATAACAAGGGGGTGGGATAAGATGCCACGATAACAGAGAAGCACATGGTGAACTGTCAAATCGAACCCATGTTTTCCAAACCAACACAAACACGACAGAGACAGGGAAAAAACGGACAGATCAGCCCAGGGACATGACAGTTGTCAGTTTGTTTTTCTGTGCTCAGTTCTCCTTGTGTTTTGTTTTCTGGTCTTTAAGTTAATTGTATTTTTTGTTAATGCATTTGGATCCTGCTCTCCTCGTATCTGAGTTTTATCTACAGTACAGAACAGTAGACCAAGAAATGGATACAGCAGAGGAGCTCTTGTACCTTTTGTCATGACATTCCAAAACCCTCTAGTTCAGTGGTTCTTCCCCTGTCATTAGTGCTTCCCATGGTGGTTTCCACTATCCTGTGTGTGTGGGCCATGCAACCGTTGGACACCCATGCCCTGAGAAGGTGGTATCCGCACCTGGACTCTCTACCACAGTCATGGAGGCCCTTCCTGCTTGTTCTGTTACGGTCACACAGCCTGTCTCTGAGTTCCCAGTGTTTCCTGACTGTTTTGTCACAGCTAGCCCTGCTTGCTCCACCGTGATGGTCTCCAGCTTTGCTGTAGTCTCCTGCTCTGCCTGCACTGCCCTGGTGATCTTCTACGGCACTCTGGTGGTCTTCTGCTCCGTCTGCGCTGACCTGGTGATCTTCTGCTCTGCCTGTGCCACCCTGGTGGTCTCCTGCACCCCTCTAATGTTCCCTACTTTAATTGATCTAGGAGCTTATCTTTATTAATATCGCAGAATGGAACTACTTATGTCGTAAAAATTGTTGTTATAATTCTTTTTAATCTATTTCTTACTTAAATTTTCTTTTCTTTTTTTTTTTAGCACATTCCTGTTGTCTCTCAACAATGCTCTACCATCACACACAGAAGGCAGCACAATACTGATAATCTGCATCCTATTTGCTCCTCTTCTAATGCACCTCTCTCTGTATCTCTCGAATTGTCAGTCAGCAGTCAGCAAAGCTGACTTCATTCCAGCCTTTGCAACTCAATATACTCTCAATATCTTGGGCTTGACCGAGACCTGGACTTTCTAACAACTTCTCTTTCTCTCACACCCCTCACCAGTCTGGGAGGGATGAGGGCACAGGTCTTCTCATTTCTAACAATTAGAAGTACTCAACTCACTCTTTTCTTTGTAATAACATTTCGTTTGTATTTCATGCTATTACAGTAACATTTCCTGTTAAAATCCATATTGTAGTCATGTATCGCTCCCCAGGTCAGCTAAGTACCTTTGTAGAGGAGCTGGATGTGCTGCTGTCCTCATTCCCTCATTCTCATCCCACTTGTAGTCTTTGGGGATTTCAACATCCATATGGAGAAGCCTTATGCAAAAGACATCCACTCTCTCCTAGCCTCATTTGATCTAAAACAGCTCATCACCACAGGTACTCACAAATCAGGCTTCAAACTTGACCTAATTTACACGCGCAAGAACACAGAAAGTTTTTGGTAAAACATCAGCACATTTCCGATAGGGCTGCAACAACGAATGGATAAAATTATTAATAGAGTTGGCAACGAATTTCATTATCGATTCGTTGTGTCGCGTGATTATTCCGCCAGTCAATAATTCGCAGAGATGTTTGAGATGTTATAAATAAAAAAAGTTGAGTTGAGCGCGGAGCTGAGCAGATCTATGAGGCGCCGGACTAGACTGGACCGAGTGTGTCTGTGCGCAAGAGAGACTGAGTGTGTCTGAGCATTAGTAAATTGGTACATACTAATATATTATTACTATATAAGAGGCATGGAAGTTCGATAAATGGACAACAATATAAATAAAAACAATTTAATTCTTACCACTGAATTAGCAGACTGTGATTTGAATCAATAGACAGAAGATGAAAACACTTTCTTGTCTGTCCCAAGTACCACTACAAGAGGAATATTTTTTCCACAATTTTCGCAGCACTGAATTTTTCAATCTTTACTCTAAATGACTCAGAGAAAATTCACTATATGCTCGGAAAGAATGAGCAGCAAAATACCTTACACACCATATGAGGTGGTCAATCCATTGTATTTGTTTTTTATATTATTTTATATTGTATTCATATTTTATATACATTGTATTTATAATTAATATTAGGATAGACTAGAGATATTATCTTCTGTAATAATTATTATTATTGCTATTATTATTACCATTATTATTTGTATTATTATCCATGCACAAGACTTGTTTTTTGTGTGCATTTGCTTGTCAAATAATGTAAAAAAATTTGTTAAGGATTATAACATCTTTGACAAAAAACAAAACAAAACACAAGTTTGTGAGTGTGTGCATCTGTGAGTGTGAGAGTTTGTGAGTGTGTGCGAGTGTAGTGTAGAGAACAAGTTCTGACGTTCAAACAAATCCTGTTAAGTTTTCTGATTTGTATTTTTCTTTATTTTTTCTAAATTATTTATTGTTCTGACAGCTCAGATCCCTTTAAACAAAAATATACATCATTTTGTGCACTTTATTTTGAAAAAACCTATATATTTGACAGATGTAAAGCATACATGTGTATGTTTTTTTGTGTTAGTCCATTTTTGCACTGGATTTTTTGCACTGTGAATTTGCACTGTCAGTTCTGTTTTTGAATAAAGGGTTGGAAATTAATGCTTTTTTGTTTTTTTTTTGTATCCGATTCATCGATTAATCGAAAAATAATCGTTAGTTGCAGCCCTAATTTCCAATCATTTCTTCATTACTTTTAATCTAGAACTTACTACTTGTGCACCACCAATCCCTCTACCAGTTGCTTTTGGACAAAACCTGCGCTCACTTTCTCCCTCCCATTGTCACGGTTCATGGATCCGTGCTTTCATTTTGCGTCTGTGTTGGATCATCTGTCTAGAGTTTTCGTCAGCCTTATGGATCTTGTCTGACTTTCCTGAGTACTGCTATCTCGCTATCTCTGTCCTTTGCTGTCTCTAATAAACTGTTATTCGCACTTGCACTTGGATCTTGAGACTCATCATTGTGACACCCATCTTTCCTAAGTTGTGTCATTGTCTCTTCCCTAATTATCATCTCTGGATGTAAATACCGCTACAGACACTTTATGTACCACTTTAACTTCTTGGCTAGTCAATATTTGTCCTCTCTCTTCCAGGCCAGTGATGGGGAAGCTACTCTCAAACTGTAGCTTGACAAGCTACAAGCTACTCATAAGTTAAAGTAGTTAAGATACAGTCAAGCTACCCTTCTGAAAAAGTAGTTAGCTACACAATAAGTTACTATCAAAAAGTAGAAACTTTTTAAAAATTAGTACATTGAAACTACTTAAAATTGGATACAAAGGAGTAGTCAAAAATGCATTTTAAACTTAAAGCACATGCGCTAATGGAGCTTGCAGCATTCTGAGACCGGCCACAAACTATTTAAAGGAACACTCCTCCGTTTTGTGAAATAGGGCTTATTCACCGTCTTCCCTACATTAAGATAGGTGGGCAAAAGCATTTTTGTCTCAGTGCATGCATTGTCTTAGTTTGGCAGCCCCGACACTAGCTTAGCTTAGCATAATGAATGGAATCCTATGTTGTCAGGTAGCATGTCGTGAGTAAAAGTGATAAAAAAAAATGTAATTACTTCTTGTGGCCTGCGTATTCACAACGAGTACAAATAGCAATGCAGATTAAGACTAGGCAATTTCCTAGGCAGATATTGACTTGGGACTATATTGGGGGGAAGCACAGACGAAGCACTGCTACTTGGGCGCAGAGATTTCACGCAACACCTGAAATCCGTCAACATACAGCGTGACCTGCACCGAGTATCTTCGCTTTTGGATTATGTTGAGTTTGAGAAGTTACAGCTACAGTTACAGCAAACATGGTAAATGCCTGCATAGCAAAAGGTTGTGAGAACGCAAAGGACATACACTCACACCACCAGTTCATGTTGGCTCTCATCCTCACGTCCTCTGTCTGTTGAGCGATCGCAACCTCCTCCTGTCGTTCTATATCCAAAGCATGCAGCTCCTCAGAAATTCTCTGGTTCGTAGAGGTATGGTTCTGGATCTTGACTGTCTGAGAAGTTTCATCTCTCCCAAAATCCGCCATGTTCATCGCCATTCACTATGTCTACTGTAGGAAAAATAGCTAGCTACTATTCACACCAGTATGTTGACAGAAGTTGGGGGATTTCCATAGGGCATTTCAGTATGAATTCAGCGCGAAATGACTGCGCCCAAGTTCGCCTGTGATTCGCCCTAATATAGTCCCAAGTCTATATCTGCCTAGGAAATCGCCTAGTCTTAATCTGAATTGCTATTTGTACTCGTTGTGAATACGCAGGCCACAAGAAGTAATTAGGTTTTTTTATTTTTTTTATCACTTTTACTCACGACATGCTACCTGACAACATAGGATTCCATTCATTATGCTAAACTAAGCCAGCGTCAGCACTGCCAAACTAAGACAATGCATGCACTGAGACAAAAATGCTTTTGCCCACCTATCTTAGTGTAGGGGAGACGGTGAATAAGCCCTATTTCAAAAAACGGTGGAGTGTTCCTTTAATTAGATCACAGCCTTTGCCGTGTGATAAGCGCAGTGATTTTGTTTTCAAAGCAATGGCGCAAAAAACAATGTTGGTGATCTTTTAGGTTCATAATAAAACTATAACGGGACATCACTGCAATTATTAACCAGAAACAGACATTTGATTTAGAGTGCGATAAAGCAGGATAATTAATCAATTTTAAAAGGCTATAATTCACCTGAATGTGTTTTAAGTCTTTAACACAGACAGCATTTTAATCTTTTGTTTTCATAAATTACAGTGGATTCATGTGAAATATCCCGCTCCTGTTCGTCCTTACAGAAAGCTGCAAGATGCGTGATAAAACAATAGATAGTAGTAATGGACAATTTTAGTTTGTGATCTAATAAGAAGAAGACGCTGCACTGCTTCAATGCTTTGCATGCTCGTCAAAACTCAAAATGGAATGTAGCTTTTGGTCGCGCTACAATGCCACTTGTTGGAAAACGTAGTTAGCTACTGGTTTTAAAAGCAACTGAGCTAATGTCAAGCTACTGAAAAATTTTGTTAAGCTAGTAGCGTTGCTACTTGTAGTTAGCTACTCCCCAACACTGCGTGCTACTCCCTCTTACCCATGGTTATATGATGTTCTTCGTGAACACCGGCAGCAGAGAGAAAATGGAGTAAATAAAAAAAAAAAAAACTCTGACCTGACTTGAGTATATATCAATCTCTGCTCTCATCCTTTTCTGTTGAAGTCCATGCTGCAAAATCTTCATATTTAGACAAAAAGATCAACAGCACTTCAAACACATGCAAACTTTTCAAAACATTCAACTCTCTCTTCTGTCCCTCTCCACCACCAGCTAATGATTTTGCTCATTTCTTCACTGACAAAACTACAACCATCAGCACACATTAAACACATCACTTGTAGATAGTTACAGACCTGTCTCTTTTCTTCCATTCATAGAGAAAACACTTGAACAAGTTTTATTCAACCAGGTATCGTCTTTCTTTTCACATAATAACCAGCTGGACGTTAACCAATCTGGTTTCAAGAACGGCCATTCAACCGAGACTGCATTACAACCGGTCACTGAAACTTGCGGATTGTGAAAGCTGATCACAAATCATCAGTTCTCATTCTCCTGGATCTATCTGCTACCTTTGACACTGTGATTCATAAGATCATTCTGTCCACCCTCTCATCACTGGGCATCATAGAAACTCCACTTCAATGGTTTGAATCCTATTTCACTGGTAGATCTTTCAGGATTTCCTGGAGAGTGAAGGTATCCAAAGCACATCAACTGATCACTGGGGTACCTCAGGGTTCAGTTCTTGGACCCCTCCTCCTCTCCATATACACTACATCACTGGGACCCATCATACAGGCACATGGTTTCTCCTACCATTGCTATGCTGATGACACACAGCTCCACCTTTCATTTCAACCAGATGATTCCACAGTAGCAGCACAAATCTCAAGCTTTCTCGTGGTCATCTTGGCATGGATGAAACAACATCACCTGCAGCTCAACCTGGCAAAGACTGAGCTTCTCTTCTTCCCTGCCAATCTGACTCTACAGCACAATTTCACTATCCAGCTAGGTTAATCATCAATTACCCCATCAAGGTCGGTCAGAAATCTTGGAGTAATCTTTGAGGACCAGCTGACCTTCAAACACCACATTGCAAAGATAGCTCGGTCATGCAGGTTTGCACTACACAACATCAGGAAGATCAGGCCTTTCCTTACTGAGCATGCAACACAACTTCTCGTCCAGGCCCTGGTCATTTCTAGGCTTGGTTACTGCAATGCTATTCTTGTTGGACTTCTATTATATGAAATCAAACCTCTACAAAAGGTTCAGAACACTGCAGCACATCTTGTCTTCAACTAGCCCAAAAGGACCCACATCACGCCTCTCTTTATCTCTCTGCACTTGCTGCTCGCATCAAGATCAAGGCATTGATGCTTGCTTACAGATCTGTCACAGGCTCAGCACCCTCCTATTTCCACTCGCTCTTACGAGTCTACATCCCTACTAGAAGCCTTTGATCGGTAAATGAGTGATGGCTTGTGTTACCATCACAGAGAGGCACAAAATCACTCTCCAGAACATTTTCGTTCACTGTTCCTTGCTGGTGGAATGATCTCCCCACCTTCATGCAGAATGCAGAATCCCTGACAATATTCAAAAGACAGCTGAAAACTCGTCTCTCTCATGAGCACTTTACCTCATCAGAAAAATAATTCTATGCTTTCACTTTCCTTTAATCCCTCCATATTCTAGCTTATTCTACTCTAAGCAATGTCTGAAACTTTGTATTATGAGCACTTCTTGTGTTTATTTGCCACTTTACGATGAATCGCTTGCTGTACTCCTTTTACCTCATTTGTAAGTCACTTTGG
Organism: Gila orcuttii; assembly: GCA_026230005.1. NCBI lineage: Eukaryota > Metazoa > Chordata > Actinopteri > Cypriniformes > Leuciscidae > Gila > Gila orcuttii. The sequence continues at coordinate 12,047,864 of JAPDVR010000018.1, forward strand.
ATAAAAGCGTCTGCAAAATGAATAAATGTGAATGTAAAAGATCACATAATGAAAAGGATGTTAAAAATCACAGCTGATATTATTTCAGGTTCACACTGGAAATGGACAGTAAACTTGATTGCATTGCATTGTGTTAAACTGCACTCCATACAGTTTGGTCTGTTCTGTACTGCACGTTTTGGAAAATGTAGATATTCCATGCTTACATAAAATTTACATATATGCACATTATATATACACTATCTACTCCAGAAATTGTGAGAGTAGAATGGTAGTATGTAGTGATGTCGCTAGGTTTCTGGGCACCTTGTACAGTTTATTGCATTAGGCCCCCTTGAAATTGCTTTTCCGGGGCTGTAGGCCCCCTGTAGTCATTCCCACCTTTCCCCCTACTACTGACCCCCCTTGTAGTATGCTATTCTGAGCATATAGTCTAAATAAAGACATAAGTAATCTACTAATGAGAAAAAAATTTGAGCAATGCAGCAGTCAGTGTATTGATCTCTGTCTAGAGATATTTTTAAGCGGTATTTAAAAAATATTTACACTGATACACATGCACACACCTCTGCGGAAGTGCTCTGTCCATTAATGGTGTGTTCACTTCCTGTAGCTACGCCCACTCCATTACCCCAGTGCAGGTGCAGCTGTACAGCACTATAATACCATGGCAACCCAGCCAAGCCCATCCAATGTGGCAATGACATCTGCACTGTGTGAGAAAACAAGAGGAAGTTCGAGGTAAAGAAGAGGGTCATGTTTAACAAACTGCATTTGGTCACACTTTATATTAGCTGTCTTTAACTACTATGTACTTACATTAAAAAATAATTGTTGAGTACAATGTACTTATTGTGTTCATGTTGTATTGCAAAATACTTGCAGCTATTAAGGTAGGATACTGTTCAGGTCAGGCACATGATTGGTGATATGTTTGGGTTTAAGGGTGGGTTAAGGGGTAAAGGAAGGATCAACAGTGTAAGTACAACATAAAAACGTATGTACACAATAAGTTCATTGTATCAAATTATTAATTTAAATGTTAGTACAGTACATAGTAGACACTCCATATAAAGTGGGAACCAGTATTTCACTGTCACACAGTTTTATGCTCAAATGTTGTTATATTTGTTGTTAAAGTTGTGACACCTAAAAGTAACAGTAGTAGCCACTCTTAAAAAATGTATGAATTTCATTGCAATATTCAAAGTCATTTATGAATTTATAAGAGGGAATTTAGCATCCAAGTACTTTTTTCAAAAAGTATCACTTTATCTAAAGTACATTTTTTAAATAATGCTAAATCTTAAAGGGGATGTCTAATGCTATTTCATGCATTGTGACTTATATACACTGTGAAAGAGTTAAAGAGTTTAGGATTCTTATCCTAAACATGGCCAAAGTTTTAAAAAAAACGATTTGGATGTATGACACCAACATATGAGTACTTTTGTGCCAAAATATACTCCTTCAGGTTTCCTTTTTAAGTTTCGGAAAGTTTTTTTTTTTCGAGTATGGCCCTGCATGACATCATAAAGGGCGGAATTCCTTGTATGGGCACTTCTCCCGGAAGAGCGCGTGCACACATCAACCAGAGCGTCCATCAACGTGCTTATTTCAGGTTATGCCGAGTTCACACTGCCGGATTTTTCGGCGACAGGTGGTTTGACATTGCATGACTTTGCAATAGGAAGAATCGCCGACAACTCTGTCTGGTCCACAAATGGTCCGTTTCATAAACTCTTTGGAGATATGAGATTGGCAGAAACTGTGTGGGTTTTGTGCCCTTTATGCCTTTTAGTTAGAATTTATTTTGAATTTGCTATAAAAATTAAGATATTAAGAAATGTTAAACATAAACGTCATGATTGAAACCATATGTATTGTGAAAAGAATTATAGTAGTAAAATTGACTTGAGTTGACTTGACAAAATTATCACCAAACGGGTGAACATAATCGGGTTGTGTATGGCAAAAAATTTTTTTTTTTTTAATTTCTAGGAGTAGCTTAAGTGTGTGACCATTTTGAATGGGTGAAAAAGATAAATTTACCTGAATGGCCATTATTGGAGAGGGTGAATGGTCTGTTACCAGGCTGGTTGTATCCCAGGGGCTGCACAGGGATTAGCGTTGGGTCATGTAGTATTTGCGATGTGTCCACATTTATGGGTGACTGGCTGGAACCACCACAGTCAGGAAAAAACTCAGCCCATTCTGGCTGTCCCACAGCACCTAATACAACCAGAAAAGGGTGGCACAGCGAGGTGAAATTTGGTGTGGCAATCAGTCAATGAAAATGTGTGTGGAATTATAAATTATATAAACGCTAGTAAGTTCAAAATAAATCAAAGCATATAGGGAGAATGTGTGTGTGAGTGTTTACATTATGTTCTGAAAGCTCATAATGAAGTGCTAGCTAAGTGTTAAGTCATGCAAAGTTAATGAGGAAACACATGGTTACAAACCCATAAACTACACACACGTTATAAGTGCTGAAACATTCTGTAGTGAAATTATCTATTGAAAGAAAAAGGGGGGACAGAGCAACTAAACAATAAAAAATAAAGAAAAGGTAGAAAAAAGTTGTTTTATTGGATAACAAGAGAAAACTTTGCATATGAGTCTGGGTCTTTCAGCTTGGTGCCAAGTCAGTTCTGTGTACACAGGGATTAGAGGCCCACTCAGTCTCACTGTTCACCACGAATATCCCCCAAACCCCTGTTCCACTCCAAAATGTGGGGAGGGGGAGGCAGGGTTGCTCTCATTGATCTGTGGTTGCTAAGGAGATCTCTATGACAACTGCAAGACACATATTCCATGCCTCTGTCAGTTTACCTCTTGCATGCTGTCCCAAACATGGACAGGGAACAAAACATCACTCAACCAAGTAACTGTTTTATTCAGAAATAATGAGTTGAATCACAACAATGGCACACACATTGTACAGCCCTGAAAATGTGTCCTGGAATGTGTGTGTAGGTATAACAGTAGAGATCATTCCAACAGAAATCTTGCATAAGTAAAATTTATTTTTGTTCAAAGAAAAGAACAATATACATCATGTCATTGTGGCATTATTATATGTCAGTGAAGCACATTTTGACAACCCCTCATTTCTCTCAGTAATTTACTGTAAATAAAAACGCAGAATACAATGTTTTTCTTCATTATCTGCATAAATTAAATGTATTGCTCCAAATACAAGCATGCCTTATAAATACTTAAATATTATATTACAGTACAATAATGAGAATTTGCATATTAAATAGGCTTAATTGTCATAAAATTGTCATCATCTAAACAGTTTTAAAATAGACTTAATTTTAACTAAGCAAAATATAATTGATTTGATTTATTTAATTTATACAAATTATTGATGGGTTGTATGAGACTCACCCGGACATTATTTTGCATTTCACCATACTGTTATTTTTTTATTGCTGTTGTGTATTTAGTTCTGGACACTCATTAGCACAGATTTAGTACCAGTTTAGCGTATGCAATGCAAAATATGGCTAAATAAGCTTTTCCAAAAGCCTTATTACGACAAGAATGTCACAAGATTACAATGGGTTGTTCCAAAATGGCACTGCTGTTCAAGCAGAGCAGCCTCCTATTCTTCATCATGCCATTCTTTTGTATCAAATTAAGCTCCCCACTCCCTCTCCCCTCTGTCCTCTCTCTCTCTCTCTCTCTCTCTCTCTCCTAAACTCTGCACTCTGTCCATGTGAGTAGGAGATGCTACTACGGAAGAGATTAAATGGAAGTAACAGAGTTTGAAAAGAAAAAGAAGAACATAATTGAGAGAAAAGGTAGGCTTGATTAAAATATGGAAATATTATTTTCCAGGAAAAACAACCAAATAGCCAAATTCATCCAAATCTTCAAAAGGCTTTTTCACAGAAACTTTGAACCAAAGTAATTCATAAGTATTTTCCATTATGCATATAAAGTGAAATAAAATCTGTCACAAAATCATGGAGAATGAGAGGGAAAAAAATAAAGAACTGTATTACCTGCATATGTCCATTCTTTTGCTAAAAAAAAGGAAGAATATGATAAGGTTACAACAGATTCGCTGAACATTTTAGCACTTTTTAATTTTTTTCAAACACTTTTCAAACAGTTTGTGTCTGACACATCAGAGCAGTTTAATTATTCCACAATTAAACGTTACTGAAGCATCAAAACTATAATTCCTATAACTTGTTCTCTTTTCATCTGTGTTTAGCAGCAATGATCATTGTTACAAAATGCTATTGTATTAATAATACATTACTAATCAAAGTTTTACCTGTTCCTGAGCACTCCACACACTTCAAAAAGAGAGAAAAATACACTGTTATCCAGACAAGTTCCATGCTTTCACCCTCCTCTCCACAGGCCTCACACACTCACACAACGAGAAGCTGGTATAGACACCCCAGTAAACATGTAGAAATGGTGGAAATACAAGTATTAAAAGGTCAACAGCACGGCTTGAAAAATGTATGTATCGAAAAACATTCACAAAGAAAAAGTAATTCTTGGTCCTTTTTTGTATCTGAATGATTTGGTCCAGCAAGCTGAATTGTGGAAGAGAGAGGCCATTGCATGCCACAGAAGAAGATTAAGAGTTACACCATGAAGAGAGAGAGAGAGAACCGGAAGGAGAAAAGGACAAATGAACGAGAAAATCACTTGCTGCTGGACACTGAAAAATGTGTATGACACAACTAGCTGAGAGGGGGAGGACTGAGGCAAAGCCTGATTGAAGGGGTACTGAGGTGATAATAAAGAGAGAGTGAATAGAGACAGTCAGAGAGAGAGAGAGAGAGAGAGAGATAGAAAGAAAGTTCAGAATCCATTTAGTTTATTTACTGTAAACTGCAATCAATGTTTTACAAACTTATTTGGCATGCACTACCAACTACCAAATTGTCAATTTCACAGTGCTGTTAAAAAATCGACAGTAAACAAAAAGATATGCTATACATGATAATGCAAACATTGATTAAAACATCATAATTTACAGATACATGACATTTGGCTATTTTTATTTCTCAAACGGAATGTAACTGAAGTAAATTTATGTAAATAATTTTGTGTTGAATATAAAAAGAACGTCTGTTTCTAAAGCCCAAAGGTAATTTAAAGGGGTTCTTGATTATGATTTCACTTTTTTAACTTTATTTAGAATAATGTAATGTTGCTGTTTGAGCATAAACAATATCTGCAAAGTTACGACGCTCAAAGTTCAAAGTGATTTTTAAGGACTACAACAAACAGCTGGTAGGGACTACAATGAGCTTCTTCCCGGGTTGGTGACATCAGGAACACTAATGTTCAGTTGCCCTGCCCACTGATTCGAGCACAACAAGTAGTAAATAACAGACGTGATGCTAACACTGGATCGAGCAACCAAGCAATAAACATGCCTTTGAAGACTGCAAAATGTTGTGCAGTGCCAGGTTGTGGAAAAAAAAAAACAGTAGCTGCATTGGATTTGCAGAGAGCCTGAAATTAAAAAAGTATCAAATTCATAATCTGCCTTACAGTCGTGAAGTGTGTCCCTGGCTTAAGTGTGTTCAGTTCAGTCTTAGAATGTTTCAGCTAGTCAAGTGTGTCCCCAGCTTTTGCTATTTCCATATGCAAAGATGTTAGCCAATCACAGCAGTGGGCATTTATACTGAAGTCTCACAGCAGACACGCCGCTTAAAACAGAGGGTTAAAATCAGGGAAGGAAAAATGCCTTTTATTTATTTTATGTAAAAATCATACTAACATTATAAGTGCACCCCAGGAAACATTATAAAATAACAAAATAATGCAGTTCATGACCCCTTTAAGGCTTTATTGCACTTCATTATTCAAACTCTGGAGGACAGTAAACTTCTTCCTTTAATTATCCCTATAACTTTTGAGCACTTTAATCTATAAAGTATATTCTATAATCTACTGGGTGTTGTGGATTTTTCTTATTTGTTTGTATTTAAATGTTAGATGTCAGCTTTAAAAAAATACACGATACAAACATTTGAACTATAGTTGATGTGTTATGTGATAATGTTTTGTTAACTGACTGTTTATTTTGATTGTTCTGTACTTTTCCCCAGTCATCTAAATGGCAAAACATGTCCCAAACAACCTGAATTCTCCCTAACATGCATGCATAGGCCTAAACGTGTTTTGAAATACTTACGTTTTATTTAATGTTATTAAGATTTATTTAATACTACACTGTAACCGGTTTCTGTAATTTGAACAGTATTTGTACTGTAATATGTAGAGTAAGATACTGTAAAATGTGTATACAGTAGGCTGTTACTGTAAACAGCAAAGGATTATGGGAAAATGGGATATGGTCACTACTGTAATTCTTCTCTACTGTAAATAGATTACATTACTTTAAATGAGTCCTCCCCGCAAGATAACTGTTATAAACATGAACCTCATCTGAAAGGCAAAGGGGAGGTGTTGCTGTAATTTACAGTAATATTTTCAAAATTACTAAGAAGTCTAGTTTCAAATATAATTCTTTTGAAGTGTTGGTGCTTAATGTAACAATATATAGTGCAAATGATGAATCACGTTTAAGATTTGTGCTGACTACTGTATACAGGACACCAGGGCACCATAAAGATTTTATTAAAGAATTTGCTGACTTTCTATCAGAGTTAGTATTGACTGCAGATAAAGTCCTAATTGTTGGTGATTTTAATATACATGTAGATAATAAAAAATATGCATTGGCATTGGCATTTAAAGACATTCTTAACTATATTGGAGTTAGACAACACGTGTCAAGACCTACTCATTGTCGTAATCATACTCTAGATCTAATATTATCACATGGAATCAATGTTGATGCTGTTGAAATTCTGCAGCAGAGCGATGACATCTCAGATCATTATCTAGTCTTGTGTAAACTTCATTTAGCCAAGGCTGCATGTGCTGTTACTTATGTCAAGCTGTGTTTTGTTTCCACCTCCTACTGGACATTTAAGGTACTGCACTATGTTTATATAGTTTACTTTCGGTTTCCCTCAGTGAACGCAGTCAAGAACAACGTGCACGCAGTTTCTATCGACTATTGATTTCATCGTTTAAACCTTGTAAATATATGTCTGTAAGTGCAAATTCTACACTGAATAGTGATTTAAAGTGTTTAAGGATAATTAGATTGCTATATTTCTGTTATAGCACTCTTAATTCATTTTATTGGTAACGTGCTATGTTGTAGCGTACTGAGTTTACATGCTAATTTATCTTCTGTTTGTACATGATCTCATTTCAATATAATTTCTCTGTGTATATTACTTAAAATTATGTTAAAGGAACTATGTACAAAATCAAACCGTAATGTTAAGCTGGATATGTGAATGTAAATGTGAACATGGATGTTCATACATATTTTTTCTTCTTGTTTGTAGTTTTACAGAAATATTATTTAGAAGCAAATCACCAGTAAAGTCACTAAAGTTATGAAGACTGCTTTCTGGAGTTCTTTTTTCAAGTTGTACGCTATCTGTTAAGCCTTTGCTCAAGCTACGCAATTGGTCAGAACAGAATACTGCAAAGCCGACTCCGTGTTACAAATATGTTAGACCTATCACTTCTGCCACTAAAGATTGCTTTATTAATAATCTTCCTGATCAGTTTCATCATCTCAGCATCCCAGATAGCTTAGAAGAACTCGATATTGCGACAGAAACTTTGAACTCTCACTTTTCCAGCACTTTAGACACAGTCGCTCCGTTGCGCTTAAAGAAGATCATAGAAAATAGTCCAACGCCGTGGTACAATGAGCACACTCAGGCACTAAAGAGAGCAGCCAGAAAAATGAAGCGAAACTGGATGAAAAAAAAACTAGAGGTATTTCGCATTTCATGGAAGGAGAGCTCGATTGCATACAGAGAGGCCTTAAAAACTGTTAGATCTGCTTATTTTTCAACCCCATTAGAAGAAAATAAACAAAACCCTAGGTATTTATTTGAAACAGTTGCTAAACTGACGAAAAATAAAGTTTCAAGCCCAGAAGTTTGCAAGCAGCACAACAGTAATGACTTTATGACCTTCTTCACTTATAAGATTGATAATATCAGGAAAAAAATTATAACTATGCAACCATCTACTACAGTATCGCATCAGACAGTGCAGTGCAATCTCACTGACGAAAAATTCGATTCATTCATTGCTATAGGAGAGGAAGAATTTTCTAAACTCGTTAAATCATCTAAATCGACAACATGTATGTCAGACCCTATACCGACTAAACTATTGAAAGAGATGCTTCCAGAGGTCATAGATCCTCTTCTCAATATCATTAATTCATCTTTGTCACTAGGATACGTAGCGAAAATTTTTAAGCTGGCTATGATTAAACCACTAGTTAAAAAAACGCAACTTGATCCTACAGAATTAGTCAATTACACCCCGTTGAACCTTGGGTGGAACCCGAACTGCAGCCTGTACCCCTTTTTAATGGTGCGCAGGGCCCAAGAAGAAATATTCGTGAGATTTTTCCATGCATCGACATTTTTTATCAAGGGAACCAGGCTTCGGGTATCAATTGGGGTTCGTTCTCGACCCCCTGAAGCGGATCTCCAGCAGGGTTCGACCGAAAACAATTCTCGATGGGCGGACGCGATTGCTGCCTGGCCGCAAGCCTGTTGGGCGGACAGTGCAGCATGCGTTCGCTGGAAACCGATGCGTCCCGAAGCGCACTTGGCGGTGGGAAGTCAACATCGATTTCCTGCGGCCTCCGCGGAGGAGGCGACCTCGATCACTCCGCCACGGGTAGGGCTGCCCGCAGGGAACCAAGGCTGGCTAGGATCTCTTTGACGAAGCCCTCTTAGCTTGCAGGACGGCCCTCAGGTCGCCCTGCTTCTGTTGAGGCTTCACCTGAGAGCGCCGTCTATGCCCCCAAGCTCCCTGAGGAGGGGCTCTAGAAGCGACGCTCTCTTTAGCCATAATTACCAGACAATACTGTTTTAATATGTGTTATACGGTCTCGTAATCTACACGCTGCCTCGGCAAACGCGAGATTCGTGTCGTTACAATATATTTGGCTTTCATCCCTCAAGAAGAAAGTCAACAGGTGCGAGGCTGAAACATCTGACAGCGCACGGATATACGCGTCGAGATATTTCTCAATGAACAGCTGCCAGAACCCTCAGGAGCTGACTGTGAATGCCTCGCACCCAAACAGTATTATTTCACAGATCGCGTGTGTCCCTTTTATTGCTGACCCGTAATCTACGCGCTGCCTCGGCAAACGCGAGATCCGAGCAACTAGATTCTGTATTGCAATGCAGACCTTTAATCTACGCGCTGCCTTGACAACGCAAGATCCCAGTCACAGAATCTTTATTGCAGAGTAGACCCGTAATCTACGTGCTGCCTCGGCAAACGCGAGATCCAAGCCATTAGATTCTATATTGCAATGCAGACCTTATTTAGGACAATGGTCTAACTGGATAGTGGACGCCATTGCTTTGGCATACCAGCAGCAAGGTCGACCATGCCCCCTTGGTGTGAAGGCCCACTCCACCCGGAGTGTGGCTTCCTCTTGGGCTCTAGCACATGCCGCCTCGCTAACAGACATCTGCAGAGCTGCAGGCTGGGCGACACCCAACACATTCGCGAGATTCTACAATCTCCGAGTGGAGCCAGTGTCCTCCCATGTACTCACCCCCAGTGGCCGGTAATAGGACCCGCTCAGGTGTCTTCGCTTGCTGGCCATTCCACTCCTCGGACTGGATACGTGCGATATTCTCCTCAGGTGAGTTTCCCTGAAGCCCTGAGTTCCTCCAGCATTGCTGACATCAACATCAGAGTCTATGCCTCCGGCAGCTTTCGCGTTGGCTAGGTGCCTCCATGTGCATGGTTCCCCCTCTGGGTGACCCCCACGTGTGTATTTCCACTGTAAGCCTCTCCGAGCATGTGTCTTTCCCTTGGCAAGCCACCTTGCCACCCCTGGAGTAGAAACATTCCACCCTACGGGCTGGATACTCCAGTGTTTCTCCATATGTTACCCCCTTCGGGCCATATGTGTATTAAGGCCGTGTGTCCACCAAAGCATTTTTAGCCAGCAGAAAACGCTAGGCGCTCTGCTGAAAACGCCTAGCTGTGGGCGCTTGAAAGCGTTTTGGCAGCGCAGCATTTTTTTTTTCCAGTTGAGACACTTTGCTTGTTATGATACGGAATATCCGCGAAAGTGTTATAGTATCTCATTTCACAGTTCACACATATGTTGTTTCTGTGTTGATTCTATATTAAAATGTCGATGTAACAATGTAACGTATTTTCTCTGGCTCTTGTTTTAAATTATTTTGTTCCGTTATTATGCTTGTTGTTGTCATTTGTTGACGTTAAACAAGCAGAATGTGGCGGTTGGTCGATGTGATATTTGTCCCGCCCCTCCTCCACTGTGATTGGACGGCTGGGTAAAAAGTGACAGTGATGAACGCTGCGTTTTTTCCCAAAGCTGAACATTCTTCAACTCTCGGCAACCAGTACAAAACGCTCAGCGCCTCGTTACACTCATGGCGTTTAAAAAACACGGCGCTCCCATTGAAAACAATTGGAAAAATACTCCAGCTGCGTGAAAAAACGCTTTGGTGGACACGGCCTAAGGCCGGTGACACATTGGCTGCGTGGCGTGAGCGTGGCGTTTCTGTGTCTTTGCACACCAGAAACGTGTCTGACGTGGCGCTGCTGACACGGATCACCCTTGTTCGACATATGGGAGAGAATTGTGGAAGCCCTATACTTCATGTTAAACATAAAATAAAGCCTACTGATAAAGACACTGTCAGCAGTATTGACAGCAAAATAGACTACAGAATATTTCGTTCTGTATTGACAGGTGCAATATTTGAAAATTGATAATTATTTATTTATTTATTTTTAAATTATATTTATATCTGAATTTATGTCAAAACCCAGACTTTCAACCATCAAAATGTAATTTATTAATATGTATTAGTGTACAAAATAACATAAACATCTTTTCCTATTCTATTTTGCCTGGAAACGCTTCCAACACGCTTGCGTGTCGCGTGAAAAATAGGCGTCGGTTCTATTTCTAGCATGCACGCATTTTCTGCGCCTGAGACACCCGTGTCACGCAGGCAGTCTGCAAGCTCTAACCTGTTAACATGGGAGCCGAAATAAAAACGGACACGCCACGCAGCTGAGACGCTTACACCACGCAGCCAGTGTGTCACCGGCCTAAGTCCTCCCTTCGGGCAGGCAATAATTGCATATTTCCACTGAGATATGCTTCCCAGTGTTCCTTGGTATTAATGTGTTAAGTTGTTTTTACAGTTTATGAGTCATTTTGGATGCACCCTTGGGGTTGATGCACTCTGACTCCGGTGCATCTCATTGCTATGCCCAAGGCTTGCCTAGAAGAAAAATGCTGTCAGATTTCACAAGTTCACACTCATATAATTAAAGGTAAACTTAAAGGTTCTGCGTATTTGCCGTGCTGTCCAGGGGGAGAGCCCAGAGCTTGGAATTTGACCTGAACCCAGAGTACTCCCCCCGATAGGAATAGTTAAAACTAGTTCTACCAGAAAGACTCGGGAGAATAAGTACTGCAACAATAATACATTTATTGACAGCCCAGCAAGCAATATAAAGTTCTTTGGCGTAGGCCCCGTCCTAGCTCACAATCCGAGGGTCCAGACTCTGCATTTCCTGCCTGAAGACGAAGACGAAGCCTACCCCCTGGGAGGTAAGGGAAGGGACCATCCTGGTGGTGGTGAGGAGGATGGAGGGGAAGGAACCGTCTTGGTGTGGAGGATGGAGGTGAATGGAAGAATCAGCATTTGCGAACTCAGACGTGTAAGTATCGGATCTTATTTCAAGTAGTTCATTCCAGTATTATGTGCCGTTTAATAAACTATCGGTCAAAAGTTTGGAATATTTTTTTTATGTATTTGAAGGAAGTGTTTTATGCTTGCTAAGGCTGTATTATTTTATCAAAATACAGTAAAAGCTGTAATATTGTATAAAATAGTTGTCACGTGTCTGTCCTGTCCTGTGTGACACTTGGGTGTTTGTTATGTTGGGCCATGTGCTCATGTCATTGTCTGATCCCTCCCCCTCGTTACCTGATTATTGTTTGAGTTCAACCACCTGTTTCCCTCTTGATTTGTTCCCTTTATAAGTCTCCCCTTGTATGCAGTCTTTGTCGGATCTTTGCTTTATGTTTCCCCGGTTTTCCTTGTCATGCTCATGTTGTTCCTTGTCAGGTTGGTTTTCTAGTTTGGTTCTGTTTTATGCTTTATCTTTTATGTTTTCCCGCTCGTGGGTTTTTGTTTTGTGTTTTGTTAATAAATATACCCCTTATGCTGCACTTGAGTCCTCTCCTTCACTTTTGGTAACCGTACCGTGACAGAAAGATCCGACCACTAAGGGACTCAGCAGCATGGAGGACGAGGAGTCTTACTGGGCGAATCTGGTTGATCATCACATGGATGACGAGTATTTGGATTGCCCGGACTACTTCATCGCTACGTTTTGCTCAACCAAATTTTCATCGGTCCATGGGGACAATTCGAGACCTGCTTCTCGCCGTCGCGGACGGAGAAGGAGGAAAGGCCTGTCTGCCCAGCGAGAGACTGTTCACGTCCCGTCTGCCCAGCGAGTGACTGTTCCCGTTCCGTCTGCCCAGCGAGAGACTGTTCACGTCCCGTCTGCCCAGCGAGAGACCGTTCACGTCCCGTCTGCCCAGCGAGAGACCGTTCACGTCCCGTCTGCCCAGCGAGAGACTGTTCACGTCTCGTCTGCCCAGCGAGAGACTGTTCCCGTCCCGTCTGCCCAGCGAGAGACTGTTCACGTCCCGTCTGCCCAGCGAGAGACCGTTCCCGTCCCGTCTGCCCAGCGAGAGACTGTTCCCGTCCCGTCTGCCCAGCTAGAGACTGTCCCCGTCCCGTCTGCACAGCAAGAGACTGTCCCTGTTTCCTCTGCCTTCCTGAACGGGGACTACCTGGAGCGTCTGGCTCGGATATTGGATATGCCAGTCTCAGCCGTTCCTGAGCCGGAGGCAGAGCCAGTGTCTGCGGGTTCTGACCCGGAGGCAAAGCCAGTGCCCGTTTCCGAGCCGGAGGCTGAGCCAGTGGAACGGTCAGTGCCCGTTCCTGAGCCGGAGCCGGAGCCGGTGCCCGTTCCTGAGCCGGTGCCCGTTCCTGAGCCGGAGGCGGAGCCGGTGCTCGTTCCAGAGCCGGAGGCAGAGCCAGTGCCTGTTCCTGAGCCTGACCCAGGTTTTGTGTCTGTGTTTGTGTCTGTCTTTGCGACTGTGTTTGTTCTAGTGTCTGTTCCCGAGCCGGTGTCTGTTCCCGAGCCGGTGTCTGTTCCCGAGCCGGTGTCTGTTCCCGAGCCGGTGTCTGTTCCCGAGCCGGTGTCTGTTCCCGAGCCGGTGTCTGTTCCCGAGCCGGTGTCTGTTCCCGAGCCGGTGTCTGTTCCCGAGCCGGTGTCTGTTCCCGAGCCGGTGTCTGTTCCCGAGCCGGTGTCTGTTCCCGAGCCGTTGCCTGCTGCTGCTCCCGAGCCGGTGCCTGCTGCTGTTCCCGAGCCGGTGCCTGCTGCAGTTCCCGAGCCGGTGCCTGCTGCAGTTCCCGAGCCGGTGCCTGCTGCAGTTCCCGAGCCGGTGCCTGCTGCAGTTCCCGAGCCGGTGCCTGCTGCAGTTCCTGAGCCGGTGCCTGCTGCAGTTCCTGAGCCGGTGCCTGCTGCAGTTCCTGAGCCGGTGCCTGCTGCAGTTCCTGAGCCGGTGCCTGCTGCAGTTCCTGAGCCGGTGCCTGCTGCAGTTCCTGAGCCGGTGCCTGCTGCAGTTCCTGAGCCGGTGCCTGCTGCAGTTCCTGAGCCGGTGGTTGCTGCTGTTCCACCGCCCTGGCCGCCCGATGGGCCGTCTCCGCCCTGGCCGCCCGAGGGGTCTTCACCGCCCTGGCCGCCCGAGGGCTCTTCACCGCCCTGGCCGCCCGAGGGCTCTTCACCGCCCTGGCCGCCCGAGGGCTCTTCACCGCCCTGGCCGCCCGAGGGCTCTTCACCGCCCTGGCCGCCCGAGGGCTCTTCACCGCCCTGGCCGCCCGAGGGCTCTTCACCGCCCTGGCCGCCCGAGGGCTCTTCACCGCCCTGGCCGCCCTATGTTCCTGTCTCTCCCGTGCCCCCCTGGTGTGTCCCTCCCGTGCCACCGGATGGAGCGTCTGGTAGCCGCTCCGTAGGGAGGGGGTAGTGTCACGTGTCTGTCCTGTCCTGTGTGACACTTGGGTGTTTGTTATGTTGGGCCATGTGCTCATGTCATTGTCTGATCCCTCCCCCTCGTTACCTGATTATTGTTTGAGTTCAACCACCTGTTTCCCTCTTGATTTGTTCCCTTTATAAGTCTCCCCTTGTATGCAGTCTTTGTCGGATCTTTGCTTTATGTTTCCCCGGTTTTCCTTGTCATGCTCATGTTGTTCCTTGTCAGGTTGGTTTTCTAGTTTGGTTCTGTTTTATGCTTTATCTTTTATGTTTTCCCGCTCGTGGGTTTTTGTTTTGTGTTTTGTTAATAAATATACCCCTTATGCTGCACTTGAGTCCTCTCCTTCACTTTTGGTAACCGTACCGTGACAATAGTATTACAACAGTAGTACAATACAATAGTATTATAACTGTTTTCTGTTTTAATATATTTTAAAATGTAATTTTTTCCTGTGATGACATAGCTGAATTTTCAGCAGCCATTACTTCAATCTTTAGTATCACATGATGATCAATTATTATTTATTATTATTGATGGTCAATCATTTATAATGGTTCTTGTCAAAAATGTTTCCTATATTGGAAACTGTGATCCCTTTTTTTTATTAAATTCATCAAAAGTAACAGTAAAGACATTTATAATGTTACAAATAAATGCTGTTCTTTTGAACTTTCTACGCATCAAAGAATTTTGATTAATGGATCACATTTATACTTTAAAATATATTCAAACAGAAACCGGTCCTTTAAAAATAGTAATATTGTAAATATTAGAATTTAAAGGTATTTATGATCAAATAATACAGCCCACGCGCGCATGTCTATAGACTAAACGCGTAATACACATGTGCATGCTGTCACCGTTTTCGCATGTCTATAGACTAAACGCGTAATACACATGTGCATGCTGTCACCGTTTTCAGGTGTATGTTCAGAATCAGCACGAGCTTTACCCTATCCCTCATAAACAAAGTCTAGACTCGATATAAATGAGAGAGTTACTGTGCAGTGCGGACAACTTCAGTGTTTATGACGAGAATTTTAGGGAGAGTGCAGAACGCGGTAAGTAAGTGATGGCTTAAAGGGAGCGCTATTGACAATCTATGATAGTTTTGTTTTTCGTGCTTCTAGAGGACCAGTGGTTACGTTCACACTGTAAATTATAAATAGTGATAAATGCATTTAAATGTGGGAGTGAATCCGCTAAATTTTAGTCCTGTGAGTCATGAAATTGCGATGATTGACATAGTTAACCATACAACATGAGAAAGTGATAATTATTGCAACATTTTGGCGTCTAATAATTTTATGATTTTTATTACATTTACACTTTAGTCAAAAGTTTACATACACCTTTCAGATTCTCCAAAATGTAATTTTTATTTATTTATTAATAAGAAAGATCATAAAAACATTGTTTTTATTTAGTACTGCACTGAAAAAGCTTTTTCACATAACAGATGTTTAATAGCCTAGTCCACAAGACAAAATACAAACACAAAATACAAGACAAATTACTTGATTTTAATATTGTGTGTCATTACCTGAATGATCCACAACTGTTTTTTTTTTTTTTTTTTTTTTTTTTTTCATGAGGAAAAAATCCTCCAGCTCCTGCACATTCTTTGCTTATCCAGCATCTTCTGCATATTTGACTCCTTACTAGCAGTGACTATGATTGTGAGATCCATCTTTTCGCACTGGTGACAACTGTGGGACTCATACACAACTATTACAAACCCTGCAAACATTTAGTGATGCTCAAGAAGTCCATTAAAGGTGCAATGTGTAATATTTCTGAGGATCTATTGACAGAAATGCAATATAAGATCCATAACTATGTTTTCAGTGGTGTATAAAGACCTTGCATAATGAACCGTTATGTTTTTATTACCTTAGAAGGAGACATTTACTGTATATCTCCATAACCGCGGGCACCCCCTTCTATGGAGGTCGACACATTGTGTCGTTATGTTTCTACCCTAGCCAACAGCGAACAAACAGCGCTACAGAGCGCGTTTCGTCACTACCTTGAAAAATAATTTTTCAGTGGTGTATAAAGACCTTACTTAATGAATCGTTATATTTGTATTACCTTAGAATGAGCAGTTTCTATCTACATACACGCGGATCCCCTTACATTGAAATGTGCCGACATGTTTCTACAGTAGCCCTAAACGGGGAAACATGTTTCGTTACTATATTGCTCTTCGTGCAAGGAAGCAAGCTTAGTTCAGCGAATAAAACACTGACACAATGATGAACAACAATAATATTCGCAATAACATAGTTTTACTGAATAATTAAGTAAACATAATTTCTTAATTAATCCTTGTAAAGAAACCTCATTGCTGAACTGGCTTCTCTCTGCTGTCTCAGACGATGACATATTTTCCTGTCGGCCACCGTAACTTTTGTTGGTTGCAATTCATAACCTCACCACTAGATACCGCTAAAAATCACACACTACACCTTTAAGGATGGAACTGGATGAAAATTGTTCTTATTATGTTGAAAAATTATATTAATTGAGTCCTGCCCTTCAGAGGCTAAAAAAGATATTAGCATGTAAAACAAAATAAGAAAAATGTAAACATCACCATCATCTTGCTCAAAAGTTTACCCCTGGCTCTTAATGCATCGTGTTGCATTGTTGAGCATTACCTTGCAGATTCTGAATGATGTACAATAGGTAAACGTATGACTTTGACTATACATTGCAATCATTCTGTAAGGTTTAAAATATTAATTTAAGAGTTCAGTGTTGAGACCTTTCGCCGGAATTTGATTGACAGGCGATCTGACCAATCATAATGCAGATACCTGCCATTTTTGTCCGACAAACAAACCAAACCAAACCAGTTAGTAAAGTCAGTGGACTTGAACTTAAAAAATGGTGTGTATTGATTTCTTTTTGCAGTTCTGATTTTCATTCATGTTTAATTCGTGCTATAACTAGAAGAGATTATCAGTTCATGTGCTGCTTGAACTGAGGCCTACACATTAAAGCACCACAAAACAGTATTTATTGTTTGAATTTCATAAGAATTATATTTAATATTTATTTCATATCAGATTTATTTCATACCAAAAGTAGGCTGCTCTGTCTTGTATGTTGGCGCATTGTCAGTGTCCTCTTCTGCAATATATTTTTCACTGTGTGAGAACATGTGGAGTGAGAGCGGAACGGCTTGTCAGACGTAGTAACAGTAACTAAGAGGGGCGGGTCTTTGTGAAAGGTCAATTTCAAATCATTTAAATCTTTGTGGACTCGGCCGGACTCGACTCGGATGTTAATGACTCGGACTCAAGTCCGACTCGGCCCTCTTTGGACTCGGACTTGGATTCGGACTCGATTGTTAAGGACTTGGACTCGACTCGGACTCGACAAAGGTCGACTCGGACCCAACACTATCTAAGACTGAACTGAACACACTTACAGTCTATTCAACGACAGCAGCAGATTTTAAACACCAACTGTGAACACCAACTGAACGCAACTGTCTCTGACTGAGCGCGTTTGGGCATGATGAGTCGTAAGTATCAAATTATATTCAAAATCGGCCTTACAGTCGTTAAGTGTGTCCCCGGCTTTAGGCATCCAAAACGCAGTTGTCGTGTAATTGAATGGCCAAAACGCATGAAAAGTTTTCCTTTTTCATTTGAAAACGGTGTCGTGTAAACGGCCCTTTAGGTGACCTACGCTGTTTCTAAATATACATGTGTTCTTGTGGACTTGTGAACTTTGAATTGAAACAGTACTTTTGAGTACTTGAGCAGCGACTGATGACGTTTCACATCTAGCCAAGTCCAGTTCAAATCCCCGGATGTGTTCTTGATCAGCCCCTTTTATCGAGGATGCATCGAGAGGTGACTTGTGTGGACTTGAGTCACCCAGGTATCCCAGAATGCATCTTGATCTTGAATGCTCAAGATGCATTCTGGGATACCTGGCTGACTCAAGTCCACACAAGTAACCTCTCCATGCATCCTCGATAAAAGGAGCTGATAATTTGATAAAAGGGGCTAACAATAGCGTAGGAGAAAATCCAAGTAATTTAAAAATACTACTGTTATTGTGTAACGAAATGTAGTTTTAAGAGTTTTTCGGGCGAGAATGTAGAATTAAAGATTGTAAGAGTATGTAAGATTGTGGCCAAAACTGGTACTGCAATCACTTTCAAAATACTGTAGAGCGGTGTATCCCCTCCCCCTCCTCCCTGACTCGAGGTTGCCAGATAGGCTGCAGGATCAAACAGGAACGTAGGCTGCTACAAGAAGCTTTTTCTGTTAATTATGTTTATGCTTCAAATGAGAGATGTTTTGCAAAGTAATTATATATCGCAAAAATTTACTAATGGCGATTAGCCAAATATAATCGTAAAGATGTACACACATATGTGACAGTACATTGTTAGAACAGTAGCTGTTAGTCTAACTTGTAATGGTAGGTATCTGTCATTAACGTAAGTACAAGCACAAGCCTCTGTCACTGTGTAACCGATATCAAAGATACAGCTATTCATTTAGCTGACGCTATAAGTGAAATGCTGTCTTTCATGCGCTTCATGAGGCACACACGCAGACTAGCACACACACGCAAGGTCTCTCGCTCTCTGTCGAAGACTGTATGTTCAGACTCTCTGTATGTTCTGTTTGAACATACATATTCACGTAGACTTGCGAAAACCGGGACATATTCATCGTAGCCTTTAGAAAACCTGGACATATTCACATAGCCATTTGAAAACCGGGACATTCAGTGTCCCAGGACAGGTTGTTAAAAAAGGGGACAATCCCAGAAAAACCGGGACGGGTGGCAACCCTACCAGCAGAACACGTCCATAATGCTAAAGTATGTGATGTGAAAGATTAACGTTATATATCATTCTATTATTTTTGGCTGTGGAACTTGCATGATAAACAATAATGGGCGTGCTAATGTTGTTTTCCTCGGCGTCTCAGCATAATGACAGAGAAACAGGGTCTGATAATGTATTGCTAATGTATTGCAATTACTCGCCGTTTTTATTACCCAAACAATTCCCTACCTTTTCAATTCGATGACCCACCTCCTCCATATGAGCTATCGTAACATTACTTTGCACGCGCATAACTTTGTTCGACTGTCATAAATATTTGAAATGTCCATTTACATCAAGTACAAGTTAGCCAAACATAGATGAATCTTACCTGTCCAGGAGAAAATTAGCAACGTTGGCGTCTGTCTTCAAATTCTTCTCCGTTTTCAGCTGTCTCCATCTTTCAAAGGCATCTCCTATACAGATCCTTGTTTTATTTCGGACTTTGTCACGAAGTATTTCGGATTTCATTTTTTTATCCGATTCGGACACGTTTGTAGCTGCAGCTGTGGTAACTAGCAGAGCTGGCAACCCGGATGCCGCAACACTACTGACTTCGTGATTGGTAGATAGGTGGAGGGTGGCGCATCAGACCAAAACACAACATGACAACATCAACATCAGTTGAGGGCTGCAACTTCACTTTTTAAATGACAATATCCTGGCCGGACTACTGTTGTCAGTGATATAAGTATTTGAAATGAACATGATTTCTTAATGTCTAGTGACAAATCAGAAATAAATTTCTTACATACAGCTCCTTTAAAGCTTAAAGCTGTGGTTTATTTAGAATGAATGCGCCTATTTGAAAATTAGACCCTGATGTTTTCGTAGTTGTGAGATCCAACCGGGCACTTAGCGCTCATTAACCCGACCTCGGCTAGTCCTTCTGACGTTTGCCACTGGCTCTGATGTCTCTAGTCTATTTGTTAAACATGAGATATAATTCGTCTTGTGTATCTAACGGGCGCTCTTTGGTGAAGTTTCATAACTTCTAAATATATTTAGGCTATTTAACTGTAATGTTGTAGCCTACCAGAGCGCTGACTTTGTACGTTTGACTGAATTGTTTACTTGTCTTTATTTCTTATTGTATACCTTTTTACTTATACTTTTATAATAATCAACTCTAGAATTCAGAAATCTTTGGAACATTTATTTAACCATGGAATGTTTTGCTTATGTTAATTTTTCATCTTTTCTTTTTTTATTTAAAATCAGACAAATCTGGTATTATTCTAATAATATATCTGTTTAACAGTATTAGATAGTTATTTATTTTTGATCTAACAAGCAGAAGACACTAGCCGAGTTTAAATCCCAGTTGCGCAGATGGGGAACGTTATAACACTGCGCTACAAACATGTCCCAATTACAATTATGCTATTCTATACTTTTATGAGTTCAATTGAGAAACCATGAGAAAAAGGTGAATAAAGACTGAGAGTCAATGTTCAGCAATTAGTAATTATTATTATGTTTTGAACTATGCTGTATAGCTGATGTTAATTTTTCATCTTTTCTTTTTTATTTAAAATCAGACAAATCTGGTATTATTCTAATAATATATCTGTTTAACAGTATTAGATAGTTATTTATTGTGATCTAACAAGCAGAAGACACTAGCCGAGTTTAAATCCCAGTTGCGCAGATGGGGAACGTTATAACACTGCGCTACAAACATGTCCCAATTACAATTATGCTATTCTATACTTTTATGAGTTCAATTGAGAAACCATGAGAAAAAGGTGAATAAAGACTGAGAGTCAATGTTCAGCAATTAGTAATTATTATTATGTTTTGAACTATGCTGTATAGCTGTTTTCCGGTGTGTTTGTTGTCAAATTAGTTTATTTTCAATGATTAAAAAATGCCATTATTTTATATGAAAACGTTAATAATTGTATATTGAGAAAATATTTTATTTTTTGACAAATATTTTGTCATATGGTCATGTGTCAATGTACTGTGGGGCATGTTGTCACATTTTCACTTCCATTCTTTCGGGGTATATCAAGAAAGAAATATACACTATTAATGAAACCAAGCCACATGTGAAAAAATAATGTGGGAAAAAATAAATACTCTGAATCCTAAGTTGGTTTACACAAACTGAGAAAGTCAAAAAGCGTTAGGTGGTGTCCTGCTCTCCCCTACACATTTACATTTTAAAAATATTAAACATATTAATATTAAACCTATTATTATGTGGTTCAAGCAATATGTGCACGAGTAAAGGCAGGGTTGTGTTTTATATTTCGTTTTGTTATAAATATACATGCAGCAGTGAAGATAATCAATGTATGCGTTTTATATGAACCACATTTGTGTGGCTACTGGCTATTTATATTTTTAACATATTTCATTTTATTGTTGCCTAAAATATACTCACTGAGATAGCCGGAGTAGCCAGAGCGAGCTGAATGACTCTATAAACAACGCTGCTGTTCCATTTGCAGAATTACCGTACTTACTACCAAGTTTGAACTACCAAGGACGCAAGTCTTAACTTTGCATACTTAGAATTGAGAAACGACCTAGTTTCCTAGTGTGACCATAGACAGTAAGGGAAATGGACACAGTGACCCCATTGATTTTAACGGAGAAGACTGAAGCCCGATTATTGCACTTCCTGTCTAATGGCTGAGCGACTGCGCAGGCTCAAACTGAGCTTGACAACAGTCTTCAAAAACGGCTTCTACGGGGCCATAACGTAAGATACAAAGTAATGGAGCCTTTTATACATTGTTGTGTTTCTTTAGAAATAAATAATGGACAAATTAAGTGTTTGGATGCCTCAGATGTGAAGTTATTCGCTGTCAAAGTGACGCCAAAATTAATGGGAGTCAATGGAATGCTAACAGCAGGTGAAGGGAACTCAACGATGCGTCCAACGACGCCATGGGAACGCCCCTAGCGTGACTGCGTCTGAAGCATCTATGTCAACTAGTCCAATGGAAAGAATGAGCGTCACGGGCGGGTGACGTCATGACCAGGATATGATAAAAGCACATCCGGTGCAAACCGGCATTAGCTTCTGTTGCCTCAGCAAGCGATCTGTGTTATACTGTCTCTGTCTATTTATTGTTGTCTGTTGCAATTTATTCGGAAACGTTATGGCGAAACAAGTGTACAAGCAGTGTGTTCCTCCCTGCCCGCGTTATTTAACGGGTGGGGACACACACGAGCTTTGTGTCATTTGTTTGGGAGTGGAGCATGCGGTCTCAGCCTTCGAGGAGGCTGAGTGTCAACACTGTGAAATGCTACCGCTCCGCATGCTCCGCTCTCGCCTGTCACTCTTTGATGTAAAGAGTGGGCAGGCTCGCGATCCTCAGGGATCAGGACCCGCGTCTGCCGAGGCGGCGCGGAGAATGCATTCCTGGGGATCGCAGAAGGATCTTTCGGAGGGGTTGGAGACGGGTCCCATGGCCTTTTCTCCTTCCTTACCCGGAAGATCCAGCGCTCTCCCCCCGGTGTCGGAAGCACGCTCTGCGGTTTCTTCCGCCCGGGGAGAGAGCCCTCCATTACTTCAATGCTCTTCCTCCGAGGAGGTCGATGTTATGAGTATGGAGAGTGAAAGCACACACATGGGGGAAAAAGATTCACAATTTATTTCCCCAGCATATGATGAGCTGGTGGATGTTATGTCACGGGCTGTAGAAAAATGAAATATTGTATGTGAAATATTGAAATATGGCCATCTAAATATTGTATGGCCAGTAAATTAGATGAGCGCTTTTTATCGTCCACTACATTATCTCCACCACGAGAGCTTCCCTTTTTTCCCGATCTTCACAATGAAATATCAAAATCGTGGAATAAACCTTACTCTTCACGACTTTTTAGCCCTCAAGTTAACACATATTCGAGAATAAGAGGGCTAAAAGAGTATGGTTATGAGGCGATGCCCGAGGCGGAACAGAATTTAGCCAGCTATCTTTCGCCTGGTCCCGCATCGTCCCTGAAAGCCTCGGCTTTGCCCACTAGACCGCTTAAAGCCACCTCGGTTTTAGTGGGCAAAGCTTATACGGCAGCAGGTCAAGCTGGAGCATGTCTGCATACAATGGCAGTGCTACAGGCGTATCAAGCTGACCTGCTGGGGGATCTGGATAGTAGTGAGGGAATTACTCATGACGATATTCAAGAACTTCGTCGTGCTACCGATCTTTCTCTCAGGGCTACTAAGGAGACCGCCAGAGCAATTGGGCGGTCTATGGCAGCCTTGGTAGCTACTGAGAGACATTTATGGTTAAATCTGTCAGAGATTAAAGAAAAAGATCGAGCTTTTTTATTAGATGCTCCGCTTGAACCTTCTGGTCTCTTTGGCGACGCAGTCCACGCGGTCGTCGAGCGATTTCAGGAGTCTAAGAAGCAAGCTGACGCTTTTAAAAAGTTTATCCCTCGCCGTGTCCAGCCCCCTGGGGCTGCTGGGCGTGAGCAGTCCCAGCCGTCGAGCTCATCATATCATGTGCAACAGAAAGAGAGTGTTGCGTCTCGTGCACCTCCACGTAGACACTGGAGACAGACGCAACCCTCTCAGCCGAAGTCTTCTAAGTCGAAGCCGGATCTGAGGACCGTTCTTCAGGCGAAGAAGACTTCGGCTCAGAAAAAAAAAAGGTCCTGATGTTCATGCGTCAGGCCTGTGAGGACAGCCCGGACCGAAGTAGAGCGGTGTACACCTCATTATACGGTGCCCGTTCCATTTCGGGGTCCTCACGAGACCGTTCTGCCAACCCTGCCACCCTTGGTGCTTCAGGGCGCAGCGGTCTCCAGCGAGTCGCTGATGCTATGCTGCGGCACAGCATCGGTTCCGCGCCCCCTGAGGGGGGCGTTAGAGCAGCCAGTTCAGGTAGTTCCTGCCATGATGTTTCAGGCTCCAGAATTAGCTGTCTCAGTAACACCAGAGACCAGCCTCGAGAGGCTGGTTCCCTTAGTAAATTTTCTGGCAGCGTGGAAGCTTCTGCCGAATATTTCTCGTTGGGTCCTGCAGATTGTAGAGAAAGGATACAGAATCCAGTTTGGTTCTCGTCCTCCTCGTTACAACGGGGTGTTGCCCACAGTGGTGCATCCCGAGCAGGCTCTGGTAATGGAGCAAGAGGTAAAGGCCCTGTTAGCGAAAGAAGCTATAGAACAGGTGTACTCACCCGACCGAGAGTCGGGTTTTTACAGCCGTTATTTCATTGTTCCAAAAAAAGGATGGAGGGTTGCGTCCTATTTTAGATCTTCGTTTGTTAAATCGGTCAGTTCAGAAACTAAAGTTCAAGATGCTGACACTCAAACAGATCGTGACTCAAATCAGATCCGAGGACTGGTTTGTCACGATAGATCTGAAGGACGCCTACTTCCATATCTCCATCCTCCCTCAGCACAGGAAGTTCCTAAGGTTTTCTTTCGGGGGCAAAGAATACCAATATCGGGTTCTTCCGTTCGGTCTAGCTTTATCACCCCGCACGTTCACGAAATGCGTGGATGCAGCGTTAGCCCCTCTCAGGCTTCAGGGCATACGTATTCTGAACTACATCGACAACTGGCTGATTCTAGCGGAATCAGAGCAGTTGGCGGTTCGGCACCGAGGTGTCGTTCTCGCTCATATGCAGATGTTGGGGTTGTGGCTCAATGCCAAGAAGAGTGTGCTTTCTCCAGTACAGAGAACCACTTTCCTTGGTGTGGTATGGGATTCAGTGACAATGCGGGCCATCCTATCGCCCGTTCGTGTAGCTGCTATCCTGTCAGCCACAAAAGAGCTGAAGCTAGGCCAGTCACGCACTGTAAAACAGTTCGAGAAACTGTTGGGTCTTTTGGCAGCAGCGTCCAACGTGATACCTTTTGGCCTGCTATACATGAGGCCTTTACAGTGGTGGCTCAGGACCAGAGGGTTCTCCCCGAGGGGAAACCCACTTCGTATGATCAAGGTCACGCGGCGTTGCCTTCGTGCCTTAGTTATATGGAGGGAGCACTGGTTCTTAACCCAAGGTCCGGTGTTGGGAGCTCTTTGCCATCGAGTTACTATCTCGACAGATGCTTCCCTCACCGGCTGGGGAGCGGTAATGGAAGGCCGCTCGGTTCAGGGTCTGTGGAAGAGTCATCATCTCTCGTGGCACATAAATTGCCTGGAGATGATGGCTGTCTTCAATGCGTTGAGGCAGTTCCTCCCAGACCTGAGGGGCCATCATGTGCTCGTACGAACAGACAACACATCAGTGGTCTCTTATCTGAACCGTCAGGGGGGCCTGCGTTCGCGTCCGCTTTGCAAACTGGCGCACCAGATCCTCCTGTGGTCTCTGGGGAAGGTACTCTCTCTGAGGGCAGTGTATATTCCTGGGGTCCAGAATATAGGAGCAGACATCCTGTCGAGGCAGGAGCTTAGGCCAGGGGACTGGAGACTCCACCCCGAGGTGGTGGAGAAAATCTGGGAGTCTTACGGCCAAGCACAAGTGGATCTGTTTGCGTCTCAGAATACGACGCACTGTCCTCTGTGGTTCTCCCTTACTCACCCAGCCCCTCTGGGGCTGGATGCTATGGTGCAGACGTGGCCGAGGCTACGTCTGTACGCCTTTCCCCCTGTTGCTCTGCTCCCAGGAGTTCTGGAGCGAGTCCGCCGGTATGGAATAAGCCTACTGCTAGTAGCACCACGCTGGCCAAGTCGGATCTGGTTTTCGGACCTGATCCATCTCCTAGACGGTCCTCCCTTCGAGATCCCGATCAGGAGAGACCTTCTGTCTCAGGCCGGGGGCACAATATTTCACCCTCGACCAGAGATTTGGAACCTGTGGGTTTGGCCTCTGAGGGGGCCCAACTCATAGAGAGTGGTCTTTCAGCCGAGGCTGCTGAGACCATTCTAAGCTCCAGAGCCCCAGCTACTAGGAAACTATATGCGCTTAAATGGAGAGTTTTCTCTTTATGGTGTCACCAACATCAGTGGGATCCAGTTAACTGTTCTGTGAACACAGTACTCGAGTTCCTGCAGGAGCGCTTTACGTCAGGCCTATGTCCTTCCACGCTCAAAGTCTACGTGGCGGCCATTGCGGCTTACCACGCCCTGGTGGGGGGTACATCGTTGGGTCGAGACCCCCTGGTTACACGTTTCCTTCGTGGCACTTTAAGGCTGAGGCCTGCAACTCGCACTAGGGTGCCAGCTTGGGATCTTGCTATAGTACTAGAAGGCCTTTCTAGGGCTCCATTCGAGCCCTTAGATTCGGTTTCAGATAAGTTTCTTACCTTTAAGACTATCTTTCTGCTAGCTATTTCGTCCCTTAAGAGAGTTGGAGACCTTCAGGCCCTTTCGGTTTCCCCCACTTGCCTTGAGTTTGCACCGGGGATGGTCAAGGCATTCTTATATCCAAAACAGGGATACGTCCCTAAGGTGCCGACCTCGACTCCGAGGCCTATTGTGCTGCAGGCTTTCTGTCCTCCTCCCTTTGCATCGGCAGACCAGGAAAGACTGAACCTCTTGTGTCCAGTGCGAGCACTGGACACTTATGTGCATCGGACTTCTTCATTTAGGAAGTCCGACCAATTACTGATTTGCTTCGGATCACCTAAGAAGGGTCTTCCTGCTTCTAAACAGACGGTCAGTAGGTGGATAGTTGAGGCTATTTCACTTGCATACGAGTACTCGGACCAGCCATGTCCTTTGGTGGTCCGAGCTCACTCTACTAGGAGTATGGCGGCTTCTAAAGCCTTACTATATGGGGTTTCTCTTCGGGACGTCTGTGATGCGGCGGGCTGGTCCTCTCCGCTCACATTCGTTAGATTTTACAGTTTAGACCTGGATGCTGCCCCAGGTTCTCAGGTGCTTAGTGCTTAGTTACAACAGACTGACACTCAGGTACTTGGACTTCTGGCGCTTTGGGTATTCTCGTTCCCATGGCGTCGTTGGACGCATCGTTGAGTTCCCTTCGTAAGGGAACGTCTCAGGTTACTATTGTAACCATAGTTCCCTGAGAACAGGGAACGAGACGATGCGTCACCCTGCCATACTTCCTGCATCCCTGTGATCAGCTTGCTTCGGCAATTTTCGAAGCTAATGCCGGTTTGCACCGGATGTGCTTTTATCATATCCTGGTCATGACGTCACCCGCCCGTGACGCTCATTCTTTCCATTGGACTAGTTGACATAGATGCTTCAGACGCAGTCACGCTAGGGGCGTTCCCATGGCGTCGTTGGACGCATCGTCTCGTTCCCTGTTCTCAGGGAACTATGGTTACAATAGTAACCTGAGACGTTCTGCTACAATGACGGCTCACGCGAGGCTTCAGTTTCCGGCTGATGAATTACCCCCTTGAGTGTGACTTTATTTTAGACTGTAAAAAAGATGGAGGATGCCCCTTCCCTCTCTTCCATTGTTGAAAAGTGAAGCCGCCAAAGTCCTAATATGGCGCTGACATCTTGCGCTGATTTGGGACCTGATTCTGCGCAGTAGTGAACGCGGGACCCGAGTCTGCGCAGTAGTGAGCGTGAATTGGAGCCGCGATATCAAGGTCCTGCCCACAGAAACGGTTAGTACAACGTTTATTGCAGAGCAACGCATTGTGTCAGTGTGAAATAAACAGTTCAAAGGGCATGTAGAAATTAAAGTTGAATCTCCAATCTCCTCCCGAATATCCCCCAAAAAGTCTGTTGGACTACTTTTTTTAGAGATTCTGTCAATCATGACGAATAACCCTAACCCTAACATTCCTGTTTTTATAGCAACAAATAACTAAGACCAAACTTGTTTAAAAAAACGAACACTTAAACTTAAATCAGCTTGATAAAAACAGCCTAAAATGACAAAACATCTTTGGAAAAAAATTATTTGAAGTGTAATTTGATTTAGTTTCCATCGCATCCCATTACTTCATGGGGTGGGCAGGGTTTATGAGCTATACTGGGACCAACTACCTGAGGGCGATCGAGAAGCTTTGGCTTCACTTTTCAGGGCTTGTGCGGCACACTTGGTGTGACCTAGTTTCCAAGTTGTTTTTTACCATAGCAACCTATTGTGTCTACCTGCCCCTTGTTAACTCACTCATTTAGGAAGTGTCCCAATTCAAAGACTGCATCCTTCAAAGGACTCAGACTTAAAAGACCACGCCTTCGAAGGCCGCAAAGGTCAGACCGAGCGTTGTTAAATGGGACGGTCTAGCCTACGAAGGGGTATTCTGTTATATTACATTTGGCATGGATCATGCATGTAGCTATTGCAGAGAAATAAATTGAATTCCATTAAACCTGTATTTGTATTATTCTATTCTTTTTAAGGTAAAGGTCTGTGGGATCTACTGGACAGTCATGTCATGGAAACCAGACAAATGAAAAATGCGACAGCAGATGCCACAGTTGAAGTTCAACGCTACCTCAGTGACCCAAATATTCCACGTAGGCCTACAGAAGATCCCCTGCATTTCTGGGCTTCTCAAAAGGGTGTCTATCCGCATCTTCATTGTCTTGGCCTGGAATTTTTATGCACTCCTGCCTACTCAGTCCCATGTGAGAGAATATTCTCAAAGGCAGGGGAAGTAGTAAATAAAAAAAGAAATAGACTTAGCCCTCACACTGTTGAACAAGTCCTGTTCCTTAATAAAAATCTTTAATTTCTTAAATTACCCAACTCCCCAGTTCACAAGCACTTTCACTACCCAGCACGTCACCATTCCACAAAAGTTTTCTTTTATTTTGATTATATATGCCTATATGAGCCTTGCCTATGAACTCATAGGTTTAGGTCTACGGCTAAAGTTTTAAGGCTGCATTTGTTGAACAAAGCAGAGTTAATTTGTCCTATGTATTAATTCTTTCATAAATGAATTCATAGACTCATTTGTTCATACATTGCGTAAACATCAACACTAACACTGATGATTTTTTTTTTTTGCTTTGTGGTTTTCATAGCACAAAGTTATTTATTACATAAAACAATAAAAAAAGAAATTGGGAAAGGTAGCTTTTCCACCTTTTGAACACAAGATGTCGTTAGTGTGCACCGTGTTGAAAAGCTTTGAGTGATGAACCAATTTACGATACACTTGAGGGGAAAGCCTCAGTGCTTCACAAAGCTTAATTTCTGGGGTGGTGATGGCGCAGTGGATAAGACACATGCCTTTGGTGTGAGAGACCTGGGTTCGAATCCACTGTGAGACACCAATGTGTCCCTGAGCAAGACACTTAACCCCTAATTGCTCCAGAGGCATGCGACCTCTGACATATATAGCTATTGTAAGTCGCTTTGGATAAAAGCGTCAGCTAAATGAATAAATGTAAATGTAAATTTCACTATCACTACCAAATAAGACGTATCCCACCAAATACAAATGTCAACATCACAAAATTAACAAAACAGTTACTTGGATGAGCTTAAAACAACAGTTTCTCAACCCGGACTCTACGCATAAGGTTAGCACAAGAGGAAGCCATGCTTCTCTCCAACCAAACATGCTCCAACTCTACTTTCCCTGCCTTTTATCCAGAGGAGGAGTAGTCTGGGGAGCCCCCTGAGGCATGGTAGTGGTACTACAACTTGAAACCATAGTAACTGCTCTAAGGGCCGTTATAGAACACCGTCCTTCGGATGAGACGTTAAACCAAGGTCCTGACTCTGTGGTTATTAAAAATCACAGGATGTCCTTCAAAAAAAAAAAAAGAGTAGGGGTGTAACCCTGGCATACTGGCCAAATTTGCCCCTTGGCCTCTATCCATCATGGCCTCCTAATTATCTCCATATACTGATTGGCTTTATCACGGTCTCCTCTCCACCAGTAAGCTGGTGTGTGGTGGGCGTTCTGGCGCAATATGTTTGCTGTCGCATCATCCAGGTGGATGCTGCACATTGGTGGTGGTTGAGGAGATTCCCCCATCCATTTAAAGCACTTTGAGTACCCAGAAAAGCACTATATAAATGTAACGAATTATTACAGTTTATTATTATTATTATCAAAACCAACCTTAGAAGAATACCATACGCAACCACTCAGTACTGTTGGCCTACCTTCCCAGATAGCATGTAATCATTGAAACAATGTTGACTCAGTGTTGATGCATCAACGCTAATTGCATTGAATTTACGTTACAAAGTAATGTTGCTTTAATATCACTCTTGCACCCTCAGTTAATGTTGAAATAATGTTGGGAATTCAACCAAAAATCAATGGTAATAGTATTGATTCAACATTACAAAGTGATATTTTATCAACATCACTCTTGCACCCTCAGTTAATGTTGAAATAATGTTGGGAATTCGACCAAAAATCAATGGTAATAGTATTGATTCAACATTACAAAGTGATATTTTATCAACATCACTCTTGCACCCTCAGTTAATGTTGAAACTATGTTGAACAAAAAATCAATGGTAATGCTATTGAATCAACGTTACACTATGATTGATTATACATCACTGCTGTTGAATCAATATTGAAATTAACAAAAGTAATCAATGGTAATATTGTTGAATCAACGTTACTATGATGTTGAATCTACATCACTGCTGTTGAATTAACACTGAAATTAACAAAAAATAATCTTTGGTAATATGGTTTGATCAATGTTACAATGTGATGTTGATTCTAAATACATTTCGTTGAAAGACTGAAAAGGAATGTCAAAAAATGTTGCCATCTGATGTACCAATTAATGTTGAAACAACATTAATATTTCAATCACACTTCAATGGTGCGTCAACAAATTCCTGACCATTTCAAAATTTGTCGAAAACCTTTTAAAATATAAATGACACCTTTCCAGGAGTTGAGTCAATTTATTTTATTCAATCAATGACAACAAATATAATATCACTTTTTTAAAAAAGAAAGGGGGAGAAATAGGACAAAAGCATTTCAACCTTTAAAAATAAAATTGGCTTCAGAAGTCTGATGCCATCATAACTACAGGTCCAGCGGTTCAGGTTTTTAAAAATCTGTCTTGCATCAGACTACTGCCTCTTTTCCTTTGGGTTCTCTGAAATCTGAAAAAGAAAGCATGATGTTACTCAAGAACGAGTCAAATCAGTTGTCATACATACAGTCACATTCAATAATGTTAATATACTAAACACAATATGATTCACTTTTTTTTTAAGTCACTGAAAACAAAATATTCTAATTACGATTATAGTATCGCAAAATTCTGTTTATTTATTTCTATGAATGCTTTAATATCAAAAGAAAGCGCTAGCAGGGGTGTCGGATTTATCTCCACCCCTAATTAAACCCACCTGAGGCAGATAATCAAGGTCATCAAATCAATGAACACTTCCAGGTGCTGGAGCTAAACCCTTCATGAAGAGGAACGAACACCTCTGAGCTATAGCTAGTGATGGGCAGATCGAGGCTTCGTGAAGCAATGAAACAGTCGAAGCAAATGTGCCATTTTGTTTCGAGGCTTCGAATCAATCCGAAACCCGTCTCCACGGTGACACCTAGTGGTCACTTGCAGGTGTTGATCTGAAACAACCTTTACAAAGAGCTAATAAAAAAATGTGTTGTTTTTTTTTATTTTTTTATTATTGTATTTTTGTAATATATGAAGCTTGTAACCTGTAGTCTCTTCACATTGCATAATGTGATTTTGGTCATGAAAAATGAATATTAATACAAATAAATCAAGCCACAATGTCTCCCTTTCTTATAGATTTTTATTCAAAAATATTAATTTCTCTGCTGTTGAAGGACTCAGCCTACTTCTTTTTTTACAGATAATTTCTCCAGCCTTTGAAAAAATTCTCTCACAAGGGACACTTGTTGCTGGCATACAAAGATTTTTTTTAGCTAGGACATACAAATGAGGAAAGATTACTCTCTCTTTCCAGTAAGTTAGAGGATCGTGAGTTCTGGGCAAAAACGCATCGCTGAGGTATTTTTTCACTTCCACTGTGGCATCAGCTGTAGGATTGTGTATCATCTGGGTCTCACGGATACGATTGTCAAAATGTTCCCATAAACTGCACTGTAAAAAAAAATTTGTTCACTCAACTTACATTTTTTAGTTATTTTTTGCTGTGACTCAGTTAAGTTTTATTGACTTAATCTACTAAGTATAGTCAACTTAAAAAGTTTAGTTGACATAGTTAAATTAGTTGAGCCAACAACTTATTTCAAGTAACCTGGACTTGTAAAGATTAGTTGAAATATGATAACTTACATTTTTAAGTTACCTGGACTTGTAAAGATTAGTTAAAATACGATAACTTACATTTTCAAGTTATCTGTACTAAAATATATGTTCATTGAATTTAATTTGGCATATTTTCTCAACTTGCAATAGCACATTCAACCAAATAAATAACAGATTTTTCCATACAAACGATTTTATTGTTCCTTACAAATCAATAAGAACAAACTCAGTTGACATATTTAAAGGAATACAATGGTATTGCAATTGCATAAAGTTTAAAGATATACATTTATTTGAAAAATGCATGGAAAGTGTATTCATGTGAGGAAAAAAAAAAACATTATTTTTTTCACGTTTTTGCAAGTTCTCTGCATCGATGGCCTGACATCCATTTTCATAGTTTAATTTTACTTGGCTGAAACATATATTAAGATTTCATGTGTTTTCAAGTTTTTTCAAAGTAGAAGGGGTATTATTAATGTGAAAAATCTTAAAGTGTCAGTTCACCCAAAAATGAAAATATCACTGTTAATTGCTCACCCTCATGCCACCCAATACCTGTTAAGACTTTCCTTTGTTGGAAGACAAATGAAAATCTTTTTAATGAAATCTGTGAGCTTTTTGTCCCCCCTTTGGCAGCCTACACAACTAGGTTTTCAAGGTCCAGAAAAGACATCCTTAAAGTAATCCAAGTGATTTCAGTAGTTTAACCTCAGTTTTATAAAGCATGGTGAGTGTTTCATTCATACAGTTTTATTTATTAAATAGTTTTCTCCATCGCAATGTTTACAAGAGCATAATAGCACATGCTTCTTGAGTGGATGCGAAAGCAGACACTGTTGCATGTAATCAAATTTATTAACCACTGGAGTCACTTGGATGTCTTTTCTGGACCTTGAAAGTGCTAGTTGCATAGGCTGTCAAGGAGGGACAGAAAGCTCACAGATTTTGTTAAAAAGATCTTCATTTGTGTTTCAAAGATAAACAAAGGTCTTTTAGGTTTGGAGCAACATTAGGTTGAGTATCTAACAAAAGAATTTTCATTTTGGGTAAACAAATACTTTAAGATTTTTCACATTATTATACCCCTTTTATTACATGACTTGGTGGAATTCTAATGTAGAATGCGGTCTGTTATTTCTTGATAACAGACGCTGCTAAGTATAACACACCGTTGCCATGAAAAACAGAGCGTTGCCATGGATTCTAATCGTAGAGATGGAGCGGACTATTTTCTTTAGCGGAAGCAATACAATAGTTTTTAAACCGATAAACTCCTTTTTAAATTAATATTTTGTGTCAAATTATTGATTTATTTGGTAGGTAGCCAAAAAAAATTAAAAAAGTCAAACAATGAAAATGGATGTCAGGTCATTGATGAGAACTTATAAAAACGTGAAAAAAAACTTTAAAATACACATTAAACAGGCTCTTGGTAGAAATACAAAACACCTTACCTCAACAACATATTTAATTCAACAATGTATTTTTAAGGGAGTGCACTCTTGCACTGCTGGTATAAGCTCCAGTGTTCATCAGCAGCCTCTGAATCACCTCAAACGTGTATCTGAGTTTTTTTTGGAAACCTTAACGTTTTTTGTTGAGAGCATAAAGCAATGTCATTTGTTTGTCCAAGTCCTCGAAGAACAACTGCTTCCTCGATTACAAGGGCCACTAGAGTTGCATGGAATGGGGTCAGTCACATCTTCCACCACTGTGATGATTTCAAGAGTCATGCCCCTGGTCATATCTTCTTTAGTGCTGTATTAAAAAATGACAAACTTCAAAATGTGCTTTCACACATACAACACTGAAGCTCAAAGACTTAAACACAACATGCGTATACCAAGTCTTATTTAGTGTTCTTAAGAAGAATAAAGGTCTTACAGGTTTGGAACGACATGAGGGTGAGAAAATAATGACAGAACTTTCATTTTTGGATGAACTACTACCCCTTTAAACTGAGAGAATTAAGTCAAATACTATACACTGTGAATAAATGGAGGCATTTTGCATATTCATAGATCTGTACACTAAATGACGCAAGGGTATAAAATGTTACAATCAAGCTACAATATTTTAAGGCCTGAAGAAATTGATTTCACAGGGGGAAAAAACTTTCAAAATGTAATTTTGATTATCAAAGACAAAACTTAATATAACGTAATACAATTATTGACTAGAAGGTGACTGAGTAATTTTAACTGATTTTAATACTTCTGCATTAAGAAATGGCATATTACTTTTTTTCAGCACTAACAAAAATTATGCAGGACAATAGAAATTGCAAGAAAGGAAATGCCCAATAATGTTTACAAAAAACGTACAGTAGAAATATATGTACTTACATTTTTATCTAGACTGTCCATTATGGTCCTCATTTCAGCAATGTCAGCACAGGGCTTTGAACGGTACAGACAGCAGTTTTGGTTGATGCCGGTCAAGACCCTCATAAAAGGACTTGCTCAGGTCCAGCGACATTAGCCTGTTGAATTCTGCACTGATCTAAACTAAACATTAAATGACACAAACATAACAGCAACGTGTTAAACAACACTGCAAAATAGTATATCTACAGGTCCTTCTAAAAAAATTAGCATATTGTGATAAAGTTCATTATTTTCCATAATGTAATGATAAAAATTAAACTTTCATATATTTTAGATTCATTGCACACCAACTGAAATATTTCAGGTCTTCTATTGTTTTAATACTGATGATTTTGGCATACAGCTCATGAAAACCCAAAATTCCTGTCTCAAAAAATTAGCATATTACAACCGACCAATAAAAGAAGTGTTTTTAATACAAAAAAAAAAAGCCAACCTTCAAATAATTATGTTCAGTTATGCACTCAATAGTCAATACTTGGTCGGGAATCCTTTTGCAGAAATGACTGCTTCAATGTGGCGTGGCATGGAGGCAATCAGCCTGTGGCACTGCTGAGATGTTATGGAGGCCCAGGATGCTTCGATAGCGGCCTTAAGCTCATCCAGAGTGTTGGGTCTTGCGTCTCTCAACTTTCTCTTCACAATATCCCACAGATTCTCTATGGGGTTCAGGTCAGGAGAGTTGGCAGGCCAATTGAGCACAGTAATACCATGGTCAGTAAACCATTTACCAGTGGTTTTGGCACTGTGAGCAGGTGCCAGGTCGTGCTGAAAAATGAAATCTTCATCTCCATAAAGCTTTTCAGCAGATGGAAGCATGAAGTGCTC
Organism: Gila orcuttii; assembly: GCA_026230005.1. NCBI lineage: Eukaryota > Metazoa > Chordata > Actinopteri > Cypriniformes > Leuciscidae > Gila > Gila orcuttii. The sequence continues at coordinate 12,083,260 of JAPDVR010000018.1, forward strand.
CAAAATCTCCTGATAGCTAGCTGCATTGACCCTGCCCTTGATAAAACACAGTGGACCAACACCAGCAGCTGACATGGCACCCCAGACCATCACTGACTGTGGGTACTTGACACTGGACTTCAGGCATTTTGGCATTTCCTTCTCCCCAGTCTTCCTCCAGACTCTGGGACCTTGATTTCCGAATGACATGCAAAACTGAGCAACAGTCCAGTGCTGCTTCTCTGTAGCCCAGGTCAGGCGCTTCTGCCGCTGTTTCTGGTTCAAAAGTGGCTTGACCTGGGGAATGCGGCACCTGTAGCCCATTTCCTGCACACGCCTGTGCACGGTGGCTCTGGATGTTTCTACTCCAGACTCAGTCCACTGCTTCCGCAGGTCCCCCAAGGTCTGGAATCGGTCCTTTTCCACAATCTTCCTCAGGGTCCGGTCACCTCTTCTCGTTGAACAGCGTTTTTTGCCACACTTTTTCCTTCCCACAGACTTCCCACTGAGGTGCCTTGATACAGCACTCTGGGAACAGCCTATTTGTTCAGAAATTTCTTTCTGTGTCTTACCCTCTTGCTTGAGGATGTCAATGATGGCCTTCTGGACAGCAGTCAGGTCGGCAGTCTTACCCATGATTGCGGTTTTGAGTAATGAAACAGGCTGGGAGTTTTTAAAAGCCTCAGGAATCTTTTGCAGGTGTTTAGAGTTAGTTAGTTGATTCAGATGATTAGGTTAATAGCTCGTTTAGAGAACCTTTTCATGATATGCTAATTTTTTGAGACAGGAATTTTGGGTTTTCATGAGCTGTATGCCAAAATCATCAGTATTAAAACAATAAAAGACCTGAAATATTTCAGTTGGTGTGCAATGAATCTAAAATATATGAAAGTTTCATTTTTATCATTACATTATGGAAAATAATTAACTTTATCACAATATGCTAATTTTTTGAGAAGGACCTGTACAAATTAATCCAACACCATTTTCAACAGTGTGTGACTTTACCTGTCTCTCACAAAAAAGAGCTGGCCACCTCTTTTTCATTTCAGATGAGGCTCATTCTCCTGTCTCCGGAGAAATATTGAGTAATGCCACAGGTCTACGAAAAAGCACAAAGATCACAGTTCAACGTAAAAGCTGCAGCACAGAAAGATTGTTTATGGTCCCTTGCCAAATGTTTTATTAGAGCAAACTCAGTTCTAAATGAACATACACAGTCTTCATAGATGCAGGGAAGTGGATAGTTACTTGCGTGATGGCACTGCTTCAGCTTGTAGTGCCTAATGACAATGAGTTGATTGGTTGTTGTGAAATAGCAGAACTTGCAGGTCCACTTCATTGGTCAAGGGCAAATGCCCCACACTGCTTGCAGCACTGCCTGAAGTAATTCTATGAAGAAAAGAAAAATGAAGTCAAACAACATTTAATAAACAGAGTACACAATCAAGATCAGGACTAGAGTAATAGTTTCTCACTAAAATTCTTGATATGATTCACATGTATTTGTCAAATCAAAATTGTAAGGTAACACAAAGCTATTTTATTTCCTCTAAAACAATCATACTAAACTACATTTGAGTGTGCTGGAATGTTAGGTTTTTAAAGTTACTCACTGTGTTAGATTGGTGGCTGACAGGCACTTGCAGATCTACATTACAATATAAATAAAAGCTGGATTACTGGTGTTGCTAAATGGCATGCAATTCATTTTAAAATATATTGTATAGTCGAGAAAATGTTGTATTACTGTTACTGTAAAGGTTTACTAAACTTTACTATCTTTGGTACTATACTTTACTATCCATCCTAAATAGTAGGGGTGAACAATATGACCATAACCTTATTTCAGGGTAAGAGACATTTTAATAAGCGTATATCAAGATATTTGGTGAGAAACTATAATTTGTATAATGTTAACTGTAACAAGATGATTGACAGGCCAGTTTAAACGGTGACAAGATGGACCTAGGCCTATCTAAGCAACAGAGCTGTCCATTAAAGATGCAGCTTGACTACTCTTCTGCTAACGTTAAGTTACACACGCAGAAGCATTCATAAGAGAGTAACGTTACATAGGCTACTTTTAGAGCACAGTATTTTTGCGATTTTTATAGACACAGCTTGAATATTAAGCATTTCACTATGGTTTTTGGAAAAACACGGCGATGGTGAAGCGGCTCAGTAACATAATCTCCCACAATAAACTAAACATAACGGACCACAGTCTTTTAAACGAGATCAACATTTAAGTAAAACTAGACAGCTGTACAACAACTTTTCAGTTATGGAGCATCCAGCTCGAACACCGGAGGATTCTGATAATCCGGCCGCACCACTCACAGTTTTACATTAAATTAGGCCTAACGTTACATTATATTTGTCAGCTCGTTGTTATCGTACTCACGCGTCGACGCTGCTTTGCCTGTATGGTGATTAAACTATCTGATTTAGGCGCAAAGAACTTGAACACGAGAGTGAACATGAAAGCGCGTTATTTTTCACGCCACGAATTTCCCGCTCTGTATTTTGGCATTCATTCATATATTACAGTCTCTCTCACAAATAAAAAAAACTGAATTCGGTGCAGATATTTCAACATTACTTTGTCTATTGTGATAAATTATATTTTAAATATGGGAGGATCGAAATATCCTCCATATGAAATTAATCTAGCCCCCACCGCCTTTTGTCAACTTAATGAAATAATAGCCTACGTTAAATAAATAAAATAAAAAGAAGTAAGTTAATAGTTGGCTAGTTTTATAGATTTTTAGCTTTAGTTTGCTGAGGTAACTAGCTAGACAACATAACTGGCCAAAGATTAGCAACAGTCCAATGTGATCAAGAAACGTTGATAGTGTAAACAATACATGGATGATTACTTCATATATGTAATTTTTCATTACACATATGAACGAATATTTACTTACCAGATATGATGATGATGGAAGAATTAAATCATCTGCCGATAAACTCTCCAGCATTGCCGATGAACGAGACCTGTTTCGCGCTTCACGTGATCTCGCGATAAAAAATGAGAACTTATACCATAATGGTTCAGCATATGTTTTTAAGTTGAGCCGACACATACTCTAGTTAAGACAACTTACAGACTAGTTGAGACAGTGGAAACTTAAAATGTTAAGTTGAATTAACAAATTTAGAAACTACAAGTTGTATCAACTTACAAAATTACATTGAAACAACTAAAATGCGGAATCATTTTTTACAGTGTGTCTTGTGTTTCAACTGGTGTTGATGATGATGGGCCTGATGTTGACATTTGTGCTTCTGAATTAAAAGAAAACGGCAATTAGTAACAAATCATAAACTGACAACACATATGAAGTATAAATTTCATGAATCACATTACATAAGATAACATAGACTGAAACTCACCAGGAGTTGTGTTTGAACGCATCAGTGAAGCACACTCCAGTGTGATGTGCTTTTCAGCATCCAGGGCTTTGGCAGGATTTCCAAAAGCCACATTTTTAAACCTTGGGTCCAGCAGTGTAGCCAGTGCCAAGGCTCTAAAAGTCTCTAAAGTCTCGTACCCTCCACATCTGGAGTGCAGACCTTCTTGTAGATGTGAGCCTATATATGAGCCAACACAAGAGAAAACCATATTAATTAAAATAATGACAACAATATGAGAGTTATGGCCAATTACACGTATGGTCATAGTGTCCTACCTAATTGTACAGTTGATTCCTGCGTTGCATTTCCTTTTTTCTGTGCAAGCTTGTGCTGCAACATCCTGTACAATGGTATGAGCTTTGAAGCAGACACTCTCTGTTCCTCTGACATCTCTGTTGTTGCTAGTTTGAATGGTTGAAGAAGTGTCAATGACTGTTGAATAATGTCATACTCAAGACTTGTCAGGGGAGCAGTATCACTGTTTAAATTGGCAAGTGCAGCACCCACTGGCTCACGTTGCTCATACAAGCGTTGTAGCATGTCGAATGTGCTGTTCCATCTCGTTTCAACCTCCTGTATCATTTTCAGACTTGGTCTGCCCATCAAGCTCTGCATCTCCACAAGCTTGTCCTTTGCTTTGCAGCTGGATCTGAACAACCCCACTATCTTTCTGGCTTTCTGGCGAATTTCATTGATGACTGGGGTTTGATCCAGGGCCTTTTTCACTATCAAATTCAAATTATGAGCAAAACATGGGACATGGCGAAGGTTGAGTAGCTGGGCACTTAGGATCATGTTTGATGCATTGTCAGTCACCATGCAGTGAACTTTGGAGGTTATTCCCCACTCAGCCAGCAAGGCTTTAGCCTCCATGAGATGCTGGGCTGTGTGGGTTTGGTAAAACCTCCTTACACCCAGTAAAACAGTTGCCATTGTTGCCTCTGGTGTTATGTAATGGCATGTTACACCAAGATATCCATCCATATTAATGGAAGACCACATGTCAGCCGTAAGGCTAACAAATTCGGCCTTTTGTAGGTCCTCCATTGTCTTCTCCTTGGTTGTGTTGTACCTTTCGCTGACCATTGTTTTAAGCACCTTCAGGGATGGGAGGACATAGCTTGGATCAAGCTTGTTCACAAAGGCCCTGAAACCCTCATCCTCCACGATGGTGAAGGGCTGCAGATCTTTCACCACCATGTTCAGAAGAGCCTCATCCAATTCCCTCTGTCTGCCTTTTAAAAGAGAAGATAAAACATACTTTCAGACAAATATATTGGAAAAATAGTAGCCTACCGTGAAAGTAGTCTACTGGTTCATTTGGAAACCTTCCTAAACAAAGTTATGTTATGAATATTTATGCTCAGTGTGCAGAGAAAGATAAAGTGCATTATAGAAATACAACAATTACAAAAAAACAAAATGATGTCTTGGCTGTAGATTGGGTACTCATATGTAGACATATAAAATGTATATTCACAAAGTATAATATTATATTGACAACATTTGTTTTTAAAGTGATTGGCAGTTGTGATTGGGATGTTAGGCATGTCTTAGTCCAAGGCCTTTCTAAACAATGGCCCAACACTTAGTTATTATATTTCACTTATAATTAGCCTATATTTCAAACAATGCATACCTTGCTTATATGGCCCAGCAGTGTCAGTAGCAGGCCTTGGTACAGGGGGAACACTACCATCCTCTGCACCCTGCAGAATGGCAGGATGAATGCTCCTCAAATGGCGCATCATGGATGATGTATTGTTGCAGTAGGCTAGCTGCCGATCACAATACACACATCTCACTTTATTTGGGGTTTCCAAATGGAAATGCTCCCACACCACAGATGTACGGCATCTCTTCTGTGGAGCCTCCATCTATCTATCTATCTATCTATCTATCTATCTATCTATCTATCTATCTATCTATCTATCTATCTATCTATCTATCTATCTATCTATCTATCTAATAATCTATATGTATCTGTAATATATGTATCTATCTATTAATCTATATATATATATATATATATATATATATATATATATATATATATATATATATATATATATATATATATATATATATATATATTTCTATCAATGCATCTATTAATGTGTCACTATATGTACTCTGTGTGTCTCTAAGTCAATGTGTAAATGTAAATTAAATCCTAAATATAACTAAACAAATCGCACTATAAATGTCACTATATCACCAAAAATCCGCTATCTCAAAACCAAACTCCTCTCACAAAAACCCACGATATGAAAATGCGTTGACAAAACTTTTATACTGTGTGATTGTGTGATTTGTTCCCGAACCGACCAATCAATGAAACCCTGATTCGGCGGAGCACTCCACCTGATGAAACACTTAGACGCTTCATTTAGCCGTTGTCACGTGACGTGGGTGTTTTGAATCACGCTTCGGATCAGTGTTTTGAATCATATTTGCTTCGGGATCTCGCAAAGCTTCGGAACGTCTGTTTCGCGCCAGCCATCCTTAGCTATAGCCAGTAAATTTCTCAGTTCATTTTCTGTGAAACTACAGCATTCAAATAACACTTTTATCTTGTAGAATAAAAAAGATCTTAGTTTTTTTCAATGAAAATTTCTTTAAAGAGATAGTTCAACCCGAAATGAAAATTCTGTAATCATTTACTCACCCTCAAGTTGTTCCAAACCTGTATGAGTTTCTTTCTTCTTTTGAACACAAAATAAGATATTTTAAAGAATGTTGGTAACCAGAAAGTTGACGGTGGCCATTGATTTCCATAGTATGAAATAAATACCATGGAAGTCAATGGCTACCATCAACTGTCTGGTTGCCAACATCCTTCACTCTATCTTCTTTTGTGTGCAGCAGAAGAAAGACATTCATACAGGTTTAAAACTTTACTAAAGCAAGATGCATTTTTTAAGAATGTAGAAAAATAGATGCTTTATTCAAACACTTTAATAACTTTGTAATCTAATTACAGTGAGTAACAACACAAATCAAACGCAAATAAGCATGCAAAACAAAGGAACAGAGAAATAAGGTAGATGCACCATTGTTTGAAACTCTGCTAGTCGTGTAAGTATGTCAGGTGATTCAACAAACAAGAGGTCTGTATAGGATGCACCTGTTTTCTCTCTAATGAGGAAGCATTAGACTACTGAAAAGTGCACATGCAAAGACAAAATGGGCGTTTACCAATCAGTGGCCAATTTGGTCCATTGTGGTTTGAAAACGCCCCACTGATCGAGAAACACCTACTAGTGTTCTGCAGATATATGCCTAAATGATCTTGTGCTCATCAACTACAAATCACTGTTAGTTCAATGTCACTGTCTCCACTTATGTGTGTTGTTGGCTTTCATCAAAATGTCAATGCTGATCCAGCACACTTTAAACATTGAAATGTCAATCTCAACCAAAATGATGGTTTAGATCAAAACTCAACATTGTATCAATGTCACCATGCTATCTGGGTTGTAATCAAGCCTGTAGTGAGTTTGCAAATATGCAAACATAAAATTGTCTCTATGGCAATGCAGTGTCAAATAAATTTTTACCTCTCTAGAGGCTCCTTGAAATGCCTCACCAGATCTGCCACATCATCATCACCAAAGCTGAGAAGGCTGGCCTGGTCTTCTGGCCATGTGTCAGGGTTTAGCACTCTGAAAGACTCCACTGGGGTCTGGGCACTCTCATCCTTCAGCAAACCACCAAACCTGGCTTTGAGGTCTCCCATGCTGATGTTGATGGCCGCCCTCATGTGCTGCCTTAGCTGGGGATTAATGAGTCTGTGAAGCCTTTCAGATTCCCCTTCTGTGTTATTCCCTAAAACAGAAATAACACACACGTCACACACAATGAAATGTCTGGCCATTTGTCAGCCCCTATTTTTTTGAAGACTTCTCCAATTTTTACTGTATTTCCCTCCTTATCCTCTAATTGTTTGTATTGTATTGTGCAACGAAAACATTGATTCTCACACTGAGAATCTGTCTTAACCCACTCACACTGCACCTGTCTCCCGATCCTCTCTCCTGTCACAGACCTCGCTGAACCACGCCCCCCTTGCCACAGTAGTAAAGCGACAGGGTTAGATAATATTCCAGCAAATATATTAAGGATTCAGCTAAAGTTATTACCCCTATGGTTACTCATATTATAAATCTCTCAATTATAAAAGGACAGGTTCCTGGGAGTTAAAAAAGCAAGAGTTATTCCTATTTTTAAGAAAGGTAGTAGGTTAGTGTAACCATAGACATCATATCTATGAGTGTAACGGTCATCAGCTGGAGTGCCCTTTAGAGCCACCAGAGGGCACTCCACTTCAGTTTTTTGTTTTTTCCTCACAACTACATTTCCCATAACTCACTGCCCGGACTCATCATCACTGATCACATTCACCTGTTTGTCATTACCTTGTTTAGCTCACCCCTTATAAGCCTGGTTTTCACATTCAATCACTGCGTAGTTTTGTATATTGTTGCACTGCATCTCTGAGCATTTCTTTGGTTTCCTGTATTTTGGTTTCTTGGGCTTCTGCCTGCCTCTGGATTACCCGTTTGCCTTGTTCCCAAACTTGTGTGTTTGTTTGTTTGGACTGCCTACCTGGATTTCAACCTGTTGCCTGTTCATTTGATTACGTGTCTGGATTACCCCATCTTATTAAAAGCTGCATTTGGATCTAAACTTTCTGGTCTCAGAGCAGTTCATGACAGTTAGAGTGTACTAATTATAGACCAGTTTCAATCCTGAGTGCTTCATCAAAAGTGATGGAAAAAATGATATATGATCAAGTTGAAGACTATATGTCTTATTTTAATATATTGTATGAGTTCCAGTCCGGTTTTAGAAGGATGCACTCTATGCAGTCAACAATATTGTTCTTAACAGATCACATAAAAAAAGAAATGGATAAAGGCAAGTTAAGCGGGATGGTGTTGCTGGCTTTTGACACAATTTACTACGGTATTTTGCTTCAAAAAGTAAAATCAATGGAGTTTAGTGATAAAGCCTGTGAATGGATTAAGTCTTCCCTTGTAAATAGGTGTCAAATAGTGGATTTAAATGGGGTGTTTTCTGATTGTTTGCCCATTTCTTGTGGAGTTCTGCAGGGGATAGTTTTAGGTCCATTATTATTATTTTTTTATTGTATATTAATGATTTAAAAATGGTTTGTTCTAGGAACTCTTTTTATATGCAGATGATGCAGCAATAATTGTTTCTCATGAAAGTAAAGAATATGTTGAAAAATGAGTTAAGTAGAGAGATTGAAAGGGTATCTGTTACGGCGTCTAGTGAGATCCCTAGTACTCAGTCGCGAGCGCCTTCCCCTGAATACTAATTATGCATCCTTGGCGCTCTGATCACCTTCAACCTGTCAGCAATTTACTCTGAGTTCAAGCATATATTTAGCTTGTTATCTCGGCGTCCGTTGCGAAGTATTGTCTCACTCCCGTGCCACTTGTCTGAGCGTCTTCTGGAAAAAACCCTGTTACTCTGTTATATTGAACCTTTGCTTAACCTTACTCTCTGATTGTGTGCAGCCTGTCTTGTGAACTCTGCCTGTGACCTGACACTGATACTCGCCGCCAGCCCTGAACTCTGCCAGTGACCAGACTCTGATACTCGCCGCCAGCCCTGATCTTCTGCCTGTCTCTGACCTGCATGCTTGCCGCCAGCCCTGAACTCTGCCTGTGACCAGACTCTGATACTCGCCGCCAGCCCTGATCTTCTGCCTGTCTCTGACCTGCATGCTTGCTGCCAGTCCCGAACTCACGCCTGGTTTACGTCGATTCAGCCTGCTGCCTTTACTGCTGTTTTGAGTTCCTTTATCTCTACTTTCTCATTATTAATAAATTGTTGCGCATGGATCTGTCTCCGCCTCCTGAGTCTCAACAGAATACTTCGCCAGACCAAGATCCAGCAACGATGTCTGCCTGGTCAGCCGCTTTCTCCGCACAAGCCTCACAACTTACCTCTCACCATCATCAGCTGTCTCGTCTAACTGCAGTGACGGAGGAATTAGTGAAAGCGGTTCAGAGTCTGCAAAAGCCCTCGGTGTCAGCGCACGCTGCGCCTACTCAAGCACCTGTTCTCCCGACCGACTCCACAAGCTTCAGCACTCGCCTCTCACTCCGTGAGAAGTATGAAGGAGACCCGGGTAAATGCAAAGGTTTTTTACTTCAATGCTCTCTGTATCTCGCCCGGCAGACCACTCAGCACACTACTGACATGGACAAGATCACATTCATCTGTTCACTACTCACCGGACGTGCGCTGGAATGGATCACCGCGGTCTGGAGAGCGGATGGATCAGCTTTTGCCTCGTACGTCGAGTTCCTGGAGCGCTTTCAAGCCGTCTTCGAGCACGCAGTGGAGGGAAAAGGAGCGGGGCACCGCTTGCTGGAGCTCATACAGGGGCGGATTCCCGCTTCGGAGTACGCGCTCAAGTTTCGCACACTCGCAGCGCAGACCGACCAGACGGATAATGCTCTTAAGGTGGTCTATCGACGGGGTCTCAACCACGAGCTTCAAGCTGAACTGGCCTGCCGCGATGAGGGAAGGAATCTGGACCAGTTTATGCACCTCTCCATACAGATTGACAATCTCATTCGCTCACGCCGAGCCAGCATCCGGCCCTCGACTCTCTCACGCAATGCTTTCACTCCTACCTCACCAAGTCCCGTAGTCATGGAAGCCGGTGAACCTATGCAAATTAACACTTCCCGATTAACGGAGGAGGAACGTGAACGTCGGAGGACTTTGAAACTGTGCATGTATTGTGGAGGAACTGGTCATTTTCGACTACATTGTCCTCAACTAGCTACACGCAAAGAAAAGGCAACGATGAGTTTAACTCTTGATAGTATGAATCCTCTCTCTTGTGTTTCTGTACCACTGGAATTTACTAAAAATTATCAGTCTTTCTCCACGTCTGCATTAATTGATTCTGGGGCGGCTGGAAATTTTATGTCACAAGATTTTGCTAAACGGCACAAGATAGCTCTAATCCCCTGCACTTCTCCTCTCACAGTCGAAGCGGTTGACGGACGGCCCCTTGGCACGGGGCGAATTACTCACATGACACAGGAGCTACAGATGCACACAGGTCTGTTACACTGTGAGAAAATCCATTTCTACATTCTGTCCGCTCCTCACACTCCTGTCATACTGGGTCTGCCCTGGTTAAGAAGTCATAATCCTCACCTGCAATGGACTACGGGTCAAATTATCCGCTGGGGTGAGGATTGCCTTTCCAAGTGCCTGAGTTCCATTAAACCGCTGCCAGTTCGAAGCATCTCAGAGTCCAGTGAAAATTCCGCTCTCTCCAGTCTGCCTGCTGAATATCGCGACCTGGCTGAGGTCTTAAGTAAAGCCAAAGCTACCCAGTTACCTCCTCATCGGGAATACGACTGTGCCATCGATCTCATCCCGGGTTCCATACCGTCCAGGGGACGCATTTTTCCCCTTTCTCAGCCCGAGACAGAAGCTATGGAGAAGTACATAGAGGAAGAACTGGCCAAAGGATTCATTCGTCCTTCCACCTCTCCTATGTCAGCTGGCTTCTTTTTTGTCAAGAAAAAGGATGGTGGATTACGTCCATGTATCCATTACAGAGCCCTCAATGACTGCACAGTGAAGTTTCGTTATCCCCTACCACTGGTTCCTGCCGCTCTTGAGCTCCTCCGCACAGCGAAAATCTACACAAAACTGGACCTACGCGCAGCTTATAACCTGATTCGTATTCGGGAGGGAGATGAGTGGAAGACGGCGTTCTCTACCAGCTCTGGCCACTATGAATATCTGGTTATGCCCTTCGGGCTTTCTAACAGTCCAGCTGTTTTCCAGTCCTTCATCAACGACGTATTCTGAGACATGCTTCAGCGCTGTGTGATCGTCTACATCGATGATATTCTGGTTTACTCGGATAACTTCGAGGAACATGTACAGCACGTACGAACCGTGCTTCAAAGACTCCTTCAATTCCAGCTTTACGCCAAGTTTGAAAAGTGTGATTTTCATCAAACCTCCACTGCTTTCCTGGGCTACGTGATCAGCCCCAAGGGCGTGACCATGGATGAGGGCAAAGTCAGGGCGGTGGTGGACTGGCCCCAACCGACCACCCTCAAGGAACTCCAGCGCTTCCTGGGGTTTGCTAACTTTTACCGGCGGTTCATTCTGGGTTTCAGCTCTGTGGCAGGACCTCTGACAGCACTGGTGTGAAAAGGAACCACTCGGCTCCCCTGGAACGAGAGCACTACGCAAGCTTTCCACCAACTCAAGCTCCGCTTTACCACAGCGCCGATCCTGCACCATCCCAATCCTGAACTGCCATTCGTGGTCGAAGTGGACGCCTCCAATATGGGCTTGGGCGCCGTTCTCTCTCAGCGTCAAGGTAACCCTGTTAAGTTGTTCCCCTGTGCATTCTACTCCAGGAAGTTGAACTCTGCGGAACGGAATTACGACGTTGGAGACCAAGAACTACTGGCAATGAAGTCAGCATTTGAGGAGTGGCGGCATTGGCTTGAGGGAGCTTCCCAACCGGTTGTTGTCTACACTGATCACAAGAACCTCTAAGTACCTTCGCACGGCTAGGAGACTGAACCCACGCCAGGCTAGGTGGTCTCTGTTCTTCTCGCGTTTCCAGTTCACTGTAACCTACCGCCCTGGGTCTAAGAATACTAAGGCAGACGCCCTGTCCCGTCAGTACGACTCCGAGGTCCCCAGTCAAGCTCCCGAGAACATTCTCTGTCCAGATCTGGTCCCCCATTCAGTGGGACATCGAAACTGAGTTGGAGCAAGCCAACGCCAACGCTGAGATTCCATCCGATTGCCCTTCCGAGAAGACATACGTGCCAGAAGCACTCCGTGAAGAGGTTTTGAAACACGTTCATGCTCTGCCCAGCTCCGGGCACCCAGGTATCACTGCCACTGTTCATCTCCTCCAGAACCGCTACTGGTGGCCCACACTACTTCAGGATACTACAAAATTCATTCAGCAATGCCAAAACTGCAATACACAGAAGTCATCGCGTCTCTTACCTGCCGGCCTTCTTCAGCCTTTACCAGTACCTCAACGTCCATGGTCACACATTGCGATTGACTTCGTCACGGATCTGCCACCCTCTGATGGTCACACGACTATTCTCACTGTAATAGATCGATTCTCCAAAGCCTTCCGACTGATTCCCCTTCCTAAATTGCCTACCGCTTTGCAAACCGCTGAACACCTCTGCAATCTGGTCTTTCGGTTCTATGGTCTACCTGATGATATTGTTTCCGACAGAGGACCACAGTTTACCTCTCGGGTCTGGGCAGCCTTTTTCCGGATGCTACAAGTGAACGTCAGCCTCACGTCTGGGTACCATCCTCAGGCCAACGGCCAAGCTGAGCGGCTGAATCAGGAGATCATCCGTTTCCTGCGGTCATACTGTCACCTTCATTAGGAGGATTGGAGCCGTTACGGCGTCTAGTGAGATCCCTAGTACTCAGTCGCGAGCGCCTTCCCCTGAATACTAATTATGCATCCTTGGCGCTCTGATCACCTTCAACCTGTCAGCAATTTACTCTGAGTTCGAACATATATCTAGCTTGTTATCTCGCCGTCCGTTGCGAAGTATTGTCTCACTCCCGTGCCACTTGTCTGAGCGTCTTCTGGAAAAAAACCTGTTACTCTGTTATATTGAACCTTTGCTTAACCTTACTCTCTCATTGTGTGTAGCCTGCCTTGTGAACTCTGCCTGTGACCTGACACTGATACTCACCGCCAGCCCTGAACTCTGCCAGTGACCAGACTCTGATACTCGCCGCCAGCCCTGATCTTCTGCCTGTCTCTGACCTGCATGCTTGCCGCCAGCCCTGAACTCTGCCTGTGACCAGACTCTGATACTCGCCGCCAGCCCTGATCTTCTGCCTGTCTCTGACCTGCATGCTTGCTGCCAGTCCCGAACTCACGCCTGGTTTACGTCGATTCAGCCTGCTGCCTTTACTGCTGTTTTGAGTTCCTTTATCTCTACTTTCTCATTATTAATAAATTGTTGCGCATGGATCTGTCTCCGCCTCCTGAGTCTCAACAGTATCTAAATGGTTTATTATTAATAAGCTTTTTTTACACTTAGGAAAAACTGAATCTTATTTGGTTCGGCTGCTTAATTAAAAAAAAGCGCCAGATTAGAGGCAAAGGTTGGTGACTTGATCATTACACCAAAACAGGAAGTAAAGCATTTGGGATGTGCATTATAAATTGACAGGAGAAAATAAGGCTCTATTAGTTAATTCAAAAATATGTAATAGGATAAAAAATTTAGCAAGACAAGCATCTTTTTTAAATACTCAAACTTTAAAAATGTTTGCTGGAGCTTTAGTGCAGGCACTCTATGATTATGCTACAACATTTTGGTATAGTAGTACGAAACAAATCAAAAATAAATTGCAGACTGTTCAAAATAAGCTATGCAGGGTAATTTTTGTAGGTAACTGTAATTTAGCTCAAAAGGAATTATTAATTAATTTATAGGGAATCTTAAAAGAATCACTTAAACGGCTCGCAAATGACTCGTCCAGCGTTCATTTGAACGGGCTGTAACTATCAGCTCTAAAACGGATATAAATATCCAAACTATAGTGAAACACTATTTATTAGCAAGGTAACTTAGATCAGCAGTTTAAGACATTAAATCTGTAAGCACATAACACAAGACAATTATCTTTAAAATATAAACAAGACTTTATTTATTATTCTAAAACATAAAACTAATATCTAACACAAACCCACGCACACACAAATTCATACGAGTTGCAGAAAGAAAGAGAGTGAGGAAAGAAAATGAGTTCAAGAGTGAGATAGTGAAATCCCAAGTTTCTATATGCACTTATAAGACATGACCTGAACGAACCATCAATCATTAATTTAACCCTTCTATCGTTTCTTAGGCGGGTTATTCAATTTTATCTCAATGCACCAGTTCAGCTAAGAGTTTGGAGGTATACTTGTGTTTGTCTGTGCGTTTTTTTGGTATTCCTTTTTGTTTACGTAAAGGGATTTTTTCCCCGGGTTCGTTAACTGGCGGGTCCTCTGCCTGAATAGATGTCTCTGGGCAGCCAATCACGTGGTGTGTTGGCGATGGATGAAAGTCTTTGAAGTTGGAAAGCGGGCTTTGCAGTCGAATCGTTTAAACGAAACTTTGCAGCAAAACTTAACTTAGAATCGAGACTCTCAACGGAAAAGAAAAAGAAAGCAAAGAAAAAGAAAGGAAAGTGAGACGATAGTTGTTAGATGGCTTGAATGAAGCTGTTTAACCCATGTTCTTCTGATCTTGGTTTGGGTTCTTTTGTCTGCTCGTCTACATGGTTACTCGTCTGTCCGGTTCGTCATGGCTTCTCCATGACTTCTGTAAATTTGCTCTAGCGAACAAATTCACAAACCAAACCTCAACCCAACTTAACAAAAACTCTACAACAACTCTACTGGCTTTTTCGGGTCCTAAGATTTTAAACTCAATGGTTTGTCCAACCTCTTAGATGAGTTCTGACCAATTAGGCACTGTCTTTATTTGGGAGGTGGCATTCTCTTCACCTCTCATCGTAAATCATGCGTTATCTGTGATCTCTTTACTCTCCGGCTTTAGCAGAGTACAAAAGTATACAATTTAGACATGATTCCTATTATAAGAACACGAAACATGTTACACAGATTTCAATCAAGCCATCTTCTGAATTAAAAAGTGAAAAGTGATGGCCAAGTATGGTAACCCATACTTGGAATTTGACCTCTGCATTTAACCCATCCAAGTAAGTGCACACACATTAGGAGCAGAGTAGTGAGCACACACACCCGGAGCAGCGGGCAGCCTTGAGTGGCACCCGGAAAGCGATTGGGGGTTAGGTGCCTTGCTCAAGGACACCTCAGTCATATTCCTGCCGGTACTGGAATCGAACCAGAAACCTTTGGGTCACCAGTCCAACTCTGTTACCATTAGGCCATGACTGCCCCTAATAACATATGATCGTATTGATAGGAACTTTCATTCAAACATCTAATAGTTATAACAATTACATGACTTGTATGTGATCTAAGCATAATAAACGCATACAGAGGTTGTAGATACAATATAGAATTATGTAGTGGAACAATGTTTGATTATAAGTCCGTCAATAATTGTTTTGGGATGATTTATGTATTTTTTGTGTAAAGTCTCAGTCTCTGTGGTTTTAAGAGATTTCCACCCTGGGGTCGTCAAAAGGTCCTTAAAAAGGAGGAGGTCTGTTTTAAATCATTTGCCAAACTTTTCCAAACTATCTAACGTGACAACGTTCTTCCTTTAGTTGAGCACATCTCTTTGAAACTTTCATGGTCGTAAAGTTCTTAGCTCGGACTGGCTGGAGCCCACTCCATTTATGGCCTAGATTAGACTGGTGATTTGGGGATCTGGAATGTTGAGTTTTGTGTGGAATTATATTTGAACGAATCACCTGGAAGATTCATGTGTTTGGTTCGCCCTCAATTCCTACATATTGAAAGCAAATCCACAGTTGCATCTAAACAACAAACATTTTACAGAGCTTGGTTTTTTAAAAGTTGAAAAAAGGGTAACCTTTCTAAAATTGGTGTTGGTGTGTTTATTAAAATAATAAAGAAAAGTGTTCCTGGGTACCTGATAGATTATTATGTCCATGTGAAAAATGTGCAGTCATTCCACAAGGGGAGTAGCACTGATATTTATCCTTGTAGATTTAACAGTTTAATGGGGATTAATTATTTTCTTTATACTGGTGCTATAGCCTGGAATGACTTACCTTGTTGTATAAAGCAGATACAAATTGAAAGTGTTTTTAGAAAGGAAGTTAAAAAAATTTTTTATTATCACTGACTTAAAAGGGATGAAGTGTTAGATGCTAAACTTGTCGATGATTTCTCTCCATGTATGATCTGTTCCTATATTTTGTAAACATTGAGGACCACAATGGAAATAAGCCATCGGCTTTTTGTCCATTTTATCCTCGACAGTTTTTGAAATAATATACGATCAGTCTTTTTAAAATTTTTCATGTATTCAATTATTGTCTAATAATTAAATAAAAATCTTTCCTTTATAGGTTTGCTCTTTCAATTGATTCCTGTTCAGAGTGACCCTGACTATTACTGTATTTATTTTCAAGTCATTTTACTATATAGTTTTGGAGAAAAGTAAAGGCGAATTCACCGCAAACATGAAAGTGCATTATAGTACTTACACCATGTCCCATGTTCAAAACACTCATAAAAATCTTTATATTTTATGTTTAAGCTGAGTTTGCCTTTACTTTTCTCCAAAACTATACAGTAAAATGACTTGAAAATAAATACAGTAATAGCCAGGGTCACTCTGAACAGGAATCAATTGAAAGAATGAGCAAACCTATGAAGGAACACTTTTTATGAGTGTTTGAAAATGGGACATGGTGTAAGTGATAGAATGCACTTACATGTTTGGGGTGAGTTTGCCTTTCATTTTCTAAGCCATATCATCCAGATCCAACTCCTCCCACCTCACATATACCTAAACCTACCCATCTCTACCCCCTGATCCCTAAACCCACCCCTAATATTACCCATCTCCACCCCCTGATCTCTAAACCCACCCCTAATCCTACCTATCTCCACCCCTTAGATCTGGATCCAACTCCGCCCTCAGGATCTTGTGTACTGCAATGAGGTGCTACTGCGCAAAAGGGCATTTCGCACGAGTTGAGTTTTGCGGAGAAATGTTCGTCTCTTTTCTTCCTTGTGGGCCTGAGACGAGAGTTCAAGAGATTTCCACGACGCATGCGCGAGAACTGAGAAGAGAACGTTCTTCTTCTAATACTTCTTGTTCAGTTCTCGCGCATGCGTCGTGGAAATCTCTTGAACTCTCGTCTCAGGCCCACAAGGAAGAAAAGGAATAGTAGAATAAAGTCGTTATTTTTGTTTTTTTCCCCGCACAAAAAGTATTCTCGTCGCTTGATAAACTTATAGTTGAGCCACTGTAGTCACATGGAATATTTAAACATTTTCTTTAATGACTTTCTGGGCCGTCAAGTTTCATTCCCTTAGGCAGCCTATGTAGCAGTGATCCAGCTCTCAGATTTAATAAAAAATATCTTCATTTGTGTTCCGAAGATGAACGAAGGTCTTACGGGGTTGGTACAGCATGGGGGTGAGTAATTAATTACTTAATTTCCATTTTTGGGTGAACTAACCCTTTAAAAAAAGTATTTGGATGTGCGCAGACGTTCTCTTTCGCATGTGCAAAGTTTCACTTTCTTGCTTCTTTCATACCAGCCATAAGTGCTCTTTAAGCGCAGATGGCTCGCTTGCTCAACACAACCCAGCGTTGCCATAATTCCAGCCAATCAGAGATGAGGCTGCTAAATTCTGATTGGCTGGCTTGACAACCAATCACAAGACTCTCTGCATCACTGACTTTGGAAGAGGAAAAATACATGGTGGAAAATGTTTATGTTTATGTTTATGTTTAATTTGTTTAGTGGCTTGAACACTTCAATTTAAGTTCAAATGTCTACCACTCGATGACCACAGTTTATTTTTTAGCTTATTTTTAAGCTATTTTTTTTTTAGCTTATTTTTAATCAAAATCAAATCGTACTATTACTGTACATAATGGCATGTCCCAGTGTTTGCTACACCTCAAGTGGTAGTTCTAACTTCTTTCTGAACTGCAAGTTATGTAATTAACATTAGTGAAATATGAATGTGACCGAGCTGGTGTCTCAAATATTACATTTTCAGAAATTAAGTCGGACAGACTTTTCCCCTTTTAATGAAATAAGTGTGTAAAAACGGTACATCACTCGCATCAGAATAAAAAAAGCCATCAAATAAACGTAGAAATGCAATGTAATAACTTTGAAATAATAATAAATCTACTTCATATCCTTGGAATTATTTAAACAAAAACATTCACAGTAGAGATGTTCTGTAAAAACAACTATCATACTAAAAAAAATATACTGTATTTTCTTATATACTATTTTAGGTTGGATAGTGTGCACATTGGGATGCAGGCTTGTTCCCCTCACTGCAAAAAAATAAAAATCTAATTATGCGAGTAATTATATAGTAGAAGTCTTGTGGGTCACACACCCAAGATTTTCACTTACAGTTATAATTGCATATTTGTTTGCATTCTTACCCACATGTCTTTCTTTCTTTTCTTTTTTTTTTTTGCAGTGAGAGGAACAAGCCTGCATCCCAATGTGAACACTATCCATCCTAAAATAGTATATAAGAAAATACCGTATACTTTTTTAGAATGATAGTTGTTTTTACAGAACATCTCTGCTGTGAATATTTTTGTTTACTTGAACTTAAATTGAAGTGTTCAAGCCATTAAACAAATTAAATAAACATCTTCCACCCAGAGCCGGATTAACGCAAAGGCAAACTAGGCACGTGCCTAGGGCCCGATTGGCGGGATGGGGCCCAGACAGAGGGACACAAATAAAAAAAAAATTAAAAATGTACAAATGTCCTATCTACAATTTATTTCAATATTTATTAATTAACTAAAAATAGTGACGATGTTTATCTTAATCATAGACTGTTACATTACGTCACATTAAGGCCAGTGAGCCCACCAGGTGCTGCGAAGTAAAAGCCTAAATAGGCACGCAAAGAAGCACAGCTCGTAATGCAGGTGTGTGCGTTGTCGTCATCTATTTTGGAGTGATTGCAATGTATTCTAAATATTAACTTGTACTGTAGATCAGCGTCATTTCTGGAAAAATCATTCACCGCTTTATTACGAGTTTAAAAGAGCGCGAGCGTCATTAACGTGCCCAGATGCGACGCTTTGAATTTGCGCATAGGCCTACAATGAATAACATCGCGTCGGGAGCTGACTAAAAACGCTACAAAAGTAAAAGACAAGACGTTTGTATTCAAAGTTAAAAAGCCAACACACTACAACATTTTTAAATGTTTCAAATAAAGGATCTCATGGGTCTATCTTCTAAATTCTGCTGATGATTAGATTATACCATGTCTGACATCAGCCTTACGCCAATAATATCAGTTTAATTTTTTTTTTCTAATCAGTAGAGATCGTGTCTTTCTCTTCCACTTGATTTGTGTATAGCATATTTAAGCTAGCAATGCAATACATAATATCATATTACTTAATAATATGACAATATCTGCAGTCAATATTGATTAAATGGGAGGGGAAAATCCTGCCCATACCGCAGCTATGAAAAAAAAATTATAAAAGCACTTATGTTCATCTCCTGAAGTGGTATTCTGGAACTTTGAATAAATTGAATAAAACAGCAAAATAACAATAACAATAACATCTTCATTAAACAAAAAAGAGATTACCTTAGATGAAGTTTGATTAATATGCACATACAGTAGCCCACTGGTAAAAAGTCTGGACCACCAATTACTATTTTTAATGTTTTTGAAAGAAGTTTTTTATTATGCTCTACAAGCCTGCATTTATTTGATCAAAAATACAGAAAAAAACAGGAATATTCAGCAAGGATGTGTTAAATATATAAAAAGTGATAGTGAAGACTTTTTTAAAACAACTTTTTAATAATCAAAAAAATCCTGAAAAAAAAGTATCACAGGTTATAAAATAAATATTAAGCACCATTTCTAACATTTGATAATAAATCAGAATATTATAAAGTTTTCTGAAGGATCACATGACACTAAATTCAGCTTTGTATCACAGAAATATATTTTAAAGTATAGTAAAAATAGGAAAACCATTATTTTAAATTTGAATAATATTTCACTATATATAATTTTTCTGTATTTTTGATCAAATAAATCCAGGCTTGATGAGCATAAGAGACTTCTTTCAAAAACATAAAAAATAGTAATGTGTCCAAACTTATGTACTGTGTAAGTAAAAATATACAACATTTAAAATTAAATGTTGTATAAATTAAAAGGTTAGGAATCATATTTGTTTCAAGAGTTTTTTATTGGGAGTGGGGGGCCTCCAACATGAATATTGCCTAGGGCCTCCAAATGTCTAGAACCGGCCCTGCTTCCACCGTGTATTTTTCCTCTTTCACAGTCAGTGATGCATGAAGTCTTGTCATTGGTTGTCAAGCCAGCCAATCAGAATTTAGCAGCCTCATCTCTGATTGGCTGGAATTATGGCATATTGTAATGCTGGGTTGTGTTGTGCAAGCGAGCTTGAGCCGTCTGCGCTTAAAGAGCGCTTACGGCTGGTATGAAAGCAACAAGAAAGTGAAACTTTGCACATGCGAAAGAGAACGTCTGCGCTCATCCAAATACTTATTTTAAATGCAAAATTGATTTTCGTTCGCTCGAAATATTTTTTTTTTATCTGCGAGACGAACATTTCTCCGCAAAACTCAGGTCACACACGTGCAAAATGCCCTTTTGCGCGCTCAAAATGTGATCTTGCGCGCAGCAGAATTGTGACCGAAATCTAACCCCATACATGCGAGGCAAGGCGCATCTCAAACAAGCCTATTCACAAATCTCTCAGGCTGCGGTTCACGTCCATGTGCATGTTGCTCTTAAAGGGATACAGGCCAGTTTACATGTCTTCTGGAATGGTCAGAATCAGTGATTTGATTGCAATATTATTTAACTTATTACTCACGTTGCATCAGATACATTTTTTACTACTTTCGCATTTGAGACCTGAAGTCTTAGTTGTATGCTAGTTTAGCCTACTGATTTCGCCATGGAAGAGCTGTTCAAAAATTATGAGAAAAAACATTTTCCCAGAATAATACCAAAAAACTCACGATAAATATACATGAATTTGTTAAATCATGAATTGGTTAACTCTACCAATTAATTCTAAAATTCAAAAAGATGTAAAATGTTAAGTTAGGATTAAGGTAGGCCTATAGTTCTTGACACATCTAGCTACAGCATGACAATAGCTGTGCTCACAGTGCAGTACACAGCCGGTTCGAAGGAGTGCTGGGCAACGATTAATCGCATTAAAAGCATCCAAAATAAAAGTTTGTGTTTACATAATATATGTAGGCCTATTGTGTATAATTATTTTGTATATATAAATACACACACATCCATGTATATATTTAAGAAAATGTATTATATAAAATATTTATATTTATATATAATATAAATTATATATAAATATACAGTATAGACATGCAAATATTTCTTAAAAAAATATACATGCATTGGGGACATTTAATTTATTCAACAATATTATTGATCTGCCTGCATTGACACCGTTAAATGAGAACTGAACTGAGCGATGACATCACGGTTTTCTCCAGAGTGGCTATATAAATGAACTAAATTAATAACTTTTCTTTTCTTTTTTACAACAAACTGAATCATCACTGAACTTACTTAAGATGGACTGTGACGCTGTTTTCTTCTGGAAACAAACTTTGTTGCATTATTTTCCTGTTATCTCTGTAATGCTGCTTTGAAACAATCTGTATTGTAAAAAGCGCTATGAAGGTGACTTGACTGACATGCATGTGTGTGTGTGTGTGTGTATTTATAGCCTATATACAAAATAATTATACACTGTACAAACACATATTATGTAAACACAAACTTTTATTTTGGATGCGATTAATAGTTGCCCAGCACTAGATAGATAGATAGATAGATAGATAGATAGATAGATAGGTCTTGCAAAATGGTTGCTAGGGTACTCTGTTTGGTTGCTAGGGAGTGGCTTGGCAGCTGCCAATCATGAAGCTCCAAAGTCAATGTGAATGTATAAACCAACCCCCATCTCTATACAATGTTTTGATGCAGAGATATAGGTCTTGCAAAATGGTTGCTAGGGTGCTCTGTTTGGTGTGGCTTGGCAGCTGCCAATCATGAAACTCCAAAGGCTGCTTGTCAGTATGAATGATATAAACCAACTCCCATGCCTCTGTGACATTCAGAATGGATGATATCCCTCTTTGGATTTTGGTTGCTAAGGTGCTCGACAATGGTTGCTAGGGCGTGGCCAGTAAGTGTTGAGGTGATTTAGGATTGGCTGTTTGCTGGCCCTAGTCAAACGAGCCCACCCTCATGTTTCTATGACACTTCTATCCGGAGATATCCCTTTGATCTCTTTTAATGGAAGTCTATGGAACTTGTTGCTAAGGAGCTCTAAATGGTTGATAGGGCGTGGCTTGATAGCTTCACAATGATCCTGAGAGACTGATTGGCCGTCTGAGTAAAATGAGCCCGCCCCTTTGTCTCTACGACACTGTGATCCAGAGTTATGTTCAATATAAAAGCGGTTTCTATGGTGTAGGACAGCCCATTTCATGGGCCGTCCTACACCATAGTAAGTCAATGGGGCAACTTTGGGCCGCTCCTGGCCCCCAGGGGTGCAACTTTTACCCCATTGTGAGGTGTGTTCTTACAGAGCCTGTCAGCCTCTTCAAATGTGGCAAATCACACGTTTCTGTGAAATCGGATTTCTGAGCTATGACTCGTCAAAGTTTGTTGCAATGTTAAGTCTATGGGATTTTTTTGGGCGCTTTTTTTCCCCTGGGGCAATTACCGTACCCCCGATCTCTTAGAAAAGATGTAGCACACCTCTCCTCAATAGGCCGCACGATTTGATGCCTCACTCAATGTCTGTGATGTCAGCATGTATTTTTTATAACATAGTAAAAGATAGTTACTATAGAGTTATTATAGAGTTCTTAAAATCTTTATTAACAAGTGCCTTTGGTATGGCACGAGGCAGCGGTTGCTAGGGTGCTGTAATTGGTTGCTAGGGTGAGGCTATGAAGATTTTAGGCCATTACTTATTGGCTGCTTGATAATATAAATCCTCTGAGGGAGAGAGAGAGGGAGAGAAATGCAGGGGTGTCAGGCCCTTTGTATTTGAATTTCTGAACATTCCGTCAATTGGATTTTTTTGGCCGCTTTTTCGTCCGCTGTGCGAACATCGTACACCCGATCGCTTAGAAAAGTCATAGCACACCTCTCCTCAATGAGCCGGTCGATTTGACGCCTCACTCAGGGGTTTGTGACAAACTTTGCGGGAGGAGTTACGCGCCGAAATTTGTGTGGAAGTAAAATAATAATAACTAGAATGTACATTTCCAGAAGAAAATGTGAAGTGGTGCTTGCAGTGGCAAAACTCGCCACTCGGTTGCTAGGGTGTGGTACATGATTGCATACGAGCCAACAAACATGTCTGTACTATGTTCTGGTGCTGAGATATGGCTTATTCATGCTGTTCAGGTGGTTGCTAGGGCGTTGCTAAGGTGTTCTGAGTGGTTGCTAGGGTGTTTTGGGTGGTTGCTAGGGTATTCTGGGTGGTTGCTAGGGGGTGCTGGTTGGTTGCTAGAGTATTTTGGGTGGTTGCTAGGGCGTTGCTAGGGTGTTCTGGGTGGTTGCTAGGTGGTTGCTAGGGTGTTCTGGGTGGTTGCTATGGTGTTGCTAGGCGGTTGCTAGGGTATTCTGGGTGGTTGCTATGGCGTTGCTAGGCGGTTGCTAGGGTATTCTGGGTGGTTGCTAGGGCGTTGCTAGGCGGTTGCTAGGGTGTTCTGGGTGGTTGCTAGGTGGTTGCTTGGGTATTCTGGGTAGTTGCTATGGTGTTGCTAGGAAGTTGATAGGGTATTCTGGGTGGTTGCTAGGGCGTTGCTAGGTGGTTGCTAGGGTGTTTGGGGTGGTTGCTAGGCGGTTGCTAGGGTATTCTGGGTAGTTGATATGGTGTTGCTAGGCGGTTGCTAGGGTATTCTGGGTGGTTGCTAGGGCGTTGCTAGGCAGTTGCTAGGGTATTCTTGGTGGTTGCTAGGGCATTGCTAGGCGGTTGCTAGGGTGGTCTGGGTGGTTGCTAAGGTGTTGCTAGGTGGTTGCTAGGGTATTCTGGGTGGTTGCTATGGCGTTGCTAGGCGGTTGCTAGGGTATTCTGGGTGGTTGCTAGGTGGTTGCTAGGGTGTTCTGGGTGGTTGCTAGGCGGTTACTATTGGAGTTCTTAACACTTTCTTGGCATGATTTAGCACTTACCTAATCGCTATTAGCATGTAGCTATTCACAACTAGCATTTGTAGCATGTTGGAAGCCCTGTTTGCTAGCATGAGTCAAAAGAGCCAAACCACATCTCTATACGATGTTCTGATGCAGAGATATAGGTCTTGCAAAATGGTTGCTAGGATACTCTGTTTGGTTGCTAGGGAATGGCTTGGCAGCTGCCAGTCATCAAAGTCCAAAGGTTGCTTGTCAGTATGAATGATATAAACCAACTCCCATGCCTCTGTGACATTCAGAATGGAAGATATCCCTCTATAGATTTTAGTTGCTAAGGTGCTCGACAATGGTTGCTAGGGAGGAGCTAGGAAGTGTTGAGGGGATTCATGATTGGCTGTGTGCTGCCCCGAGTCAAACGAGACCACCCTTGTGTTTCTATGACACTTCTATCCGGAGATATTCTTTTGACCTCTTTCAATGGAAGTCTATGGGACTTGTTGCTAAGGTGCTCTAAATGGTTGCTAGGGCGTGGCTTAATAGCTTCACAATGATCCTGAGAGACTGATTGGTCATCTGAGTAAAATGAGCCCGTCCCCTTGTCTCTATGACACTGTGATCCAGAGCTATGTTCAATACAAAATCCCTATGCAATGTGTAGGACGGCCCATTCCTTGGGCCGTCCTACACCATAGTAAGTCAATGGGGCAACTTTGAGCAGCTCCTGCCCCCCAGGGGTGCAACTTTTACCCCATTGTGAGGTATGTTCTTACAGAGCCAACCAGCCTCTTCAAATATGGTAAATTACAAGTTTTCTGAGAAATCATTGGTCAGTGCTACGAGTCGTCAAAGTTTGTGGCAATGTTAAGTCTATGGGATTTTTTTTACCCAATGATTTGCCCCTGGGGCAAACACCGTACCCCCGATCGGTAAGAAAAGTCACAGCACACCTCTCCTCAATAATCCGCACAATTTGACGCCTCAATCAGGGGTCTGTGATGTCGGCGTGTATTTCTTAACAGATGATTACTATGGAGTTTTTAAAAGGAGTTTTTATAGAGTTTTTATAGAGTTATTTAGTATGGCACGAGGCCTGCGGCTGTGGGGGTGTGTGTGAAAGTGACAGTTGGGATTTGAATTTGCCGCAATGGGAATGGGATTTTTTTGGCCGCTTTTTCGTCCGCTGTGCGAACATCGTACACCCGATCGCTTAGAAAAGTCATAGCACACCTCTCCTCAATGAGCCGGTCAATTTGACGCCTCACTCAGAGGTCTGTGATAAACGGTGTGGGACGAGTTACGCGCCAAACTTTGTGTGGAATAATTTTTGCAAGATAACACTAGTGTTGCCTTGCCTTTGGCAAGCACCACTAATAAGTATGCAAGAGAACACTAGTGTTGCTTTGCCTTTGGCAAGCACCACTAATAAGTATACACAATAACAATAGTGATGCCTTGCTTTCAGCAAGCACCACTAATAAGTATACACAGTAACAATAGTGATGCCTTGCTTTCAGCAAGCACCACTAATAAGTATACACAATAACAAGAGTGATGCCTTGCTTTCAGCAAGCACCACTAATAATAATAATAATAATAAGTATGGAGAAGAACAATAGTGTTGCTTTGCAAGCACCACTAATAAGTATGGAGAAGAACAATAGTGTTGCTTTGCAAGCACCACTAACTAGAACGTACATTTCCAGAAGAAAATGTAAAGTGGTGCTTGCAGTGGCAAAACTCGCCACTCGGTTGCTAGGGTGTGGTACATGATTGCATACGAGCCAACAAACATGTCTGTACTATGTTCTGGTGCTGAGATATGGCTTATTTATGTTGTTTAGGTGGTTGCTAGGGCGTTGCTAAGGTGTTCTGAGTGGTTGCTAGGGTGTTTTGGGTGGTTGCTAGGGTATTCTGGGTGGTTACTAGGGTGTTCTGGTTGGTTGCTAGGGTATTTTGGGTGGTTGCTAGGGCGTTGCTAGGGTGATCTGGGTGGTTGCTAAGTGGTTGCTAGGGTGTTCTGGGTGGTTGCTATGGTGTTGCTTGGCGGTTGCTAGGGTATTCTGGGTGGTTGCTAGGGCGTTGCTAGACGGTTGCTAGGGTGTTCTGGGTGGTTGCTAGGTGGTTGCTAGGGTATTCTGGGTGGTTGCTAGGGCATTGCTAGGCGGTTGCTAGAGTGTTCTGGGTGGTTGCTATGGTGTTGCTAGGCGGTTGCTAGGGTATTCTGGGTGGTTGCTATGGTGTTGCTAGGCGGTTGCTAGGGTACTCTGGGTGGTTGCTAGGGCTTTTCTAGGCAGTTGCTAGGGTATTCTTGGTGGTTGCTAGAGCGTTTCTAGGCGGTTGTTAGGGTGTTCTGGGTGGTTGCTATGGCGTTGCTAGGTGGTTGCTAGGGTATTCTGGGTGGTTGCTATGGCGTTGCTAGGCGGTTGCTAGGGTTTTCTGGGTGGTTGCTAGGCGGTTGCTATGGTATTCTGGGTGGTTGCTATGGTGTTGCTAGGCGGTTGCTAGGGTATTCTGGGTGGTTGCTAGGATGTTGCTAGGTGGTTGCTAAGGTATTCTGGGTGGTTGCTATGGTGTTACTAGGTGGTTGGTAGTTGTCACAGATGGTTACTATTGGAGTTCTTAACACTTTCTTGGCATGATTTAGCTCTTACCTAATCGCTATTAGCATGTAGCTATTCACAGCTAGCATGTGTAGCATGTTGGAAGTCCTGTTTGCTAGCATGAGTCAAAAGAACCAACCTCCATCTCTATACGATGTTCTGATGCAGAGATATATGTCTTGCAAAATGGTTGCTGAGGTACTCTGTTTGGTTGCTAGGGATTGGCTTGGCAGCTGTCAATCATGAAACTCCAAAGACTGATTGTCAGTGTGAATGATATAAACCAACTCCCATGCCTCTTTCAATGGAAGTCTATGGGACTTGTTGCTAAGGTGCTCTAAATGGTTGCTAGGGCGTGGCTTAATAGCTTCACAATGATCCTGAGAGACTGATTGGTCATCTGAAAAAAATGAGCCCGTCCCCTTGTCTCTATGACACTGTGATCCAGAGCTATGCAATCCCTATGCAATGTGTGGGACGGTCCATTTCATGGGCTGTCCTACACCATAGTAAGTCAATGGGGCAACTTTGAGCAGCTCCTGCCCCCCAGGGGTGCAACTTTTACCCCATTGTGAGGTATGTTCTTACAGATCCTGTCAGCCTCTTCAAATGTGGCAAATCACACGTTTCTGTGAAATCTGATTTCTGAGCTATGACTCGTCAAAGTTTGTTGCAATGTTAAGTCTATGGGATTTTTTTGGGGCGCTTTTTTGCCCCTGGGGCAGTTACCGTACCCCCGATCTCTTAGAAAAGTTATAGCACACCTCTCCTCAATAAGCCACACGATTTGACGCCTCACTCAGGGGTCTGTGATGTCAGCATGTATTTTTTATAACATAGTAAAAGATAGTTACTATAGAGTTATTATAGAGTTCTTAAAATCTTTATTAACGAGTGCCTTTGGTATGGCACGAGGCCTACGGTTGCTAGGGTGCTGTAATTGGTTGCTAGAGTGAGGCTATGAAGATTTTAGGCCATTACTTATTGGCTGCTTGATAAAATAAATCCTCTGAGGGAGAGAGGATTTCCCTTTTCTGTGGGTGTGTGTGAAAGTGACAGTTGGGATTTGAATTTCTGAACATTAAGGTATTCTGGATGGTTGCTAGGGTGTTGCTAGGTGGTTGCTAGGGTGTTCTGGGTGGTTGCTAGGCGGTTGCTAAGGTGTTCTGGGTAGTTGCTAGGCGGTTGCTAGGGTGTTCTGGGTGGTTGCTAGGTGGTTGCTAAGGTATTCTGGATGGTTGCTAGGGTGTTGCTAGGTGGTTGCTAGGGTGTTCTGGGTGGTTGCTAGGCGGTTGCTAAGGTATTCTGGATGTTTGCTAGGGTGTTGCTAGGCGGTTGCTAGGGTGTTCTGGGTGGTTGCTAGGGAATTCTGGGTGGTTGCTAGGGCGTTGCTAGGCAGTTGATAGGGTATTCTTAACATTTCTTGGCATGATTTAGGACTTACCTAATCGCCATTAGCATGTAGCTATTCACAGCTAGCATGTGTAGCATGTTGGAAGTCCTGTTTGCTAGCATGAGTCAAAAGAGCCAACCTCCATCTCTATACGATGTTCTGATGCAGAGATATAGGTCTTGCAAAATGGTTGCAAGGGTACTCTCTTTGGTTGCTAGGGAGTGGCTTGGCAGCTGCCAATCATAAAACTCCAAAGGCTGATTGTCAGTGTGAATGATATAAACCAACCCCCATCTCTATACGATGTTTTGATGCAGAGATATAGGTCTTGCAAAACGATTGCTAGGGTACTCTGTTTGGTTGCTAGGGAGTGGCTTGGCAGCTGCCAATCATGAAGCTCCAAAGTCAATGTGAATGTATAAACCAACCCCCATCTCTATAAGATGTTTTGATGCAGAGATATAGGTCTTGCAAAATGGTTGCAAGGGTACTCTGTTTGGTTGCTAGGGAGTGGCTTGGCAGCTGCCAATCATGAAACTCCAAAGGCTGCTTGTAAGTATAAATGATATAAACCAACTCCCATGCCTCTGTGACATTCAGAATGGAAGATATCCCTCTTTGGATTTTGGTTGCTAAGGTGCTCGACAATGTTTGCTAGGGCGTGGCCAGTAAGTGTTAAGGTGATTCAGGATTGGCTGTTTGCTGGCCCGAGTCAAACGAGCCCACCCTCATGTTTCTATGACACTTATATCCTGAGATATCCCTTTGATCTCTTTTAATGGTAGTCAGAAAGAAAGAAAGATTAGGTAGAGAGAAAGAGAGAGAGAAAGAAAGAAAGATAGATTAGGTAGAAAGAAAGATTAGGTAGAAAGAAAGAAAGATTAGGTAGAGAAAGAAAGAAATAAAGAAATAAAGAAAGAAAGATTAGGTAGAAAAAAGAAAGAAAGAAAGAAAGAAAGAAAGATTGGGTAGAGAGAGAGAGAAAGAAAGAAAGAAAGATAGATTAGGTAGAAAGAAAGAAAGAGAAAGAAAGAAAGATTAGTTAGAAAGAAAGAAAGATAGATAGATTAGTTAGAAAGAAAGAAAGAGAAAGAAAGAAAGATTAGTTAGAAAGAAAGAAAGATAGATTAGTTAGAAAGATAGATTAGTTAGAAAGAAAGATAGATTAGATGGAAAGAAAGAAAGATAGATTAGGTAGAAAGAAAGATTAGGTAGAAAGAGAAAGAAAGAAAGAAAGAAAGAAAGAAAGAAAGAAAGAAAGAAAGAAAGAAAGAAAGAAAGAAAGAAAGAAAGAAAGAAAGAAAGAAAGAAAGATTAGGTAGAAAGAAAGATTATGTAGAAAGAAAGAAAGATTAGGTAGAAAGAGAAAGAAAGAAAGATTAGGTAGAAAAAAGAAAGAAAGAAAGAAAGAAAGAAAGAAAGAAAGAAAGAAAAATAAAGAAGGATTAGTTAGAAAGAAAGAGAGATGGATTAGTTAGAAAGAAAGAAAGATGGATTAGTTAGAGAGAAAGAAAAAAGATAGATTCGTTAGAAAGAAAGATAGATAGATTAGTTCGAAAGAAAGAAAGATAGATTAGTTAGAAAGAAAGAAAGAAAGATTAGAAAGAAAGAAAGAAAGAAAGATTAGGTAGAAAAAAGAAAGAAAGAAAGAAAGATTAGTTCGAAAGAAAGAAAGATAGATTAGTTAGAAAGAAAGAAAGAAAGAAAGAAAGAAAGATTAGGTAGAAAAAAGAAAGAAAGAAAGAAAGATTAGTTAGAAAGAAAGAAAGATAGATAGATTAGTTAGAAAGAAAGAAAGATAGATTAGTTAGAAAGATAGATTAGTTAGAAAGAAAGATAGATTAGATAGAAAGAAAGAAAGAAAGAAAGATAGATTAGGTAGAAAGAAAGATTAGGTAGAAAGAGAAAGAAAGAAAGAAAGAAAGAAAGAAAGATGAGGTAGAAAGAAAGATTAGGTAGAAAGAGAAAGAAATATTAGGTAGAAAAAAAGAAAGAAAAATAAAGAAAGAAAAATAAAGAAGGATTAGTTAGAAAGAAAGAAAGATGGATTAGTTAGAAAGAAAGAAAAATGGATTAGTTAGAGAGAAAGAAAAAAGATAGATTCGTTAGAAAGAAAGAAAGATAGATAGATTAGTTCGAAAGAAAGAAAGATAGATTAGTTAGAAAGAAAGAAAGATTAGAAAGAAAGAAAGAGAAAGAAAGAAAGAAAGAAAGATTAGAAAGTAAGAAAGAAAGATTAGGTAGAGAGAAAGAGAGAGAGAAAGAAAGAAAGAAAGAAAGAAAGATAGATTAGGTAGAAAGAAAGATTAGGAAGAAAGAAAGAAAGATTAGGTAGAAAAAAGAAAGAAAGAAAGAATGAAAGAAAGAAAGAAAGATTAGTTAGAAAGAAAGAAAGATAGATAGATTAGTTAGAAAGAAAGAAAGATAGATTAGTTAGAAAGATAGATTAGTTAGAAAGAAAGAGATTAGATAGAAAGAAAGAAAGATAGATTAGTTAGAAAGAAAGATAGATTAATAGATAGATAGATAGATAGATAGATAGATAGATAGATAGATAGATAGATAGATAGATAGATAGATAGATAGATAGATAGATAGATAAGTTCATTAGTACATATAGAATGGTAGTTTAATTGAGTCTAGGGCTTCAGGGAGTTTAGATTTGAGTTTTTGTGTTGTACACTACTGGGCCACCGTAGTCTTGGCTCAATTTGAACATGTTGCAATGAAAGTCAATGGGATTTTTATGGTTTTTAATATTAATTTTTAAGAAATCTGAAAGTCACATCAAAAAGAAAAGTAATAGCACACAAGTCATTTAAAAGCTGAACATTTTGATAGTTGAATGGTTTTTGTAGCACAAAGTAGAGAGGAGAAGAAAGCGACCACGGAAGAATACGGAATAATAATAAAGATTTGGATTTCAATAGTGTGAATACTAACTAGAAAAATTGCATTTCCTGCGGAACATGCGTGTGAATGCTTGAAATGCTTAAATGAAATGCACAAACAACTGCAAAATATTGCTAAACAAGCTGAGATGCACAAACAACTGCAAAACAGAGCAAAAATGCAAAAAAAGCTTAATTCAAATGCATTAATAAGCTGAAATACAAAAAAAGATAAAAAAAATTTGTAGAAAACTAAAGAGTTTAATTAGAGAGGTAGAGAAGTAGACAGAGGTAAATAAATAAAGGGGTAGAGAAAGAGACAGAGGTAGAGAAGTAAAGGAGAACAAAAAAAGAAAGGTAGAGAAAGACAGAGGGATAGATAGATAGATAGATAGATAGATAGATAGATAGATAGATAGATAGATAGATAGATAGATAGGACACAGAAAGTCAAATAGTTAGACAGGCAGATAGATAGAAGAGGATAAAAGGAGGAGTAGAAAGGAGAAGAAGAGATTAGGAAAGGAGGGGAGAAGAGGAGGACAGGAGGAGTAGAGGATGGAAGGAGGAGAAGAGGAGGGAAGAGGGAGGGAGAACAGGAGAAGCAGAAGCATAAATGCAACAAAAACCTGTAGTAATTAAAGTTCCTTCAGAAAAGAGCTCAGTGACTGTCCACCAATCAGAACACAGGAGCAATTATGTGTGTCTCCCTTTGATCTTGTCTAATCAACATCACCTGTGCAATCAGCTTTCCTATTTAGACAGAGGCCAAAATCGCTGATACTTGGCCTCAAACTAACCTCCCTAGAGACAAAACTATAGGTTGTATCGGCGAAATGACCTGACCATGAGCGAGACAAGGCCTTTGTGAACGATGTGATGTATTTTTTGTGTGGATAGAGTTGAAAAAAGGGACCACTTTGGCGAGTTGAAAAACTGGTCCGTAATGCTCTGATCACTAAAGTTTGACCTGAATTTATAATTGCTGCCAATGGAGGATTGTCTGTCACTCTTGTCCTTTGGAAGGACACAGAGAAAAAATTATAAGTCCGAGGGATTTACTAAACACACGTGAGGAACCACAACAAAAATACCTACGTTTCAAGTATAATTACATGCCCGAAGAGTTAAAATTGTGGCCAGGCCAGCGATTTAAAAATTATTTTTTATGATTAATTTTCAAGCTGGTTCACTCTAGCAGATGACATCACGTGCTCTAGCTCTGAACAGTCTCTCTCATCCGCACTTAAATGTTAAAAAAAATGCACAAAAAGCTTAATAGTTTAAAAATTATAAAAGGTATAAAAAAGAAAAATAATAGCATACAAGTCATTGAAAAGCTGAACATTTTGATACTTGAATGGTTTTTGTAGCACAAAGTAGAGAGGAGTTGAAAGCGACCACGGAAGAATACGGAATAATAATAAAGATTTGGATTTCAATAGTGTGAATGCTTGAAGCATTCACACTAACTAGAAAAATTGCATTTCCTGCGGAACATGCGTGTGAATGCTTGAAATGCTTAAATGAAATGCACAAACAACTGCAAAATATTGCTAAACAAGCTGAGATGCACAAACAACTGCAAAACAGAGCAAAAATGCAAAAAAAGCTTAATTCAAATGCATTAATAAGCTGAAATGCAAAAAAAAAAGATAAAAAAAATTGTAGAAAACTAAAGAGTTTAATTAGAGAGGTAGAGAAGTAGACAGAGGTAAATAAATAAAGGGGTAGAGAAAGAGACAGAGGTAGAGAAGTAAAGGAGAACAAAAAAAGAAAGGTAGAGAAAGACAGAGGGATAGATAGATAGATAGATAGATAGATAGATAGATAGATAGATAGATAGATAGATAGATAGATAGATAGATAGATAGATAGATAGATAGATAGATATCCTGTAGTAATTAAAGTTCCTTCAGAAAAGAGCTCAGTGACTGTCCACCAATCAGAACACAGGAGCAATTATGTGTGTCTCCCTTTGATCTTGTCTAATCAACATCACCTGTGCAATCAGCTTTCCTATTTAGACAGAGGCCAAAATCGCTGATACTTGGCCTCAAACAAACCTCCCTAGAGACAAAACTATAGGTTGTATCGGCGAAATGACCTGACCATGAGCGAGACAAGGCCTTTGTGAACGATGTGATGTATTTTTTGTGTGGATAGAGTTGAAAAAAGGGACCACTTTGGCGAGTTGAAAAACTGGTCCGTAATGCTCTGATCACTAAAGTTTGACCTGAATTTATAATTGCTGCCAATGGAGGATTGTCTTTCACTCTTGTCCTTTGGAAGGACACAGAGAAAAAATTATAAGTCCGAGGGATTTACTAAACACACGTGAGGAACCACAACAAAAATACCTACGTTTCAAGTATAATTACATGCCCGAAAAGTTAAAATTGTGGCCAGGCCAGCGATTTAAAAATTATTTTTTACGATTAATTTTCAAGCTGGCTCACTCTAGCAGATGACATCACGTGCTCTAGCTCTGAACAGTCTCTCTCATCCGCACTTAAATGTTAAAAAAAATGCACAAAAAGCTTAATAGTTTAAAAATTATAAAAGGTATAAAAAAGAAAAATAATAGCACACAAGTCATTGAAAAGCTGAACATTTTGATACTTGAAAGGTTTTTGTAGCACAAAGTAGAGAGGAGTTTTGGTTGCTAAGGTGCTCGACAATGGTTGCTAGGGCGTGGCCAGTAAGTGTTGAGGTGATTCAGGATTGGCTGTTTGCTGGCCCGAGTCAAATGAGCCCACCCTCATGTTTCTATGACACTTATATCCTGAGATATCCCTTTGATCTCTTTTAATGGTAGTCAGAAAGAAAGAAAGATTAGGTAGAGAGAAAGAGAGAGAGAAAGAAATAAAGATAGATTAGGTAGAAAGAAAGATTAGGTAGAAAGAAAGAAAGATTAGGTAGAGAAAGAAAGAAAGAAAGAAAGAAAGAAAGATTAGGTAGAAAAAAGAAAGAAAGAAAGAAAGAAAGAAAGATTAGGTAGAGAAAGAAAGAAAGAAACAAATAAAGAGAGAAAGATTAGGTAGAAAAAAGAAAGAAAGAAAGAAAGAAAGAAAGATTGGGTAGAGAGAGAGAGAAAGAAAGAAAGAAAGAAAGATAGATTAGGTAGAAAGAAAGAAAGAGAAAGAAAGATTAGTTAGAGAGAAAGAAAGATAGATAGATTAGTTAGAAAGAAAGAAAGAGAAAGAAAGAAAGATTAGTTAGAAAGAAAGATAGATAGATTAGTTAGAAAGAAAGAAAGATAGATTAGTTAGAAAGATAGATTAGTTAGAAAGAAAGAAAGATAGATTAGATAGAAAGAAAGAAAGATAGATTAGGTAGAAAGAAAGATTAGGTAGAAAGAGAAAGAAAGAAAGAAAGAAAGATAGATAGATTAGGTAGAAAGAAAGATTAGATAGAAAGAAATAAAGATTAGGTAGAAAGAGAAAGAAAGAAAGATTAGGTAGAAAAAAAGAAAGAAAGAAAGAAAGAAAGAAAGAAAGAAAGAAAGAAAGAAAGAAAGAAAGAAAAATAAAGAAGGATTAGTTAGAAAGAAAGAAAGATGGATTAGTTATAAAGAAAGAAAGATGGATTAGTTAGAGAGAAAGAAAAAAGATAGATTTGTTAGAAAGAAAGATAGATAGATTAGTTCGAAAGAAAGAAAGATAGATTAGTTAGAAAGAAAGAAAGAAAGATTAGAAAGAAAGAAAGATTAGGTAGAAAAAAGAAAGAAAGAAAGAAAGAAAGATTAGTTCGAAAGAAAGAAAGATAGATTAGTTAGAAAGAAAGAAAGATTAGAAAGAAAGAAAGAAAGAAAGAAAGATTAGGTAGAAAAAAGAAAGAAAGAAAGAAAGAAAGAAAGAAAGAAAGATTAGTTAGAAAGAAAAAAGATAGATTAGTTAGAAAGAAAGAAAGAAAGATAGATTAGTTAGAAAGATAGATTAGTTAGAAAGAAAGATAGATTAGATAGAAAGAAAGAAAGAAAGATTAGGTAGAAAGATAGATTAGTTAGAAAGAAAGATAGATAAGATAGAAAGAAAGAAAGATAGATTAGGTAGAAAGAAAGATTAGGTAGAAAGAAAGAAAGATTAGGTAGAGAAAGAAAGAAAGAAAGAAATAAAGAAAGAAAGATTAGGTAGAAAGAAAGAAAGAAAGAAAGAAAGAAAGAAAGAAAGAAAGAAAAATAAAGAAGGATTAGTTAGAAAAAAAGAAAGATGGATTAGTTAGAAAGAAAGAAAGATGGATTAGTTAGAGAGAAAGAAAAAAGAAAGATAGATTCGTTAGAAAGAAAGATAGATAGATAGATTAGTTCGAAAGATAGATTAGTTAGAAAGAAAGAAAGATTAAGATAGATGGATTAGTAACTAATCTATCTATCTTTCTTTCTAACTAATCTTTCTTTCTTTCTTTCTCTTTCTTTCTTTCTAACTAATCTATCTATCTTTCTTTCTCTCTAACTAATCTTTCTTTCTCTTTCTTTCTTTCTACCTAATCTATCTTTCTTTCTTTCTTTCTCTCTCTCTCTACCCAATCTTTCTTTCTTTCTTTCTTTCTTTCAAAAAGAAAGATGGATTAGTTAGAAAGAAAGAAAAAAGGATTAGTTAGAGAGAAAGAAAAAAGAAAGATAGATTCGTTAGAAAGAAAGAAAGATAGATAGATTAGTTCGAAAGATAGATTAGTTAGAAAGAAAGAAAGATTAGAAAGAAAGAGAGAAAGAAAGAAAGAAAGATTATAAAGTAAGAAAGAAAGAAAGAAAGAAAGAAAGAAAGAAAGAAAGAAAGAAAGAAAGAAAGAAAGAAAGAAAGATTAGGTAGAGAGAAAGAGAGAGAGAAAGAAAGAAAGAAAGAAAGATAGATTAGGTAGAAAGAAAGATTAGGAAGAAAGAAAGAAAGATTAGGTAGAAAAAAGAAAGAAAGAAAGAATGAAAGAAAGAAAGATTAGTTAGAAAGAAAGAAAGATAGATAGATTAGTTAGAAAGAAAGAAAGATAGATTAGTTAGAAAGATAGATTAGTTAGAAAGAAAGATAGATTAGATAGAAAGAAAGATAGATTAGTTAGAAAGAAAGAAAGAAAGATAGATAGATAGATCTAAGTTCATTAGTACATATAGAATGGTAGTTTAATTGAGTCTAGGGCTTCAGGGAGTTTAGATTTGAGTTTTTGTGTTGTACACTACTGGGCCACCGTAGTCTTGGCTCAATTTGAACATGTTGCAATGAAAGTCAATGGGATTTTTGTGGTTTTTAATATGAAATTTTTAAGAAATCTGAAAGTCACATAAAAAAGAAAAGTAATAGCACACAAGTCATTTAAAAGCTGAACATTTTGATAGTTGAATGGTTTTTGTAGCACAAAGTAGAGAGGAGAAGAAAGCGACCACGGAAGAATACGGAATAATAATAAAGATTTGGATTTCAATAGTGTGAATGCTTGAAGCATTCACACTAACTAGAAAAATTGCATTTCCTGCGGAACATGCGTGTGAATGCTTGAAATGCTTAAATGAAATGCACAAACAACTGCAAAATATTGCTAAACAAGCTGAGATGCACAAACAACTGCAAAACTGAGAAAAAATGCAAAAAAAGCTTATTTCAAATGCATTAATAAGCTGAAATGCAAAAAAAGATAAAAAAAAATTGTAGAAAACTAAAGAGTTTAATTAGAGAGGAGTAGACAGAGGTAAATAAATAAAGGGGTAGAGAAAGAGACAGAGGTAGAGAAGTAAAGGAGAACAAAAAAAAGAAAGGTAGAGAAAGACAGAGGGATAGATAGATAGATAGATAGATAGATAGATAGATAGATAGATAGATAGATAGATAGATAGATAGATAGATAGATAGATAAATAAATAAATAATTTGGACACAGAAAGTCAAATAGTTAGACAGGCAGATAGATAGAAGAGGATAAAAGGAGGAGTAGAAAGGAGAAGAAGAGATTAGGAAAGGAGGGGAGAAGAGGAGGACAGGAGGAGTAGAGGATGGAAGGAGGAGAAGAGGAGGGAAGAGGGAGGGAGAACAGGAGAAGCAGAAGCATAAATGCAACAAAAACCTGTAGTAACTAGAAAAATTGCATTTCCTGCGGAACATGCGTGTGAATGCTTGAAATGCTTAACTGAAATGCAAGAAAGAAAGAAAGAAAAATAAAGAAGGATCAGTTAGAAAGAAAGAAAGATGGATTAGTTAGAAAGAAAGATGGATTCGTTAGAGAGAAAGAAAGATAGATTTGTTAGAAAGAAAAAGATAGATTCGTTAGAAAGAAAGATAGATAAATTCGTTAGAAAGAAAGAAAGAAAGAAAGATAGATTAGTTAGAAAAAAAGAAAGAAAGATTAGAAAGAAAGAAAGATTAGGTAGAGAGAAAGAGAGAGAGAAAGAAAGAAAGAAAGATAGATTAGGTAGAAAGAAAGATTAGGTAGAAAGAAAGAAAGAAAGAAAGATTAGGTAGAAAGAGAAAGAAAGAAAGAAAGAAAGAAATAAAGATTGGTTGCTAGGGCGTTGCTAGGCGGTTGCTAGGGTATTCTGGGTGGTTGCTATGGTGTTGCTAGGTGGTTTCTAAGGTATTCTGGATGGTTGCTAGGTTGTTGATAGGCAGTTGCTAGGCTGTTCTGGGTGGTTGCTAGGGTGTTGCTAGGAGGTTGCATAGGTATTCTGGATGGTTGCTAGGTTGTTGATAGGCGGTTGCTAGGGTGTTCTGGGTGGTTGCTAGGGTGTTCTGGTTGGTTGATAGGCGGTTGCTAGGTGGTTGCTAGGGTATTCTGGGTGGTTGCTAGGATGTTGCTAGCTGGTTGCTAAGGTATTCTGGATGTTTGATAGGCGGTTGTTAGGTGGTTGCTAGGGTATTCTGGGTGGTTGCTAGGGTGTTGCTAGCTGGTTGCTAAGTTATTCTGGATGGTTGCTAGGGTGTTGCTAGGTGGTTGCTAGGGTGTTGCTAGCTGGTTGCTAAGGTATTCTGGATGGTTGCTAGGGTGTTGATAGGTGGTTGCTAGGGTATTCTGGGTGGTTGCTAGAGTGTTGCTAACTGGTTGCTAAGGTATTCTGGATGGTTGCTAGGGTGTTGCTAGGTTGTTCCTAGGGTGTTCTGGGTGGTTGCTAGGCGGTTGATAAGGTGTTCTGGGTAGTTGCTAGGCGGTTGCTAGGGTGTTCTGGGTGGTTGCTAGGCGGTTGCTAAGGTATTCTGGATGGTTGCTAGGGTGTTGCCAGGTGGTTGCTAGGGTGTTCTGGGTGGTTGCTAGGCGGTTGCTAAGGTATTCTAGATGGTTGCTAGGGTGTTGCTTGGTGGTTGCTAGGGTGTTCTGGGTGGTTGCTAGGCGGTTGCTAGGGTGTTTTGGGTGGTTGCTATGGAATTCTGGGTGGTTGCTAGGGCGTTGCTAGGCAGTTGATAGGGTATTCTTAACATTTCTTGGCATGATTTAGCACTCACCTAATCGCCATTAGCATGTAGCTATTCACAGCTAGCATGTGTAGCATGTTGGAAGTCCTGTTTGCTAGCATGAGTCAAAAGAGCCAACCTCCATCTCTATACGATGTTCTGATGCAGAGATATAGGTCTTGCAAAATGGTTGCTAGGGTACTCTCTTTGGTTGCTAGGGAGTGGCTTGGCAGCTGCCAATCATAAAACTCTAAAGGCTGATTGTCAGTGTGAATGATATAAACCAACCCCCATCTCTATACGATGTTTTGATGCAGAGATATAGGTCTTGCAAAACAGTTGCTAGGGTATTCTGTTTGGTTGCTAGGGAGTGGCTTGGCAGCTGCCAATCATGAAGCTCCAAAATCAATGTGAATGTATAAACCAACCCCCATCTCTATACGATGTTTTGATCCAGAGATATAGGTCTTGCAAAATGGTTGCTAGGGTACTCTGTTTGGTTGCTAGGGAGTGGCTTGGCAGCTGCCAATCATGAAACTCCAAAGGCTGCTTGTAAGTATAAATGATATAAACCAACTCCCATGCCTCTGTGACATTCAGAATGGAAGATATCCCTCTTTGGATTTTGGTTGCTAAGGTGCTCGACAATGTTTGCTAGGGCGTGGCCAGTAAGTGTTGAGGTGATTCAGGATTGGCTGTTTGCTGGCCCGAGTCAAACGAGCCCACCCTCATGTTTCTATGACACTTCTATCCGGAGATATTCTTTTGACCTTTTTCAATGGAAGTCTATGGGACTTGTTGCTAAGGTGCTCTAAATGGTTGCTAGGGCGTGGCTTAATAGCTTCACAATGATCCTGAGAGACTGATTGGTCATCTGAGAAAAATGAGCCCGTCCCCTTGTCTCTATGACACTGTGATCCAGAGCTATGTTCAATACAAAATCCCTATGCAATGTGTAATCCCTACACCATAGTAAGTCAATGGGGCAAATTTGAGCAGCTCCTGCCCCCCAGGGGTGCAACTTTTACCCCATTGTGAGGTATGTTCTTACAGAGCCTGTCAGCCTCTTCAAATGTGGTAAATTACATGTTTCTGAGAAATCATTGGTCAGTGCTACGAGTCGTCAAAGTTTGTGGCAATGTTAAGTCTATGGGATTTTTTTTACCCAATGATTTGCCCCTGGGGCAAACACCGTACCCCCGATCGGTAAGAAAAGTCACAGCACACCTCTCCTCAATAATCCGCACAATTTGACGCCTCAATCAGGGGTCTGTGATGTCGGCGTGTATTTTTTAACAGATGATTACTATGGAGTTTTTAAAAGGAGTTTTTACGGTTGCTAGGGTGCTGTAACTGGTTGCTATGGTGTGGCTATGAAGATTTTAGGCCATTACTTATTGGCTGCTTGATCAAATAAATCCTCTGAGGGAGAGAGAGAGGGAGAGAAACGCAGGGCTGTCAGGCCCTTTTCTGTGGGTGTGTGTGAAAGTGACAGTTGGGATTTGAATTTCTGAACATTCCGCAATGTTAAGTCAATGGGATTTTTTTGGCCGCTTTTTCGTCCGCTGTGCGAACATCGTACACCCGATTGCTTAGAAAAGTCATAGCACACCTCTACTCAGGGGTCTGTGACAAAATTTGCGGGACGAGTTACGCGCCAAACTTTGTCCAGAATAATAAGAATAACTAGAATGTACATTTCCAGAAGAAAATGTGAAGTGGTGCTTGCAGTGGCAAATCTCGCTACTCGGTTGCTAGGGTGTGGTACATGATTGCATACGAGCCAACAAACATGTCTGTACGATGTTCTGGTGCTGAGATATGGCTTATTCATGCTGTTCAGGTGGCTGCTAGGGTGTTTTGGGTGGTTGCTAGGGTGTTCTGTTGGTTGCTAGGGTAATTCTGGGTGGTTGCTAGGGCGTTGCTAGGGTGTTCTGGGTGGTTGCTAGGTGGTTGCTAGGGTGTTCTGGGTGGTTGCTATGGTGTTGCTAGGCGGTTGCTAGGGTATTCTGGGTGGTTGCTAGGGCATTGCTAGGCAGTTGCTAGGGCGTTGCTAGGCGGTTGCTATGGTGTTCTGGGTGGTTGCTATGGTGTTTCTAGGTGGTTGCTAGGGTATTCTGGGTGGTTGCTAGGCGGTTGCTAGGGTGTTCTGGGTGGTTGCTATGGTGTTGCTAGGTGGTTGCTAGGGTATTCTGGGTGGTTGCTATGGTGTTACTAAGCGGTTGCTAGGGTATTCTGGGTGGTTGATAAGCTGTTGTTAGGTGGTTGCTAGGGTGTTCTGGGTGGTTGCTAGGGTGTTGCTAGGCGGTTGCTAAGGTGTTCTGGGTGGTTGCTAGGATGTTGCTAGGTGGTTGCTAGGGTATTCTGGGTGGTTGCTAGGGTGTTGCTAGGCGGTTGCTAGGGTGTTCTGGGTGGTTGCTAGGGTGATGCCAGGTGATTGCTAGGGTGTTCTGGGTGGTTGCTAGGGTGTTGCTAGGTGGTTGCTAGGGTGTTCTGTGTGGTTGCTAGGGTGTTGCTAGGCAGTTGCTAGGGTGTTCTGAGTGGTTGCTAGGGTGTTGCTAGGGTATTCTGGGTGGTTGCTAGGGTGTTGCTAGGCGGTTGCTAGGGTATTCTGGGTGGTTGCTAGGGTGTTGCTAGGCGGTTGCTAGGGTGTTCTGGGTGGTTGCTAGGGTGTTGCTAGGCAGTTGCTAGGGTGTTGCTAGGCGGTTGCTAGGGTGTTTTGGGTGGTTGCTAGGGTGTTTTAGGTGGTGCTATGGTATTCTGGATGGTTGCTATGGTGTTACTAGGTGGTTGGTAGTGTTCACATTTGGTTACTATAGAGTTTTTATAATGTTCATGGCATGATTTAGCACTTAGCTAATCAAAATTAGCATGTAGCTATTCACAGCTAGCATGGTGTTGCATGTTGAAAGTCCTGTGTGCTAGCATGAATCAAAAGACCCAACCCCCATCGTGATACAATGTTCTGATGCTGAGATATAGCTGTTACAAAATGGTTGCTAGGTTACTCTGTTTGGTTGCTAGGGAGTGGCTTGGCAGCTGCCAATCATGAAACTCCAAAGGCTGCTTGTCAGTATGAATGATATAAACCAACCCCCATTTCTATACGATGTTCTGATGCAGAGATGTAGGTCTTGCAAAATGGTTGCTAGGGTACTCTGTTTGGTTGCTAGGGAGTGGCTTGGCAGCTGCCAATCATGAAACTCCAAAGGCTGCTTGTCAGTATGAATGATATAAACCAACTCCCATGCCTCTGTGACATTCAGAATGGAAGATATCCTGCGGCCTCGTGCCTATCACCCACGGTTGCTAGGGTGCTGTAACTGGTTGCTATGGTGTGGCTATGAAGATTTTAGGCCATTACTTATTGGCTGCTTGATAAAATAAATCCTCCGAGGGAGAGAGAGAGCCCTGCTGTCAGGCCCTTTTCTGTGGGTGTGTGTGAAAGTGACAGTTGGGATTTGAATTTCTGAACATTCCACAATGTTAAGTCAATGGGATTTTTTTGGCCGCTTTTTCGTCCGCTGTGCGAACATCGTACACCCGATCGCTTAGAAAAGTCATAGCACACCTCTCCTCAATGAGCCGCACGATTTGACGCCTCACTCAGGGGTCTGTGACAAAATTTGCGGGACGAGTTACGCGCCAAACTTTGTCCAGAATAATAATAATAATAATAATAAGTATGGAGAAGAACAATAGTGTTGCTTTGCAAGCACCACTAATAAGAATAATAATAATAAGTATGGAGAAGAACAATAGTGTTGCTTTGCAAGCACCACTAATAATAAGTATGGAGAAGAACAATAGTGTTGCTTTGCAAGCACCACTAATAATAAGTATACAGAAGAACACTAGTGTTGCTTTGCCTATGGCAAGCACCACTAATAATAAGTATACACAATAACAATAGTGATGCCTTGCTTTCAGCAAGCACCACTAATAAGTATACACAATAACAATAGTGATGCCTTGCTTTCAGCAAGCACCACTAATAAGTATACAGAAGAACACTAGTGTTGCTTTGCCTATGGCAAGCACCACTAACTAGAAAAATTGCATTTCCTGCGGAACATGCGTGTGAATGCTTGAAATGCTTAAATGAAATGCACAAACAACTGCAAAATATTGCTAAACAAGCTGAGATGCACAAACAACTGCAAAACAGAGCAAAAATGCAAAAAAAGCTTAATTCAAATGCATTAATAAGCTGAAATGCAAAAAAGATAAAAAAAAAATTGTAGAAAACTAAAGAGTTTAATTAGAGAGGTAGAGAAGTAGACAGAGGTAAATAAATAAAGGGGTAGAGAAAGAGACAGAGGTAGAGAAGTAAAGGAGAACAAAAAAAGAAAGGTAGAGAAAGATAGATAGATAGATAGATAGATAGATAGATAGATAGATAGATAGATAGATAGATAGATAATTTGGACACAGAAAGTCAAATAGTTAGACAGTCAGATAGAAGAGGATAAAAGGAGGAGTAGAAAGGAGAAGAAGAGATTAGGAAAGGAGGGGAGAAGAGGAGGACAGGAGGAGTAGAGGATGAAAGGAGGAGAAGAGGAGGGAAGAGGGAGGGAGAACAGGAGAAGCAGAAGCATAAATGCAACAAAAACCTGTAGTAATTAAAGTTCCTTCAGAAAAGAGCTCAGTGACTGTCCACCAATCAGAACACAGGAGCAATTATGTGTGTCTCCCTTTGATCTTGTCTAATCAACATCACCTGTGCAATCAGCTTTCCTATTTAGACAGAGGCCAAAATCGCTGATACTTGGCCTAAAAAAAACCTCCCTAGAGACAAAACTATAGGTTGTATCGACGAAATGACCTGACCATGAGCGAGACAAGGCCTTTGTGGACGATGTGATGTATTTTTTGTGTGGATAGAGTTGAAAAAAGGGACCACTTTGGCGAGTTGAAAAACTGGTCCGTAATGCTCTGATCACTAAAGTTTGACCTGAATTTATAATTGCTGCCAATGGAGGATTGTCTGTCACTCTTGTCCTTTGGAAGGACACAGAGAAAAAAATATAAGTCCGAGGGATTTACTAAACACACTTGAGGAACCACAACAAAAATACCTATGTTTCAAGTATAATTACATGCCCGAAGAGTTAAGATTGTGGCCAGGCCAGCGATTTAAAAATTATTTTTTATGATTAATTTTCAAGCTGGCCCACTCTAGCAGATGACATCACGTGCTCTAGCTCTGAACAGTCTCTCTCATCCGCACTTAAATGTTAAAAAAAATGCACAAAAAGCTTAATAGTTTAAAAATTATAAAAGGTATAAAAAAGACAAATAATAGCACACAAGTCATTGAAAAGCTGAACATTTTGATACTTGAATGGTTTTTGTAGCACAAAGTAGAGAGGAGTTGAAAGCAACCACGGAAGAATACGGAATAATAATAAAGATTTGGATTTCAATAGTGTGAATGCTTGAAGCATTCACACTAACTAGAAAAATTGCATTTCCTGCGGAACATGCGTGTGAATGCTTGAAATGAAATGCACAAACAACTGCAAAATATTGCTAAACAAGCTGAGATGCACAAGCAACTGCAA
The DNA here is from genome assembly GCA_026230005.1 of Gila orcuttii. Taxonomy (NCBI): domain Eukaryota; kingdom Metazoa; phylum Chordata; class Actinopteri; order Cypriniformes; family Leuciscidae; genus Gila; species Gila orcuttii. The sequence goes on from JAPDVR010000018.1 coordinate 12,127,423, forward strand.
AACAGAGCAAAAATGCAAAAAAAGCTTAATTCAAATGCATTAATAAGCTGAAATGCAAAAAAAGATAAAAAAAATTGTAGAAAACTAAATAGTTTAATTAGAGAGGTAGAGAAGTAGACAGAGGTAAATAAATAAAGGGGTAGAGAAAGAGACAGAGGTAGAGAGGTAAAGGAGAACAAAAAAAGAAAGGCAGAGAAAGACAGAAAGACAGATAGATAGATAGATAGATAGATAGATAGATAGATAGATAGATAGATAGATAGATAGATAGATAGATAGATAGATAGATAGATAATTTGGACACAGAAAGTCAAATAGTTAGACAGGATAGATAGAAGAGGATAAAAGGAGGAGTAGAAAGGAGAAGAAGAGATTAGGAAAGGAGGGGAGAAGAGGAGGACAGGAGGAGTAGAGGATGGAAGGAGGAGAAGAGGAGGGAAGAGGGAGGGAGAACAGGAGAAGCAGAAGCATAAATGCAACAAAAACCTGTAGTAATTAAAGTTCCTTCAGAAAAGAGCTCAGTGACTGTCCACCAATCAGAACACAGGAGCAATTATGTGTGTCTCCCTTTGATCTTGTCTAATCAACATCACCTGTGCAATCAGCTTTCCTATTTAGACAGAGGCCAAAATCGCTGATACTTGGCCTCAAACAAACCTCCCTAGAGACAAAACTATAGGTTGTATCGGCGGAATGACCTGACCATGAGCGAGACAAGGCCTTTGTGAACGATGTGATGTATTTTTTGTGTGGATAGAGTTGAAAAAGGGACCACTTTGGCGAGTTGAAAAACTGGTCCGTAATGCTCTGATCACTAAAGTTTGGCCTGAATTTATAATTGCTGCCAATGGAGGATTGTCTGTCACTCTTGTCCTTTTGAAGGACACAGAGAAAAAATTATAAGTCCGAGGGATTTACTAAACACACGCGGGGAACCACAACAAAAATACCTACGTTTCAAGTATAATTACATGCCCGAAGAGTTAAAATTGTGGCCAGGCCAGCGATTTAAAAATTATTTTTTACGATTAATTTTCAAGCTGGCTCACTCTAGCAGATGACATCACGTGCTCTAGCTCTGAACAGTCTCTCTCATCCGCACTTAAATGTTAAAAAAAAATGCACAAAAAGCTTAATCGTTTAAAAATTATAAAAGGTATAAAAAAGACAAATAATAGCACACAAGTCATTGAAAAGCTGAACATTTTGATACTTGAATGGTTTTTGTAGCACAAAGTAGAAAGGAGTTGAAAGCGACCACGGAAGAATACGGAATAATAATAAAGATTTGGATTTCAATAGTGTGAATGCTTGAAGCATTCACACTAATAAGTATACAGAAGAACACTAGTGTTGCTTTGCCTATGGCAAGCACCACTAATAAGTATACAGAAGAACACTAGTGTTGCTTTGCCTATGGCAAGCACCACTAATAATAATAAGTATACAGAAGAACACTAGTGTTGCTTTGCCTATGGCAAGCACCACTAATAAGTATGCACAAGAACACTAGTGTTGCTTTGCAAGCACCACTAATTATAATAAGCATGCACAAGAACACTAGTGTTGCTTTGCCTATGGCAAGCACCACTAATAAGTATACACAATAACAATAGTGATGCCTTGCTTTAAGCAAGCACCACTAATAAGTATACACAATAACAATAGTGATGCCTTGCTTTAAGCAAGCACCACTAATAAGTATACACAATAACAATAGTGATGCCTTGCTTTCAGCAAGCACCACTAATAAGTATGCAAGAGAACACTAGTGTTGCCTTGCTTTCAGCAAGCACCACTAATAAGTATACACAATTACAATAGTGATGCCTTGCTTTCAGCAAGCACCACTAATAAGTATGGAGAAGAACAATAGTGTTGCTTTGCAAGCACCACTAATAATAATACGTATACAGAAGAACACTAGTGATGCCTTGCCTTTGGCAAGCACCACTAATAATAATAATAAGTATACAGAAGAACACTAGTGTTGCTTTGCCTATGGCAAGCACCACTAATAATAATAATAATAAGTATACAGAAGAACACTAGTGTTGCTTTGCCTATGGCAAGCACCACTAATAAGTATGCACGAGAACACTAGTGTTGCCTTGCTTTCAGCAAGCACCACTAATAATGTAATGCATTTATTGGAAACAATTAAAAACAATCGAAAATGTTGTGCATTGTGTTTTCATACATTGAAATCCAAAACAAAAACATCAACGAAAAACGTCTACATCTATTGTGCAAACGAAATATTGTTCATTTGAACTAGTCTACATGAGATTGAAGACAGACTTCACGTGTGTCGGGTGACTGTCATAGGTCTGTTAGATTAGCTGTCTTTCGGTGTTCGCGTGATAATGAGAATATAGTTATGGTTTTATGATTGTCTTGCGTAATGATCTTCTCTCCCATCATAAGTGTGAATGTACATTACGCACACGCACACTCAGCACGTAGGCTACTGTCTCTTTTCGACCTGCGTGTGTTTACAGGGTCCGCTGCTCCTATGCCAAGTTTGCCAACACACACACACGACAGGCATGGGCGGAGCTACGAGTCATTCACTGGCCAGTAGCAGAAGAGCGGAGAAATTACTGGCTATAGTGTAGACCAATAAGATGGTTACTATCTGACGGCAGCGGCCAACGAGAGCCTGTGCGTGGATGGCACTAAATTGGGCACGTGTGTCTATGCACATGTTGACACTCGGGAAGTGAGGAGGAGAGAGAGAGAGAGAGAGAGTGAACCTAGAGAAGGAGCTAGACTGTGGGATAGGGATAGAGTAGAAGGGATCGTCGGGAAGGGTTTGCGTTGCTTTTACAGGCGCGCCTAAAGGTGAGGTATGTTTTAAAAACAATTCGTTATTAGGTAGCATGTCATCACACAGGAATAGTATGAGAAAGCTATTTACATTGCTCACTTTCGATTGTTAAACTGTTATTTGATATAGTCTGCATGTATCTGAAATTGCCCTATTACTGCCCTATTACTGCAACTAGGCGTGTGTATAGTGTGTGTGTGTGTGTGTGTGTGTAACTTAAGTCACGTGTAATAATTTGTGTGCGTGTGTGTGTGTGTGTGTGTGTGTGTGTGTGTGTGTGTGTGTGTGTGAAGAAGGATACTGTTTATCATTTATAGCATGTATGTGTATTCCAAGAATACATACAATTGTATGTTATACAAATGGTAATGTCGGGGTTGCGATTACATTTAAAATAGAATCACATCCCAGGCATTATCTCACACAAACAGTAACACAGTAATTTTTTTATGGATATAAGGTTTAAAATAATTGAGATTTCGTCAAGAAGTGCATAACAATGTGGAGGAATTTAAGGAGTTGGTGCTGACATATAGCCTACTGTGTGTGTGTGTGTGTGTGTGTGTGTGTGTGTGTGTGTGTGTGTGTGTGTGTGTAGAACAACAGAAGTGGAGCCATAAGTGACCCTAACTGTCATTTTCATAGTCTGAGCAGCACAGAGAGAGAGTTACACTCTGAATGAGAAACAAGAAGGGTAGACAGAGAAACAGATTGGAGGAATACAGGAGGAGAGATGCATCTTTGTTTTTACTATGGATTTGCAATGAACAGGCACACTTGAAGAGAAAGAGCAAGGGAGAAAAAGAGAGGTATTAAAAATGTTTGGGGGAGGGGTGGGTGACATGAGCCAGTGAAAAGTGAGGGTGTGTGTGTGTGTGTGTTTGTTTGTCTCTGGGTGTGTGTGTCTCCGGGTGTTTGTATGCCCCTTCCCCTTTTTGTGTGTGTGGGGTTTTGCCAGAGGGAGGAGAGGAGTAAGAAAATAAAAAAGAAATGGAGAGACCCTACTAGCTGCCTTCTTTAACCACTAGTGTTAAAGCATCCCACTGCACCCCTCCCCCTATTTTCCTGCTCTAGACACACACAACTGTGCACACACTTGCACAGGGCAGGCTTGCATGCTCCTTGCTTCTCTCTGATCTCAGAGGGTCTACTCTTAACAGACCCCATGCATTCTGTAATGGCTCAGACAAAACATTATGGATGAAATAAATTTAATATTGACATTGGTTTTTATCGAAATTGGGTTTATTTTGGAATATGCAGTAGGCTCTGAAAAACCACAATGAAAACCTTAGTTTTCAAATCTAATTTGAATCTCGAAATCAATAGATTTAGCATTTAATAAATTGTAGTATTTGATAAATGAAAAAGATATATTTACAATTTGAAGGTCACTAATCAAATGTAATCAAATTTGTGACATTGCCAATGGGAAGTCTGTGGTACAAAAGGTCAGATTTCCCCACTTGCATTAAAGCATACAAGATGGTCTTTGGAACATTTATGGCATAAAGTGTTATTGTCATTAAAGCAAAACCAATCGTACATATAGACATACAGACATTCAGAAATCCATGTTTCTCATTTTAATTGAAATTGGTATGCTGATAAATTCATTTGGTATTTAAAAAATGTGTTAAATGCAAAATTCACTAGTGGTCTCACTTTCGGGTCCACAATTTATGCAAATTTGCTTTTTGCCTACTTCCATTTTTTTGTTCTAGATATATTTCTTATATTATCTCTTTCCCACAGTCATGCAGTCCTCAGAATCTCCTTCCTCTCAACCGGATTCACTATGCTCCAACAACAGTTTCTTGTTCAGTGATGATGAGACAAATGTTTACCTGTTGGAGGACAGGGACAGGCATTCGTCTCAGTCCAGTCTCTCTAACAGAAGTGGTTACAGCATGAACGGAGAGCAGGAGCGTCCTGGTTCTCAGTGGGCGTGTGATGGATTCAGTGACCCTGAGAGGACACAGGGCAACAGTCACGCTAGGTCAGCATCTTCGTCCATCTCATCATTTCTCTCCCTGTCCTCCTCGTCTTCATCTGGATTAGGTTGTAGCATCTCTGAGAGTGAGCAAGGGAAGAATGGAGGAACTGAAGGAGACCTACGGTTTGCTCGTAAGGTGAGAATCTTTCCACCAATTCTCAATAGTTTACACCTGATATTAATATCTGTCTCGAGTGTTCCAATCAAATGTAGTCAGTTGAGACCCGTTACTTTTTACCACTAGTACTTGTATGCATTACAAATATGACTCCTTTGACTACTTGTGTTTGAGGCGAGGGTCTTTGAATTAAAGGTAGGGTTGGTAATTTGTTTTATAAACACTTTTTGTTAAACTGTTTGAAACTCTTCACATCCTGATAGCAATAATAGAAGTGGTCTAAATATTAAACATGTACATAACTTCTGTGGAAGTCTCAGGACCAAAAACATTTTTTGTCCAATCATTGCATTCGGACCGGATATGATGTCCTATCTGCTTGTCAACATATGTGACCCGTGTTTGTCAAAATGAGTCGGAATGTGCACGGGCTAATTACGAGTTACAGACAAAACAAGTGAAAAATGTCAATAATGTAAACTTTGTGAATATTCATAGCAAATTCTCAATGGCATGATTCTGAACCATAGACTGTAAAAAAAGACGGACGACGCCCCTTCACCCTCTTCCATTGGTGAAAAGTGAAGCCGCCAAAGTCCTAATTTGGCTGATAAGAACCTGACTCTGCGCAGTAGTGAACGCGGGATCCGGGTCTGCGCAGTAGTGAGCGTGAAGTTGAGCCGCGATTTCAAGGTCCCGCCCACACTCTCCCAGAAACAGTTAGTATAAAATTTACTGTGTGAAATAAACAGTTATGGACATGTAGAAGTTGAAGCTCCAATCTCCTCCCTAAAATCCCCCAAAAAGTCTGTTGGTGCCTTAGTGACTACTTCATTTAGAGAAGCTGTCAATCATGACATCACATTCCTGTTTTTAAAGCATCAAATAACTAACTAAGACCAAACTTGTTTTAAAAAACGAACACTTAAATTTAAATCAGCATAATAAAAACTACCTTAAATGACAGAAAACATCTTTGGAAAATTTGTTTAAAGTGTAATTCGATTGTTTAGTTTCCATCGTGAGTAGAATTCATGGAGAGGGTGGGGTTTATGACCTATACTGGGACCAACCACCTGGGGGCGATCGAGACGTTTTGTCTTCACTTTTCAAGACTTGTGCGGCACACTTGGTCTGAACCAATGAAATATGATTTTCAAACTCATGCTGATGTAAACAAAATGATCTTACTCGCGCTGACTGACAGATCCGAAGCATGAGCACAAAGACGCGCACATGCACAGAATAACAGTATTTCAAAATATCTGTCTTGGCGAGTATTGTTGTTAAGGTTTTGTAATGGAGAATGTGAAAATAACAATAACTCATTTGTGAAAATTTGCTCATTGCAACTCATTTTGCCAGCACAGATCACATATGTTTTTCCTCCCTGCATGCACAGACATCACACGTCATCAGCGCGTTGTAGACACAGTCACTGGGCGCTGTAAACAAACAGCATTCATCTTTTACAGTTCCTCCTGAACCAAAACAACGAGCATATACTGCATTCACGCTATGTCGTAACTGTAATTACGAGATGGCAACCCATGACGTTCATCCTCAGACTCTTTAATTTATGCGCTTCTATGTCAACACTATCACTTGCTAACCTCTCCGAATCTATCACAAAGATACCTGAATTTTCATTCTGCAAACAATGTTTTGACCTGAAGACTCACAGTTATGTAGTCAAGTACCTGTATTAAATGAACATAAGATGAGCATGCTACACACGACATGGTCTACTTTTATTCCTTTCCATTTATTAATTTAGCAGATGCTTATATCTGCTTGGCAAACAGATGATGTTCTGAGAACAGATGGTGCTTTTTTTTATCTCTATAAGACACACATGGCCAGCTATGTTTAAAACCTTTGTTTTTGCACAGATGTTGATTGCCAGGGGAGTTGGTGGTCCTTCACTATCTTCCAGGACACATTATTGCACAGGATGCATTAGTGTTTTCACCAGAACCTTTTGACCCCATTTACATCTGAATGTAGTGCTGTCTACTTGTGCTGGGATTGCCTGAAACGGATATTAATATCAGATGCAAACCGGATCTTAGAGAGTTAGTTTGAATATCACATGATGGTGGCTTTCTCTCCTCCTCAGTGTTTAGAGCTCCAGGGTTTTGTTCGGCCTCTGCTGGAGCTTCTAAACGGACTGAAGAAAGGAAGATTTGACAAAGGTGAGATAAAAGCACACTGTCTCTGTGTCCAGTCTAAACATCTCTTTATTTGAAGTTATATCATTGTAATGGGCCTGTAATAATCTGTGTAGTTTAGAGTGTATCAGCCTTTTTATGTGTGTGGTAATTTATCTGCATCTGTTCTCTTGTTTTCTGACTCTTCTGCAGTCCACTGCTTTTTTTTTATTAAAACCAAAAGTAAATTTACTTTCTGTTTTCAGATTTTGCACATTTCATTACATAAGTAGAAAAACCTGTGCAGGAAGTGATTTAATCTGACTCTTTCTGATTTCATCAACACATTTTCTGCTTGTGATTGGCAGGTCTGAGCAGTTTTCAGCAGAGTGTTGCAATGGACAGAATTCAGAGAATTGTGGGAGTGCTGCAGAAACCACATATTGGGTGAGAGAGTGTGAACATCAATAAGAACTCTAGCATAAGATTAGATGTTATTCTATCATGAGAGAATGTGCAAACAGGGTTGAATTGAAATATTTTAGAGTTGTTATATAATCTCACCTTTTTGTTTGCAAGTATTTATGAAATTATTAGAGGCTTCATCATCTGAGCAAAGTCTTGTTATGTGTAGACTCCAGGACATTCTAAGGACATAGACCAAACTTTTGTAAAAAAAAATCTGCAGAAGGTGCTATAAAAAACCATACTAACTACATAACAGTTTTGCTTTCTGCCATTGCTTTTTGGCAAGTGCAAACTTAATATATCTTAATAATAAACAACAATGGAAACCAATAGGCAGAAATTAAGATGTAATTTAATTAGTAAATAGACAATCTGTGGAAATTTTTATTATATTTGCAGATTAACTACTACCTTTTTATAAGAAGTACTTTTATTCAGCAATGACACATGAAATTGATCAAAAGTGACAGTGAAGACTTTTACATTGTTACCAAAAAAATCTATTTAAAATAAATGCAGTTCTCTTGAACTTCCTAGTCACTAAGGAATCCTGAAAAAAAAAATGTAGCACGGTTTCCACAAAAAATATTAAGCAATGTTTTCAACATTAATAATAATACATTCTTGAGCACCAAATCAGATTATTAGAATGATTTCTGAAAGATCATGTGACTCTGAAGACTGAAGTATGGCTGCTGAAAATTCAACTTTCAAAGGAAATAAATAACATTTTAAAATGTATTAAAATAGAAAACAGTTATTTTAAATTGTTATAATATTTCACATGACTGTTTTTACTGTAGTTTTGATCAAATAAATGCAGACTTTGTGAGCAAAAATTATCTTTATTGTGGGTTTTCTTTAAAAAAAAAAAACAATTTACAACATAGTTAATTTTCTGGAAAACCTGCATTTTAACTTTATCAGTTGTTCGAATATATTTTTGCCACTAAAACAACTATATTCATAGGATCTATTCTTTCAAATTTGACAGTTTGTTGATTGAATTTCAACTCAGTAATTTATTAAGGTCATTATGGATTCATTATTTTCGGAAAAGCATTTCATTTTCTTTGTATTCACTATTTTAAAGTTAAAGCAACTTTTCTTTAAATTCAGTCTAAAGTGAATGGTGAGACCATTGTGCCTACTGCTGTGTTGATTGCTCATATCATTGCTATTATCCCATTGCAAACCTCCTAAATGCACATAGACAGATTTATCTCCTCTTGCCTCAAACTATTTCTCATAATCAGATGAGAGAGAGGGTGAAAATCAGAACACAAGGTCCCTGGTCTGAGTCAAGCTTGATAATTGTGCATGTTGCTCTGATTTTGGATTTTCTTACCTAAATAATTGAAAAAGTTTTGAAATTTATTGGTTTAAAAAAGTCACAGAAAAAAAAAGAATTATTAAGTCTTTCTGTTTGAAAGTATTAAGTATATTTGTGTATGGGTAATACTGAGGGTGTTATTTTTACACTTGGAACTCTTTTGAAAACTTTTACTATGCTTTTAGTATTATAGCTGCCAAAAATAACTAATCGTGGAAATTGTTGATTATAGCATTATATTTAGATATACTCCCATTTCATAAAAGGTTGCAGCTCTGAGCATTGTAGTCGATCACAGTCATGTCTGTTAAGCCATTGTAACTCAACTCCTAAACTCTCAAGAATACTTTCATTTTAGCACAGTGCAAACACAATGTAAATGGGAGATTCATTGTGCAGTGTAGAGTTTTGATTATAATTAGAGTTTTGGGGACAAGTCACTGACAACTTGACAGACAACACTCATTGACAGATATGTATATAATTGAATCATAATTTAAATGATTTTCATGTTCAAGTTGACCATTTAGACACTGACTTGATTTACTGTCGTATAAACAGCAATAAACAGTTTTGCCAAAAAAAAAAAAACATCTGCTGTACATGACTCTTCACAAATCAAAAAGCACTGATCATAGTGCTGATCAAAGTGCTGCACAGATGTTGCAGAATATTTACAAAGCCTGCATTGAATTGTGACTAGTGTACCAAAGAATACTTAGTGAAATCCTGAGTTGAAACCTTTCACATAGTTATATAAAACACTTTCCTAACATTTCAGGTTAATTTGGAAGGTAATGCAATTTTAGTCCAATTATCCTGTTTTATAATTTCTCCTGCATATTGCTTCTAACATGCCAGTGAAGAAGTAAGTGTTAATCTGTCTCTGTGCAGGCAGTCTTGTGCTGATGTTTTCATCTCTATTATGTACGTTAATAATAACCTGGAAGAAGAAAATTAGACATTTTGGCAGCTTAGTTTTAATAAAAGCTGTTTTTGGACTAGCAGAGTTCTGAAACTTAAAGCATAGTATAATGACTTCTTATATATCAAAATAATTTAATTTCTCAATTCATACCACTTTAATTGGATATAATCTAATGGACGACACTGAATTAATGGAAACTGGGAATGGAGTTTCATATTAGTATTATTGTAGTTTTTAGAAATTGTTCAAGATGAACACTCAAGTAAGCCAGATGTATGTTGTAGATTAATTATTAATTAAGATGCTCTAAAGTTATATTGTTGTATTACTGTTTATATTATGGGCAGTCTTGGCCTAATGGTTAGAGAATCAGACTGGTAACCCAAAGGTTGCGGTTTCGATTCCCAATACCAGTAGGAAATGACTGAGATGCCCTTGAGCAAGGCACCTAACCCCCAATCACTCCCCGGGCGCCACAGCAAAAGTGGCTGCCCACTGATTTGGGTGAGTGTTCACGGTTTGTAGTGTGTGTGTTCACTACTCACTACTCCTAATGTGTGTGCACTAACATGGATGGGTTAAACGCAAAGGACAAATTCTGAGTATGGGTTACCATACTTGGCAGTCACTTTCACTATTATTCATAATGTAAAAAGTTGTTAAGTGTATGTTTTACTCTCAAGTTCACACAGACATCCAAGCACAGTAACCACAGGTTAATGTACTTCATCATTTACTATGGGCATGTTTCACTCATGTTTGTCCAATTATGTTTTACATAATGTAAAACCTTAAAAACAAAAATGTATTTCAGATATATTTGTTATTCTGCTTATTTTCTTTTTTTTGTGTGTGTGTGTGTGTGTGTGTGTGTACAGAGAGAAGTACTTGCCTACTTTGCTGCAGATAGAGGGAATGCTAAAGCTTTGGTTCCCTCAAGTGACTGCTCAAGTTTCTGTGACACCTAACCCTGCTGACTTTTCACTGCGAAACAAAAGCAATACCACTCCCCCACACAAGCACAAAGACCAATTACATATTCCAGTCAAGGTTCGTGTAGATGCGCACAAGAGGCACACAGCATATTAGTTGGTGTACTCCATTTACACTTTGTGAATTTGTAGACATTGATGCTCTTTCTTATTTTCTTGGCTCTTGCAGAAGCGAAGATTGAGCTGGTCAGACACAGACTCACCCTCCTCTTCTCCCGTGATGTGTAAGCGCACCAAATGTTGTGAAGAGCAACATCAGTGGCCATATGTTGATAAAGAGGAGGGTTCTTCAGGATCTCCTCTTTTTTCCTCACACATGAACCAATCAGACAAGCGAGTTAGTGAAACCCTGGAGCACAAGGTCATCCGGTGGTCAGGCTCAAGACTGACATGGGTGCACATTGCTCCCATCTTCTCCCCACCTAAATCTGGCCCCTCTCATAAAGGCGGAATGGCTAATGATAGAGGGAGCGGCAGCGTCCTCCTTCCAGTTTCTCCTCTCACCAGCAGGAGCAGTCCAGCCACCCAGGACAGCTTCATCTCTTCCACCACAGCTTTTTCAGAGCCAGCTGGATGCCAATGCCAGTCTGTGAGTTTAGGGACAACAAGTCCATTGCAGGAATACACCCAGATCCCACAAATCACAATGAAGCCTTCAAACTTAGAAAAGCAAAGCCCTTTGCAAACCTGATGCAGAAAAACCAAGCACAACCAGCCGAAAGTCATCTCTGTGTCAGAGAAGAATTGAAGTGTGGGATGTTGAAGTGGTTGTCTATTACAGTGATTGAAAAAGTATTTCTAAAGAATCTCAGAAGAAGTTAAAACTTTTTGGCATCGATTGGGTTGAAAAATTGGCTGTTTTTGAACTGAAAATGAGAGTACCTAAATTAAAGGTGAAGTGTGTGAGTTTGGTGCCACTACCATCACCAAATGGAATTGCAAAAATAATCATTTCAAAGAGGTTTTCAAACACTCCCCCATCAGGAACTGGTCAGCCAAACAGAAAGCCTTGCCCAAAAATCAAGGCATTGGTTGAGCCAGTGTTGTGCTAGACAAGATGCTCAAACAGTGTCTGCAAGACAGTATTCTAACATCCACAAAATTACACAGTTTACCTTTAAGGAAATTTTATATCATGCAGATGTTCATTGCCTTCAGGAGTGTGTGTTTAAATCTGAGGGAAAGACATTGACTTTGCTTTAATCCTAAAATGAGATCAAATTAAGATGAGAGAGCAATAATTTTAATGCAAGGATAACACAAGGTCAAGCCAGCGGTATAACTTAATAGAACGTAGATGGCATAGAATAAAAGGGTTAGTTTTTACTATAAGTGTCTTGTTTTCCTCAAATTGCTACTGAGAATGTTGGGATTATATTTGTGTTAATTACAATTTTAAAAAGTTGCCAGTAATACAACACAGTTGTAGCATGAAAGGCCATTTTTTTAGTTCTGTGGAAAAATGTAGCAGGATCATAACTGACTTTTCAATATCTGATATTTTAAGAATTTATGAGTGGATTGTAACATAAGCTTTTACAGTTTCTTTTACTGCATTTTGTGTGTGTGTGTGTGTGTGTGTGTGTGTGTGTGTGTGTGTGTGTGTGTGTGTGTGTGTGTGTGTGTGTGTGTGTGTGTGTGTGTGTGTGTGTGTGTGTGTGTGTGTGTGTGTGTGTGTGTGTGTGTGTTGACAGTGGTGGGGTTTTAAATGTAAATCAAACCACTTTATTTATTTGCTGTAGAATCTGTGACAACTGCTCAGACTGGAAAAAGTACCCACAACTAACACATAAGTGCTGATATCTCAACCTGATATAATGTAGGAAATTATGTAATACCCAGGTTGATAGAGAAAAGAAAATGTCCAGAGTTTGCTTGATTGAAATATTGTGTACAGTGCACTGAAGGAGGCTAGATGAGAAAACCTCCTGCTCCTCCTCCTGTCAGATGTGAATTTAGGTGCTTGAATGAGGCTGTTCAGTGATATGAGACGTCCATTTAAACAAGGGTCAGAATTTACAAAGGATAAAAAAGTGCTAATATGCCAACCTTTATTTATTCAATTGTTGATTTTAATATTTATTTATGTTTATTTGTATATGTATTTATCCATATGGCAGCTAAGTTCATTAGAGCTTGATCAATCATGGAGTATTTTCCTCATGGAGTTGTTGCGTGGAAAGTAGAGGAAAAAAATGAAGGAAATATGATATTGGAAAACCTGTGCCTTTTCTCTAAAAATAATATTCATATTCATACTCTTATTTGTCGATTGTGTATTTTTATCAAATGGTAGAGAACACCAAATCTCAAAACTTTCTTATGCACACTGTTATTCATGAGAAAACTGCCTTTGGACACAAAGTATCCATTTACCACTAAAAGCACAGTAAACAGTAAATTGGTTGTCATAGCAACATTCAAAGGTGTGCTGTATTTTACATTTACATTTAATTATTTTACTGCAATCAGTTGAATCCAGAAACCACCAAATTTCTTGAATCATTATTTTTGGAGCTGATGAATTATAATTGCACTTATGCATCAATTAATGGGACAACAATTGCATCAACTTCACATTCTGCTAAATAACTGATTTTTTAAAAAGAGATTTTAATTGCTTAGTGTCCAGCTGCCCTATAGCTATAGAAATTCTTGCCATGGTAAAAAATTAGAACTGATGACTGCATCACTTTTATTATATGTAATTTACTTTTTATGTAATGATTTTGTAGAAGTTGCACTTGTTCTTATTTTGTCATGTTTTATACTGTACAGGTTATTTAAGACAAATACCAAGAGCATAAAGATTCATAAAGGATGTATATTGGTTGTTAAATCTGTATTTTTAAACAACTGTTATACCATGCATTCTACACACTGGAAATCTTTCTGCTGTCTGTCCTTCTTTCCAGTCACGTTGTCTTTCACCTGTTTTTTCCTTCTTCATCCCTTATTTACTTTTCTCTTTTTCTCTGCTTTTTACTGTTATTCATGCTTTTTTCAACAAAGACAAACCTTTTAATAAATAATGCATTTTGGAATTCGGTTTGGAGTTCTGTTTTATTGGTGTATGTACATCAAAAATCAAGTTTTTAATTTTGTTTTGTCTATGTGGTGTTTTTTTAATATGCTTTAAGACAAGTTTTCTCCTGAAAACCTCTAGGTTTACGACTAACTTCTGTTACTCGAGAACAGGGAACGAGACACTGCGTCGATTGATGCTTTGTGGAACGTCTCAGGTTTGACAGGTGTCTGAAACTACTATCGAATCACGGCAATCCTATTGACCGGCGACAGCCCATGACATCATCAACGTGCAACCCGAAATTATATAAGGGCGCCTTGCAAACATGACATTCACCTTATCGTCTGAAGGGACTGTTTGATAGGCAGGCCCCGAGGCATGGCGAAAGACACAGTGTCTCGTTCCCTGTTCTCAGGGAACAGAGGTTACAGTCGTAACCTAGACTCACTGCGTCGATTGAAGCTTTGGGGAACGGTATACCCACGCCATCATGCTAAGGGGAGTGCATGCCCATTGGCAGTGAAACTGTCAGAACCAGCAAATTCAAATGAAATGCCAGAACGACTCACCCTCAGGTCACACTGGGCTGTCAGTGACAGAACCCAGTATCACCGGGGAGCCACTTACAGGGAGGTCTGGTGGGGCCTTTTACCTGATAAGCAGTAGGCTGGCTACCTAGTGCCCATATTTGGGAACCCGCCTTCAGGGAGGTCTGGTGAGGCCTACTACCTGATAGCCAGTCAGGCTAGCTGTCCAGTTGCCCATACGTGGGAACTCACCTTCAGGGAGGCCTGGAGAGGCCTACTACCTGATAGCATGCTAAAAAACTGGTCTGCTATGAACCCCGATTCCGGCTGTCAGTCCCAGGGTGGCCTACTAAGGCCAGCTGCCCAGTCCTGGGACTCAGTCTCGGAGCGGCCTGTTAAGGCCGGTCACCTGAAAGTTTTCTTAGGTAAGAAACTGACTGCCATGGACCAGTAAGGTTGGGGACTGAGCTACATGGTGGCCTGATAAGGCCAACCGCCTGACTGTGGTCTTGCTAGCTGGCAAAGATTACCCACGCTGTTGGGGGTTTGCCTTCTGGGAGGCCTAAACGGCCAACCATACAGTGGTAAATACTATTTGGCTGATCATAATCGGGGATCGCCTCCAGAGAGGCCCACTGAAGCCAATTGTCTGATTGGCCAGTGAATTTAATAGCCAAGTACCCCATGTTGGGGCTCAGGGTCAGGGAGGCCTGCTAAGGCCAGTGCCTGACCGTCAACACTGCTGGCTGTATACCCCATCACTCGAAACTCACTTTGAGAATTTGAAAGGCCTACTAGGCCTGAAGCAAGCCAGTGCTGTCAGCCATCTACCCATACTGCTGGGGACTCGCTTTCAGGGAGGCTTGGTAGGGCCTACTAGCTGATAGAAAATCTATTCTGCTACAAACACAACACCGTTGGGAGCCATACTACACCAACACAAATATTGGGGCCACCAACAGGAGGCCTCTCGAGGCTGGCTACATGGTCTCAGCTTTAACGTTTGTCCCACAGCGTTGGGACTGTCTTCCGATTAGGCCTGTTAAGGCCTACTACCCGTCAATGCGTCTACTGCCCGAACTACTAAGGCCAACCACCTGAGGCAAGCTGGCCTAAAGAGCCCCTTTTGGGGGCTGCCCGTCAAGGAGGCCTGCTGAAGCCTACTACTTGACAGCGCAGCCTTCGTTGGCAGATAAGCGGTTTACACAGTGTACTCAGCAAAAACGCAACACCCTTTAAGCAAGGGGAGTACAACATACGTTGTAGGCCCCAGAATACCAACCACCTGCCCCTGAGAATTTAACAGGGTGCTGGCCTGCCTGTGGCTCTAGAGGTGACAGAAATTTGTCTGCGCCCAGCCTAGGGGAGTGGGGCTTGCTTGCAAGCCATCCACCTTCAACCTATCACTTGAGCAGTAGCTCAGCGAGCTGAGTGGAGCCTACTCTGGTGGCCCAAGTCCATATGCTAGCTCTGCACGGTGGGGTTGGGCAAACCAAAAACAGTCTCCTCGTCTCCTTCGGCGGATAGGATGAAGAGCACGACAGTCTCTCTATTGCTGCGTCTGAGGAATGGCCAGGCTCGGTTGACCCCACCCTTTCACAGTCCTGTGAAACTAGCGTTACAGCTAATGTGACCAGGAAAAATTTGGACGCTGAAATGCTGCGCATCCTCACTGCTGGCCCAACCCTGCCTCCCTTTCTCTCTCTCTCCCACTCCCACTTCCTCTCCAACACACACGCTGCAAACCGTGATACACACTCATTTCCTGCCAGTACTGGAATTGCACCAGCAATCTTTGGGTTACTAGTCGGACTTGCTAACCATTAGGCCACGACTGCCCCCAGAGCTTTTGAGGTAGAGGTCTATACTGACTGAGACAGGTAGTTCGAGCATAGTTTCAGTGAGTGTGTTCTGCATGGGGTACAGATTTAGATATTGCACAGGTCCAGAGGAAGAAAGACTCGAGAGTTTTAATCTGTTTGGATTGAGTGGGATTTAACCTCATCCCAGCTGGTGCCCATGACTCTGGGGTGGCTATGTTCATGTGGATGTATGTTGGAGAAAATGAGCTGTGTGTTTGTTTTCATGTGCCAATGTCTTCAGGGTGATTTAGGGTGGGAATTAAACTCTTCATTGCATTTCTATTCAACCAAACAATCCACAGGAGTTTTTATCCCCCAATAGGTGTGATTTGAATTCATTTAGAACTGATATAAATCTGGTTCTGAACCACCAGATTCAATTTTGGCAAAACTTTTCTTGTTGTTGTGTGCACATCCCACCTTCTGGCAGGTGCAGGACAAAAAGGACTACTGAATTGAAAAGATTATAATGTCCGCAACACTGCTACTTACTCCCATATTTTAATAAAAAAGGCAACGTTTCGACCCTACTGGGTCTTCTTCAGGCAATTGGCAAAACACATTTGATACAGAGTTATATAGGCCTTTCAATCTGACCCACCCTGTGATTTCAATTAGCTTGATTGGGTCTAAACAAGCCTAATAACCTCACTCATTAATTAATTAATTAATTAAGAGAACACTTGCATGGAAAAAACAATCAACATACACAAGAATAAATTCCATATGCACATAACTTCCTAAAATGTAGTCAGCAACATGCAATTAACTACCAAGAAACAGTGCATACTCACATATACATGTCATATATATATAAATCCACAACCAAATACATAGGCTACATAAATACACATTATATTATGACATATACATGACACAAAGCCATTCACTATAAGAATGGCTTTATGTCAAAATCTTCATTAAGACCATAAGGAGACATTGTGTTCAAATAGTAAATCCAAAAAGTTTCCCGTTGGAGAAGCCTTTTACCATGATCTTCTCCTCTAAACGGTTTATTGACCCGCTCCACCCCGATGTATCTAAGGGCGCTGACATTGTGGCCAGCTGATTTAAAATGAGCGGCGACAGGACTACGTTCATCTCCTTTTCTTATGGTACTTCTGTGCTCACTGATTCTGGTCCGTAGCGCTCTCGTTGTTTTACCAACATATGATAAACCACATGGGCAACTGATTAAATAAATAACATGTGTGGTGCTACATGTATTAGTACCGCGAATAGATAATGTCTTACCAGTGTGTGGATGATTAAAATGTTTGCACTTATGCGTATACGAGCACTGGGCACAACTGCCACATCTATAATTACCATCTGGCATACTAAGAAAAGGCGTTGTAACTTGAGGACGTATATCATTCTTAACTAGACGGTCCTTTAAGTTAGAAGCACGCTTATAAATAAGCTTGGGTTTTTCTGGGAAGACTCTGGTTAGTTTAGGGTCCGACTCAATAATGTGCCAGTATTTATAAACAGATCTTCTAAATTCTGACACAAGTGGAGAATATTTTACACAACATAAAGGAGACTTATTTGGAGTTTTTTTTGCGTATAGATCGAAGGCACTCGTCTTGCGTTATCTGATCAAAACGTTCTTTGGCCGAATCAACCCAATCTTGTTTATACCCTCTATTGAGGAATCTTTTTGTCAAATCCGCAGCCTGCTTTAAGTAAGATGTATTATCACTGCATATTCTGCATACACGATTAAACTGACTGATTGGGAGACTTTTGACCAACGGCCTGGGATGAAAACTATCCCCATGCAATATAGTGTTACGATCCGTAGGCTTACGAAAAAGATCAGTTTTTAAGATTGTACCATCTTTATATACCTGAATATCCAGGAAACTGATGCAATGTTTATCATATTCCAAAGTAAATTTCAAATGTTCATTACAAGAGTTCAGATACTCATGAAAGCCATTAAGTTAATCTACTGTGCAGTCAATAATCAGAAAAATATCGTCAATAAATCTCTTATAAAATAAGATCTTAGAATAAAATGGATTTCTCCGATGTAGCACAAATTGATTCTCAAAAAGACCCATATACAAACAAGCATAATTAGGGGCCATTTTGCTTCCCATGTCAGTACCTTTCTTTTGTATAAAAAACTCATCTTGAAAGCGAAAAAAGTTATTAGTAAGAACTATGTTAGCCAAGTCTAATATGCACTCAGTGCTAGGTTTTGGCTCAAACTTACTTAAAGAAAATACTGAAGTGCTTCTAGGCCACCATCATGTGGGATATTTGTGTACAGGCTCTGAACATCAAAAGTGGCCAATAAACAATTATCAGAATTAAGATCAAAGGTTTTCAGCGAATTGATAAAATCGATAGAATCACGTATATAAGAGGGGAGGATAACCACTTCTGATTTTATAAAATAATCAACAAAGGCAGACATATTTTCAGTTAGGCTACCAATACCACTGACAATAGGTCTTCCCTTCAGAGGGGTATCTAAGCCCTTGTGGATTTTAGGAAGTGTGTAAATTACCAGGATCACTGGATGTTCAACCTTAAGAAACTCAAAGGCACTTTTTTCAAACTCGCCCTTACTGAAGTGATTTTCTAATTGGGAATATACCACATTCTTCAACCTATTAGTGGGATCAGATGATAATCTCTCATAGAATGTACAATCACTTAATTGTCTTTTAATTTCCTTTTCATAATCCACAGCATTTTGCAAAACAACAGCTCCCCCCTTGTCAGCAGATCTTACCACAATCCTATTGTCCTTACTCAAATCCATTATAGCTTCTCTTTCCTCTTTTGTCAGGTTATTGTACACTTTATATTCTTTTTTATTTTTAAGTAGACACTTAACATCATTCTCAACCAAACGACAGTACGTGTCCAGAGAGGCATTACGGTGCTTAGGAGGAATAAATGTCGATCTATTCTTGAAACGACTATGGGACAAGTCACTAGGGGGAGAGGTAGCAGGCAACAGGACTTGGTCCACAGAGGAACCACTCCTGGTTGGACTGTCCTTCATATCAGAATGGAAAAACTCCCTCAATCTAAGATTACGAAAGAACTTCTGGAAATCAATAATAGTCTCAAAGTCATTAGTATGAGTAGTTGTAGGTTTTGAGGTTTTTTCAGGCCGTATCCTAAAAAAGACACTCCCCGCTCTGATTGACCACTCACATCTGAGCCTGAATCATACGATGAGGAAGACAACCATGGTTTTCTATTTCCTTGTTGTCGTTGGCGTCCAGGTCGTGCTCGTTGTCCCTGGTTGTGCTGCAGTTTGACTAGAGATTCTGGTTTTCCATCCTTCCAAAAGTAGACTTTGCTCTGCTTGTAATCCTCAGCATCCCGTGCAAACTTGGTCCTCTTGACACTCCTGATTTCGCTGGTGCAGTCAATACGATGGCATTCAAGCTCCTTCTTGATTTCCCCAAGTCTTTTCTTGTCAGACAGCACTTTCAATTTGATTTCTGTTTGCTTGAAATCTTCCCTTGTCGTTTCCAGTTGAACAGTGATTTCACTTATAACGAGGGCCATCAGATCAAAAGAGCATTTGTTTAATATTTCGCACCAGCGTGTACAGAAAATAGGATTGTCCTGGCCTAGAGCAGGCGCTTTTTGCAGTCTCAGACCACGAGGAATAATCTTTTTTCTTAAATAATCACTTAATGTTACAGCGTGCAAATGCTGTCTAATCTCTCGTTCCTGTAGATTAAACAGTTTCTGAGTCAGTGCATCACCCTCCTTTGGATCTGTTGTGTCCTCATCAAAGATGGACTCCTTCAGCATAATGCGGTCATAATCCTCTTGGTTAGATTCGAAAATTCCACTTGGGCTGGCATAGGTTTCTTCCTCAGACATGGCTTGATTGTCAAAAGGGCAAGTAATTTATCAAGGGAGATAAAGGGAGTGCTACACAAATAAAGTTACAAAATATGTTTAAACAAGTTGTTGTGTGCACATCCCACCTTCTGGCAGGTGCAGGACAAAAAGGACTACTGAATTGAAAAGATTATAATGTCCGCAACACTGCTACTTACTCCCATATTTTAATAAAAAAAGGCAACGTTTCGACCCTACTGGGTCTTCTTCAGGCAATTGGCAAAACACATTTGATACAGAGTTATATAGGCATTTAAATCTGACCCACCCGTGATTTCAATTAGCTTGATTGGGTCTAAACAAGCCTAATAACCTCACTCATTAATTAATTAATTAAGAGAACACGTGCATGGGAAAAACAATCAACATACACAAGAATAAATTCCATATGCACATAACTTCCTAAAATGTAGTCAGCAACATGCAATTAACTACCAAGAAACAGTGCATACTCACATATACATGTCATATATATATATAAATCCACAACCAAATACATAGGCTACATAAATACACATTATATTATGACATACATGACACAAAGCCATTCACTATAAGAATGGCTTTATGTCAAAATCTTCATTAAGACCATAAGGAGACATTGTGTTCAAATAGTAAATCCAAAAAGTTTCTTTTTTCAATTTTGCCAATTGCCTGAAGAAGACCCAGTAGGGTCGAAACGTTGCCTTTTTTATTAAAATATGGGAGTAAGTAGCAGTGTTACGGACATTATAATCTTTTCAAAACTTTTCTTGTAGCCATGGTAACTACAGATGAAACAGATTTTCCTGTTTTTTTTTGTTTTTCTTTTTAATAATCACCATCATCAGTCAATCTATGTGCCAAATGCTCAGGTGTTCAAAGGTGTGCACATGCAATGAAACACACACACACAACAAACACACACACACACACACACACACACACACACACACACACACACACACACACACACACACACACACACAAAAGAACAGCCTATTTAAATAAAACTATAACATTTTTGTTTGTTTTGTAAATGAATGCACAAGGTTAATTACATATAGACCTAAACATGGTTAATTGATTACAAATTTTATTTTGTAAACACACAAAATACCACATGACTGGCCAGGTTTTTGGTTTATTTAAATCACCACAACTAGGCAGTGTACTAGTACTCCACAAATATCACACACATACACACACTCTTTCTTTTTAACTTTATATACACACTTTCACTATAAACGCATTTACAGAAAATCAGCACACTCCTATAAATACATTATCATGCATGCAAATCTACATATACAAAAACCCACTACGGATGTTTCCAAATCTGTAATAAAGCATGCCACTCTCTTTAGCCCCTTTCACACAGAGATTCCGGAAAATACACGGATAATGTGACCCGGCATTTGTCCCGGGATTGTTTGATTTCGGTTCATTCACACTGCCAGTGATTTGCCGGGATCTGTGAGTGCGTTCACACACAACCCGTTAATGTCCCGGAAAGCCGCGTGACGTCAGGATGAGACGTGTAACGTACGAGTCGAAAACATGTGCACGCGCGCACCTTTCCACAGAGCTGGCGAACGATCGCAGCTTCAGCGCGGATTGTGAGGAGCTCCTGTCTCTGCTTCATTCCAGTTTGCAGACATTTTTTCGTTCTTTCTTCGTTGATGACGAACACAAACTTTCTTCTAAGAGCAACAGAGTCGCGCGATGGCACATGCGTCATCACTATGACACACCCCTTACGGCATTGGTTCTGGCTTTTGTTCACACAGCGCACGTTCCGGGTCTGAACACGGCAATGTTACTAGGTCCCCAACCCGGGATCGATCCCGGCATCAATCCCGGGTCGTGTTTGCGTTCACACAGAAGGCACTCACAATTTGCCGGCAATTTGCCGGGTTCAAAGTGCTGTGTGAAAGGGGCTAATGACACACAACCACATACACATAGACACCCCTCCCCTCTTGTATCCAAGCAGTTTTAGGCAGAGATCAACCTATACCCCCCACCCCACCCCCCAAACCGCCATCCTACTACCACAACATCCTACCCCATCCTCCATCTGCCCCTCTTCTCTTCTATTGGAGGAAAGAAACTAGGGGCAAAAGCAGGGGGAGGGTGTGGAGAATGTATTGCCTCTGTATCTTGTGTGTGTACTACTGTGTAGGACATTTAAGGAGAGAAGGTGACTTACAAAATAGAAGAACTTCCAAATGTACAAACAGGAAATTAATTTGTTTATGTACTCAACATAATAATTCATTTTGTTGTTTAATTTTTCAGAAATGTTTTACTGAAATTGCACTTTTTAAATTTTTTTATTTATTGTAATATATTCTATTTTGCTTGTTTACAAAGCAAAATGTTAGAGTGCATCTTAACAGAGATGAATTGGGGTAAACATAACATAAATGAATTGGAGTAAACCACTGGTATTATTTTATATTTCTGGAGGAGAAAGGGTTGGAGAAAGGCGGAGCGATTGATGTGCTTACTCACTCGTCATGCCCAACTCTGTCATGTCTGTCTCTCTCCCCTGCTGTGTTCATTCAGAGTGCTCCATTAGTACTCACGCGAGCTGACCGCGCGCGCGCGCGCACACACACACACACACACGCGCGCGCGCGCACACACACACACACACACACACACACACACACACACACACACACACACAGACACACACACATTCTGCAACACTGCTGTGACACACAAATGCAAATTAAAGCACACGTGCAAACACACATGAAAAATCCTCATGAAATATTGAACAAAATCATATAGCATTTATATACATACATATATGCATGCAAATATATCAGTCACAATTATCATAATTTTTATAATTATAACTACAGAGCTATTTTCTTTTATAGATAGTAGAGAAACATGAGATAGCTGTTGATTGGCTGTACTGTGACACCTCCTTAATATGGCACGTGCTTGGCTGCAGTGACACAGTTTTTCTCCATGTGGTGTTTCACATTCATGACACATGCACACAAGCATTGAATTAATTACAGTGCATTTCAATGCACTTGACCTTTTTCTCACCCTGGTCATATAGATGCCATCATGCTTATTGTGCGAAGAAATAAGCATGGGT
This sequence comes from Gila orcuttii, assembly GCA_026230005.1. NCBI lineage: Eukaryota > Metazoa > Chordata > Actinopteri > Cypriniformes > Leuciscidae > Gila > Gila orcuttii. The sequence goes on from JAPDVR010000018.1 coordinate 12,150,643, forward strand.
CTCCATTGATAAATCTCAATCATTCGGAAGAATTGCACAAATCTATCTAGCCAAATTTCCCAAACTACTTGTGCTGTGAAGGATCAGGGGGGTACGGGGAAGGGTCGCAGTGATAGTAAAATCCTGACTGCATGAAAAAAATTTGGGTTTTGGTTATAATGGAAACTAATCTTTCTGTTACAGTTTTTTTTTAATGCTTACACGCAATTTCTGTAACTATGGCTCCATTTTTCAAAACTCTACACAGGATGCAAAACGTCACACATCTCTTGCAAAAGCAAACATTGAAAAAAATTGTTTTTGTATAGTAACTCTACACACAAACCATTAAATGATTAGCCACGCATACACGCCAAACTACACACAGATGTGAAAAATGTAAAACAGCTTTTGTGGACTTGGTCTGAAGATTAGGTATATAAGTGAATGGTTTCGCTATGTGCTATATGGGGGGGAGGTATGCATGTGTGTGTGTGTGTGTGTGTGTGTGTGTGTGTGTGTGTGTGTGTGTGTGTGTATAAAGATGTACAGTGTCTTGTAATTTTTCTTCTTCCAAAAGGGTGAATGTGGAAAGTGATGCTGAATAGGGAACACTCCTCCAGGCTTGCTGTATTTGGGCCAGCATGTGTATGTGTTTCTGTGTCTATTGTGTATTTTGGACAGCAGTCCCCTATGAGTGTATGAATGTGTCTGTGTGTATTTGGTGTCATTGAGTTAGTTTGTACATAGCAAAATGTTAGAGTGCATCGTTAACAGAGATGAATTGGGGTAAACATAACATAAATTAATTGGAGTAAACCACTGGTATTATTTTATATTTCTGGAGGAGAAAGGGTTGGAGAAAGGCGGAGCGAACGATGAGCCTACATAAAGACCTGTGTAGGTTATGTAATAGAACTGTAGTCCATGCCAGCATTCACTGACATAAGCACATAAATAATCATTCCATACATGTAATTCAACACTTGAATGAATGCAGCACACAAATGCAGCACTATACAAATGCCCTCACAATGGGGACACAAAAAAGACATCATACACACATCGTGCTTTGGTATTAGCGGTAAGATGGTGTGCAAATGCACTCAGCCTCATTATGTCTTGATCTGTCTTTCCTGACAGTCAATAAGAGCAGAAGAAAGAGCAAGAGAATAAATAACCCAGAAGACAACATAGGTATGCACAAAAGTGTCAAGTAACGAAGTACAAATACTTCGTTACCTTACTTAAGTAGACATTTTGGGTATCTATACTGTACTGGAGTAATTATTTTTCAGCCGAATTTTTACTTCTACTACTTACATTTTCACTCAATTATCTGTACTTTCTACTCCTTACGTTTTAAAAATAGCCTCGTTACTCCTATTTCATTTCGGCATGTTTTCATTCCAGCTTGTCATTGTTAAAAAAAAAAAAAAAAAACTATCCAGATAAATCACGCCATCCGGATAGAGTGAATTTGATTGTGGGTGGATGACAAGTATAAAAATATACCATTCCGACACCCTATTGGTTTGCACCTGCACATGACACAAATCACATTATGGACATAGCAGACGTATGTAGCCAAGTATGAAGATGTCCGTGGCAGAGACCCATGAAGAGAACTCGAGCGAAATGTCCCAACCAAGCACCAGCAAGAAGGTTGGTAGCCAGGAAGACCAGCCAACCCTTGTACATCCCTGGCCGTACCTGGAAGAATGGTTGGATGCAAAAACAAATCCTTTCGAACGCGCTGCAAGATCTGCGCACCCGTACAAGTACCACGAGCTAATCGTTTTCAAAAACTTGCCGTCTAATTTGAAAAAGCATATTGAGGTAAGCTGAAAGTTTGTTATTATCAGTCGATTATTGACAAAATATTGTAGTAACCTAGTAACGTACTAATGGTAAATTTGCAATGTTTGCTATTGCATGCCAAGACATGCCACGTTTTGCTTGCTAGCTAGGCTATGATTCAACGTTGCAAGTTCATTTGGTGGGCTCTGTGTGAGATTTGAATTTCGACTTTAGCCAAATGTTATCTGAGCTTATATTATTACTATATGCAATATTTGTAAGTTAATTGTGCAAAGCTATTGTCACGAAAACCACACGGAAAGCAGATAATCCATGAGCAGTAGTTTCTTTAATTAAAGGGCAATCCAAACTCGTTGTCAACATGCAGGGGTCAATCCAAATAAAGCCGTCAAAACAATAAACAAAACAGGAACTAGAACAAACACAGACCTGAAGTGGTGTGACACAAACTAAGGACTCCATAACAAACACTAACACAGACAGGGAATATATACACACAGAACTAACAAGGTGATGGGAAACAGCTGAGTGCAATAATCAGATAAGTGACAGAACAGAATGCTGGGAATTGTAGTCTAATGTGAATGACACCGTGAGAACGAGGAACAGAAACTGAACAGAAACTTGTTCCGGCTCTGGAACCAGGGACACAAAAGGTCTGAAGGGTCCTTCCAGGATCCGTGCCAGACGCTCCAGATAGTTGCTCGGTATTCCCCCGGCTGCGAGAATGGGTATGTCCTGATCTGTCTCTGGCTCTGGAACAGACACTGACTCCAGCTCTGGAACAGCAGACACCAGCTCCGGCTCAGGAACAGCAGACACCGGCTCCGGCTCAGGAACAGCAGACACGAGCTCCGGCTCAGGAACAGAAACTGGTTCTGGCTCTGGAACCAGGGACACAAAAGGTCTGAAGGGTCCTCCCAGGATCCGTGCCAGACGCTCCAGATAGCTGCTCGGTATTCCCCCGGCTGCTAGAATGGGTATGTCCTGATCTGTCTCTGGCTCTGGAACAGCAGACACCAGCTCCGGCTCAGGAACAGCAGACACCGGCTCCGGCTCAGGAACAGCAGACACCGGCTCCGGCTCAGGAACAGCAGACACCGGCTCCGGCTCAGGAACGGACACTGGCTCCGGCATGTCTAGGATCCGAATCAGATGCTCCAAATAGTCCATCCGTGCCCTCGCGGCCACGCAAATGGGCATCTCCTGATCCGTCTCTGACAGGGTAGACGTGGCGTGGACAGACTCTGGCTGAGCAGACGTGACGAGAACAGTCTCTGACTGGGCAGACGGAACCTGAACAGTCTCTGACTGGGCAGACGGGACGTGAACAGTCTCTGACTAGGCAGACGGGACGTGAACGGTCTCTGACAGGGCAGACGGTACGTGAACAGTCTCTGGTTGGGCAGACGGGATGTGAACAGTCTCTCGACCACCTCCTCCACTGCGACCTCCACGGGTCCCGCGAAACTTGACCAATCGGGTCCCCGTAAAAAACTCCCTTCTCTCCCGCTCGGTGGCTGGGGAAGAGATGTTACAAAACATACCGCTGGATTAGGTGTGACGGAATCCTTCTGTCACGAAAACCACACGGGAAGCAGATAATCCATGAGCAGTAGTTTCTTTAATTAAAGGGCAATCCAAAATCGTTGTCAACATGCAGGGGTCAATCCAAATAAAGCCGTCAAAACAATAAACAAAACAGGAACTAAACCAATAAACAAAACAGGAACTAGAACAAACACAGACCTGAAGTGGTGTGACACAAACTAAGGACTCCGTAACAAACACTAACACAGACAGGGAATATATACACACAGAACTAACAAGGTGATGGGAAACAGCTGAGTGCAATAATTAGATAAGTGACAGAACAGAATGCTGGGAATTGTAGTCTAATGTGAATGACACCTTGAGAACGAGGACCTCTAGTGATAACCCAGGGAAACACAACCAGACACTGTGACAGCTATGGTCTACAGCTGTTTGATAAAGCATGTACTAAGGATAGGCATGATCCTGTCGGTGTATGAGAGTGCACGCGCCTGTGTGGGGCAGGCCCTATGGGTCCTTGTAAAGAGGTAATAGGCCCAACTAACAACTATCAGCCAAATGCTGTTTAAAATTAATTTACTCGGACTATCTCATCAATAATGCTAATTTTCAGTCATGCCAGCAGCTGCTTGTGCTCCTAAAACAGCTTTAAGTGGCAATATTCTGGTCTGCTCAACAAAATTGCATAGACCAGTGAAATTGCTCCCTAACTTGTAGTCTGACCTTCATTCATGAACTTCAAGCATGACATATAATACAGCGGAATCCTAGATAGCCTGAGCTTGTGGTTTGAGATAAATAATATGAATCTCAATCTGTGCCTGTGCATTAATTTTCTCCACAGAAGAAACACCCCACTCGTCTAGAGAGGTACACGCAACTTACTTCAGCAGCCCTCAAAAGGAAGTCAACCACTGAAGGTTATTTGGCCCCGCCCTCCAAACAAAACAAGCTGTGGGAGACTCGAAGAGTGTCCCAGGCAAGTGTGGATAAAGTAGTCCTCAAATTTCTTGTCCAAGGCTTGCACCCACCACACACTGTTCAGCAACAGGGCTTCATTGATCTTGTGCAACATCTTCAGCCAAATACAAATGTCATGACACGCAATACTGTTGTAAACAAAGTCACAAAGGCCTCTGTTGAAATGAAAAGAAAACTGAAAGCTGCCCTTAGTGAAATTGAGTTCATAGCAACAACAACAGACTGCTGGACAGCACACTGTCGCGGTTTCATTGGTGTCACTGCGCACTGGTTTAACCCCCAGACCATGCAGAGATCCTGTGCTGGATCTCTACACAGTAGAGGTACTGAAATCCTTCCCAGCTGTGTTCCAGCTATCACTTAAGCTTAATATGGCACTCCTTGCCTCAGCAGCCTGTGAAAGACTGTTTAGTGTTGCAAGGATGATCTTCAGGCCAAGAAGAGCATGTATTGGCTCAAAGAACTTTGAGAACCAGCTGCTTTTGCGGCTGAACAAAGCCTATTGGTAACTCTTTGTTGCATGTTCTGTGCTTAACTGCTGTAGATCCTGATGTAGATTACCCTGTTGTTGTACATACAGGATTGAGTCCAAAGTGTTTGTTACATCTTCTAGTTAAATGTGACATTGTTGTCATTAGCTATAGAATTGAGCATAGTACATACCAGGAAGGTATCAATGAGGATTGAGTTATTTTTTTTTTTTTTTTTTTTTTTATTAATCACATGGATTGGCGGCCATGTTGGCTGAAGACTCTGGCTCGGCAGCCATCTTGGCTAATGGTTCTGGCAGGGCTGCCATGACTTGGCAAGGCTTAGGTTTGGTGGCCATGACGTGAACATGCTAAGGCTGGCATGACTTGAAGAAACAGTCTCTGGCTTTGCAGGCATGAAGGGCCTAGCATACTTCAACATAAATGCTCCAGCAGTTGTGATCAGTGATGCAAGTCCAGTCTGAGTCAGACACAAGAAAATGGAGCTAAGAAACCTGTAGCATATGCGTGCTTTTCCACTGCAGTTAGTACCGCTTCAAAGTGGGTGGTATTATGACTGATCGTTATAGTTTATCCGCTCCTCGTCAACCAACGAGAGGAACGTCTGCACTTCTCGTCCACTGACCACGATTCAGCCATTTCTTTTTTGGAAGTTTTTTTTCTTCAAGCAAGTCAAGCAAGTAGTTTTAAAACAGGTGCTACAGCGGTGGCTGTTACTGGCTATTTAAATCTAGCGGGTTTGATGTCTCACAAATACAATGACGCTGGTACTGACGATTCTGTCTGTCTGACCAGTCAGTGATCTGCAGTGTTTTCACGTCACATTTTAGTATCGGTACGCTTGGAACCTCAACAGAGGTGGTACCATTTAAAGCGAGCCGAAGCGAGCTGTACCGTACCGTACCATGCAGTGGAAAAGTGCCACAAGTGAGCCGTACCGAGCCGAGACGAGCCGTACCGTACCATGCAGTGGAAAAGCGCCAAAACATGATTATGAAAATCATACAAATTCTATTGGTTTAATATGGACATGGAAGTCGAAAGAATGGTCAAAAACTGTAATGCATGTGTTCTGAATCAACCCTTGCAAGAAGATCAACCACTGCATCCATTATAACTACCACCTAGACCGTGGACCAAGATAGGTGTTGATTTGGTGGGTCCTATTCAGAATTAAGGATGGCTGGCGCGAAACAGACGTTCCGAAGCTTTGCGAGATCCCGAAGCAAAGATGATTCGAAACACTGATCCGAAGCGTGATTCAAAACACCCACGTCACGTGACAACGGCTAAATGAAGCGTCTAAGTGTTTCATCAGGTGGAGTGCTCCGCCGAATCAGGGTTTCATTAATTGGTCGGTTCGGGAACAAATCACACAATCACACAGTATAAAAGTTTTGTCAACGCATTTTCATATCGTGGGTTTTTGTGAGAGGAGTTTGGTTTTGAGATAGCGGATTTTTGGTGATATAGTGACATTTATAGTGCGATTTGTTTAGTTATATTTAGGATTTAATTTACATTTACACATTGACTTAGAGACACACAGAGTACATATAGTGACACATTAATAGATGCATTGATAGAAATATATATATATATATATATATATATAGATTAATAGATAGATACATATAGATTATTAGATAGATAGGCTACATATAAAATAGATGATAGATAGATAGATAGATAGATAGATAGATAGATAGATAGATAGATAGATAAATATCTTTGTATGCCAGCAACAAGTGTCCCTTGTGAGAGAATTTTTTCAAAGGCTGGAGAAATTATCTGTAAAAAAAGGGGTAGGCTGAGTCCTTCAACAGCAGAGAAATTAATATTTTTGAATAAAAATCTATAAGAAAGGGAGACATTGTGGCTTGATTTATTTTTATTAATATTCATTTTTCATGACCAAAATCACATTATGCAATGTGAAGAGACTACAGGTTACAAGCTTCATATATTACAAAAATACAATAATAAAAAAAAAAACCAACACATTTTTTATTAGCTCTTTGTAAAGGTTGTTTCAGATCAACACCTGCAAGTGACCACTAGGTGTCACCGTGGAGACGGGTTTCGGATTGATTCGAAGCCTCGAAACAAAATGGTACATTTGCTTCGACTGTTTCATTGCTTCACGAAGCCTCGATCTGCCCATCACTATTCAGAATGTCTATATACTTACTGTTATAGACTTGTTACGATGCAGCAAGGATGAATGAAGCAGAGAGCGAATCCAAATGCAAGCACTTTAATAAAACAAACAGGTAATCCAATGAAACTAAGAACAAGGCACACAGGACAAGGAACTGGGAACATCTAACATCAAACAACGACCGACAAACACCAACTGAAGAACAAGGGTATAAATACACAGGCAAACAAGCTAAACAAGATAACAAGGGGTGTGGCTAATCAGAAACACATGGGGAGACTAATCAACAAAACGGGGAACAGCTGAACATGAAAAGACAGGGAAACACATGACAGACAAAAACAAGGAACAAAACACAAACTCACACAGTGACAAGACTACTACATGTCATACCCTGAAGCCGTAGTCATTGCTGATATAGCCTAACTTCCAAGACCGTTACCAAGGAAATTATGAAAATATTTGCCCGATTTGGGTATCCCTTGGAAGTAGTAACTGACAACGGGAAGCAATTTGTCGGAAAAGTCTTAGCACATCAAGGCCTCACCTTACTACCCCAAAAGTAATAGTAAAATAAAAAGATTTCATTGTCACTTGAAGAAAGCCTTCAAAGCAGCTAAAGGTGAGGGAAGGAATTGGAGTGAAGATCTCTCAAAGATTCTTCTTGCCTATAGATCTACACCACATCGGGTGAGACACCAGCTTATCTGATGTTTGGACGAGATGTGCGTACGAAGTTGCCTAGCCTCATCACAGACAAAAGAGAAACAAAAGACATTGAAAGTCATCATAAAGGGTACAATGAAAAAATAAAACAGTATGCAGACATGACAAGATAAGCCAAGGAACACAACTTTAATTTGGGAGACATTGTATATGTGGCAAGTATGGAAGATGGTAAGCTGGACTCTAAGTATAGAGATACTCGCTATGTGCTGCTGAAGCACACATCAGACAATTCCTTTGAAATGATCAATGTAGAGGATTGGCTCTAGGATTGTGAGAAATGTGAAGCACATTTGTCATGTTCCCATTTAGTTGGAGATTAGCATACCAGAACCAGCAGAAAAACAAAGTGATCAAGGAACTCAAGAGACAGCGGTCAAGTCAGATTTCTCAAAAGAGCCACAGAGTTCTTCTGCAGTACCAGACACCTAGCCTGGATGCCAGCCCGAACCCCGCCCACAAAATTTTTAGGTCGGGAAGTTCGGTCTGGACTCGATCCGTTGAGGAGCTATTATGCCCGAACAAAAAATAGTTCGGACCAATCAAAATGTCAGGGCGGGCTTTATACGATGATGGACAGCACATTTAAAACAAAGAATGGCTGCCGCTGGAGAATTTATGTGTAGATTCAGCCATCGCATCTGTTATAGAAGATGTAGACAACACATTCATTTTAAAAGAGGAACAGAGAACCGCGATCAAGGCATTTCCCGATCGGAAAGATGTTTTTGCCGTCCTTCTTACGGGATTCGGTCTATCCAATTGGCATTGCAGAGGCATTTTTTTTTCTGGTTCGGATGAAACACGCCCCATAATCACAGCCCAATGGAGCAGTATCAGACTCACATTCTGACTAGAATCTGAGTATGATGACATCAGGCTACCAGACACCTGTAGCAAGCCTTTGACTACCTGGTAGACTACCCGGAGTGGTTAAGAAACCTGCTCGTTTCAAAGACATGATTATAAAAATGTTCGGGTATGTTTGTTGACAGGTTGGTCAGTTTGGATTGAAACAATATAGCAGTATTCAGAATAACAGTAACAAAGCTGTTGAAACGAAGGGTAATTTGTTATTTTGTAGTATTTAAGTTCTCTAACACTAACAAAGGGAGGGATAGTGTGATATCGCGAGAACGGTGTTGGGAAGAGGCAGGGCCGGTTCTAGACATTTGGAGGCCCTAGGCAATATTCATGTTGGAGGCCCCCCACTCCCAATAAAAAACTCTTGAAACAAATATGATTCCTAACCTTTTAATTTATACAACATTTAATTTTAAATGTTGTATATTTTTACTTACACAGTACATAAGTTTGGACACATTACTATTTTTTATGTTTTTGAAAGAAGTCTCTTATGCTCATCAAGCCTGGATTTATTTGATCAAAAATACAGAAAAATTATATATAGTGAAATATTATTCAAATTTAAAATAATGGTTTTCCTATTTTTACTATACTTTAAAATATATTTCTGTGATACAAAGCTGAATTTAGTGTCATGTGATCCTTCAGAAAACTTTATAATATTCTGATTTATTATCAAATGTTAGAAATGGTGCTTAATATTTATTTTATAACCTGTGATACTTTTTTTTCAGGATTTTTTTGATTATTAAAAAGTTGTTTTAAAAAAGTCTTCACTATCACTTTTTATATATTTAACACATCCTTGCTGAATATTCCTGTTTTTTTCTGTATTTTTGATCAAATAAATGCAGGCTTGTAGAGCATAATAAAAAACTTCTTTCAAAAACATTAAAAATAGTAATTGGTGGTCCAGACTTTTTACCAGTGGGCTACTGTATGTGCATATTAATCAAACTTCATCTAAGGTAATCTCTTTTTTGTTTAATGAAGATGTTATTGTTATTGTTATTTTGCTGTTTTATTCAATTTATTCAAAGTTCCAGAATACCACTTCAGGAGATGAACATAAGTGCTTTTATAATTTTTTTTTCATAGCTGCGGTATGGGCAGGATTTTCCCCTCCCATTTAATCAATATTGACTGCAGATATTGTCATATTATTAAGTAATATGATATTATGTATTGCATTGCTAGCTTAAATATGCTATACACAAATCAAGTGGAAGAGAAAGACACGATCTCTACTGATTAGAAAAAAAAAATTAAACTGATATTATTGGCGTAAGGCTGATGTCAGACATGGTATAATCTAATCATCAGCAGAATTTAGAAGATAGACCCATGAGATCCTTTATTTGAAACATTTAAAAATGTTGTAGTGTGTTGGCTTTTTAACTTTGAATACAAACGTCTTGTCTTTTACTTTTGTAGCGTTTTTAGTCAGCTCCCGACGCGATGTTATTCATTGTAGGCCTATGCGCAAATTCAAAGCGTCGCATCTGGGCACGTTAATGACGCTCGCGCTCTTTTAAACTCGTAATAAAGCGGTGAATGATTTTTCCAGAAATGACGCTGATCTACAGTACAAGTTAATATTTAGAATACATTGCAATCACTCCAAAATAGATGACGACAACGCACACACCTGCATTACGAGCTGTGCTTCTTTGCGTGCCTATTTAGGCTTTTACTTCGCAGCACCTGGTGGGCTCACTGGCCTTAATGTGACGTAATGTAACAGTCTATGATTAAGATAAACATCGTCACTATTTTTAGTTAATTAATAAATATTGAAATAAATTGTAGATAGGACATTTGTACATTTTTAATTTTTTTTTTATTTGTGTCCCTCTGTCTGGGCCCCATCCCGCCAATCGGGCCCTAGGCACGTGCCTAGTTTGCCTTTGCGTTAATCCGGCTCTGGGAAGAGGGATTGATCTCGAGAGTCAGGCGAGCGATCATGTAGTTGAGAGAGTTGTAAATAAAGTGGATAACAGCAATAAAGACTGGTTATTGAAACAAACAACACAACAGTTGCTGTTTTTGGCTTATACCTACTAACAATGTGATTGCCATGGCAACCAATGCAGATATTCCAGAAAACGAAGGAGCTGCACGGACACACAAATCTGATCTGAACAGATGCAATACACAGTGTGGACGTCAATAATTTTAGATCAGATTTCAATCGGATACACAAATGCTCGGATTTGGACTGACAGTGTGAACAATTAGTCTAAATATCAAAATCACAGACATGAATCAAAAACCTCTTAACCATTTGGTAGAGCATATCCTGTTAAAATTGTTTGTACTACAATCAACCTGAAGAGGCCAATCAGGTGCTAAGCAGAAATAATCACTGCACTGCGATTTTCAAAAATACACTATAGCGTGGTATATTTTGCCAACAAATCAACCTTAAAATGTAGGCTCATTTTCATGATATTAAAGATAACTTTATTTCGTTGTTTGTTTGGGCTTGTTGAACAGATCAAATCAAATATTTAATTTTCATAGCATGATAACATAGGCTACCGTTATTAGCCTATATTGGGACGACAAGGTGGATCAATGGGTAGCACTGAGCAAGAAGGTCCAACCGTTGGAGACATGCAGGCAGCTAGTGAATTGGTGATAATTCATTTATCCATTTATTTAGTGTAAATTTAAGCAGTTTAGAAGAATGGATGGATGATATAGGCTACAGCATACCATATTGGTTCAGGTGTGTTTAATTGGGGTTGGAGAGCTAAACTCTGCAGGACAGGAACAGGATTGGACACACCCTGGTCTATAGAAATTTCGGAGAATCTATGGTTAGGTAAACATTTAAAATACACATATTAGCAAGTGTTATTGTATCCTTAAGAAAGTCTATTTTCACTTTTTAGTAAACGAAAATTAAATTGTAATCAAAGAAAGGTATTTCCATTTTTCCTGTGTTTGGCCAGTAAAGGGTTAATAACGTTTAATGATATCAGTATCATCAGTAGCTTACTTAATTTTAAGCAGGTTATGTTGAACAACAACGACATTTTCCGCTCCAGGTCGACAGATGACAGCAGTGTGCCCGCCGTCAATGTCTTTCCGGAGGAAACGTTCACGCGCAACTTCCGTTTCCGTTTCGACATTGGAAAACGTTCAGAGAACACCGTGGGAGCAGAGAAGTCTAGAAACATTTCAGTTCTTTTTCCTCCCCTTATTTACACAACTATCGGATTATTTGTATTTTAGTGATTTGGTGTGGAGGAAGAAAAGACGATAATTTTAGATAACGAGGAAACTTGCCAGATCGCTGTAAAACAGCTGAATAAAGTTAGAGGTAAGTGTTTGTGTTAAGGTTCGGTTCGTTTCGTTTGCTACCGACACCCTTCTTAAAACATTACCATGGTAACTTTTAACTACAGGCATTAAATTATCGTTGCTACAATTATAGTTGGTACTGTAATATAACGGCGGCAACTTGGTACTTTAGAGTGCTGTCAATAACTGGACAGTATGATATTTTTTGCAGTGCATTTGTTTGGTAACATTCTGAGAGACTTAAGTTAAGAGCCACTTTAGTGAACTCTTGAGGCCAGTAACACAACACGATTGAACTGAATCTTGCGCAGCTAACGTTAAACATTGATAATATTTGTTTTACTGATTCTAATAAGTAATGTTTTCTTTAATGTATCGTCTTCGTTGTTGCTCTTAGAATTATACAAAAGCAAAAATCTGTAATGCGTGCGCAAGTTGGAATCAAATATTGAGACTAAATCAAACACCAAATACAAAACATTTTTATACTGTTGTTCGGGCCCATTTCTAATAACTTAGTGGTTTTAATCATTTATTGAAATGTATTGATTTGTGGACTGAAGGCACTGCAAAGTAGTGACTAATACGCAGATTTTGATTTGAGACAGTAAATAGAGAACCATTATAAATATCTGGCTGTAAAGGAAATAAACGATTAGACGTATCTATTAATGTGAATATAAATAAGCTGTTAAACTGAAAGTGGTCTGTGACATTAACATTAGTATTACATTTTGTTTGTTTGTCTGTTAGTTTTTCCTCCAGTATGTCTCTTCCCAAGCGTGAGGTTGATGAGCTGAGGCCATGGGTGGAACGCACAGTAAAGAAGGTCCTTGGTTTTTCTGAACCCACTGTGGTCACAGCAGCGTTACACTGTGTGGGAAAAGGCCTGGACAAGAGAAAAACCACAGGTAAGATGTTTGCCTTATGTATATAGCAGGTACTGATTAGGGATGTCAATTTTCACAAATTCCCATGATCGATCGTCGTTTAAATTAACGATCAATTAATCGTTAGCCTTAATACTGCAATATGCGTCTACTGCAGTGGCATATGGCCAACAGCATGACAGGGTCTGCAAATGCTGCTCAAAACTACATGTTCCTCACCAAATGAATGAGAATGGTTTTTAATCTAAATAAAGGGCTAGTAGGATTGTAAAATTTTTCGATGTGATTGATCATTTAATTAAATTAATTATTGAATTATCAGATAACGACTAATACAATGTGTCACCAACGGTGTCTCAGATGCGTGCTTGTCAGAATGTGTGACTGTTGTGGACGCGCTCTTCCTGGAACAACGCCATGAAAACAGCAACTAAACCCAATGAATTCACAATGATTTAAGAAAATGGTGTTCTGATGTTTTGTAATATGACAGTCCCAATCATCGTTATTATTAGCCGTGCATTGCTGTTTGAGCTGCATGCGCTGAATGAATACCGGTAAACTGGAGCACTTTTCTAGTGCGTTATTTAACTCAAGGAAACGCATCCTATGTGAGATTAATAAATACAAGACAAAATAAACATAATATTACAAATTATTAGGGATGCACGATACATCGACCACATATCGATATCGGCCGATAAATGGTCTTTTTTGATGTTATCGTTATCGGTCCAATAAGAAAATTGGGCCGATATATCAAAGCCGATAGATAACAGATTATTTACTTCAGTTGAGAGACGCGCGCTGTTCGCCATGATGGTTCTGAATGATTGGATTCACTTCGAAAAGGAAGATACAGTTCAGTGCAACATGTGCAGCACAAATCTGTCACACATGCTACATAACATTATAATAAAAACACGCCTGCAAAAGAATGTTGTGAATTCTTGTTCGCCAGTGTTTCAGCGCGTCGAGGCGGAAAGAGCGCGTCTATGGAGTTAAGCCTTCATGACAAGCACAGTCAAGTTCTCTTGAGCATTCTGTGCCATTGTAAGTTATAATATGTTTAATTTGTGTATATATATCTGATTAATCTAATATAGGATGCGTTTGGTTGAGTTAATGAACGATGCAGTAGCGCTTCATTGTACCGGTGATCATCTTTATCTTTAGCGTGCGCAGCTCAAACAGCAATGCACATTTATAACTATAATTGGGACTGTCATAGATGCCATTATAATGAGAACACTATTGTAATAAAACGTTGTGAATTCTGTTTAGTTGCCGTTTCAGCGCGTTGTTGTGGGAATAGCGCGTCCAGAACAGGGATATTACACATTATGACCAGCACAAGTTCGATTGTGCATTCACGTCATTTTGCGCAGATAAGTCGTAATATAAAGTTGATGTAATATAAATATCTGATTAATCTCACATATAATGCGTTTCGTGGATTTAAACAACATGCTAGAAAAGTTCTTCAGTTTCCCGTTGCTCGTTCTCTTCAGCTCCAGCGCGTGCAGATTAAACAACAATGCAAAACATTAAAAGCTATGATTGGGACTGTCATACAATTATAATTGTATTCACTAATTGTAATACATTTGTAAATTCTTTGGGTTTGCATTCTTCAGCAACCGTCGAGTTGATTAACCTTCTAGCAAAGCGATTCAGTTTTAACGTTCGTTCTCTTCAGCTTCAGCGCGCGCGCTCACACAGCAATGTCATTTGAAAGCTATTAAAGATGTTTACTATCAATGTTATTTTTTAAAATGTTTATTTTTTTCAAAAACATTGCGTTATAATTAATAACTAACATTATTTTGTTCTCGTATTATTTTCATCAACGATATGGTTTGATCAAAATATATTTTTCTTATTGTCCGTGCGGAGGCGATTCCATTTTATTGATCAATGCCACATGCATTTTGCTTCTTTATGTGCAGCCCAATGTTATCCAATGACTTGTTTGCATTATTTGTGTATTTTATTTTTTGTTAGGCAATAGATTTTTTGATAACACTTTACAATAAGGTCTAATTTGTTAATGCATTAACTACTAACAGAGAGCAATAGCCTGTGTTATTGTTAGTTAATAAAATATGTGTGTTCATGTTAGTTCACAGTGCATTGACTAATGTTAACAGATACAACTTTCTTAAAAATGTTTTATAAAATTGTTGGTTCATGCTAACTAATGCTAACAAAATTAAACCTTATTATAAAGTGTTACCATTTTTTAATAAAGAAAGCTGTCCATATGAGTGTAAAATTAATTTTAAAAGTTAAGGAATCTTACACTGGTTCAAACTAGGCTATACTGTATTGTATATGTTTGATTTATGTTAAAAGTGTTTGAGACAAGGCTTTTAATGGTGAGCATTTTGTTATACAGGCTATCAAAGTATATAAATTTTTTTATTTAGATTTATCGGCCAATATATCGGTTATCGGCTTTCAAATGTAAAGAATTATCGGTTATCGGTATCGGCCAAAATGTTCATATCGGTGCATCCCTACAAATTATATCTGCACCAAATTACAACAATGCATAAGTGAATTTGAACTAAGTTACGTGCCATTCAGAAAGACTCATGTTGTGGACGCGCTCTTCCTGGACCAACGCGACACAGCAACTAAACCGAAGTAATTCAGTGTTTTATTACAATATTGTTCTCTTTATAATGTTATGTAATATGACAGTCCCAATAGTAATTATTAGTCGTGCATTGCCGTTTGAGCTGCGCGCGCTGAAGCTGAAGAGGATCACCGTACACTTTACTACATAAATTTTTAACCAAATGCATCCTATATGAGATTAATCAGATATAGATAGGCCTACACAAAATAAACACAATATTACAACTTACATTTGCACAAAACAAAAGGCTGCGAATGCACACGCAAATTTATAGTCATGATGGTGTAAAATGGTCCCAAACATAACTCCGGCACGATTAAACTCCTGCTTAATCGATGATCGATAAATTTTATTGATTAAATGTATTATCGACAATTAATCGTTAACATCCCTAGTACTGATATGTTTTATATCTGTACCTGCTATATCATATTACAATGAAATGACAGTTCTACTGTAGGGGTGAATGCCTGCGGTGATGGAATAAACAGTCTGTCACGCAAATTGGAAATGTTTCTTCTGTCCTGAAGACAGTTTTTACTTCTGCAGCAAACCTAATGCTGGGCATACACAGCTCGCAAGTGTTTTTTTTTTTCTAGTCTGACACCCGTTTCACACATACTCCGTGTGCGGTGCGTGTTGCGGTGCGTATACGGTACAGGAGCAGCACGCGCTATAGTGCTTTCACATATGCTGCGTTTGCAGGGCGCTACTGATCCGCAGTTTCTGTGCCACAAAATCAAAAATGGCTAAGTAATTTTGATTTTAAATCCAAAGTTAACTTTGACATTGTTTAAGACATTGAAACAGTATGAAAATTAACTTTAATCATTGTGATTATTTGTTACATGTAGTTTCCCCCCCATCCCCTCTCCAAAATATATATTATGTATTTTTTGAGGGGGAAAAAATCATATATGATGGCATTTTGCAACTTTTGAGACTAATCATTAGGGCTGGGTATTGACACAAATTTCACAATTCGATTCGATTTCGATTCACAAGCTTGCAATTCGATTCGATTTCGATTACGATTCGATTCAATATTGATTATTTTGGATATCAGGTACAATACATGGCAAATTTTCTCAAGGAAAACAAATCTCTTAATATAACCAATGCTGTAAACTATGGGAGTCAGTTGTATCATTAAAATAGTTTCATTAGCCTACTATAGCCTAATATTGAAGGGAAAGATTTACTGATTTGTATACAAACAATTACACTTTTATTTATTTTTCTAATAATAAAGTTATATGAAATATAAATATTTAAATGGTGGCTGTCATAAAAAACTTGCCAGATTTATTCAAACATGCATTAAATATTGAAGAACATAAAATAATTATAAAATAACATAAAATGCATATGTAATATGGTGCATATATTTAGCAAAATGCTCCTCTCTAGAGTTAATATTTCTAGCTGACTAACGAGTTCATGGTCACTGGATATGGTTTTTCTGAGGTAAATGTGACGTTACATGACATTATTTACAAGCTGTTTCACTGACGTCTTTCCTCGGTTGAAACACTGATTGAGCAATTCCATGTGACAATAAGGATTTCGATAAGTTATACTCTATCTTCTAACACACTTTCAGATGCTCATTCATGTTTATTTCACGCTGTAACTGGTAATATTAAAGTGGAAGAGAAGATCATGTGTACTCGGCGCTGCTGCTTCTCTTGAACTGCGCCAGAGCGATCTCACGCCACAGCGCCAAAACGCCAACGGTATTTGTTTTTGAATTTCGTAAGAAAATGGACGTAATTTGAAATCTGAGACTTTGTTTCATATCAATAGTAACAAAGCACAAAGATTATTGCGTTTATTGGATGGGATGTGCGTTACAATGTTCCATTCATTCATCAACTGAAAACAGGATGACTAATCGATTCTTGGGATTTAAGAATCGATATCGGTTCGTAAAAATGAGAATCGATTAAAATCGAGGAAATCGGTATTTTTTACCCAGCCCTACTAATCAGACTTTTTTGTTTTTCTTGACCCTGTAATTTAGTAACTGTAGAACTCCTTAACTGTAATTATGCGTATATGATGAAATTATTACAGTTTCTTGTCAATCCAGGGTCCGAAATGAACTTTATTGCTCACCTGCCATGGGGACTGGTAGATGAAAAAATCCACCAGCCAAGCATATTTTTTACCGGCCAAAATAATAAACAGATTTTTTTGTCACATATATACATTAATTTCAGTACATTTAATTGAGATAAGGTATTATGTTGAATGAATAAGAGTACATAGAAGTCAAAACAGAGCAACAAATAGTAAGACATGGAAGATGTGAGCATGGAACAAATGCTCATAACAGTACATTTGATGGTTTTGTAAAACTATCAGATACTTTACCGAAAGTAAAACATTTTACCTATTAATACTATCAGTTAAACGGTTTAAAAGTAAAAAAAAATATATATATATTTTTTAGCTTTTTTGTTTGTTTGCTGCATGGTTAAAAAACAACCACTATATAGCCTATATTTGTTAAATCACGGGGCGTGTCGACACGCGCAACCACACGCGCCTAAAGACATATTTCACTGAGCAAGCACAATGAAGCGAGTGAAAAGAAGTAGCTACTGTGGGACCATTTCGACAGAAAGAGCGACGAAGTTACTTGCTAAATATGCTACGCGGTATTAAAATGAAGCAGTAGGCTTAGTGCAAGTACAATGCAATATCACTAGCGTCCACAAGCAAATTAAAGGCGCTTCCCGAAGTTGGCCACTCTAGTTATCTCTGTATTCCCGGGACATCTGTGCCATCGGAGACCCAGACTCACCCCACATCATGTAGACATGTTACTTTTTTTAAAGTAAAAACTAGACAAGCTGTGGATTGAGGTAGGCGTGCTATTTTTATTTGACGAAAAAAACGTAGTCTGATGAAAAAAAAAGCCGTTTTTTAAAAGCTTCAAACTGATTCAGTGTTTTCTTTTTGTCATCTTAATTTAATTATTTAAGTTAAAAATATATATATAGTGTTGGTCTATTTTAGGTGTGAAGGTTCACACACGCTTTCATGAGGCACACACGCAAGGTCTCTCGCTTTCTCCCTCTCTGGCGCGCGCGCGCGCGCTACACGGTTTGAAGCTCAGTATGTGCACGCTCTTTCTCGCTCGCTCTAGATTCCGAGAGATTTGAACTAATTTGCGGGCATCAGGGAGCCGCTATCAATATGCGGGAGACTTGGGATATCTGGAACATTCACCCGCCAGTGTGGCGGATAGTCTTTTGAGATTTACTCGCCAAACGGAAAATCTACCCGCATTTTGCGCTTGGCGGGTGTTAATTTCGGACCCTGTGTCAATCTATGTCTATTTTAATGTGAACAATGCGCTGCCACTTTAATTCAGTGCGGTGTAGCACAGCAAAAATAGACTCTGTGCGAAAACGATCTCTGCACTGCTGTATACGCACCGCACCTGGAACGGATCGCCGGACCGCACCCGCGTGCAGTGTGAAAGCTCTAACCTGTTAACATGGGTACGTAAAAAAATACGCACCGCGTACGCACTGCAAACGGAGTATGTGTGAAACGGGCTTGAGAAAGCACACATCAATCGTTTTTGCTCATATTCGTTTTGTCTCACCGTGTATTGTGTGAGAGGAACTACGAGCTGAACCCAGTACCTTACGAGCTCCTCCCAATAATTTTTAAACAGGTTAAAAACATTTGTGTAGTCTGCCTGAATTTGACCAGTGTATAGGGTCTCCTGGGTTCCCAGATCATACAACCACATCACATAGGCTTCTAGCGCGCACGAACACACACATATATAAATACACTCTAGTTGTTTTTGTTGACCTTGCTGTTCTTTGCTATTCACCTACCGGTATTCATTTGCACAGCATTCTTTTTTTCCATCTGAAGCTATAGCTACACCATTGGAAATATTCATGTTTTTAGCACCAAAGCTCAAGCAATTGCCACTAGTTTGCAATGTACAGGTACAGCCATGGCGTATACAAACTGCTTTGACACGATTATCAGGTTAACCTGACTCGTATCATGTGCAAGGGCTCACAACAAGCTCCCGAGTGTCTAAACTCTTACTCGCACTGTGTATGCCAGGCTTAAGTTTAGCCTCCTTATAGCTACAATGATTTAAAAAAAAAAAGATCTCTATGGTATCTTAACATTCATTGTGAATATGTAATTGAGCCTGATTGCTTGAAGCTTGTAAATGAGTCTAGCAATCGAGAAAGTTCCTTTATATATTCATGTCATCATGATTGATGTTATAGTTGCATGGATAAACACGGGAAATAGATATGGATAATAATTCTGCTTAATTTTTGTACATTTTTAACCATGTAGGTTTGCCATTGAAACATAACATGACCTCACTCAGCTTCAATTTTTAAGTTCTCTAAGATTCAAAATTTGTTGTAATTTAAAGAGATTTATGCACTGACTAATAAAGAGATCCTTAATTTGCTGTTTTAATGTTTCATTACTTTGCTTTTAAACTTGTACAGATTAGAGAATGTTTTGTTCTGGGGACTAAAAAAGGTTTGGTGAATATTGAACATGAGTAATTTGCCCAAAATCAGTATTAAAACCATTAGTAGTTTGTTAAAAGTGTATCATAGTTTAGTTTCATTTGAACTCCTTTTAAGTATTAATCAACAGTTGTGGTTAAATCAGCAAATTCTGTAAAATCTAAAACATTAACGGTCTGTTCACACCAAGGACGATAACTATAACGATAAAGATGTAGTTATAAAAATCATTCTAATATCACTTCTATAACAGCACTGAGAAACAATATTGTTGGCATAACTTTAGAACGCTTTTTCCAGCTTTTGAACGATTAAAACATTGACTGCCAATCAGAATTCATTCTGCTTAGAATAAACAGAACTAGAGGTCGACCGATATGGGTTTTTTTCAGGCCGATGCCGATCTTTTGAAATCCGGGTCGGCTGATAAATGCTACCGATTTATTTTGGCCGATATGTGCTTGTTTTTTGAAAGATAAAATTTGAAAATTGTTTATTTGAAAGATAAAATGTAACAAATAATTACTTGATTGATAAAATTTCTCTACAAAAACATTTATTGAACACTAGACCAATCTGCACTTGTACACTTAAATTAAAAATGTATAATGTAAAAACATATTGTATAAATGTATAACAAATATATTAAATAAACGTAACGGAACAGAAGAAAATAAACTGTCAAGTAAACTTTTCAATGAGGGGGTAGGCTATAAGGGGGTGGTTTTCTTTTCAGCCGTCAGACTGTAATGACTAAAAAAGGGGAAAAATACAAGGTTATGTTAGTATTTTTTGTATAGTATCTTGATGTCATTTTCAAGTCATTTTATAGATGGGTATAGATATAAAATCTAAAAACTGTTTCAATTCAGCTAATAATTCAGTGCATTGTAAGTAATACAAGGTTAAAAAATTTCTATCCTCTTCCCAAAAACTGTCCTGAAACATGTATTTTTGGTTTGTTTGTTGACGGACAAAGCCAAATGGACATAACCTAATTATCTCAAAAAAAGGGAAAAAAAAAAACTTTAGGCCATATGGACAAAATTGAATGATTTAATAATATAGTAATAACTATAACTTATAACAATAACGTATTTCACTAGTAAATTGGTGTTGAACGACAAAAACAACCACCGGATGGGAAAATTATATTTTACAATAACTTTAAATGCACGACAACGCACCGTCTGTTGTCAAGTCAAATATATTTATATAGCGCTTTCCACAATACAGATTGTATCAAAGCTGCTTCACAGTATCAATCAAAACAACTTAACAATGTTTGTTTATTACTGGAAAAAATACATCCAAGTTTGGTAGAGCTGATCAATGGTATGATTGGTTAATTAATTTGAATATCCCCAACTGAGCAAGCCAAAGGCAACAGTGGCAAGGAACCGAAAAACTCCATCCAGTGACCTAATGGTGTCCTAACACCCCATCAGATGACCCAATGGAGAAAAAAAAAACCTTGGGAGACAGTGTTTCCCCTAGGATTTTTTTTCAGGGGGGGGGGGGACTGCTAGTGTTGCGGAGCGGGCGTGTTACGGATACGTGGTGTATTTGTTTTTTATTATTAATTGAAATCATGTACTATGAATCATTAAACTTATACAACATTTTTTTTTAATATATATATATGGAAAAAAAATTCACACTAATTCTGTGTTGTGTTTTTTCTGGTAATAAAATGAAGACATAAAACACCAATTTTAGCATTTATCATCAATTTTAATCATATGAAATTAATTAAACTTTTTGTCAAATAACTGGCTGCACAATGAGCTTTAGCCTAACTGTTCAAATTAAAACATGGATTATTCCTTAAAAATTTCAGTTTTGATGATAATTTATTTGGATTAGTGTTAGTGTATTATTACATTGGGATATATCTAAATTCTAATGTACAACAGTAATATATTTCTGTCAAGTTAAACCGAACTTTTATTTTGACGGGTTGCCGTGAAGACCTTTTGAGGTTCTGTGTGTTTGTCATGATGATAGTTTTTCTCAAATGAAGCGGTGAAATGATCACGAAGTGACTTTCAGAGTGGATCTAGAGCCTGGAGAGGAAGTTCATGCATTTGTGTCTTCATATAGGCCAAATAACAGCGCAAGCGTCACACGTGCTTCAGTGTGTGTGTGGTAAATTAAACTGCGCGTCGGGGCACCATTCATTCACACAGAACATGCAGGATTCGTATTTAAATAGTCTTTGTGTTTTAATATTCACACACACTAGTCTACATCGTGATTTGATTTCAAGTGTACTGAACTGCTTTCTATTTTTTCCTCAAATTTACAAATTCCGTGAAATTCCGCGTTTTACACTAAATTCCTTTTTTATGACTGTATTTCGTCAGCATTTTAGGGGGGGCGGGGGGTCGTTTTGCGGGGGCGGGCCGCCCCCCCAAAACAATGGTAGGGGAAACACTGGGAGAACCCAGGCTCAGTCGGGGGCCAGTTCTCCTCTGGCGTTTATGAACTAGAGGCCGAATTTACAGTAACTGTAAGATAAAAAATGTATATGAATGCCTGGCTAAATAGATGCGTCTTCAGTCTAGTTTTAAACGGGGAGAGCGAGTCTGAGCTACGAACAATATCAGGAAGGCTATTCCAGAGCTTCGGAGCTAAATGTGAAAATGCTCTGCCTCCTTTGGTGGATCTGGATATCCTAGGAATGACCAGAAGCCTCGAATCTAGTGATCTTATGGCTTGTTTCCACTGAGCTGTGCGGTACGGTACAGTACAGTACGGTTTGGGTCGGTAAACCATGATCCGGCTAGCGTTTCCACCGCCAACAGTACCCTTACTTGATAGGCGTGGTGTTTGCCGGAAAGAAGCGATCGACGTCATTTTCGCGCGAAGAAGAAAGTGACATAGTAAACAACAATGGATGACATACAGCAGATCTTGTTCTTGGTTCTCGGGATGTTTGTCACAAGAAACAAGCGCCGGCATTAGGCGTTTCTCAATACCAAGTAGCCTACGCAAAGTCCGACTCAGGAGAATGACTCCAGAGGACGCAAGTCCAGTAATTCTGCTATTGGAACAGCGCGTTCTTGAAAGCGCCACTCAGCTCGCTCTGCTACTCCGGTTATCTCTCTGTGTACATTTTAGGCAACAATAAAACGAAATATGTTACAAAACACCACTCTGCTTCTTTTCGATTTCATTTAAATACATTTTAAACATTATAAGCACACAAATGTGGTTTAGGCAACGCATAGCCTATTGATTAGGCTATATTCACTGCATGTATACGGTAGCCTATATTTATAACAAAACTAAATATAAAACACAACCCTGCCTCTTTTTGTTTAAATTTAAAAATATTAAACATATTCCAGGCAATATGTGCATTGGTACAAATGTTGCAATAAACAACATTACAGATGATCTTGTAATAAAATAAAAAATGACAAAAACTCAACCCTGTCTTTTTGTTAAATTTCAGTTTTATCAATAATTGCCATTATTAAAGTATAAGTAAAAGGTACAAAAAGCTATACAGTAAAGCTTTAATAACATAAAGCAAACAATTCAGTCAAATATACAAATTCAGCGCTCAAATATATGAAACTTCACTTAGCCTTCTGCCAAAACTATTGGTCAGGGAACGAATTATAGATTCACGAGACCAAAGATCGCCTGTTAGGTCTATACAAGACGAATTATATCTCATGTTTAACCACTGCAGAGACGTCAGAGTCAGCGGCAAATAGTGTTAATTTCGTCAGACGAGACGAGACTAAATATGTTCGTCAACGAGCTTTTTTTCCATGACTAAGACGAGACGATGACGAGACTGCACCAATGTCCAAAAACGATGACTAAGACTAAATTAACATGCATTATTGTTGACGAAAAAAGACGAGACTAAAATGTTTTGCAGAAAATAAAAACTAAGATAAAATCTCTTCATTTTCGTCTACAATCGTCTTTTTCATCATGAGATAGAATATTCAGCGGTTACTAGGGATGAGTCACGATTTTCGAATATTCCATTAGTTGATTTTATTATAGAATATCGAATAGGTTGTGCAATTGTCGTCTATAAAAAATCCCCATGTTTTCGGGTCTGATGCGGTGACACGTTCATGTAACCAGAGGGTGACGATGCCAATAATGCATCTAAAAGCTGTCAATCAACTCTCAGACAACAGAAGAAGATACACATTGTCTCACACCAGAGCATGTGAGCGGAGTTTATTTACTCTAGAGCGGAGAGCACATTTCTGAAGATTACGCGCCGCTCGCTCAGAACGCCCACAGTGGCGCACAAAAAAACGTCAAAAGTAATGATGCATTAAACATTTGATTTGTTTATTAATAAACTAGTGTTTTATGTCAGTGTTGGCTGCAAAGATAAAGTTGACGATGCTGACTCGCCATCTTCGCAGTAGTGAACGCGCCTATAGAGAGAAATGCACACTTCATAGCCTACGGATTAGCCTACATAAACAGAGAGCAGCCCATTTCTTTTCGTTTTGAATTGTTTTGTTTAAAAGTAGGCCTACACATTTCAAGCTTTCTATAGATATTCTTCTCAGGTCTGTGAGGCAAGTATCTTATAAGCTGAGTTTCAGTTCATTTATGAGACGCGCTCCAGTTCACGCGCCCGCGCCTTCGTGTCGGGATTATATTGTGTACTATTTGCTTCTTCTCGTTTATTAATCCAGGCAATTTGTTGATGAAACATTTATTAAAAGGAAGATACAATTTATACAAAACGAAATTCACTTTAAAAAAAGGCTTTCTACAAAACAAAACTTAATAAGTGGTCAAAATCATGTGTCATAACTGACGGGAAGCACTGCGGACGGGGGAAAACATCTACGCTGTAAATCAACCAGTCACCTAGCAGAAATATTAATTGTTAAGCCTTGCAAAATCTAATTTGTTTGTTATTTATCAAGACCAACCTAGAATGTAAATAGGTTGTATTTTATGCCTACAGTAGGCTACAGTAGGCCTATTCTTCTCAGTTTTTCTGGGTATATACTTATTTTATTTCTGCTCTGAACAGAAAAATGAGACACAAGGCAACCAAAAACAGTTTTAAAAACCTTTGTAACTTGTCAATAGGAGTCTGTTGGGTCCCAGCTTTTGAATTGTGTTAGTTCAAAATAACATACTTTTCAGAACAACTTTAGAAAACCAGACACGTTTAACAAAGTTGCATTCAACAAAAATCCTTAAACAAGTGTATTTTGTCAGGTAATTGTGACATTTAACCAATATTTGAGAAGCGTGAAACACTATTTGACTGAAATGGTTATCAGAAATAATCTCAGAAATGATTTGTTATTTAAAAAAAAAGACTAAAATGTTTTGACTAAAACTTGACTAAGATATATTGAGTTTTCTTTTGACTAAAACTAGACTAAAATGACGAGACTTTTAGTCGACTAAAACTTGACTAACAAAAAAAGATATGTGAATGACTAAATATGACTAAAACTAACAAGGACATTTGGCACAAGACTAAGACTAAGACTAAATTAAAAATAGGTGACAAAATTAACACTAGCGGCAAACATCAGAACGACTAGCCGAGGAAAGGCTGTTTAAGGCGGGGAACATGAGCGCCGAGCGCCCGGTGATTGCTTGGAATGGATCTCAGTCAAATTATCATAAATCTATAAATAAACTACAGATTTGAGCTTTAAAAACCTACATTCCCGCCTGAAAAACTCTTAAAACTACATTTCGTGACACAATAACAGTAGTATTATATTTCAACTGTATATTAAAAAATGGCGCTTCTAATGCCCTTGTAGCACGCGCAAGTGACTATTCTCTGTCAACCAATCAACGTTCTGCAGTGAGTCTAGCTCCACCTTTTAGTACCGTACCACTGTGCTAGGTACCCCAACGGAAGGGTACCCAAAAAGTGGTACGGTTCGGCTTTTTGGTACCATTCACAACTTTTGACAGTGGAAACGCAAATAATTGCGTACCGTTCCGAACTGTACCGTACCGTACCGCTCAGTGGAAAGGAGCCATTAAAGACCGCGATAGAAGATCCGTTAAATAGACTGGAGCTAAACCATTTAGAGCTTTATAAGTCAAAAGCAATACCTTGTATTTAATACGGAACTTTATAGGTAACCAATGAAGTGATGATAAAATCGGTGTTATATGATCATATTTTCTTGATCTAGTAAGAACTTTAGCAGCTGCATTTTGGACTAACTGTAGCTTGTTTATTGAAGATGCAGGACAACCAGCTAATAAAGCATTACAGTAATCTAGTCTCGAGGTCATGAATGCATGAACTAACTTTTCTGCATCAGAGACTGATAGCATATTACGTAGCTTAGCAATGTTTCTAAGGTGGAAAAAGGCAGTTTTTGTATCATATGAAATATGCTTTTCAAAAGACAGGTTGCAGTCTAATGTAACACCCAGGTCTTTTACTGTAGCGGATAAAGTAACAGGGCATCCTACTATGTTAAAGTCGTGCTGTGAAAGGTTTTGTGGACGGTTTTTAGAACCGATAAGTATTACCTCTGTCTTGTCTGGATTTAATAAAAGAAAATAACGGGTCATCCAATCTTTTATATCTTTAACACAATCTGTCAATTTGGATAATTTAGCGTATTCATCTGGCCGTGATGAAATATATATTTGAGTGTCATCAGCATAACAATGGAAACTTATTCCATGTTTCCTTAGAATATTACCAAGTGGCAGCATATATATTGAGAATAATAAAGGGCCTAACACAGATCCCTGCGGCACTCCATAGTTTGCCGAAGTTATAATCGATTTTTCTCCATTTAGGTAGACGAAATGGTAGCGGTCAGATAAGTATGACCTGAACCAGCTTAATGCTTGTCCTTGAACACCAGTGTAATTTTGTAGTCGATCTAAGAGTATTGTGTGATCTATAGCAGGGATGGAAATTAACTTTTTTGTCCACCGGCCACTGTGGCTGGTGGATTTCAAAATCTACCAGCCACTCAATGTTTTTACTTGCCACTTTCTTGTTTTAAACCGACAATGTGTAACTGCATGTGAAAAATAATACTACAAGATCTACAATAATTAAGCAGTTTAATTAATCTCAAGTCTCAATGAAATACTGACATTTTCTCTTTCTCTCTTATACCATGAACTGATATACATTTCATTAAATGAGTAGGGCAGATTAAACAAAAAACTGAACCGATGCTGAAACACACTCTATGCTGGAGGTTGCTCTCTCTGCGAGAGTATGCCTGTTCTGTCATATTTACATCATGCACTCGCGGCTAGCTCTCCTTTGGGACGGCAATAACCGCCTCTCGCGCTCAAGCCTCAACGGAAGAAGCGTGGGGGTAGATGTTCACACGGCTAGCTCTTTACGACGCAAGAGAGCTACCCCGCCCTGAAAATACACCATGCGCTCGCGGCTAGGGGTGGGCGATACTGAAAATTTCGATATCGATCCGATACCAAATAAATACAGGGCCAGTATCGCCGATATCGATACCGATACCAATACTTTTTCATTTTAAAAGCAAGCACTTGAACTTGTATGCACTTTCCTGTGCTAGAGCAGTGTGTCATGATTTATGAGGTGAATGCATCATTAATATGCTAAATCTGAATATGTTTTCAAGACTACTAAATATTTTGTGATTTGTGCTCTCAACTCGCCTGTAATTAGTCAGTGACAAAACTACCCTAATTATAGTAAATGCACTATTGTACACTAGCCTACTGTTCAAAAGTTTGGGGTCTGTAAGATTTTTAATTCTCTTCTGCATTTATTTCTGAATAAATTAATGCTAAATCTGAATACGTTTTCAAGACTACTAAATATTTTGTGATTTGTGCTCTCAACTTGCCTGTAATTAGTCAGTGACAAAACTACCCTAATTATAGTAAATGTACTATTGTACACTAGCCTACTGTTCAAAAGTTTGGGGTCTGTAAGATTTTTAATTCTCTTCTGCATTTATTTGATCAAAAATACATACATAGGCTATCTGTTTTCTTTGCCATAGTAAACTGTAATTTATTCATGTGATCAAAGCTGAATTTTCGGCATCATTACTCCAGTCATGATGATAATTCATTTTAATATGCTGATTTGCTGCTCAGGAAACATTTCATATTATTATCAATGTTGAAAACAGTTTCATATTTTTGTGGAAACCATGATACATTTTATGCAGAATTATTTGATGAACAAAGTTGAAAGAACAGCATTTATATGAAGTATATATATTTTTTAACAGTGTAAAACCCTTTGATCAATTTAATGCATCGATCCTTGTTGAATAAAAATATTAATTTCATTAAAAAAATCTTACTGACGTCAACATTTTGAACCGTTATGTACACTTGTGGTTTGTTTATTGCGAAATAACTCCCGATTGTTTCTGTCATCTAAGCAAGGCTTCGTTTCCCAAACGCAATGGGCCTGTCAGCTCAGTGAAGCACCAGCCTCGCACGCTCTCTGTGATTGATTGGTTTCGTCTTGTGTACAGGTGACTAGGAGAAAAAGTTCTATCCTACACAATTACCCACTAACATTTGCTTATTTTTCCACTTTGAAGCTTATTTTACGCACTGAATTGCGTGCTAAATTAATAAAAATTACTGGTAAAAAAATACACATTTGGATCGATATTTTTATGTGAGGATCGATCCTTTTCGATACCACGTCAGTATTGAAGTATCGATACTTCAGGATCGATCCGCCCACCTCTACTCGCGGCTAGCTCTCCCTTTGGATGGCACACTGCCTCTCGCGCTCCCACGTTTTCTTCCCTCGTCGAGTCTCGATGGAAGAAGCGCCCGTGTGTTGAAGGTGTGCCTCCTCTACAAGTGTCTGCCGTCTGGGTGAAACAGTATGCTATTTTTATTTACCCGCCACGGTGGCCGGTAGGTGAAGCGAGTTTACCCGCCACAACACAAAATCACCCGCATTTGGCTGGTGGCGGGTGCTAATTTCCATCCCTGATCTATAGTATCGAACGCAGCACTAAGATCAAGTAAAACTAGTACTTAGATACAGCCTTGGTCCGGAGCTAAAAGTAAATCATTTGTGATTCTAACAAGCGCAGTTTCAGTGCTATGATGTGGCCTGAATCCAGACTGAAACTTTTCATAGATGTCGTTTTCTTGCAAGAAAGAGCCGAGTTGAGCGGACAACTTTTTCTAATATTTTTGACATAAATGGAAGATTCCAAATGGGTCTGTAATTTGCTAGGTTATTTGGATCTAATTGTGGTTTCTTAATAAGAGGTTTTATAACTGCCAGCTTGAACGTTCTTGGAACATGACCTAAAGATAAAGATGAGTTCATAATATTGAGAAGAGGCTCTTCCACTATAGGTAACACTTCTTTCAGTAGTTCAGTTGGTATAGGATCTAATAAACATGTTGTTGTTTTAGATGAAGTGATAAGTTTATTTAACTCTTTTTGTTCTATGGTTGTAAAGCATTGTAATTGTTCTTGCGGGGTGATAATTGCGGCCGAATTATAAGGCGCGAGCAAAGATCGAACGTTTACGATTTTGATTCTGATGCTTTCAATTTTCTCGGTGAAGAAGTTCATGAAATCATTACTACTAAACTGTAACGAGGTATTTTGTTCAGACGACGTCTGTTTATGTGTTAGTCTAGCCACGGTATTAAATAAAAACCTTGGATTATTTCGGTTGTTTTCTATTAATTTGCTGAGGTGCTCAGCCCTGGCCGTTTTAATAAAGTGACATACTGTGTCTTTCCACGCGATTCTAAAGACCTCTAAATTAATTTTTTTCCATTTACGCTCTAAATTACGGGTTTCTCTCTTTAAAACATACGTAGTATTATTGTACCATGGTGCTATACTTTTTTCTCTGACCTTTTTTAATCTAATGGGTGCAACAATATCCAATGTTCTAGAGAGAATGGTGCTCATAGTGCTAGTTAGTTCGTCTAATTCATCTGTTTGTTTGGGTTCAGGCAGCAGCTGAGACAGATCAGATAAGCTATTTGAGAAATTATCTATGGTGGATGGACGAATTGTTCTACCTGGTCGATAACGTGGCGCAGCATGACATATTACAGCAGTGCGTAATATGCAAGTTACCAAGTAGTGGTCAGTGACATCATCACTTTGTGGAATGATATCTATATCGGTTGGATCGGTTCCATATGATATAATTAAATCGAGTGTATGATTAAGACGATGAGTTGGTCCGGTGACGTTTTGCTTGACCCCGAAGGAGTTTAATAAATCTGTAAACGCAGCCCCTAACGCATCATTTAAATTATCTACGTGTATGTTAAAATCTCCAACAATTAATGCTTTATCGACGTTGACCAAAAGATCTGATAGAAAGTCAGCAAACTCTTTTAGGAAATTGGCGTAAGGCCCTGGAGGTCTATATACGGTAGCCAATGCTGGAGATAATAGGGATTTTTTTCTTACATCTAAGAGCGTAACATTTAGCACAAGCACTTCAAACGAATTAAACCTATGACGAGTTTTCTGAGTAACATTAAGGATATCTCTGTAGATTGTTGCAACACCGCCGCCACGACTGATCAGACGGGGCTCATGCTTATAACAGTATCCTGGTGGAGTAGACTCATTTAGACCGAAATAATAATTTGGTTTAAGCCAGGTTTCAGTAAGGCACAGAACATCGAAATTATTATCTGTGACCATTTCATTTACAATAACCACCTTAGGTGTGAGCGATCTAATGTTTAGAAGACCTAGCTTTAGAAATTGTTTTTGTTCACTAATAGCGAGATTTTTTGTTTTAATAACAATTAGATTTTTTCTAGATCCCGCAGTAGATTTATTATTTGATCTTAGTAAACGAGGAATAGACATAGTTTCTATGCAATGTTCTACACTAGTATTAATATCAATTAAATTGGTGCAGTAGAGACTGTGATTTGGATTTTTGGTTACTAGTCAAATGGTATTTAACATCTTGGAGATGTTATCCGACAGAAGATCTGCCCCGATTCTACTTGGGTGTACTCCTCGCGGAAGAGCCTTGGTCGCTCCCAAAACAGATTCCAATTATTTACAAAAATCAGTTTCTGCTCATTGCACCATGACAATAACCATTCATTTAGCGCAAATAATCTACTGAACTTTTCATGCCCTCGTCGGTACGTAGGAAGCGGTCCAGACACAATAATCGATGTTTCAGGCGATGTGCTGCGTACCGTATCGATAAGGCTCCTGAAGTCTTTCTTCAGAACCTCCGTCTGTCACAGTCTAATGTCGTTAGCTCCCGCGTGCAGCACAACAGCTCCGACGCGCTCGTCACCGTTCAAGATCCCAGTTACCCGCGCAGTGATATCGAGAACACGAGCACCAGGAAAGCAGTGACTGTGCACCTTACTTTTACCTAACGTAGCGTGGACGTGTCGGACGGTGGAATGGCCGATGATCACAGCATCGCGTTCCGTTTCGCGAAGAGGGGAGAAGCGGTTCTGAGTGGAGATCTCGAGAACCGGGAGGGGCGAAAAGATTCTTGTCCTGGCTCGCGGCTTCCGCGGAACCACCCACGCTTCGTGGTGGTGTGTTGGAGCCGGAGTGAATGCAATCATGGCTGATCGTGACCTGGACGCCCGGGACCAATGCTGAGAAACGCACGGAGTAGACGAGGTCAGCGTCAGCGGGTTACTAACGTTAATCACTGATCCGTGTGCATCAGCTAAACGCCGGTCTCTCAGCTCAGCTTGTCTCTCTAGAAGGTCACGGATCTGCTTTTCTACAGCTTCTAATTCAGACTGCACCGTGAGCAATTCAGATTTGTTCTCATCTGCACCAAAAGGTAGATAACATACACCTGATATATTCGCCATTTTAACAGATGGACAGTAAGTTAGCAATGATGCAACCAGTGATGTTATTAATATTTATACTAATTTATGACTCAAGTCTTGGGTAAAAACCGTCTTTTTAGTGGTATGGGTGTAATGTAGACGCACGATAGACGGGAAAACAAACAAACTCACAGCAGGCAACGAGGCTGACAAAAGGAGTCGATCGCAGGGCGAACAGCAGTGAAGCGGTGTCTCGCTCTACGACCAACAACCAATGTTCAAACCGTATTTGCGCAAACATACAAACGCAAACAAACAAACTCACAGCGGGCAACGAGACTGACAAAAGCAGTCGATCGCAGGGCGAACAGCAGTGAAGCTGCTGTTGTTCTTCAGACAACAGCAGCTGCACTGCTTAACGTCCCGCTGTTGGACCCTATAGTCTACATTGAAATACAGTCACACTTTACACTGTTTGGCCAGCATTTTAACCATGTTTAATCCAGCTACTAGCTAACGGTATGTTAAAGTTAGCTGCTGACTAGCGTCACGTCCAGCGACGTGATGTTTCTGTTATTCTAACGTCCGTTTTCAGAGCATCCAAGAGAAGCACTGGCATTACAGTAGCACCGAAATGAAGCACAGAAATCCACGTTGATATTCAGTCCGGTAGATCACGGTCGTTAAGGCACCAGTTAGGGCTGGGCGATATGGCCAAAAAATCAAATCTCTGTATTTTTTGGTTAAATGGCGATATACGATATATATCTCGGTACTTTCTGCATTTTTCTATTTGGATAAAGAAAATCTGTATTTATTTAAAAAAAAAAATATTTCACATCCTGCTCAATGATTTCCAAACAATGTTGATATTGAAGGAAATGGAAACAAATATAGTGAATGTAATGTAGGCTATGCAAAATCACATTACATTGTAACATTACAAACTAAAAACAAATATAATTCTTTTGTTTTTAAAATGACTTAAGGCTAAACTAAAAATGAAAATAAAAGCAAAAGCACAAACTAATTATATTAGCCTGCATTTGATTACCCCATTATAATGGTCACTTTCATAAAAATATACTTGTAGGTTTAAAATTCCACATATGGCACATTTATTGTCTCCAACAACAAATATTTTAGCAATAGCCTATGTATATTTTAGTCAGAATTATTGCGCTACTATTCTATTGCGCTTGTCTGTTTGGCGCGCATGTGCGCGGCGGCGCTCATTAACGGAAGCTTGAATTTTAGCGGAGATTCACTTGCAGAAGCTCGTCCTCTCCTGACAGTGAAATGGACATATTTGTTTGATTTTCTAACATTTACAGGTGGAGAATATACCTGTGAAATGTAAGTTAAGCACTGAGGAAAGCACCACGTTTCAAACGCATTAAACAGCGCAAGTATTTATCTGTCAGTCAGCAACAGTCTCTGTCAGAGCATCTGACAGGGCAAGCTGCATTAAACTTGTTAACTATATCTTACCAGTTATTTTAAAGCGCTTAATATAAGCTTGTGTCATGTTTAGGACAAATCCTCCGCTATTTTTTAGATGTGCTCGTATCAAACTACTGTATCGATATAAACGGTATTGCCTCATTCCATATCGTGGGGATAAAAAATATCGATATATTGTACAAACTCAATATACCGCCCAGCCCTAGCACCAGTGCTGTTTTAGCACCGGGTCTGTCTGTAGCTACCTGCTAGCAGAGCAAAGCCAGTCCGTCACTAGCCTATAGTGCGTTGGTCTCTTTTTTATTACTTATTTCTCTGCATTGAGTGACAACCCTCTGAAATATAAGACACACAAACAGAACAAATAAAAGTCTCAGATTCACTGTCTGTAATTGCAAAATTCTTGCTTACTTATTGTGACATGATAGCAGCCCTTCTGCTGTGATAATGCAACTTCAACTATGCTATCAATATACAAAGTAAATCCTTACTGTTTTCTCCAAGGAACTTAGCTCCTTCCTTGGGCACTGAATGAGGTCTGCTCACTCTGCTGGAAAATGACTCTAGCGGCAGCGTGCGCCGAATACGTGTTCCACAACAACACTAGGCTGCCCACAGATGCGCCTGCCTAATAATCGGCTTGATATACTTGGATATTTGCCGATTATGTTACAAAATGCAAAAAATCGTCTGATTAATTGGTCGACCTCTAAACAGAACAATATCATCTGCTAGTTCTTGGTGTGAATGGGCCTTAAGTTGGGGTGTGTGGAAACAAGCTAGTATTTTTTTGAGATTAGGGACAAAAAACTATCCCATTTTAAAAATTTGTAAAGGAAACATGATTGCTGTTTTTTGATTGGCTTGACATGTCTTTACCTATCCCATCTCATTTTTTTAACATAACACCGTGTCTACGCCAGACGTGAGCGGCGCGATGCGACAAAAGCAAACAGAAACCATTATAATCAGTGATGCTGTCTACACTGGATGCAGCGCGACACAACAAATTCCTGACATCAAACTGATGCCCTGTTCTATTTATGAAATACTTCAAGCGTTCACGCTACTTCTTACACAAAAAACAAATGGATTTGTAGCGGTTGCTTTGTCACGTCCAGTGTAAACGGCATCAATGGCAGCACTGGTTTATGAAGATTTTAGAATTTTATTATGCGGCTGATATACTGTGGCAAGGCAGTGAATAATTCCACAAGACTCTTCATTAATGGAGATCAATATCTCTCTTCTTTTAGACCAGCTAAGGCCGTTTCTTGATGATTCAGCAAGCAGCTTTGTTGAGCGTCTTTTTGAAGCTCTTGAGGAAAGCAAAAACTCCCGTGGCAATAAAGGAGCTGGAGAGAAGAACCGCAAAAGAGAGCTGAAGGTATAGAGTTTTCTGTGCCTCCAATGTCTGAGCAAGAAGGAACATTTATTAAGGAAATTAAGTCTGTTCTGAATAAATTGAGTCACTGTTTGGTGAAAGTGACACTCAATATAAGGTAAAAGTTATGATTAAGTACACTTTCTGTGACTGTCTTGACTTTTTCATGTGTTTTATTTTTCCTCTGTCTTTGTTTAGGAAGTGTTTGGAGATGAGGTGGAAGGAGTGAAGGATGGGCAAAGTGTGGATACAGGGGTAAAGAAGAAGAGAGCACCTCGCTTTGAGGAGGTGGATGAACCAGCTGTTTTACCTGGACCCCCTACAGAGAGTCCTGGCATGCTTACCAAGATGCAGGTAACACACACCATCAATAAAAGAAGACACTAGACAGAGGTATCTGATGGAGTACGTGCAGGATCACTTCAATAAAATGTTGACAATTTAATGAAATGAGTAATGGGATGATGTGTGATCACTACAATATTTACATTTATTCATTTAGTAGACGCTTTTATCCAAAGCGACTTACAAATGAGAACAATAGAAGCAGTTAAAACTAACAGTAGGACAGCAATACGTAAGTGCTATAACCCTCAGTTTAACTTAAGTGCAGTGTTTTTTTTTTTTTTTTTTTTTTTTTAAGAAAAGAATTGAAGAGAAGAGAAGGTGTTAATACTACTGAATCAAGTGCTGCCGAAAAAGATACGTCTTCAGCAGTTTCTTGAAAGTGGCTACTGACTCAGAAGCTCTGGTTGAGTTAGGCAGATCATTCCACCAACAGGGAACAGTCATGGTAAAGGTCCGAGAAAGAGATTTCGTGCCTCTTTGAGATGGTACCACAAGACGACATTCGCTAGCAGAGCGCAGGTTTCTGGATGGCACATAAGTCTGAAGTAATGAGTTTAGGTAAGAGGGAGCAGTGCCAGTGGTTGTTCTGTAGGCAAATGTCAGTGCCTTGAATTTAATGCGAGCGGCAACTGGCAACCAGTGCAATTTTGTGAGGAGAGGAGTGACGTGTGCTCTCTTTGGCTCATTAAAGACTACTCTGGCTGCAGCATTCTGGATCAATTGTAGAGGTTTGACAGAGCAAGCTGGAAGACCAGCCAGGAGAGCATTACAATAGTCCAGTCTGGATAAAACAAGTGCTTGGACAAGGAGTTGTGTAGCATGCTCTGTAAGGAAGGGCCTGATCCTCCTAATGTTGTGCAAGGCAAATCTGCAGGACCGGGCAGTTCTAGCAATGTGGTCTGTGAATTTCAACTGATCATCAATTACAACCCCAAGGTTCCTAGCTGACCTTGATGGAGTTATGGATGACGAGCCTAGCTGAATGGAGAAGTTGTGATGAAGTGTTGGGTTGGCCGGGACCACAAGTAGCTCTGTCTTCGCAAGGTTTAGTTGAAGGTGGTGGTCCTTCATCCAGCCAGAAATGTCTGTCAGGCAGGCTGAGATACGAGCAGCTACCGTCGGATCGTCAGGCTGGAATGAGAGGTAGAGTTGCGTGTCATCAGCGTAGCAATGATAGGAAAAGCCATGTTTCTGAATCACAGATCCTAGTGATGTCATGTAGATGGAGAAGAGGAGTGGTCCAAGCACTGAGCCCTGAGGCACCCCAGTAGCTAGATGTTGGGTCTTAGATGCCACACCTCTCCACGACACCCTAAAGGACCTACCTGAGAGGTAAGACTCGAACCATTGGAGTGCAGTTCCCGAGATGCCCTTCATCTTTAGGATTGACAGGAGGATCTGGTGGTTAACTGTGTCAAAAGCAGCAGACAGATCCAGCAGGATGAGGACTGAGGATTTGGAAGCTGCTCTTGCCAGTCTCAGAGCTTCAATTACTGAGAGCAGGGCAGTCTCAGTTGAGTGTCCGCTTTTGAAACCAGACTGATTGTCGTCCAAGAGGTTGTTCTGTGTAAGAAAGGAGGAGATCTGGTTGAAAACAACTCGTTCAAGTGTTTTCGCGATAAATGTAAGAAGAGATACCGGTCTGTAACTTGTTAGATGTGCTGGATTTAGATAGGGTTTCTTAAGCAGTGGGGTTACTCGAGCCTGCTTAAAAGCTGTGGGAAAGGTACCAGTGTAAAGAGAGGTGTTTATGATGTGCGTGAGTGTGGGTACAACTGAGGAAGAAATGGCTTGAAGTAGATTAGTGGGAATAGGATCAAGCGGACAGGTAGTAGGGTGATTGGAAAGGAGGAGTTTAGAGACTTCCGCCTCTGAAAGTAGAGAGAAGGAGGGTAGAATGTGTGCGTTTGTTGGTAAAATGTGTGTGTCAGTTTGTGGATTGGTAAATTGGCCGCTGATGGTGGTTGTTTTTTCTATGAAGAATGTGGCAAAATCATCAGCTGTTAGGGTTGATGAAGGAGGAGGAGGGTTAAGAAGAGAGGAGAAGGAGGGTTGAAAAGCATGCGAGAGTCAGAATAATTAAAAATTTTGTTGTGATAGTAAGCCATTTTAGCAGTAGAGATATTAGCAGAGAAGGAAGAGAGGAGGGATTGATAAAGACCCAGGTCTGTTGGATCTTTCGATTTGCGCCACTTCCTCTCTGCACCCCTGAGTTTAGTACGATGTTCGCGAAGAATATCAGATAACCAGAGGGCAGAGGGTGTGGCGCGGGCTGGCCTGGAGGAAAGGGGACAGAAGTTGTCCAAGCAGGATGTTAAAGTGGAGAAAAGAGTATCAGTTGCACTGTTAGTATCTAGTGTTGATAGCTGCAGGTGGAGGAAGTGTGGATGAGACCAAAGAGGATAGGTGAGAGGGTGAAAGTGAGCGTAGGTTCCGTCGAAAGGTGACCTGTGGAGGAGTGTGTGTTGTGTTCTGAGGCAGGTTGAGGTTGAGAGTGAGGAGGAAGTGATCTGAGGTGTGCAGTGGAGTGACCAGTGTATTGTCCGTAGAGCAGTAGCGCGTGTAGATAAGGTCCAATTGGTTACCTGATTTGTGAGTAGCCACAGTAGATACTCGTTTGAGGTCGAATGATGCAAGCAGGGTGTGGAAATCGGCAGCCTGAGGTTTTTCTAGGTGGATGTTGAAGTCTCCAAGAATTACAAGAGGAGTACCATCTTCAGGGAAGGATGAGAGTAGCACATCAAGCTCCTCCAAGAAACTGCCAAGTTGACCTGGGGGACGATATACAACTACAAAATGGATTTTTATAGGACTAGTGATGGTAATTGAATGTGATTCAAATGAGCTGTTGTCAAATAGAGGTGGTAAAGGATCAAATTTCCAGTCATTTGAGATGAGCAGACCAGTACCACCACCCCTTCCGGTCAGACGGGGGGTGTGTGAGAAAGTGAAGTTAGTGGAGAGGGCAGCAGGTGTGACAGTGTCCTCTGGTCTGATCCAGGTCTCAGTCAGGGCCAATAGACTGAGACCTGAATGACTTGAAAAAGATGTAATGAAATCAGCTTTGTTAACAGCGGACTGGCAGTTCCAGAGACCAATAGGAAAAGAGAATAAAGTATTAGAAGACATTGGAAGGGTACGGAGATTGTTAGGATTGCACCGCCTCTGACGTGAACATTTAGAACATTTAATGACTAGTAAGTACTTGGGTAAAACAGATATTGCTTAGTGCTGCACAAGTGTGAAAGTTCACAGCTTTTTTTTTATAGAGGTTATTATATAATTGCTCATAATTGAATATTTTTTGATGGACTGCCTTTGTCAAGTGTAAATACTATCTGTGATGCTCTATTTTCAGATAAAGCAAATGATGGAAGCAGCCACACGGCAGATTGAGGAGAGAAAGAAACAGCTAAGTATTGTGGCTCCTGTCTCCTCTACACAGGTAATAAACAATATCAAACACCCGTTTACAGTAACGGCCCAGTACTACCTGTGTTCAAAAGAACTCTAAGGAATCATAGAAATACCTTGCACTTATTGTTTATTTAATTTATGATTGTTGATAAATTAAGCACAGGTAATTTTGTTTTTCACAATATAATATATGCGCAATAAAATATTTCTTGTTAGAAGTTAAATGTAGATTTAAAATTTGACCTGTAACACTAATAAATGTGTACAGTAACAAAGTGCTTATAAATCATTTGCAAAATATTAGTTCACAGTAAATTCATAGTTTATAAACTGTAGTCTTCACTTTAAAGGTAAGTTTTTTTTTTGGATGAAAATATCCAAAAACCACTAGAACAATGTTATATATTTTGTGGATTTGTGTACTTATATTATCCCAAATGTTTCTAAGAAACAAGTTTTTGTAGAAACCATTGAAACAGCAAAGACACTTTAATATATTATGCGTTTTATTAGACGGGTGAGCAACTGTGTATACATCGAAACCATTGAAACACCAAAGACGCTATAATATATTATGTATTTTATTAGAAAGGTGAGCAACTGTGTATACATTCATCGACAGAAACCTAATCATTATACAGCTCAACACAGTTAGTCTTGTTTAAATCTCATTTTCTTGATTTACCGCGAGTACCATGTTTTACCATACCTAATATTGGTCTAGCTCACTGCAGTGTGCAACAAGTGTCTCGTATAGTGGCCGCTGAGCGAACGCACAGAGTAGCATTATAACAACTTTCATCACACTCAAGTGTATCTAATATGAAAAAACAGCGCTGCATTAGCGCATATGCATGGCCGGAAGAAGCGGAAGCGCCTGCGGCGTAATAAAAGCTCCACTGCTCTCGAGTCGAGTGTCTTGCTTGTCTCTGGAGCTTGTCTTGCTCCAGCAGCCTCATTTCGCTCCAACGGCTTTCGTAAAGTTTATAAACCTTTAATACATTACCGGTCATCCATGAATTTGATTTCTGCCCGAGTGCCGTCGTGTTCTCCACCGGCTGTAGAGGTGAAGACAGCAACTTCCATATCATGGTATTTTTTCAAAATTATACCGGGTTCACGGTATATGAAGGTATTTTTTTTCCCAAGTATGACTGGGTGTTCACCACATTTTCTATTGATTGAGAGAGGAAATGCTGCAGTAGATTGACTTACGATGCCCTATTTTACTGTCATCTATGAATATTGTATTAAAAAAAATCCACACTACTATTAATACATGTTTGCAAGGCCCCACAAAATGATGCTGTTTACA
Organism: Gila orcuttii; assembly: GCA_026230005.1. Classification (NCBI taxonomy): domain Eukaryota; kingdom Metazoa; phylum Chordata; class Actinopteri; order Cypriniformes; family Leuciscidae; genus Gila; species Gila orcuttii. The sequence goes on from JAPDVR010000018.1 coordinate 12,190,307, forward strand.
AAGAGGTGCCAGCAGGAGGAGCTTTAGGACCGGCAGAAATAGCAGTTTCCACAGTAACGGCTCATAAACGCTGCTTTATCAGGAAACATAAATTGTTTCAACATTATTAAAACATATTAAACTGTAATATAATTTGACAGCTATTAATTATAGTTTAACCTATCCATCTTCACCGTCACACTTAGTAACACACACAGCTGTGCATCACCAGTGCAACAGTGAAAAGACCCTCTCAAACAGCGACATGCCGCGTTCCGAATGTTGTTAAAGCGACATACACCAATATTGCGGTATATTAAAAATTAATATAACAAAAATGAACACCGGTATTCGGTATGAACCGGTATACCACCCAGCACTAGGCGTCATCAAGCCTCGCCTTTGTTTTGAATAAACAACCTCTAGTGGTGAAAAATTACATAGTGTGGCTTTAATACATCAATAGGCTATATACAAATAGAGTTCTTCATTCATCGTCACTTTAATTATTAAATAATTATTGTTTAATTAGCTCATATTTCAAGTTAGATAATGGTTTTTATGCATTAACAAATGATTAACCATACAAGTGATGTACAGTATTTTAAACCTATAGTAAAGGAGCTGTTAATGTTTATTAGGAGTAGGGATGGCGAAAACAAAAAATTTTCTTGACCGACCACCGGGCCTCATTAGCCGGTTGAAACCGGTTAACCGATTAGTTTAAAATGTCCAACGCTATTTGAAATAACAGCCATTTCAAGCCACGCCTGCAATTTCGCAACTGTCGCATCACTCTGCCGCTCTGCCTCCCGCTCACACACACTGCCACGGCGCCGCCCTTCCACTCACGTCACTTTTTTAAAATCCCCTACAGCGTGAAACATGAGTCCCGCAAACGCGGCGCCGAGGAGCTTATGTAATCGGAGGACAAATGGCTCCTTAGTTTCAAAATGGTTTGGGTACAAGGTGATCGCGTTGAAAATAAAGGCGTTAGTCTAGCGTTAGAAGCTCATTTGAAACATTGCCGCGGCTCATTTAAGAAAATGACAGCTCCGAAGAGACGCCGCTTTAGTTTGAGGTAGTGTTAATTACTGTATTTAAGCACTGTATCACACAAGTTGCAACTTACATCTGTGTCATTCTTTTTGGTGAAATGGTCCCACACACTACTTTTCTTTGCACGCTTCATCCTGTCGTCTGCCCTGGCTCTAACCTCGAGTGTTTAGCCTTTAGCCTTTACTTTTCGCAAACCTTGTGAGCGCGCAAACCCAAACGCTGTGACCTCGCGCCAAATGTTTTTATTGGTTTATTAAGTACAAACAGGCGAGTTATAAAATATAGAGTGTGAGGGATTTGTTCACTTCACACAAAAATATCTTGGAATGAGATGGCTGTTTCACACCGCAAGCGTGAGCAGCGCTTGAGCAGCGCGTCAGCATCGTCACTGCAGCTGCAGACGCGCAAGAGTATTCACACTGGAAGCGTTTGTACAGTGTCACAGCAGCGGCTCCAAAGCTACATAAGCGAGCAGTTCTTTACAAAGACAACAATACATTTGTTTTTAGAAGTTGGTCATTTATAAAATGTATAGTCTTGAAAGTTTGTTATGGGGAGGTGTACAACATTCGCATAAAATTGGTAAACAACAAAACAACCCAGAAAACAGCTCCAGTCTTGTCGTTTCAGTCATACTTTCGATATATTTACAAGACTGCAAACTCCACGGATTAAAACACACACACGCAAAACCGCACACTCGGGTTTTATTTGGGTTGTGCAAGCCTATGTTGCTGTCTGTGTTATAAACTAAAAGAAAGTGTAAGCTATATATATAGTATTTTCTGGCTAGTTTACTTTAGTTTTTTTATAATACACCATACTTTCACCCAAACTGAATAATTAAAAACAAGTTTAAATGGATAGGCTAAATAATCTTCTATAAATATTTTTGAGTAAAAATTTATTTTTCACGCGCTGCTCCTGCTTCTGGTGTGAATGCACTCATTGATTAACATGGACGCCGAAAAAAATACGCTGACGCTTGCGGTATGAAACGAGCGTTTAGTCCACTGTCTATAATAGCCTAATTTAGAGATCACTTTTTTTTTTAACCGACTACCGACAACTTAGATCGGTTAACTTTGATACAGTCAACCATCGGTCAAACTGTCATCGATTAACATCCCTAATTAGGAGTAAATACTCCTCACTTTAGATTAGGTCATGGAAAATACAAAATTACTATTAAATAAGGACTAAGTGACGTTATAGTTGTGGTGTGCACTCTGTTATTCTTTTATGTCTAATATTTAAGCATTTTTCCATAATCGGGTATCGGTATTGTAATATCGAATTCACCGATCCGATAAATGTCGCCATTTTGTTGTCTGTGCTTATCATTAGTCTCGTAAAGTCGCAGTCATAGTCCCGTTCACTCACTGGGTTGAGGCTCAGGAATGCTCCAGCTTAGCCACCATATGTAACTTAACAAGGTCCACTCTTTTAAAACGCCCTAGATTAGAGGTCGACCGATAGTGGATTTTACCGATAACAATAACCAGGTTGGATCGCACTGGACAATAACCGATAGTTTTCAAAGTGGATACTGAATGAAAATAAACAAATCACTCCAAGTAAACTAGTGCTGAACTTTATTACAAAAAAAAAACGCAGTAAAAAACTGACACTATGAACTTAATGTTTTTTGTATGTATGTTAACAATGTAAAGACCACAATTTATAAAATATGAATTTACTAATAGTTTGCAAATGATTTAGAAATACTTAATTACTGTATACCGTTACCGACTTTTTTTTTTAATTGCTATGTTCCAATGAATGTGTTCATTTTGTTTAATTTGAGTGATTTTAACTTCTGCTTTAAAATAAGCAATCAGCTATTATACATTTTTAATAATTAATAACTTGTTTCTTTTCAGAGTAGCAATGTTGTTATCTCTTATGTTGTTTTTTTGTCCCCAATTGTCTGTCATTCTTTGTCATCTAAGCTTTAAAAATGGATACCATATTTAGTTCTTTCTCCTATAGCCTAGAATGGTTCAATCTCAGACGGACCCTAGTGCTACACGTTCCAACCTCCCAGCGGGGGGTGCCACCCAGTCCATCGCCCCCTCTCAGGCTGCTAACTTCATGAATGACGCTATAGAGAAAGCCCGCAAGGCAGCTGAGCTGCAGGCCAAGATCCAATCCACACTGGCCATGAAACCAGGAATTCTGGGTGCTTTGGGCAACACAGGGCCACATAACCTGGTAGCCCTGGCTAACCTGCACGCCATGGGCATTGCACCACCGTGAGTGTTGTAAACATGTAGAAATTACTTTTTTGTACATAATAAAGAATTTTTTTGGAGGGGGAACAGGCTTCATGTTTCCTTGGAACATTTTTATTAAATTGCTATGTGTTTTAATGTTAAGGTGAAATTTATTTTCTCATGTTTGCTTATAGTAAAGTGGAGCCTCGTGAGATTACAAAACCAACTCCCCTCATTTTGGATGAGCTCGGACGAACTGTTGATGCCAGTGGGAAAGAAGTTGAACTCACACATCGTATGCCCACTCTAAAAGGTACCACACACTGCTACAGAAATATGAATCTCTCACATTTTGTTGTTTTGAAATACATTTTTTCTAATGTTCTCTGTTTTATTTACTCTAGCAAACATCAGAGCAGTGAAGAGGGAACAGTTTCGGCAGCAGTTAAAGGAAAAACCCACCGATGACCTGGAATCCACGTCTTACTTCGACTCACGTGTGGCACTTACTCCTGCACAGAGAGCCAAGAAAGGCTTTAGGTTCCATGAACAGGGGCGCTTTGAGAAGATCGCCCAGCGCATTCGCACCAAGGTGGGCAACAGCATCCCTCTTTATTTTTGACTCAAAAAAATCATAGATTAAAAATTTGAATTAAAAAAAATCTTAGCTCAATGATTGCAGAGAAATAATATTATCTCCTGTCCTCAGGCTCAGCTGGAGAAGCTACAGATGGAGATTGCTCAGGCTGCCAAGAAGACAGGCATACAGGCCTCCACTAAACTTGCTCTTATTGCCCCCAAGAAAGAGATGGGAGAGGGGGAGATTCCTCGTATAGAGTGGTGGGACTCCTACATCTTGCCTTCGCACATAGAATTGTAAGAGTCAATAGATTTCAAATCCACAGACAATTTTAAAATATACAAGACAGGTTCAGGGAAAAATAAATTGTGCCGTTCCAAAGTCGTATTGACATTGTGAAGAATAAAGGCTGTCTTTTCCATATAACCTGACAGTCATGCAGTTCCTTTTGATAATTAATAAAATAGAGTAAAAGTTCTGTTCTTTTTCTCAGATCTGCTTGTACAAATTTAGATGAGGTGGAAATGCACGGAGTCACCAACCTACTTGAACATCCTATTCAGATGGCCCCTCCAGGTATTCATGCATGCATTAAACATCAAAACCTTATGCAGACAGAAACTGGTTGAATTTCAAAAGACCCATTGATCCAAATATTTGGTCTAACCTTTTATGTTTCTATTTCTGTCTTTCTCTTTTTGCTTCTCTTTCTCAGTGGATACAGATAAACCAGTGACTCTGGGTGTATATTTGACTAAGAAAGAACAAAAGAAGTTGAGGAGACAAACACGTAGAGAAGGCCAGAAAGAGGTGCAGGAAAAGGTCCGATTGGGTCTTATGCCTCCACCTGAACCCAAAGGTACATCACCAGCCAGGTTTAAATGTTTATTATGTCAAACAACCAGCCAAAGGTTTGGGCACACCTACTCATTCTTTATTACTATTATTTTTCAATTAAAGTTTTTCCACATCATAATTCATGAACACTTGGGTTTATATTCAGGGTTTGTACAGTCATGAAAAACTTGGAAAAGTCATGTAATTTTAAAATGCCAATTTCCAGGCTTTGAAAAGTGTTGGAATAATAAGTTTTTGAAAAGTCATGGAAATTTGTTTCTCAAAAATCTGTATAATAGAATAGCCTATATGTTTAATTAGGGCCTGAATGTTGGATCAGTAAATTCGCCCCACATGCATGACCGCAGCCTAATACCCGTAGCCTAATGATGTTTTCATCATTAAAATAAAAACATCCCTCCTATAAGAGTCACCTAAGGGAATCCCCCCCATGTTCGTGACGCTATGTTCCCTGCATCAGGCACAGTCATAGCTTGTACTTATTATTAAAACAAATAGTATTAAAGGGGCTATGTGTAGTTTTTAGTGGCCTCTAGCGGTGATGTTTCAGATTGCAACCAATTTTTACAAGAGCGCTCGTGTGCGTGCTCAAACTCGAGCGAGCACTCATGGTACCGGCCACACTGAGACTTTCAACACACCGGAGAAAGCATCACAATAGGGATGAAAGCGAGCTCCGGCTCTGTTTTTATACCTAAATATATACCTATACCTAAAAAGCGGAGGTCTCTCCATAATTCAAACGCTCTGCCGATGTTGATCCGTGTTTTCGTCCGAAGTTGATCCGATTCACGTTTGGCCTGACGAGTTTCAGCAGATAAAACTTTTTTTAGTTTTTTATATTTATGTGTAGTTTGTGTTGGAGTCTGTGTTGTGCTGGAGGCAGGTCGTTTTTTGGTGTTATCAGACTCCATGTAGTTAGCTGCAGTGCCGTCGCATGGACTGTATATAAAAAGGAGAGAGGCTCGGAAGCGCGCATGCATGTCACATCCGATGGATTTCGCGGTAAATCCGACCCGGAGCCTTCACATAGAAATAGGAATACTGGCCTTCAGAGGTAACAGCAAAACCCGACAAGTGGATCATTTTAATGTGTGATTACAACCCCTTCACACACGGGCAATAAAAAAAGGATTCATTTTAGAGGAAAAGCTACATATAGCACCTTTAATAGTCATTCATTTTAGTTAAGATATACTATGATAAATTTCAAGATGGATTTTTATTCTTATTTTAAATGTATGCATAGACTTTCATGGAACATTAGGTCATGAATATTGCCTCAAAAGTCATGAATGGTAAAAATGTGTATGAATCCCGTATATTTTAGCTTCTACAAAGTAGCCACTAGATTACAACTCTGTACTTTTCTCTGTGTATGCAATCTTAATGTGTCTATGTTTGTGTGCAGTGCGTATCTCTAATCTGATGAGGGTTTTGGGGACGGAAGCTGTGCAGGACCCGACTAAAGTGGAGGCTCATGTTAGAGCACAAATGGCCAAGAGGCAGAAGTGAGTGGTTTCACAAGCACAAAGGATTGGTATCAAAGCCAATAGTACCGTATTTTCCAGAAAAGAAGCCCCACCTGGTTAAAATGGCACATTTACAATCATTATAAACGTGTATTTTAGTTCCCCTCCACAACAAATCCTTTAAATTTAAGTGTATTCAGAACAGGAATGAAAGTATACAACAAACAAATTAAATGCGCTATACAAACAAACTTAAGCATTTCTCTCACTCGGCATGAATCCAAATGTGTGCACTTTTTGCATTTTGCATGCTTGGCTTTGGAAAATAAGTTATAAAATGTTTTAGATTATTTAAAAAATTTAATTTATACTCTGTGAAAAACAGGCTTTTGTTCTTTCATGTTTGATTTGCATAGAGTGATGTTTTATTTTGTATGTTCAGGGCCCACGAGGAGGCAAATGCAGCACGCAAACTCACGACAGAACAAAGGAAAGAGAAGAAGGTGAAGAAACTTAAGGAGGATTTGAGTCATGGGGTTCACATTGCTGTTTACAGGTACGAAACGAATTATAGACTAATCGGCTAAAATCTTGCATTCAGATTTTATATTTGTCCTGTAACACACACTGAATAAATCGTAGATTAAACAGTTTAATTTCAGGGTCTTGTCAGCTTGCAGGGTTCTGCTTTAGAGAACAAAATCTACCACAGTGTTTCCTATAGCCGCGCTGCATCCTGCTAATCCACAGCTCCACAAAGCTGCATTCTGAATTGAATGCGAATAGAGAAGCCCACAATTCAGAATAATAGTAGTCATCAAATAATATTTTATGATACAACTGTATGAGAATTAGTCAATGGCCAAAAATATTCAACTATTGAAAACTATTTTGTAATTTAGCTTATTCAAAGTACCCACTAGATTTCACCTGGATATTCCCACTCTTGGTATTCTCTTGTCTCAGCCAATTTTGTGTGATGTACCCTGGATAGCAGTTAAGGAGGACACTAGTTGTTTACTTTTACTTCATTGTCCAGTCTGGAATTTAAAAACATTAGTTAGGTTAGACGCCATATTGAATTTAACACAGAAGAAAATGAGGTTGTGAGGGATAGACAAACAGTCGCTCTACGGATCTGTTTTAAAGGGAAGGAATCCACTGGGATAGCTGTGTTTGTTTGAAGCCAACAGTTTGCCCTCTTCCCCTTTTCTAAGGCCGATGAGGCTAATGTTGCATTGACGACATTTATCTACTAGTCTCAACATCTTGTGCTGAATCCTGCTTTACTTTCTGAACAGCTGACTGAATATTCATAATATTAATACATAATAACCGATTCTTTCAGCAACCGGTTGAAATTCCTCAAAGATTTCTTGAACGATACCAAGCTGTAGCTTTAGCTCGTCGGATGGTAAAAGCTGTCGTTTAGCCATCACACGCTGGTAAACGAACCCAGGGAGCAGGTATTATTAAATTATACCGAAGCTATAACTTGAACGGATGATTTCTCGGTGCTGAGTAGGGGAGCTCTAGGACTCAAGCTGCCATTTCTGTCAATAGATCATGTGATCTCCCCTCCTTGTTAACATTCTTGCCAAAAAATTAAATATGGTGCTACCTGACTAACGCCTATTATATCATAGTCCAAATTTGCTCAGCTTTGTTACATTCAATACAGATTTTTTTCTGTTTACTCATGATTTCAGCTTTGTCAACTTTTAATTGCATTGTTCTTGCTGCTTGCATACAACAACATACATATAGCGTGGCCAGTTTCTCCAGTAGCACCTCAATGCAGTACATGAGATCCACGGGGAGGAGTCGGATCAAGATCCAAGGGGTGGAGATGGGTAGGATTAGGGGTGGGTTTAGGGATTAGGGGTGGGTTTAGGGATCAGGGGGCGGAGATGGGTAGGTTTAGGTATATGTAAGGTGGGAGGAGTTGGATCTGGATCCGACTCCTCCCCGTGGATTTCATGTTCTGCAGTGAGGACCATCTCAGTTTATATCCTGTTGTTTACTCAAGTGGTTTATCTGCTTTGCCTGCAGAATCCGAAATCTGTATAACCCAGCCAAGAAGTTTAAAGTGGAGGCCAATGCAAACCAACTGTACCTTACTGGCACTGTAGTACTGCACAGAGACCTCAACATTGTAGTAGTGGAGGGAGGTTGGTGAATGAGATATTGCAATCTCTATAGATAATTATCCTCACAGATTTTTAAAAAAAAAAATTTTTTCAGGATCATTATTTATCTTTAATTGACTCCTTTCTCCCTGTAGGACCCAAGGCACAAAAGAAGTTTAAACGACTGATGTTGAGTAGGATTAAATGGGATGAGCCGAATTCCAAGAGAGATGGTAAGGGGGAATAGGAATGACTGAAGACTAAACATTTATGATCAGCCTTTTATGAGCTGTGATTTGGAGCTGACCTTTGACCTTCAATGCTTTTTTTTTTTTTTTTTTAGAACCTCAAGATTCAGATGATGAAGGTTCTAGGAAGAATAATAAATGCACCTTGGTTTGGGAGGTAAATGCATACCCGTTTCATATGTAATTAAATGGAACATTTACTGAAAATTATGCATTACTTTCATTACTCACCATTTGTAATAGAAATAATCTATTTTTGCTGTTTCATCCAGGTCAAATCAGCTTTATTTATATAACGCTTCATACAATATAGATTGTTTCAAAGCAGCTTTACAGCAATAAATGGCAAATTAATGATCAATAATGTTATTGACCATTTCATGGTTTTTACTGCTGTAGACATTGTGATATGAAGTAATTCAAAGTATATAAGTTGTTCTTTCCTTTTTCTTATTAATCCTATGTGTACTTAAATATATAAATTTTATTCCTCAGGGTACAGCCAAGGAACGTAGCTACGGGGAGGTGAAGTTTAAGCAGTGTCCAACGGAAAACATGGCTAGGGAACATTTTAAGAAGCATGGCACCGAACACTACTGGGACTTGGCTCTGAGTCAGAGTGTTCTGGAGACAACTGACGACTGAGATATAGACTGAACTCTGAAGAAGAACAACAACAGAGGACAGTGGCATGTGGACCTTACACACATTTTTTTTTTGAGAGAGAGAGAGGTGGAATAGACTGTGGCAGAGATAAATATGTATATATAGTTTGAGTGTGTAAGAGGATGATACCTGCAATATAGGTGTGAAACAATGCAAGGCTTAAAAAATGAGCTAGGATGTTAACCCTTATGTGTACTGCTGCAGAACTTCACAGTGGTGGCAGCTTAAACAAGGGTGGACACTGGTTTTGTATCTCTTGTAAACATTTTATAGTGTAGGCTGTGCAGTCTTTGATCTCATGTGTGATTTCTACCTTGGATCCATCTGGTTTGAGTGCTGCATCATGTGCTCTCACCATTTTGATGCAGTCTTTTCAGTAAGTAAGCCTCACTCCTGAAATAAGTTAATTGTTACTGTGTAGTTTGTTACTGATTGGACAGACATCTTTGAAGAGTATTGGTTTCACTATAACACAAAAGTGTTGATTTTAGTGTGGCTGAAGAATGGAGAAGGATTTTTATTTTGGTTCACCTATTCAAATGTCCAATAGAAAGGGACCGAACACATGGCTGCTTACGTTCATGGCACATTTATTTTTCATATTCTTATCCCCTCATTTCATGTCAAGAAATCAAATGAAACCAACCAAATGCTGATCATTAAAGCTCGGGCAAAAAAAGAAAAAGAAAGTTCTTGTTTGTTTGTTTTTTGAGAAAGTTTACTTAATTTTAAGATATATATAACGTAATTTCAACTCATTTAAAAGACATTGACTTTATTAAACAATTCCACCTCGGCTTTTTCTAGTGCCAAAACTTAGACTAGACTAGATAAATGCTTCTGATATGCTCCCAAAGATGCAGTGGTGGTACAACAGTATTTGGACCGGGCATTCTTTCTTCAAGACTGTGTTCCACTTGGAGATTAAATGGTATGATGCTTGTAGCTACCTTAAGGTAATCTTTTTGTTTTACACAGCCACAGTTAATTGTATTATCATCATTATTATTTTATCATTGTATTATTATTCCCCAAAAGACCAAGAGTTCCTGTAGAATGGTGCATATAACAAATTTATAAGGAAAATTTGTAAATAATAAATAAGCTTATGGCTTTTCTATTTAAAACCAATTAATTTTTTTCCTCCAGTAATGGGCTCTTGCTCAATGAAAGCAAATATGAACATCAGAGTCCACAGAAGTTAGTGCGGGAAGACCATAACATTTTTTAAGTGGAATACAGCCAAAGTCCAAAACCTGAAATGCGTCTCTCAAGGAAACATCCAAATTGTGTACTGTTGTGGCTAATCCATGGCCACAACAGTTAAATAATCTTTTTCGCATTCAATTCCGAATGCAGCTTTGTGGAGCTGAGGGTTAGCAGGATGCAGCGCGGCTGTAGAACACTGGTGTTGGAAACACTGAAGGAGATTTTGTTCTCTAAAGCAGAACCCTGCAAACTGACAAGACCCTGAAATCAAACCGTTTAATCTACGATTTATTCAGTGTTTGTTACAGCACAAATATAACATTTGAATGCAAGATTTTAGACAATTTGTCATGTTTTGTACCTGTAAACAGCAATCTGAACCCCATGACTCAAATCCTCCTAAAAAAAACCCAACTGGTTCAAGAGAGCCTGATTCTAGTAATTCAACTGCAACCATAGCAGTACACGTTAAGAACAGTCCATTTTAAGATCAGAATTGCTAAAATTGAGACCGTGTATGTTTTCACAACAGAAATTATATTTGTTTTGATTGCTCTTTAGTGGATGGATGGAATCCAGCTGTTGGTTTGTTCAGATTCATATTCAGCAATAACAACCTCAAGTGTTCATCTACATCCAGGCAAGACATCCTGGAATTCTAGATAGTCTGGTCAGAATATGCCAAAAACAAATAATAATTTACTTCTAATGGGTGTCAGCTCGTTGTGGGTACTAAGAAAATGGATCACCTGGCCAAGCAGATCCTATAAAAGTTTACCAACCTACAAAGAGACTACAATCAACCCTCCCCCATTTAGTATTGCCACCCCAACAATAGGTAAAGAAAACAAGGCTTGGGCTGCATTCCAGTCCAAAATTGTCATGCCCTTCACTCGCTAACTTCCCTCCGTCTCGTTCACTCGGATGCATGTCATTGCATAAGTTGCATGAGTGCCTACTACTGGCAGAACCTTTGCAATAGGCTGAATTGGAACTTGCTAAGCCTTTGATCACTTAGAATCCACTATGGCAGAGGTCTTCAATCCTGCTCCTGGAGGGCCACTGTCCTGCAGTGTTTAGTTCTAACCCTAATCAAACACACCTGAATCAGCTCATCAAGCTCTTCAGGATCGCTTGAATATACAAAGGCAGGTGTGCTGAAGCAGGTTGGAACTAAACTCTGCAGGACAGTGGCCCTCCAGGTGCAGGATTGAAGACCTCTGCACTATGGGGTTGATTTTTTTTTCTTTTCTTACAAAATTGTTTAATGCAGCATTCTATATGTATACTGAAAAAACTTAATAAGAATAAATTCAACACTTATTTTTGCACTCATTTTTCATGAGCTGAACTCAAAGATCTAAGACTTTTTCTATGTACACAAAAGGCCTATTTCTCAAATATTGTTCTAAATCTGTGTTAGTGAGCACTTCTCCTTTGCTGAGATAATCCATCCACCTCACAGGTGTGGCATATCAAGATGCTGATTAGACCGCATGATTATTGCACAGGTGTGCCTTAGGCTGGCCACAATAAAAGGCCACTCTAAAAGGTGCAGTTTTACTGTATTGGGGGGGGGTCCGAAAACCAGTCAGTATCTGGTGTGACCACCATTTGCCTCACACAGTGCAACACATCTCCTTCGCATAGAGTTGATCAGGTCGTCTATTGTGTCCTGTGGAATGTTGGTCCACTTCTCTTCAATGGCTGTGCGAAGTTGCTGGATATTGGCAGGACCTGGAACACGCTGTCGTATACAGAGCATCCCAAACATGCTCAATGGGTGTTATGTCCGGTGAGTATGCTGGCCATGCAAGAACTGGGATGTTTTCAGCTTCCAGGAATTGTGTACAGATCCTTGCAACATGGTGCCGTGCATTATAATGCTGCAACATGAGGTAATGGTCGTGGATGAATGGCACAACAATGGGCCTCAGGATATCGTCACTGTATCTCTGTGCATTCATAATGCCATCAATAAAATGCACCTGTGAACGAACACGGGTGCATTTTATTGATGGCATTTTGAATGCACAGAGATATAGTGACGTATGTCCATAACATATGCCTGCCCATACCATAACCCCACCGCCACCATGGGCCACTCGATCCACAACGTTGACATCAGCAAACCGCTCACCCACACAACGCCATACATGCTGTCTGCCATCTGCCCTGTACAGTGAAAACCGGGATTCATCCGTGAAGAGAACACCTCCAAAGTGCCAGACGCCATGCCGAATGTGAGCACTTGCCCACTCAAGTGGGTTACGATGACGAACTGCTGTCAGGTCTAGACTCCGATGAGGACGGCAAGCATGCAGATGAGCTTCCCTGAGACGGTTTCTGACAGTTTTGACAAATTCTTTGGTGAAGCAAACCGATTGTTGCAGCAGCTGTCCAGGAGAGGTGGCTGGTCTCAGACAATCTTGGAGGTAAAGATGCTCGATGTGGAGGTCCTGGGCTGGTGTGGTTACACGTGGTCTGCGGTTTTGAGGCCGGTTGGATGAACTGCCAAATTCTCTGAAATGCCTTTGGAGATGGCTTATGGTAGAGAAATGAACATTCAATTCACGGGCAACAGCTCCGGCCAATTGAATGCTCCCTCAAACCTTTGAGTTCAGCTCATGAAAAATGGGTCAAAAACAAAAGTGCTGTGTTTATAATTTTGTTCAGTGTATATATGTGTGTTTGAGTTGTTTACATTTAAAAAAAATATATCATAGAGTTGTTTGTGGTGGGGTAAATTAAACGCATTATGCGTTGATGTCACAATCGTGTTGCATTATGGTATATGGAGCTGCCTGAAGTGTAAATATGAAGTAGACTCACTCCCTCGGTCAGGAGCGAGGGTCTGTCCGTATAAACTTCCCTCGTCCACTTCACGAAGTGGAATGCACTTCAAAGTGGCGGCAGGGATTCCCCAGTGGGGAAGTGCTTAGGGAAGTTCACAAGTGCGTGTCTAAAAGTGGACTGGAGCGCAGCCCTGATTTCAGAGATAGGTCTAAGGATTAGGCCTTAGTTTAATTAGGACAATTACATTGATTTAATAAATGTACCATTGAAAAAAACAGTTGTGCATCTTGAGACAAAACAATGGCACTGACATTTTTATGTCTGTGCAAGTTGCTTTCAGTTAAAACAGCTCAAACATGCATTTTAGCCTAGGACAAGTCTTAAACCTAGACTGAAACCGGGGGTAAATGTCTAATTCCAGGGCTCATGCCTGTCTCATACAACTTGACCCAGGGACCTAGACGACTACAACCCTAGCCTTTACTACTAACTTCGGACATCTTTTTAACAATTTTTCAAGGCAGAAACACATTGGGACTGGGCTCGTCATTACTGCCACAATGGCTTTCGTTGCAGTGGCAGTTGTAGTTGTAGCCGCTAGTTCTACATTGGTGGAAGCACAGAAATGTTTATTGATACATGAAACTATCCAAAGAACAATCTACCAATTGTTATCCCTTTCTCCCCCAATGAGGAGCTGGAGCCCAGAAGAATCATCCCTATGGACATGAATAATAAGACCTGAAGCAGATAGTTGGCTCTGTGTTTCTTAGTATGTGAGAGAGATCTTGACTGCTAAGTACAGATTTATTAAACCACTCACACTGACCCTTTGATGTGTGTCTTTTGGACCCAGTAATGATCACATGACTTCTGGTTTAAAGCATTTCCTGAATTCTTGCACTGACTAGTGAATTTGTGCAGATACCCCAAATGTATATACGTACACTCATGGACTAGCACTCCAGCACACAGTGTCCCCAGTAGAGACTCTGCCATTCTGGGAATGATCAAACAGTCTTGCTGTGATTTGGTAGGGTTGCAAAGCCAGAAAATGCATAGGTTTTCCTAGCATTTAAGTCACTATGAAATCAAAATGGACTTTTTTGTTTGTTTGTTGGAAAATAGCAGTATTAATTATAAATTGTTTATCAATGCAATTAAATTCATGCGCCCTTATAATCTTTAATAAAAGTAACTTCCTCTCCCTCTTGCAACAACATCTCTTCTCTGATGACGTGTTTACTGGCGCAGGAGCGGGACAACCTGTCACTCACAAGAGATCACAGCAAGAGCAAATGACAATGAGCTACAATCAAGCCAATGTTGATGCTTTAATACTAATTGCATTGAGTTCACGTTACAAAATGATGTTGATGACACTGTTTTAAAATCTGTGTTGAAGGACTTGGACAGTGGGCTTCATCAACAGGGTTTGACTAAATTGGTAGAGTGGTGTGTGAATAATGCTCTTGTCATTAATACAAGTAAAACCGAGAAGATAATATTTGGGTCGACATCTGATACTCATATAATGCCTGTTTTTATTCATAGTGAAAAAATTAGACTGATTAAAGGAGGATGATAGATATGTTATCCTGGAAAGATCATATTGATACTCTCTGTAAAAGAACAAAGCAGAGAATTTACTTTCTTCATCGTCTTAGGTCATTTGGAGTAAGACAATAGATTTTTCTGTTGTTCTTTAGGTCTGTGGTAATGAGTATACTGCAATATTGCAACTCTATTTGGTATAAGAGTTTGTCTGTTATGGTAAAACAAAGTTGTTTAATACAATTAAAAATCTGTTCAAAGATTGTAGGTCACCCTCTTGAGAAGCTTTATGATTCAGCTTATTATAACAATTTGCTAAGGCTGGCTAATAATATGGTTTCCAACCCTATTCATATCCTGCATAATGAGTTCGAATTATTACCATCAAAGTGGAGATTCAACAAGATGAGGCTGAAACACTCTTTTGTGCATCAGCGTTGAATAAAACACTTAATCAGAAATCAAGAGTATTGTGAAGGTGTTGTAGTTGTATAAGTGTAGTACTGAATGTATAATGTGGGAGTGTATGTCTATGTTTAATGTATGTTGGTTGTTGTAAACATAGACACACTGTTATTCAAGAACAATTTCAGACTTGTCTGACAATAAAGTATTAAGTATGTTGGTTTAAAACAATGTTGGAAAAAAAGCCAACTCTGATTTTGATTCTACATTACTGCTGTTGAAACATAAATGAACAAAAATTATCATTGGTAATATTGTTGAATCAATGTTACAATGTAATGTTGATTCTAAATCACTTTTGTGATTTTAACATTAAAAATACAGCTGAAATGTCAGTTAAAATTAAACAGTGTTGCCATCTGAAACAATATTACACTTCAATGGTACATCAACAAATTCCTGACCACTTTTTGGTCACAAGTTTGGGGGGAAAAAACTTTTTAAATTAAAAATGACACCAACAGTTTCCAGCAGTTGAGTCATTAAAAAAAACAGTTTAATACAATTTTTCTCGATGTTTTGTGCACCACAGTGAAACTGTAGATTAATTACAAGGATTGGTAGCTACTTGACGTCGCAGTGCTTTCTTTTCTTTTTTTTTATTTTGATTGGTCGATCGTGACCAGCGCTGAGAAAAGCATAGACATATGGAGAAAAGTCTCAGGCACAACTAAAGAGCGTCCTATTTTATACTTGTTTTTCATAAATTCGTTCTTAAACATGAGTAGTTCCGGATTGATAGCGCACGTCAATGCAATGCGTCCTGGTCATCCTTGTTTTGTCCATAGACAGTAAAATAAAAAAAGTTCTGACGGTTTTGTCAGACCAGGACGTTTTTTTTTTGCCTACCTAGAGTTTCAGGTCAGCTGGGGTAGCCTCTTTAAATAACAGGTTTAATGGAAATGTCTTGACCACACAATGTGACCCAGACGGTCACTTTATTTGCCAAGTTATTGAACACAATGACTCAACCTATTTAGTTTCTAATATATATGGGTACAATACCAAGAAAGAAAATGTGAACCTTTTGTTGTCAATTGAAAACATTTTTACAGGTTGGTTGGTTAGATTCCCAAATGCGTTTATATTGTTAGGAGGTGATTTTAATATTATTCTAGACGGGAAAAGTCCACCTTCTCAGCATAACAGTTCAGACTCATACTTGACTGACTTTATAAGAAGATTTAAATTGATAGATATATGGAGAGAGAAGAATTCTAATAGCAAATTGTATACCTGGAGCAATAAATCTGGCTCAGGGCAATCACGACTGGACTATTGGCTTATATCTGACAGTTTAAACAAGGATTATGTTGATGACATCTGCCCTACTCCCTTAACTGATCATAAAGCCATATGCATATCTCTTAATATCTCAGCTGGCTCTACACTTGCCACACGCTCAAGCTACTGGAAGCTCAACTGTTATGCACTACAAAATGAGGTAGTCCAATATAAGATTAAGGATATGATTTCACTTTATTGGTCTAAAGCAAACAAAGAAAACTGTTTTGGGCTCAACTGGGATCTGCTCAAATATGAGATAGGAAAATATTTAAGAAAGTTTGGTGCTGAAACAGTCAAAGCCAGGAAAGCGGAGGAATTAAAGATTGTCTCTAATATTACAAAATTATCCTGCGGAGAATTTGACTCCCTAACAAAGGAGGAAAAAGAAGGGTTATCTTACTCACAAATCAAACTTGATGAAATGTATCGGCAAAAAGCAAAGGGTGCCTTTATCAGGTCTCGCTCTAAGTGGTTAGAAGAAGGTGAACAAAACTCTCATTATTTTTTTAATCTAGAGAAATATCGTTCCACCAACAACAGTATCAGTAAGTTGAATATTAATGGAGCTATCACTGAAGATCATCGTAAAATATCAGAGTTTTGTTCAAAATTTTATAAAGACTTGTATAGCTCTCAATTTAGCCCAACTGCGTCTGATCATTTTTTAAACTCCCTTTCAGTGAAGATGATAAGCGAAACGGATAGAGAGCACTGTGACATGCCTATATCACTTGAAGAAGTACAGCAAGCTATAAACCAACTAAAAAATAACAAATCGCCGGGGTGTGATGGGCTACCCTCAGAATTTTATAAATCTTTTATCGCTGAACTGTCCCCTTTTTTATTGAAAGTCTTTATAGAATCCATTGAAAATGAATGCCTCCCCACTTTTCTGACCCAGGGAATAACAGTCCTAATTCCTAAACTCAACAAGGACAAATTATTTTTAGATAATTGGCGCCCAATTTGTTTACTTAACAACGATTATAAAATCTTAGCTCTCTTATTGGCTAGAAGATTACGGTCTGTTCTGGACTCCATCATAGACGAAACACAATCAGGCTTCATGAACAAAAGACATATAGGAAATAACATTAGGCTCATTTTAGATATTTTAGATTACCCAGAAATGGTAGAGGAGGGTGGGCTCATGCTGTTTGTAGATTTTTACAAAGCATTTGACACCGTGGAACATCCATTCATTTTACAGTCCCTTAAAAAATTCGGTTTTGGTGAGTTTTTTTCCTCAGCTATTATAAGTCTATATAACAATAGTAATAGCTCAATTAGACTAACAGGTGGTATGTCTCCCAGGTTCAATGTCTCTAGAGGTATCCGACAAGGGTGCCCGGCTTCGCCTTACCTCTTCCTATTGGTAGCCCAGCTTTTGTCTGATCATATTAAATCAAGTGAGATAAATGGCATCAATATATTAGGTAGAGAGCTTATTATATCTCAACTGGCGGACGTTACCACTCTCTTTCTTAGAGATGAATATCAAGTCTCTGTTGCGATAAATACCATAGAACAATTTTCCATGGCCTCTGGCTTAATGCTGAATATCAATAAGTGTGAAATCATGTCCATTAAGGACTGCATGAATCCTTCCATTTGTAGTATCCCAGTCAAAAGTGAACTTGTTCACTTAGGTATCACAATTACCAAGGACCAACAAAATAGGACTTTATTGAACTTCAACCCTATTATTCAAAGAACCAGAAAAAAGCTGAACCAGTGGCTGTTACGGGATCTCTCCCTTAGAGGCAGAACCTTACTGTCTAAGGCAGAAGGTTTATCACGGTTAACATATCCAGCTCTATCTCTGTATGTGGACAAAAAACATATTACTGAGATTGACAAGCTTCTTTTTAACTTCTTATGGAAAAATAGAACTCATCATGTCAAGAAGTCTGTTCTAACAAATGACTATGAAAAGGGTGGATTAAACTTTATCGATTTTTGTACTCTTAATAATACTTTTAAAGTAAATTGGTTGAAACATTTCTTTAAAAACCCTAATTCTATTTGGAATGTCATACCAGGTCATTTGCTGTCAAAACTGGGTGGGTTGAGCTATTTCTTAACCTGTAACTATAATATTGATAAAGTTCCGATAAAAATGTCAGCCTTTCACCGCCAGGCCTTCCTTTCATGGTCTCTTATTTTCAAACACAACTTTTCACCCAACAAATGGAACAACAAAGACATATTGTTTAAACACAAATCTTTATTTATTGATTACTGGTTTAATAATAACATTATTTTTGTTGACCAATTATTTAACAGGGTTGGTTGTCTTTACTCTTATAATGAGTTTCTAGAAGAATACAACATTCCTGTGTCTCCTGTAGATTATGCCAAAGTCTTTGGAGCAATTTCTTCTGGTGTTTGCATTTTATATAGATCTCAACCAAGAGTGGACAAACAACAACTAACTTTGTTATCGCTGACTGACTTCTCAGTTGGTAAGATTTGTTTTTCTTGTAACAATGGTAAGAACAATAAACTAATTAGATCCCTGTTCAAAACAGATATTATCACAGTCCCATATGTGGTTCCATATTGGAATAAATTTGTGCAAAACATTGACTGGAAGAAGGTCTGGCTCTTACCCAACCGATATTTGCTGACCAACAAAATTAGAGAAATATCATTTAAAATAATTCATAAGTTTTACCCGTCTAATGATCATATTGTTAAAAAATTTAAAAAAGACATTGATGTAATGTGCACTTTCTGCTCTATGAGTATTGAAACAGTTACCCATCTGTTTTGGCAATGCCCTTTTGTCCAAAGTTTCTGGTCTGATATTTGTAATTTTATTGCAGAAAAAATTGAGAAAGATTTCAAGTTGTTTTGGAAAGATGTTCTTTTTGGCCTTTATGACCTCAACAGAACTAAGGCTAGGCCTAATGAAACTTTCATTATTAATCTCATTATTCTCTTGGCAAAATTTTACATCCATAAATGTAAGTTTACGCATTCCAAAACATCTTTTATTGCTTTTAATAATGAGGTCAAGCAATATGTCAATACGATTAAGTTTTCTCTTAATCAAAAGGCAACAAAAACTGTGAATGTGTGTAAACAATTTGATATATTTTTGTAAATCCGTACTTCCCCGGGCAAAATGTGATGATATGAGTCTTTTATGTTTTGTTTATGTTAAAACACCCGCAATGTTGGAAACTGCACAATGTTTTACTTTTACAATGGAGATGAACGTTCCTGTAAACTGTGCAATTGTTGAATAAAAATAAAAAAATAAAAATAATTAAAGCTGCAAGCAGCATTTAGCGGTGTTCAAGCAGTTAAGGCATTTAAGATTTTTAACCACACAAGCATCAAAAGACATTAAGTTTTATGTAGCAAGCATTTAACCACTGACATCATAGATGGAATAGACCATGTTTTAGCATGATATACCACATTTTAGTGTGATTTTTCATGATTTACCATGTTCCAGTATGATTTACTACGTCCTAGGATGATTTACCATAGAGCAGTGGTTCCCAAACCTGTCCTGAAGGACCCGTTTTCTCTGTCTCTCTAATCAATCACACCTGATTCAACTCATCAGCTCATTAACCTATGTGATTATGAGCCGATGAGTTGAATCAGGTGTGTTTGATTAGGGTTCCCAACACTGTCATAGAGTACCGTGATTCTAGCATGATTTACCATAGTTTATCATGATTTACCACATTGCTAGCATTGATGTGAAGTGTCAGTACAAATGAAGTGATAAACTCTGTCAAAATATGATTGTGTTATAACAGTAATTGTTATACAAGTGATTTTATAGTGTCTAAATATGCACCTGTTAAAATACTTCATTAATAAGTAGAATGAGCCAATAAGTGGTCTTCTACTGCCCTCTGCTGGCCACTTTCATTTTGACAGGCTTGATTTTCACCAGTATTCTGCAAACCAGTTTTTCCATTTTAACTCCCTTATGCAAGCTTACACACACACACACACACACACACACACACACACACACACACACACAAAATCATTATGAAAATATATTTGAATGGTATTTCATACATGTAACCCTTATTACGGGGTAGTAATAATGTACATAGGTGTAGTAGTCTAAAGTAGTCCTAGAGGTTATGTTTAATATGAATTTGGACCAGAATCAGAAAACGCTAAATTGTTAAGAGCCTGAGAATTGAATGCGAATAAAAGGAATACCACACCAGAATGACAGTTTACAAAACCTGTATTAATTATACAGGGCTGGCACATACATATAAGAACACATTTATGAAAAATAACAAACTAAAATAATAAAGTGCGCACAAAAACAAAAACCTTTTTTTCAGTTTCTTTGAGCTCAGTTTGTCCTCGGTTCCACTTGCCTTTATTGACAAGAGTTCAGTTTTCACCGTTGGGGCCCTTTTTTTCCAGTTGTGTTAGTGTTTGTCCTACCACCACGAAGATGAAGATGATCCTGGTAATCTGTCTAAAGTCAAAGTCACAAACACGTCTGGCTCGCCACCCAGCCACCCGGACTGGGAATCTTTGAATCTCTGGGAGAACGCCTGGAACGTCTGGATCTGTATCACTCCGTGGAAAGGATCTCTGCACGATGTTTCCAACTCTTTACCAAAACCTGACCTATAAATAAGGCCAAATCATTTCTCTCAATTACCATTCAGTGAATAAATGGACTGCTACAGGCTACTATAAAATAAAATGAGATAATATTTCAGTACACCGATAACACAATTTCAAAATCTCTCTCTCGTTGTACAACAGCTCTTATGTTTCTTCTCAGGTATCAAAACTATATGAATTTATCTCCAGTATCAAAAGTACATTTACATCAGAAATTACATCCTTCATAAAAACACATTTCTAATTCAAGTTTTATGAAACCTTAGTAACATTAGCAGTATGAAGAATAAAACTGCATGAATTGCATGTAAACATTGATCAACTTGTATTACTTGAAATTAGATGCATTAAGGCAGTGTTTCTCAACCTCTCCTGCAGGGACCCCCTGACAGGACATGTTTTTGTTTTAACCCTGAAATGGCACACCTGATTCAATTAGTCAGCTGCATATTAAGCCTTTAATTAATTGAATCAGGTGTGCCATTTCAGGGTTAAAACAAAAACATGTCCTGTCAGGGGGTCCCTGCAGGAGAGGTTGAGAAACACTGCATTAAGGCATTAGCGTGCTTATTTATCCCCCTCTGCATCGGTAACAGTGGAAAGAATGCACTAAAAATGTACCTCTCTAACCTCCAGTAAACACAATTGAATCCACAATTTTTAACATCATTATTTAACAAACTAACTATTTAGCAACAGTATGGAAAGGTAACATTTATTTTTATAACCCACAAACAAAATAAGTAGTTGGTTTCACAGGCATTAACCAGTATTTCGCTATCCTATTGTGGCTAAATACCTAAATTTAGATTAACCTAAATGCTAGCGATCTCAGAGGCCTAGCGCTAGATAAACAACTCACCATTTCAGCGGAATTCACTGCCTTTAGCTCCGTGACAACAGTGGATTCAGGTACAGCTCGCTTTAACACTCTATATTACAACAAGGTATAGTCAGCATAAGCAATAATTTTTACAGAACTTGTTTAATTCTCTCTATGTAGTTTTTATCGTCTTACCAAGTAGATAACACAGCCTCCTATTCTCAAGTGCAGGCGCCAAAAGAACGTGCAGTGACGCAAAACTAGAGGCGTAACTGTAACGGAGCCGAGCTGGCAGCTGATTGGTCAGCTCACTGTCGCACAGAGCTCACCCATTTGCTCACTTACAAGTCCATCAAAGATACGAAAATAAGTTAACCCTTTTGTGACTGGGTTAGACAGCTAAATAGTGTTTCTCATTATTAAGCCTGGCTTTTGTTTGATTAGTGTTCCCAACACTGCCATAGAGTACCGTGATTCTAGCATGATTTACCACATTGCTAGCATTGATGTGAAGTGTCAGTACAAATGAAGTGATAAACTCTGACAAAATATGATTGTTATAATAGTAATTGTTATACAAGTGATTTTATAGTGTCTAAATATGAATGCACCTGTTAAAAGACTTCATTAATAAGTAGAATGAGCCAATAAGTGGTCTTCTACTGCCCTCTGCTGGCCACTTTCATTTTGACAGGCTTGATTTTCACCAGTATTCTGCAAACCAGTTTTTTCCATTTTAACTCCTTTATGCAAGCTTACACACACACACACACACACACACACACACACACACACACACACACACACACACACACACACACACACACACACACACACACACACACACACACACACACACACACACACACACACACACACACACACACAAATCATTATGAAAATGTATTTGAATGGTATTTCATACATGTCTTTGCAAACTATTAATCAGATTATTCAGAATTTATTCAGAAACATAGGACTACACACACATTCTGTTGTAGATACAGAGATTTGAACTATGTCTAATTCAGGATTCACATTTGTCAATGTGACAGAATTGTCAATAGTGATACTTCAATAGATGAAATTTGACTTAATGTGATTGTAAATGTTAAAATAGTGACTTTATAAAGTCTAAATAGTAATTTTGTCACACTACTCAAGTATAATTCATATTTTAAACAGCAGGGGGCAGTAAAATACTACTTATTGGCTTAATATGCCATTATATTCATTTAATTTTGTCATTTTTAACTGTTATAGAGGCAAATTTTTTCCGATCTGTTTGAAATTTTTCATGATTGTTTGGAGTCATATGGCACATGTTCTGACTTGTTTTTAAGAAGATCTGAGCATTCATTGAAGAGATATAGGCTTTTGGGGACACTAGGTCAAGGCTACATTGTGAAGTGACCCTATTACAGCCATCCAAATGAAGTTGTTCAACTTTTTCTGATAATTATTGATCTAGAGAGTCCAGAGAATTGTACTGCACTTGTTTTGAACATTATGATATGAACATTACATGATAATAAATGGAAAACACCATTTACAGCAAATACAGGCAATTTACCATAGGAAATACATTGTTTCAAAGCTTTTTAACAGTTATAGCACCACCTATGGTCCGATCTCCATAAAATTTGGCATGCTTTTTAAGGATGTTATGTCACATATGCTCACCAATTTTTGTGAAGTTCTGAGTTTTCGTATAGGATTTATAGGCTTTTGACTATATTTTGCCACGCCCATTTTATAAATGACCCTGTTATAGCCAACCAAATGCCAAATTTCAACTTTTTTTTGATAATTATTGATCTAGAGAGTCCAGAGAATTGTCCTAGACTGGTCTGGTTCCGATCGGGCGAAAATCCTAGGACTAGTTCGCAAAAGTAGGTTTTAAACATATTTGTGAATATTTAATGAACGATTTGATTGACAGCAATGGTTCTAGAGGCAAAGTTGTTCAGCATGAGGAGATCTATCAAATGATATGCATTTTGTGGGGATGTGTGCCACACCACGTGATTACAGAGCCGTAAAACTCGTTAGCGCCAACTAGTGGCCGATTTCTTTCAAAACTCTTACAGACCTCTTGGGCCATGAGTCGAACATGCCCATCGAGTTTCGTTCCGATCGGCCTCCGTTAACCTCGTCTCACAGGTGCTCAAACTTCATTGGCCGATGGCGGCCATGTTTTTTGAGATACGCCAATGTCCTTTTATACATACATGGGGCCTTGGACCAAGACACTGCATACCAATTTTCAAGTCAATCGGACCAACGGTCAGGTGGTCATAGCCCTATTTATGTTTTTTTAATGTTATAGCGCCACCTAGTGCCCAATCGTCGCGATTTTTTTACTGTGACCTCAGAATGAACTTATTCACATGTGTACCGAGTTTGGTGAAGCTATCTCATTTACTTCTTGAGTTATAGCCATTTTAGTAAAATAGGCTCCGCCCACAACGTTCATTTTGCGCCCCCTAGCGACCTTGAATCAAAATTTCAACTTTTTTTCGATAATTATTGATATTCAGACTCCAGAGAACATTTTGGCACTGGTTTGGTTCCGATCGGGCGAAAAACCAGGGACTAGTTCGCAAAAGTAGTTTTTCGACAAAATTCAAAATGGCGGAAATTCTATCATGGCGGAAATGAAATCGGAGATATACGTTTTTTACTTCAGGTTTCCAGCTTTCCAGAGATATAAGACACTTGAGTCTACGACATACGGTCTAGGAGTTATGAGCAGTTTTGCGCAATTGGTTGCTATAGCGCCACCTATGGGCCAATCGGGCTCATAATTTGATAACCTCTCCTCGATTTTTGTACTACCATCTGACAAAGTTTCAAGTCTCTAGCACTTACGGTTTGGTCTGCACGATGCGTTTTAGCGGAGAATAATAATAATAAAAATCAGTACAAATACAATAGGTTTTCAGCACTTCGTGCTTGAACACCTAAAAATAAAAAACCTAGAGTTTCACCTCTTTCACCACAGAGGTCAGAAGCTATTTCTACCCCATATGCCTAGAATCAACTCCATTATTATAATCCAATTATATTAAAGTTTACCCCATTCGTTTCACACTGTAAATTACGTTTTACTTTATAAAGTGATGGACTTTGTTTGAAATACCACCGTACAAAAATTTAAAAAGTGTTATGAAACCATATCACTTTTTAATCAGGCGTCTACAGCGGGCAGCTGGGGCCCTTCCCCTGGGGTCCTCAGTCAACGTGCTGCGGTACGTTTGCGTGCGCAATGATCTGAGGGGCTTGTTTTGGTTACACGTTTTTATATATTTGGAGGGACGATACGATTCCGCTGATATTATTGAATCTTTACCATGATGCCGGGGGAGAACCAGTCCAAAGCCGGAGGAATCGCCTCTGAAGCAACTCCTGGCACCTGTCAAAACTGCACTGTTTTAAATCAGGTGAGAAGTTTATTCCTCAAACTAACATAACGCTACTGTCCAGTAAGTTAGTTATTTGCTTGCTTAATTGGTTACCCATTAATTATGGCCATGATAGATAATTAATAACGCAATATGTTAATTTGATAATTATTTTGTTGTTAAACATATGAAGATTGAGTGGATGAATACGCTATACATGTTGTTTATATTACACCTGTCTTGGTCACTGTTTTAATTTTACAGTCACATCGAACGAATGTGATTTCCACTTAGTGGCACACAACTGTTTATGTTAGTTTATTGATTTGGTGTTTAATGCAGGTACCAGTGTCATTCTTTTAGTTGATGAATGAATGTACTTTTCATGGTTTTGGCTGTTGATTAACTTACAAGTAAGTTAAAGCTAATACTATGTTTACATTTTCAGAACTTAGATGAATATGTGGCTGCTTTGTTAACTCTCAAGCAAAAGATCGTCGACACGGAGTGAGTGCTTTATTTATTACTATTGTTTTTAATTATATTCTATCAATTCAAGAATACCTTACACATACATTTAGTCACGTACTTGCAAGGAAGCAAAGGAACAGTATTAAAAATTTGAAGTAAGTTTATGTCTGACTTTGGTTCTTCTGCACCACGGCTCTGACAACGCTCTTGTTGTCATGACACTCAGCGTATTGTTTTCTGCTAATGAAAAATGGGATATTATTCACAATTTAATATGCAAATAGATGCAAGAAAGAAAACCAATTACTGAATTACTATGCAAGTATTACAGTGACACCACTACTGCCGGTTACATTTGAACGTTGATAATTCTGTCAGTAGATCAAGTCATTGCTGGCAGAGCCGTTGAAAAAAAAAAGAGAGAGAGAGAATTGCGACACTCTTCTGTAATCTCGCCGCCTCGCGGTCACGTGGTTCATGTAGATCTCAATAGTTCCAGACAAACCCAAGCTGTCATCATGTTTAAATGGGTTGCAGTGGGACAGATAGCAGGACATTTTGGCAAATATCAAGCATAATGTGCACTGATTACTACGTGGACTAGTATATTCTGTATGGTAAGACTAAGGGATGTATTAAAAGAGGTGTGATAATAGTATTACAACGTGTAATGTGTAGTATATGTATCTGTAGTTATAATAACATATTGTATGAATGTTGAAGATAATAATAATATTATTATTATTATTTTACTAATTATTTCTGTGGTAGAAAACGCTGTGGCACCAAGATAGGCTACTATAAAGGGGGCCCTTAGGTTTGCTATTGGCCCTATGTGTACTGGGCCTGAACAAACTGACATCTGGTTAGTGAAGTGTTAATCGTGTTGTCTAACTGCAATTAGAATCTTATTAGCTATTATACAATCCCAAATCAAGAAAAGTTGGGACATTTTGTAAAATGCAATAAAATCAAGAATCTGTAATTTGTTAATTCTCTTTCAACTTTAACTGACCAAAGTACAAAGGAAAGATTTCCAATCTTTTCACTGAACAACTTAATTGTATTTTGTAAATATAATTTTTCTTTTAAACTCAATCACGATACCCTCACCTCTTTCCAATTCACTTATTGTTGACTGTTTCAAAACAGTTTAACGTGGATATTGTAGAAGCTCTTCATTTTTATTTTGCCTCTGTCCTAACATTTTTGAAGTGTGTAGTAGGAACCAAAATCAAAATGTTTGTATTTACAAAATATATAAAATTGTTCAGTGAAAACAAAATATTTTCTTTGTACTTTTGTCAGTTAAATAAAGTTGAAAGAGAATCAACAAATCACAGTTTCTTGATTTTATTGCATTTTACAAAATGTCCCAACTTTTCTTGATTTAGGTTTGTATAATGAGAAACATCAAACAAAAACTGGCAAAATAATAATGATAGACTCATGAGAGGTCAGCTAAAGCGTGAAAATGTAAAAAAAAAAAACCAGTCATTTCATCAACTTGCCAGCGGATGTGCTTGGAAGAGACTGAAATGAATGGGGTTCATCGCAGGAACCATTTTTGTTTTGATTCCGAAGTTCACAACTATCGCTTGCCCGACGACACACGATACTTCTGCATTCTCTGATTCCAGTGAAAGTCTATGGGAGTGTCGCAACTCTATCAACGACTCTGGTCAATGGAAGATTCACAAATTGTGTCACGGTTTGCAGTGTGTTTGTTCACTACTCACTATACTCCTAATGTTTGTGCACTAACTTGGATGGGTTAAATGCAGAGGACAAATTCTGAGAATGGGTTGCCTTACTTGGCCTTCACATGTCATTTTCACTTTATTACATATACATTTTACAGTAAATAAATAAAATATAGTTGGCATATCTAAGACTTAATGCACATAGCAGAGTTTGAATATAACATGTTTGTTAAATGTTTGCTGACATTTCAGTTTTAACTGCTTTGTCAAATAAAACTAACATTATTATTTTCTAATAACTTTCACATTTCAGCCATCTCTTGAGTGAATACAAAGAGAAGTGTGATGATATCCTTTCCAAAGCTATGTAGACAATAACATTGTTCTTGCTTTTGTCATGCTGTCTGTTGATTTACTGATTCATTTTATTGTAGATTTTATGTTAGTTGTTGGTTACGTATATTGTGCAACATCACATGAGCAGGAGTGCTGTTGTATTGAATATCAGCACGGCCACACTAAGCCTCAGGTAATCACAGCCATGCTGATAGTCGTTACAACAGCATGGTTGCTGTATATTATAAATATTATTTTTATACCGTTTAAGAAACAAAGTTAATACTGAATTAGAAACAATGTATTTGTTTTGGTTCAATCTAAGCACAAATGGCATTTTTACGTTGTATTACGCAGCATCCTTTCCAAATGGTAGCCGGTTAAAATGAAATAAATTAACATTTGGATGTAAATGTGATTGCTGTTCAATTTTGTAGTAATTTTCAGTGGCACTGAGAATTTAGTTTTCAATACTGTCACTGTTCTATTACACCGCTGGTGTAAAATCAGAATGCAAGTTTGCTCACCTGGGACAGAGGTGGTATGTGTGAAATACGTCTTGCCCTAATATTTACTACTAAATAAAGTAAAGAAAGAAAGAAAGTTTGGTTTCATGAATTTTTTGGAAATCAATAAAAAAATAAACATTTAAAAATAACATTTCCACTGTGGAACAATTAAGGTATTTTTATCCGGTTTTCTCTTATATAATATTTAACATTCAACAAAATTGTTATTTTTCATGTTCATTCTTTGAAGTACATTACATTTTAGAAACATTTTGGCCAGTTAATTCCCCCCCATCCAATGAAAATTGTTGCAAAAGAAAGTGTTCAACTTTGCAAGTTACCAAGCATTTGTATTTAACTAGAGCAATGGCAAATATCATTTCCTAGTTCCTTTAACATATCACTTAATTAATTATTCTGCTTAAGCTCCAATATGGGGTTTCCATTTCCTATTCCATGATTGCTGTTCAGAGAAATGTCCAAATCTGTAGTGATAAAAATCACAGAAACTCTAAAGTGAAAATGTGCTCATTGCCCCAGGCACAATCGCACTGTACTACTCACTCCGTACTGCTCACATACACTGGTCTGGAGCACAGTGAACCCAAAACTTTAAAAATTAACATTGTTCTCTGAATCCATCTTTGTTTTCCTTGACAAAAAGTCACAGCTTCAGAAATCACAGAGGTAAGACCTTATTTTCTTTTTCACTACAGTTATATGTGTAATAGATTTATTTTTAGGTGACATTTATGTTTTAAGCAGCTGCTGTTTATCAAAGTGATTTACAGTGCACATTTACCAGGCTGTTACCAGAAGAATAGATATACCAGTGAATATGCCATGCATGTGCACTGATTCCTCAACTGACATACCCCTAATTATTGCAAAGATATTGTACTTGTCATGTTGCAACTAAAGTAATGCAAAGCCAAGATGCTGCTGTACATGTACTTTTACGCTCAGTTGCTACAGATAAGTTCCTTAAAACAAGCACAGGTAATTTGTTGTGCAGTAGCCTAAAGTTTTAGAAGTTTGATAATGTGCACAATAGCATAATTTTCTGCAAAAAAATTGTTGATTATGATTGAAGTATGTTGACTAAATGTGTATTTGAACAATGCCTTTGAAACATGGTGATGTGTTTTTCACAGAGAGAGCAGCAAACTGCACAGACAGCTGGATGAGGTGCTACTGAAGCTTGAGCCCTTAGAGAAGCAAACAGTGGAGTATGAACAGATGAAGACAGAGCTGGAGAAAATTAAGGTTTGTGTTCAAACCCCTGAATTTCTAACCATCACATCATAATTTCAGTAATCACTACCAATTGCAATGAATTTCCCTGACTTTCATTGCCAATTTCAATACAGATTTAAAAACTTCCATTTTTATAAAAAAAGTTAAGTATAAATATAAACTAGGGCTGTCAACATTAATGCGGTAGCGCATGCAATTAATCCTAAATCCTTAATGCATTTTAAATAATTTAACGTAAACAACGAATATAAATTACGTTACAGACATATAAACAGACACAAACAGACACAAGTTGGGAGTTTATAACACTGAGCATCTACAATACCTCTAACCCTGGTAGATGGAAATTTCTATTTTAACCCTTTGACCTGATTTTGCTTCTTTGTTTGCAATTAGATCATTTTAAGCTGGTAGACTAGAAAATGTTCAGTCCAAAACAGCGCAAATTTAAAGAAAACCAGGCTGATTACATCAGAGATTGCTGAGAGAATAGAGACTTCAGTGAATTATTCATTCCAGTGTGTTTCACTTTAAAACACAAGCTGTGTCATATTCTGTCATTGTTTCTGAAGACCGCTAGCCCTCACGCATCGCGGTGTGTGAAATACTGACTGAATGGAACATCAAAACATCCCATCACTGTATGGCCAGATGATATACAAACTTCGTTTCTCGGCTGGATAAAGCAAACCAGCGTCTCACTAGTAAAGTTTTGATGGATGAGGATTGCAATCAAGGTAAAGACGATTACCTTGAATGAATCGTATAGTAAGCACGTGCGAGTCCGTTATATTGATGCGCAAACAAACCGTGTATGTGTGCTCTCGACACACTGATTGCACATTGTATTTATGTATTTACACATTTCAGTACATTCATGTTGTTTCCAAACACATTCAGGATAATGTTTTTATCGGTCAGGTTTAGTAAGTCTTAAAAATTTAAATTCTCTGCTATAATTGCTGTTTAGTAATTCTGAATGGAATCATGTACTGTAGTAGACATATGCGGTTGTTTTTTTTTTTTTTTTCGTCTCCATATGATCTTGTTCAGTATTGCAACTTGATATGCCTAAAATCTAAACACCTTAAATATACCTTGAAAAAGCTTGCAGAAAATGGAAAAATATACAAAATAACACAAAATGAAAATAACATGGCGTATTGGGGTTATGGAAACAACAGTTACCATGGTGAATTCACAATACTAACACGAACTGTTAATGAAACATGGAAACTGCTTCTGAATAGAATGAACATCATACCTGCATGCAATTATTCACAGCTAACAAATGACGTACCAGTAACCTGATTTATTGGTACTTTACTTTTATTTCATGACATACTATTTGACTACATAACTATGACGTTGCATGCTCGTAGTTTCTTTTGCACTTTAGTGAAGTGATATACAGTATGTGCCGCCGCATTTGCGCTTGCAATTGAAGAGTGTGCGCTACGAGCACAGTATAACATCTGACAGGAAAGTTCGTTTTACTGAGGTGAGACTTTATTTTTCTCAATATATATATATATATATATATATATATATATATATATATATATATATATATATATATATATATATATATATATATATATATTAAATAACGATAGAATAATGAGACTGAAATATAGCCTGACAACATCTCATCTGACCGCAGATACTGAATTGGGACAACGTGTTTTTCTCAGGCCCTCTGACAGAAGTGTCAACACATGCACGTCTTTCAAAAATAAGTCTCCCATCAGAAAAAAACATTTAGAATTTAAGTTTATTGTTGTTGAAGTTGTTTCTTTGACTGCACACCAAGTAGGTCGTGACCCACCAGTTGAGAAACACTGGTTTAATTGACTAGTCTCGCACATTCCCTGGCATTTACCCATGTAAGAGATCGAAAAACTGTGCTTTTGTATCGAACTAAAACCCCTATATACTTATGGTGAAGTTTTTTTTGTTCTTTGCTTAGCAGTAAAAAGAAGTTTGAAAAATAGTTTTGCAGCTATATACTGTTGGTGAGCATTCCAATGCCTCCCAAGCTGTTGAAAGCAGCGTTTTCATAAATATGTAAATATGTGCTGCACACTTTCCTCTAAATAACAATATAGACACAGCAATAATTCAACCCCAAATCAGAAAAAGTTGGGACATTTTGTAAAATGCAATAAAATCAAGAATCTGTGATTTGTTCATTCTATTTAACCTTTTATTAGCTGACAAAAGTACAAAGAAAAGTTTTCCAATGTTTCACTGACCAACATAATTGTATTTTGTAAATATGAACAAATTTTGATTTTGATGGCTGCAACACACCCCCAAAAAAGTTGGGACAGAGACATGTTTACCACTGTGTCACTTCACCTTTCCTTTTAATGACACTTTTTAATCATTAGGGAGTTGAGGATACTAATTGTTGGAGTTTTGCTAGTGGAATATTTGCCCAATCTTGTCTGATACAAGACAGCCGCTCAACAGTCTGTGGTCATCATTGCCTGATTCTCCTTTTCATGATGGGTCATACATTTTCCATAAGAGACATATCTGGACTGCAGTAAACAGGCAGGCACATCCCTTCTATGGTGCAGAGTGTCTAGAAACCACTCAGTTTTAGCACGTGCAGAATGAGGCCTGGCATTGTCTTGCTTCCCAGGAAAGATGTCATCTTGATGGCAGTTTATGTCTCTGTACAATCCAAATATATATGCCTCCATGTCAATGGTACCTTCACAATAATGCAAGTTACCCATACCGTTTGCAATGATGCACCTCAATACCAGCACAGATGTTTGCTTTTGCACCTGTCGCTGGTGAAAGTCTGGTTGGTCCCTTTCGTCTTTGGGACTGAGAACTCGGTGTCCATTTTTCTCCAAAAACAAGCTGAAACATGGACTCATCTGACCACAGCACACATTTCCACTGTCTTCTAGACCATCTGAGATGAGCTCAGGCCCAGAGAACTCGCCGGCATCTCCACATAGAACTGATGTAAAGCTTTCTCCTTGCGTAACAGAGATTCAAGTGGCATTTCTTGATGCAGCGTCAGACTGTGTTCAGTGAAAACGGTTTTCCAAATTACTCCTGAGCACATGTGGCTGTATTTAACGGATTAGCATGATGGTATCTTGTGCAATGCCATCTGAGGGCTCAAAGGTCACGCACATTCAACAGAGGTCTCCTGCCTTACCCAACACAGACTGAGATTTCTCTGGATTCCCTGAATCTTGTGACAATATTATGTATGGAAGATGATGAAAGGCATAAATGCTTTGCAATCTTGCATTGAGAAATGTGATTTTTTTAATTGTTTGAAAATTCTCTCATGATATTTGGCACAAAGTGATGAGCCATGACCCATCTTTGCTTAAAAAGACTGAGAAGCACTTTTACACCCAAACATGATACCCTCAACTATTACCAATTCACCTGCTCATTGTGGACTGTTTCAAAATATTTGGATAATCTAATTTGGATAATCTTTTCACTTTTATTTGGTCTCTGTCTCAACTTTTTTGGGGGTGTTTTGCAGCCATCAAAATCAAAATTTGTTCATGTTTACAAAATACAATTATGTTGGTCAGTGAAAACATTGGAAAACGTTTCTTTGTACTTTTGTCAGCTAATAAAAGGTTATATTAGAATGAAAAAAATCACAGATTCTTGATTTTATTGCATTTTACAAAAGGTCCCAACTTTTTCTGATTTGGGGTTGTAACAGCGGTGAGAAAACAGCAGTTAAGAAAGCATCTGATCGTAGCAATGTGGATGTTTGCACAAGATTTGCAGCAGCTTTCCTGTGTTTTTGTTTCTACTTGCGTCTGATATTGATGGATTGAACAAAAGAACTGAACCGGAAAAGACTTCCACATCAGAGCACAACTACTAATCACCACGGTAGTTTGAAGGTGTTTACCTGACAACTTTTTTGGAAAGTTTGGTTTGGCAAGCTGTTTCCTGGAACAAATTCCAAACTAACTTTTTTTTTTTTGTGCCTAATATTGTTAAATTATGTCATACTAGTTTGTTCTTTAAAGGGGTGGTTTACTGCTTTTTTTCTTTGCATGATTGTGTTTATGGGGTGCAATATAACATGTCTTTGTGTGTGTTTTTTTTTTTTAAAGCCTTATTTTTCATAAATTTCACCTTTATTGTAAGCCGCTTTCTCCTCTGTCATTTGAACGACCGGTTGACTTCCTGATTCTATGAAACCACTCCCTCAGAAACAGGCAATGGGCTCAGATTGGTTAGTTGGGCCGGTGTGTTGTAATTGGCTAAACTGCGTAGTGCACGTAGTCGGAAACTTCACGCCCATTACCTTTACAGGCGAAAGCTGCATGTGCTCCGGTCAAATGTAAATAATGTTTGAGCCAGAATCAGACCCAGAAAGCGGCAATGAAGAGAGTCAAGCAGAACCTCCCCACGGCTTATATAAAACGTTTCTGAATGGTAAATTTTTTTATTATTATTATTCTATTCTTTTCTATTCTACTATTATTATATAAGAATTTCGAAATGCTGTTACTTGAAAATGCTACTGCTGCTTGTTAGCTTTTGAGATACGGTTTTCTCCTGATTAAACATTTACTATAACTGAATAAATGACAGAGTAATACCGTTTTTTTAAATGATTGTTTTATCGATATAATGAACAACCGTTTATCTATTCACAAAACTTAGTTTACTCAGTGTATCGTTTTCTTTAGGTGTACACGTTTGTCTTATACACACAAAATAGCATCGAACTAACTGGCTACTATAAACAAACAGCGCTGGCATTGGTTTACGTTCTTTTTTTTTTTTGTTAACAACTGTTTATTAAGTTTTCTTATTTAAACTCAAGAAACAAGAATACAAAGCAAAAAGCAACTATACAAGTTGAGAACCCACCCCACCCCACCCCTGGTAGACTTCAAGAAAATAACAATAAAATACAAACATAGAATGCAGACCCCAAAACATATATAAAAATAATAATAATAAAATAAATAAGTAAATCGATAAATTACATGGATGTTAAATGGTTTGACACACTATCAAAAGCAGCTTGCCATAAATTCACAGTCTTAACACTGGATCCATGCATACGAGAAGTTGAGAGTTCCATCGATATAATGTCCAGCAAAGACACTGCCCATGTTCGTCTGTCCATTGTGTGAGGAGGATTCCAACGGTTAACTAACATTTTTTTTGCCGCTGTGAGAGCGGCTAACAGTAAATGTCTTTGTTGAATGGATAAGGTTAGGTCCCTTAAATCGTTAAAAAAAAAATTGTGTGGGGTCAAACAAATATCAGTGTCCAACAGATATGATAAGTCCTGTGAGAGCTGGGTCCAAAAAGGTGAAAGAGAGGGACAGTCCCAAAAGAAGTGCAAGTACGTGCCTAGAGATCCTTGAGAACAAAGATTACACTTGGAAGAGGGGGATAGATTCATATAGAAACGTTTCATAGGGGTCAAGTAAACCCTATGCAGTAATTTCCAGTGAATCATTTGATGATTGGGGTTCTTTGACGACAGCTTAAACATCCTCCATACCTGATCCGAAAATAAAACATGCACATCTTCATTAAGATCCTTGGCCCAAACAGTTGTAATAGATAAGGGTTTGTATGAATGCTCAAGAAGATACTGATAAATGACAGACACAGAAGAGGGAGGTCTCTCAGAAGGAAGGATTAATTTGCGCAGTGGGTGAATAGGTAATTGGGAGTCCCAAGGCACCCCATATGCCCGAAGGGCCGATCTTATTCGCAAATACATATAAAAAGATGTACCTTGTAAATTATATTGAGCTTTAATGTTCTGAAATGATTTTAGACCCATATCATCATAAATTTCTCCCAAAGTGTTTACTTTTTTTTTTCCATTGCGGATATTGAAAAGGGGCCTTGTCAGACAAAAGATTATTATTATGGAAAATAGGCGAATGTCTATGCCAGATTGTAACTTGGTGTGTTTGCTTTTCGACTTCCCTCCAAGTAGAGAGAAGATGAGTTACAATAGGACCAAACTGAGATTTACACTGCCTCAGTGGAACCCCGGAAAAAACAAGATGCTTCAGTTCATAGGGATAAACCATAGATTCCTCAACGGTTCTCCATGACACAGAAGCATCAGGATCAAACCAGACTGATAAAGGGCGGAGGGTAAAGGCTTGAGCGTAAAGTCTAAAATTAGGAAAAGACAGACCTCCATGTAATCTGCCACGCTGTAAGGTAGTCAGCTTGATTCGAGGACGTTTCCCATCCCATATATAACGAGAAACGCATGCATCGAGTTTATTCCAGAAGCCAGCAGGTGGAGGAAGGGGAATCATAGATGAAAAGAAATTAATACGTGCAAGAACATTCATTTTAATTACAGAAATACGAGCATGAAGAGAAGTAGGGAGACGAGACCAATTTTCCAAGTCTGAGGATATTTTTGCTAAAATACTATTCAGGTTTTTCGAGATAATTTCCTGAAGGGATGGAAAGATATCTATACCCAGGTACTTAAAGGATTGAACCACCGGAATGGATATAGATAGGGGTGTGAGGTCAATTTTAGAATTGAGGGGGAGCAGACATGACTTGCTCCAATTAATTTTAAACCCAGAGAGAGATCCAAAATGGTCAAATAAATTTAACACCTGGGGGATAGAGTGTGACGGTTTCTCCAAGAACAATAAGATGTCATCAGCAAACAATGAAATATGATGGTGTGTGTTTCTTATAATTATTGGGGAGATAATTTCAGATTGTCGGACCGCTTGAGCTAAGGGTTCCAAGGATAAAGCAAACAACAAAGGAGAAAGCGGGCAACCCTGACGAGTACCTCGCTGTATAGAGAATGGATTTGAACAAATTGAACCTGTAAGAACAGCAGCTGCTGGGTTGGTATACAAAATTTTAATCATGTTTATAAAACTTGGCCCTAAACCCAGATGTTGTAGAACCAACCACAAATAGTTCCATTCTAGCTGGTCGAAAGCTTTCATCGCATCCAGAGATAATACTGCGCAAGGGGACGTCAACATACTCGCTGAATTAACAATATGACATAGCCTGCGCAAGTTATCCGAGGCGGAACGAGATTTAATGAACCCTGTCTGGTCATAATGAACTAATCTATTCATAAATCTCTCTAAACGTCGGGCCAGCACTTTAGCATACAATTTAACATCCGTTCCTATCAAAGAAAGTGGCCGATAGCTAGAGCAGGAAGTCGGATCTTTGTCTTTTTTTAAAAGAAGAGAAATAATAGCTATATTAATCGATGAGTGAAATGAACCTTGCGAAACTGAAAAATGTATCATATCCAACTTTAGAGGACCTAATTCAGACCAAAAAGTTGTATATAATTCGATTGGAATACCATCTATGCCAGGGGATTTCCCCTTGTTCATAGATTTAGCTGCTAACTCCAGCTCCTGAAGAGTAATCGGTTCAGCCAGATATTCAGAATCTGAATCCGACAGCCGAGGTAAATCAAGATTGGATAGAAAGGATGTAGAAGAGTCAGGGTCACCACTAGAAGAAGTATAAAGGTTAGAATAAAAAGTGCGAAAAGTGGTATTAATATCTTTAGGATCTGTCATAATGTCCCCAGATTGGGATTTCACCACAGGAATGTTAGCAAACTTTTCACTATTACGTAATCTCAGAGCTAAAAGGTGACTTGGTCTACTCCCCTGAAAATAGTAATTCTGCCTGGATCTTTGAATCAAAAATTCTGCCCTGGATCTCAGTAATGAGTTGAGTTCAATCCTAACCGCCATGATTTTGCTGAGTGTATTGTCCGAAAAGATTCGTTGATTATCTCTTGTCAAGTTCTGAAGCTGCGATTCCAGCTCAACTATCTTTTTGTGTCGTTTTTTCTGGAGGAAAGAGGCATATGAAATTGAGTTATTCCTTATAAAGCCTTTAATCGCATTCCAAAGTGTTCGTGGATCATCCACCGAGCCTAGGTTAATTTCAATAAACTCAGAAAACCTTTTTCTGAACTGACTGCAAAAGTTTCCATCCTGCAACAGCCTAGGATTGAATCGCCATCTAGGGGCCCGAGATGGCCGAGGGACCAAAGATAAACAGCACAAATTACCATCATGATCAGACAGAGATAGGGAGAAAATATCCACATCTTGCGCAGCTGGAGCTAAAGAAGAAGAAATAAAAATATAATCGATTCGTGAATAGGTTTTATGAGGGGCGGAGAAGAAAGTGAATGACCTAGCAGAAGGGTTTAGTAATCGCCAAAGATCCACCAGCGAAGATGAAGTTGCGCATTGTCGTAATTTATCAGAACAAAGAGCTTGAGAGTGTGATTCCTTAGTCCCAGATCTATCTAAAGTATGGGACATTACAGAATTCATATCTGCACCCATTACAATTTCAAAGCCAGAGAATTTCAAGAGATAAACTGAAAGTAAAGAGAAGAAAGCAGGATCAGGAGTACATGGAGCGTAGATTGAGAGAAATACAATATTCCTATTCTCCACAACTGTTTTTATGTGCGTTACTCTACCCTCCGAGTCACAGCCTTTATCCAAAATACTGATATTTAAAGACCTCCGCACCAAAATTAGGACACCTTTAGTTTTAGTATCAGCAGATGAATGAGATGCCACTTCATAAAACTTATTATTGCACCTGCGTACATCCTCCTCTTTCAAATGGGATTCCTGCACTAACGCTATATCAATCTTTCTTCTTCGTAAAAAATCCAAAAAACTTGTGCGTTTGTGAGGGCCATTTAGGTCATTTATATTGCAACTTAGAATATTAAGTTCAGTCATAAGTATCTAACTGAAATGCTGCTTGATAAACCAAAGTACAACTTAGAAAATGAAACCATTTGAGTCTACCATCAAACCACCCCCCACCCTTCCCATCACCATTTGAAGAAACATAACCATATTCCCATAAACTATGGCGGATCAAACCAAGAACAAACCTTGATCCGCCAACCCCCCTTAATTCGATCCGTGGCGTCAACAGAAACCTGCACATTATTGAAACACCAACATTGGCCCAATACTAACATAATGGCTAGCAAGTACATCAAAGGAAAAAATACATAAAATAAAAAATAAATAAATAAAAAGTCAAAAATATATAAAATAAAAATAATACATAGACTTTTAGATAGGCTACCCGTAAAAAAAAAAAAAAAATCTCACGTCACACACCCGATAAGAAACACAATATAGTGAGAGCTCAGCGTTTCAATAATTATGACGTCCAAAATAAAGTGAGGTGAACTCTATGGAATAACAGTCACCTAACCAGTTAGAACTTAGAGCATCTCAGCAAAATGCCATCTGAAGTTCAGCGGGGGTTAGTGGCTAACTTGCAACCGAGAAAGTGTCTTGCTTCTTCTGGGGAGTACAGCATTTTTGGCTCGCCTTGATTGAGAATGACCTTCAGCGTTGCAGGATAAAGGAGGAAATTCTGGATGCCAGCTTCCCGCATTTCCCTCAGAATTGGTGCAAACGCACTTCTTCTTTTTGCAGTCATAGGAGAAAAGTCTGGAAAGAAGGACAGCGCTGCTCCATCGCTTGTTTTCACCGGGGCATGCAGTCTAGCAGCCCGCAGAATGAGCTCCCTGTCCGTGTATCGCAGAAGTTTAAAGAGAAAGACCCGTGGTTTAGCGCGATCTGAGGTAGCCTTTGTATACACGCGATGTGCTCGTTCCACTTCAATCTCTCTTCCCTCCAGAGAAGGGAGCCACGTCGACAGTGATCTTTTCAAAAAGCCCATGGGGTCGTCTTTCTCGGATCCTTCAGGCAATCCAACCAGACGCAGATTGCTGCGCCTGTTGCGGTCTTGTAAATCTACCACCTGTTGTTCAAGCGCGGCTAATCGTACATCGTGATCTGCGACTACTTTCTTTTGTTCACGCATCTCACCTGTGAGAAGATCGAGTTTAGAGCATAGTGACTGGACAACTGACATGTGAGAAGCTAAATCACCCCGCATCGCCGTCAACTCGGTTTTTAGAATGTCCTCAAAGCGTGCAACAGTGTTAGCCATTTTGTCAACCGTATCACTTGTGGTCGTCACCGTCGGCGCCTTGGATCTCTTCTTAATCGGAGAAGATGACGGCGACAAATCTTGCTGTTTTCGACTGTGTGACATCTGGCAAACTACAATTATTGAATAAAACTTAAAATAAAACAAAAAATCGGCAAAAAAGGGGCCAAATGTACGGAGCTCTACTCAAGTACGACAGGGTTCATGAGCACGTCACGTGACTCCACACTGGTTTACGTTCTTGATCAAATTGAAAAATTACGTCATAAAGTATACATGGAAAATACATTTACAAAATTAGTACATAATTACAAATTCAGGTCCAAAATGTTTGTACGCGTTTGTCATAGAGACACGAAATAGGTTCTTGATAAAAACTAAAACATTACGTCTGAAATTATACATGCAAATACATTTAAAATAATTAAGTCTTACAGGCTGTGGCCCAACAACTGCTGCCTCTGGTTTTAAAGTTGGAACTGCTTCATGTTTTAGTAACAGTTTGTTGTTGAATCCGGCATTGAATTTGTGGAGATTCTGGAAGCTGTCTTCCGTAAAATGCGCAGCACAGAGAGCTAAATTACGATTGTAATTTTCTGGAACATAATCAAACATAAATTGTAGCCATTGTTGACGA
The DNA here is from genome assembly GCA_026230005.1 of Gila orcuttii. Classification (NCBI taxonomy): domain Eukaryota; kingdom Metazoa; phylum Chordata; class Actinopteri; order Cypriniformes; family Leuciscidae; genus Gila; species Gila orcuttii. The sequence continues at coordinate 12,230,599 of JAPDVR010000018.1, forward strand.
ACTACAGCGTCCGTAGGAAGCCCGAACACAGAAGACCTGACAGCTGGGTGAAAATAACACATTTTCGACGGCATGGCTACTGCTCTCCACTATAACTCTTCCTCTTCGACAAAGCACAGAAATATGGCCATGCTCCCTTTATTGCATATTCCGGAGGGAGGGTTGATGTTGATTTATGGGTTAGTTACGTATAAAACCCGGGAAGTATCTCGTTGTAGTCCCATTCGAGTCATTTTTGTAGGCATTAAACTTCCTGATTTTTAAAAGACGATATCTCTGCTTACGTTGAACTTTCAGCGCAACAACTTTGCAGATACTGTTCATGCACCAACAGCAAAATTACACACTATTTAAAATGAAAAAAGTGAAATTGCAATCAACCTTCCCTTTAATTACTTTTGATTGGAAAATATTGGGGCCTTTAAGTTTGCGATCTTTTCTACCAATTCAATAGAAAGATCTAAAAGTTCTAAACTTCAAGTTAGAATGGTCATTCATCGTGAAGTTAGTTAAGCTAACTTTAACTGGACTTGAAATATGTGCATGCTAATTTCTCTTTTCTTTTTGCTTTTTTATACAACAGGCTGAATTAAAATTGTATCAGCAGAGATGTGAAGATGTCAACAGACTGAGAGCTGAAAGTGTTCAGACACTTTCTCTGTAAGACCACTCTTTACCATACTATCACTGTTGATTAGTTCTGTTTGTCATGATGTCTTCTACTCACTGTATTTATCTTTCTCTATTCACAGGAAAGAAAAAGCTGAAGAATCCTTAAGACAAGCAGAGGGTACATGCATCACAAATTATTTTAAGATTAGAACAGGGCCTATATGTCAAGAGTGCTGATCATATTAATAAAAAAACAGATGATCAAAACTAGGGATGCACCGATACCAGTTTTTCCAAAACGAGTCCTATAACGATACTTTCATTTTTGGTGCCGATACGATACCTGTATTTTCACTGCATTTGTAATTTTTTAATGCATTGGGTAGAGAAACCAAAAAAATATTTTTTGTTTAGTAAATGTATATTTCCTTGAGTTATTTTCCCAATAATTAAAAGGTATTGTATGAGCTTCTGTTACTTTTTACACTAATTCTCTATTCTCTATTCCAATTTTGATACTACAGCAAAAACTACTAGCCTTATAAATGAAAATTTAAAAACAAGTAAGCAGTTAGTAATGAAATAGAAACAAATAATCAAATTATAAAGTTTTGGGGGTTTTCAGGTAGGTCTAAAAGTAGTTTTCAAGTACATAATTTGAATAAAGTAATCAAATGTGAAATAATACTACATATTCATCACTGTATAAATTAAATATAGATTAATCTTTATAAAGTTACAGAAGTAATTCAGTCAATAGCAGTGAGTGATTACTTTGTCTTTTGTAGTTTGATTATCAGTAAAATAAATACAGCAGCAAGTTTATTAGGCTGCTGTCCTTTTAAGACCGAATGCACGGATCCAATATAGCCTGCCCTACAGTACGTGCATTTTCTTTGTTTACGTTCATTAAGATATAACCGACTATGTTTACCAGGATACTCGCCAAGATTGACGTTTAACATAATTTTGTGTGAATTTGTCCATTCAAGCGCAAGACGTGAAAGAGGATTCAATTCAATTTGTACGCTGTCAGGGCGCGGTCTTTGGATGTTTGCGTTCATGAAACTTCTTGACCTGCAAACGTCCTTTAATAATGTAGGGAACCACTCGTTATACATGAATCACATAACAGTTCATGTTTTACTTTCATATACGATTTAGTTTGAATCAAAATGATGCATGTGTGCTGAGTGAACAATCAGAAATCTCGGTTGACTTCTTTGCCATTTACATCCGACCGAACTACAAACTTTCCACTGATGTCTGTGAAAAAGGGATGCGCTTGACAAGCTTGCGCCTCTGTGCCACTTCACGTTTTTCACTTACCAGCTCACGCGCCAAAGCTATATAGGCATTACTGTATTTTGTTTAATATTTCACTAATTGGATACATTTACTTCATAGACAGCCTCCTGTTTTATCCCCATTATACTCTCTGTTGCCAGTGTTTTTCAGTCTGGACACAAACACTGTATACATGCTGCGTGGTATCTGTTGTTGGTATCAGAGCATTTTTATGAGTACTAGTACAAGAGTTCAGTATGAATGTGCATCCCTAATCAAAACTGAAACTGTCTTTTCTGTGATTTGTTCACTCACTGAATTCCTGGATCATATTTGTGTTGTCCATAAACATGTAATTGTGCCATTTTCACAGACACCGTGCAAAAGCAAAACCTGGAGAATGAGAAGCTCAAAACAGAAATAAAATCACTGAAGGAGGATCTGCAGGAAACTCAGGTTAGGTTCTTTGAAGTTGCCACTGTGATTTATAGATTGGTTAGTCCAAACAAAAGATTATTATCAATGGTATTCAAGTGGAATACTGGCTTTTTAAAGTTAATGTATCAGTACCACCTTAGATTGGCTCTAAAATAGCGGAGTTAATATGCTATTTGTCTTTTGCATCTTTTTGTATTTCATTGATTGTCATAGGTTTTTTTTTTTTTATTTCTGACCCATTTTTTGGCTTTCTTTATTTCAAGGATTCTCTCAGAAAATATGTTCAGACCATTGAGGAACATGAGAATCTCAAGTTGGAGAATGCCAAGACACTAATTATGTAAGTCTAGCTGGGTCTGCAAATGCTTGTCCTTTTTTTAAAATGTGGTGTTGGTATGTGTTAGTGTTGAGTTGTACAGTGATCTTTAGAAGAAATTTTTTTTAAGTTTTAATATATGTATATATTTGTTTTCTCCTCTCAGGAAAGGAAACCTTGAGAATGAGCTTTTGGTGCTGAAAGGTCTGTGTTAGTGATCTTATACATATTACATATACATATTTAACTGCATGCATGAATGCCATTTTAATTCTGCTTTAGATTTGTTTAACTTATGTTTAACTTATCTGAATATGGACTGTCTATCACAGCACATTAAAACACATATTGGATTGTTTTCTAATCTCCTTACCTTATGTTCCAGCAAATGGTTTTGTGCACTATATAGATTGGAGATAAAAGCTAAACTAAAGTCTTACTGTGTTTATTTGTACACAGAGTCAAAATTTCAACAGGACAGTGAAATTGGTGTTCTAAACAATGAGAAAAGAAGACTTGAAGAAGTGCTGTACACAACACAGGTTCAAATTTTGCTGTAATAATTTATATGCTCTGGTGAAATGTAAAGTAAAAGGCAACCCGTAATCATTCATTCTGATTATTTTATTCTTTACTGTTTTCAGCAAAGACTGAATAAACTTGAGAAGGAGTTCAACAAAGGTATGAGTTATGCATAAGTACACCTAGTATATTATTTGTTTTCAGTCATTAAACATTTTTTTTTTTATCTTAGAAAAAAAGAGTACGTCTTCTCAAACCGATGCAGAGCCGCTAATTGACAAAGGTATGCATTGTTTAAAACTAGGGCTGCACGATATTGGGAAAAAATTACATTGCGATATTTTATTTTTCTGCGATATATATCGCGATATGAAAACAATTTCACCAGATGACTTGAATAGCTCTCTTTGGAAAGAATGAATCATCTGAATGACTGTGGTGATTTTGTAATGGAGTAAATCTGCATAGAAACTATTATAGTTAACTAATGTAGTTAACTAGAGTTTAATAAACGGAACCTTATTGTAAAGTGTTACCGATTTGTTATGTCTCGTGAGTTCAGTGTTGGACAGATCAGGGGTCTCATTTATAAAACTGTGCGTAGGATCCTTACTAAAAGTGTACGTGCGCCCGAAAGCCAAAAATAGCGTAGCAAAAAAAATATTTAGACTTATAAAACCGTGCGTACGCCAGAGCCTGCGCAGAATTCACTTTATAAATCCCAGTCAGCGGAAGATTGTGCGCACATGTGTCTCCTCCCCGTAATAACCATATATGGAGCTTACAAAGCCTAGTTTTACTATGCATGTTCTGATTTGCATATCATTTGCATATCATTATTCATTCACGTGATAACATGTCGGTAGGCCTAAGACATTAGGAAAATGTGAAATATGGATGTGCCGTCACATCACATTAATAAAAATCATTTAGTAGCCTAGCCTTGCCTTGTTTTTGAATAAATAAATCAAATAGTATAAAATACATTTCAGAGAAAGTTTTTCTCAATCTTTTCAACTGGCCAAATAGTATTTTTATTTGATTTATATTTTTAATGGAAACTGACAGACCTTTTTGTGCATTATTTGCACGAAACTATTTGATTGTTCTTAAACAATCTGCTATTATCATGATAAGCAATTATATCTGTAGTTAAAACATTAAAACACAGCATGCCAGAGGAAAAGTGTTCAAAAGCATTGCATCCACAACAAATATTTCTATTTATTGAATATAAAAATGTTATAACTTCTCAGTTATGATTTCATGTAGTTCAAGTGTTTAACTCCATTAATGAGAATGGCATAGGCCTATTTCATCTAAATGTTTATATCAGAAGTAAAACAGTCTAAATAATTATTTTATTTATTTAAACTGTTATTGTGAACATGCACTGTATTAATGATTAGGACTCATAATGAAGATTTACGGTTTTACTTCATCTGCCGTTAGATAGGCTATATAGTGCGTCAGTTTCACTAAACGGCCCAAAGCGCTCGCTCGACATTTAAGAAGGGATGGATATTTGCTTCAAGTGATAGGCTTGGTGAGTGAAATTATATTTGTATTATCTTTCTGTATGTATAATTTTCTTTAGATTTTCTGTCTAAAAGTGACCAAAAAGCCATTTAACTCCAGCTCACCGCTGCTCCATCTCCAAAACGTTCGTACGCATGGGTCAGAGTTTGCGTGCAGGTGCGCAAATTTTCCCGTCAAGTTTTTTTTTTATAAATCACAACTTATGCAAGGGAAGTGGCGTACGCCTCTTTCAGGACCTGTTTTGTGCGTACGCAACGGTTATAAATGAGGCCCCAGTTGTTTTAACCATTAATTAAAGTGAATCGGTTCAAAGGAGTCATTAGTTCGCGAATCGGAGGTGTCATTAACGGACCACGGCACACGTTGTGTGATTATCCCGGCAGTTAGGACATCGCACCAGATTTGTCTCAACACAGAAAACATTTCATCACTGGATAGAGTTTTTTTTGTTTTGTTTATTCAGGGTGTCCGCGGGTCCTTAAAAAGTCTTAAATTAGATTTTAAAAATGTAAGGCCATAAAAAGTCTTAAGTCTTATTTTTGCTTATGAAAGGTCTTAAATTTTCGATGGCAATTTGACTTAGACATATCTAAATGTTTTCCAAATTAAAACTATGTAATTAGCATACTTTTTTATTTATTATTCGTTCTTTGTGGATTTGCTCGTTCACGTGACATTTCGCGTCACATTCGCGCCAGCTTTACGTCTCATGCACGCGAAACAGCAGGAGAGAAGGAGAAGAAAGCTGGTTAATTTCAGTTCAATTGTAAGGTCATTCTTTATGTGCGTAGTGGTGTGCGATGTGTATTGTCTATTATGAGATTGTAATCATTGTTTTACTTTAACGTTAACTATGTATGAGGGCGCACTGCGAGATGACATCGCATTTGTCTCTCATGCTTGCTTTCACTGCGTGATGTGTCAGTCCAGTTATAGGTATGTTCCCTAATAGACGTATAAAGTTTTTGTATTTTATATATCATATGTTATCATACAGTATTACATCAGCAAGAGGGCTGTTTTCACGTGCACAATAGCAAATATGATATTTATTTTATATAACAGTTAAATTAACATTGTGAGTTACATTTTATAAACAATATTGTCAATATTGTTTGTTTTCCCTTTATTTCGCTGACGAGAATTTCAAAATGAAACCGTTGCAGAGTCTCAATGCAAAAGACAGCGATGATTTCTTGACTGAAATCCGCGTTTTGAACGAATCATTTTAACGATTCAATGAACAATCACTTGCACTTCCTGAATGAATCAGCCGTTTGAACAAATCGGTTGAATGAATGACTCCCTGAGACAGTGACTTGCCGCCGCCTACTGGCGGTTTAGTTTCACATTTAAAGTACCCTTTAATTAAAATGTTACAATTAGAAATTAGTTCATATTTAAATATTGAATTAAGAATTGAAAGAATTGAATATCTCATAGCTTTATTTATGCAATTGTAAATGGAGTGTAAATATATTAATGCCAGTTCTGATGCTCCTTCTCTGTCTCCTCTGCACTGCAAAGATGGATTTTGATTTAATGATTTAATTTAACTGGTAACAGTGGTATTGTGTTATTATTCTAATATAATTTAATTTGAATGTTAGAATTTGACATAAAAGGTGATGCATACCTCTAAGTTAAAAAAAAAAAGTCCATAATAGGTGAAAATGCCCCTGGAACTCAATTTAAGGTTGCAAATATTGCCCGTTAATAAAAAATGTTAATTTCTGTCACTGCTGTGAACTGACCACTGCATTGAATATGAAAAATATGAATATCTTCGTGAGTCAGCTGTCAACAACAGGCCTAAACCAGCCATGGTACCAGTACAAAAACACAATCAGTAAAATATCATCTAATTATTATCAACAAAACTTAGATAATATTGAGACATATTTTTGTCAATATTGCGCACCCCTAATGTAAGGTATTAATTTTGATTTCTTCAGGTCTTAAAAAGGTCTTAAAAAGCCTTAAATTTGACTTTAAAAAGTGTGCAGATACCCTGTATTAATGCCAGTTCTGATGCTGCTTCTGTGTCTCCTCTGCACTGCAAAGATGGATTTTGATTTAATTTAACTGGTAATAGTGGTATTGTGTTATTATTAGGGATGCACGATATATCGACCACATATCGATATCGGCCGATAAATTGTATTTTTTGATGTTATCGTTATCGGTCCGATAAGAAAATTGGGCCGATATATCAAAGCCTATAGATAATAGATTATTTACTTCAGTTGAGAGACGCGCGCTGTTCGCCATGATGGTTCTGAATGATTGGATTCACTTCAAAAAGGAAGATACAGTTCAGTGCAACATGTGCAGCACAAATCTGTCACATAGGCTTCATAACATTATAATAAAAACACGCCTGTAAAAGTATGTTGTGAATTCTTGTTCGCCAGTGTTTCAGCACGTTAAAGAGCGCGTTGAGGTGGAAAGAGCGCATATATGAAGTTAAGCCTTCATGACAAGCACAGTCAAGTTCTCTTGAGCATTCGCAGCATTCTGTGCCATTGTAAGTTGTAATATGTTTATGTTGTGTATATATATATCTGCTTAATCTAATATAGGATGCGTTTGGTTGAGTTAATGAACGATGCAGTAGAGCTTCATTGTACCGGTGATCATCTTTATCTTTAGCGTGCGCAGCTCAAACAGCAATGCACATTTATAACTATAATTGGGACTGTCATATACATGCCATTATAATGAGAACACTATTGTAATAAAACGTTGTGAATTCTCTGTTTAGTTGCCGTTTCAGCGCGTTGTTGTGGGAATAGCGCGTCCAGAACAGGGATATTACACATTATAGCACAAGTTCGATTGTGCATTCACATCATTTTGCGCAGATAAGTCGTAATATAAAGTTGATGTAATATAAATATCTGATTAATCTCACATATGATGCGTGTCGTTGATTTAAACACCCTGCTAGAAAAGTTCTTCAGGTTCCCGGTGCTCGTTCTCTTCAGCTCCAGCGCGCGCAGATTAAACAACAATGCAAAACATTAAAAGCTATGATTGGGACTGTCATACAATTATAATTTTATTCACTATTGTAATAAATTTGTAAATTCTTTGGGTTTGCATTCTTCAGCAACCGTCGAGTTGATTAACCTTCTAGCAAAGCGATTCGGTTTAACGTTCGTTCTCTTCAGCTTCAGCGCGCGCGCTCACACAGCAACAGTAACTAAGCTATTAAAGATGTTTACTATCACTGTAATATTAAAAATGTTTAATTTTTTTCAAAAACATTGCGTTATAATTAATAACTAACATTATTTTGTTCTCGTATAATTAATAACTAACATTATTTTGTTCTCGTATTATTTTCATCAACGATATGGTTTGATTAAAATATATTTTTCTTATTGTCCGTGCGGAGGCGATTCCATTTTATTGATCAATGCCACATGCATTTTGTTTCTTTATATGCAGCCCAATGTTATCCAATGACTTGTTTGCATTATTTATGTATTTTATTCTTTTTTAGGCAATAGATTTTTTGATAACACTTTACAATAAGGTCTCATTTGTTAATGCATTAACTACTAACAGAGAGCAATAGCCTGTGTTATTGTTAGTTAATAAAATATGTGTGTTCATGTTAGTTCACAGTGCATTGACTAATGTTAACAGATACAACTTTCTTAAAAATGTTTTTTAAAATTGTTGGTTCATGCTAACTAATGCTAACAAAATTAAACCTTATTATAAAGTGTTACCATTTTTTAATAAAGAAAGTTGTCCATATGAGTGTAAAATTAATTTTAAAAGTTAAGGAATCTTACACTGGTTCAAACTAGGCTATACTGTATTGTATATGTTTGTTTTATGTTTAAAGTGTTTGAGACAAGGCTTTTAATGCTGAGCATTTTGTTATACAGGCTATCAAAGTATATATTTTTTTTTATTTAGATTTATCGGCCAATATATCGGTTATCGGCTTTCAAATGTAAAGAATTATCGGTTATCGGTATCGGCCAAAATGTTCATATCGGTGCATCCCTAGTTATTATTCTAATATAATTTAATTGGAATGTTAGAATTTGACATAAAAGGTGATGCATACCTCTAAGTAAAAAAAAAAAAGTTCATATATGGGTGAAAATGCCCCTGGAACTCTGCAAATATTGCCCTTTAATAAAAAATGTTAATTTCTTTCACTGCTGTGAACTGACCATTGCATAGAATATGAAAAATATGAATATCTTCATGAGTCAGCTGTCAACAACAGGCCTAAACCAGCCATGGTACCAGTACACAAACACAATCAGTAAAATATCATCTAATTATCATCAACAAAACTTTGAAAATATTGAGACACATTTTTGTCAATATTGCGCACCTCTAATGTAAGGTATTTAGATTTCTTCAGGTCTTAAAAAGGTCTTAAAAAGCCTTAAATTTGACTTTAAAAAGTGTGCAGATACCCTGTTATTGAAAGTGTGGTTTGTCTGAATGTGTGGAACGCTTTTCAGAGAAGATTTTTTTTTTTAGCACAATTCACAACCAGCGGTAGTTTAGGAAAAAAATATATCCGAATGCTTCACGTAAAACTTCGTTCTTCCGACCTTTTACCATCACGCAAGTTCCAGTCTTCTTACGCTTGATGTTTAAACTGACAGGACTTAAAAACACATGCAAATGATAAACTTTCACTATATGATGGTTAAACTTAGCAATTAATCCGTGAATCGCAAGCGTTACGGGCCGGGGAGCTGCTGGCCCGTACTGATCATGAATCACGGATCAACTACGATCCCTAAGGCTAATTACATCGCACATCCTGCGATGTGACTATCGTGGATGCGCACATCGCGATATCGATGCTAAAACGATACATCGTGCAGCCCTATTTAAAACTGTCAGACTCTCCGTTGTTCTATTAAATGCTTGTATATTTAAAAGAAAACATCTGGATAGCACGGCAATTGATAATGTTTCCTTTTCAGGCAAAGTCAGAATGCTGCTGGAAGAACTCTGGCATTGCGTGGAAACTTCATCCCAAACACAAGAAAAATTGTTTATTGCTGGTAATTTTTGCGTTGATTAAGCAAAATTTTACCTTGCTGAAATGTATTCATTATCAAGTCACTAAGCTTAATCGTGATGAAGAGGCAATGCATATTTCTTTTACAGGAGAAGAGGCAGCACCCTTGAAAAGTCAACCTAAAAGAATACCTTCTCAATCACTGCTTAACAGTCCTTTAGGAAGACCGATTTCCCATCCATCTTCAGGGAATCCCAGTCCAGAAACTAAGTTGCAATTTTCAAAACGCTCCTCACCTAAATCACCTCCAGCTATCAATAGGCCTACATCATCACCTCAAAAACTGAAAAAGCAGAATAATGACCAACAGTTCAGTGCACCAAGTAGAAAGAGGAAAGGAAGTTCAGATGTGCTTGAACATGTGAACACTTGGACCGATGATGCCAATAGACCTTCAGTAAAGGAAATGACAGATGGAGATTTCTTACATGGAGATTACTGTATTGATTTGCAGGGCATTAAAGAGTGGTTCAAGCCTTTGCCCACAGCTTTATCACCTGTGCATAGCCCCTCAATAGAGCTGGTGAGTGAACATTTACATTTCAATTACATTGTAATGCTCAAGTGATTAAATTGCAGTGCCATTACTGTGATTTTTAGAGATGTGGACTTGAGTCTTGGTCTTTTAGCGAATATTAAAATATTTCTGACTTGAATTTGACTTTACTTCAAAATAACTATTTGTGACTTTGCTTGTAACAAATATTTCCTTCTAAACCTTTCTATTGAGATCAGTTTAGATATGTTGAGAAAGCATCAGATGTGCATTGCGAAGAATATATGAATATATATATATATATATATATATATATATATAAAATGAAGTTTCAAACCGACACCTACACAAGATTTAATTTCAGCCTACAGAAATTGTGCTGTAGAAATTCACAATACAAGTCATTTGTAATTGACTGAAATACTGACAAAAAACGTGTGAAGCATTGCATGTCATCTCAAATATTGTGGTATCCATGGAGATTCAACAATTATGTTGCCTAAGGCAGCGGTGTTCAATAGGTGAGGCGCGCCTCCCCTGGGGGGCGCCAAAGAGCCACAGGGGAGGCGCGACACGCGAAGAAAAAATAACTCTGTATGCAGCTCTATTAATATCGCAGGGCTTAAAGTATTCCGGCAACGCATGCGATACATGTTTGTATATGATCTCGCTCTTAGTCACGCAAATGCTTTTAAACCATTCATTCGCGACAAGACGAAAAGAGAACGTGCTGTCAGTGAATGTCTTCCTGACACTCACACAGACACACACACACACAGAAAGACGCGCGCCAGTATCGAGTTCTCTTTCGCGCTTGAACGAACAATAATCCACACGTTTATGGCAAAATGTCCGTTTTGTCGAGTATCCTCACAAGAACAGTCTTAAATAAGTTAAATAAAATCTTAAATGGAAGTAAAGAGTAGTGAGAGAATGAGATGCGGCAGATCTTAAAGTGATAGCGGCACTCATTCTCTCTGTCAGTAAAGTTAACCAAAGAACAAAGGGAACAGAGAAAATTACTCACTGCTCTTGACTAAATAGCGCTTGTAGCTTTAATAAGGATTAATCTGTATTTCATAATTTATGCAGTGCGAACTGTTTTATAACTTTATTCAATTTCTGTATATTTCATACTTGTTAGACAGGAAATGTAGCCTACAGGTAAATATGACATTTATTATGGGTTTAAGTGAGGATTGTTTTAAGTTAACTTAAATTAAAAGTTGTTATATTTTTTGAAGCCTAATAAATGTTTAAAATGTTTGGAAAAATAATTTTCATGGAGACATCAGTAGCTATATTAATATCAGTGATACTGGCCTTTATTCATAAAAAGATGCCATAAAAAAATTCAGACTCAGTACTTTAGCCCCCGATATCGGTAATTGTGTGTAAAGCGTGTATTAGCTTTAAAATGCATAGTTTCCTTGTCCCAAGTCAACAAAAGTCAGCATTAAGGGATGAGACGGGACCCATCAAAAAACGTAGGAAATATGATCCTGAGTAGTCGGGGTCCGAGGCTGCACCTCTGCCGCAGTGTGTGCGTGTGTGTGTGTGTGTGTGTGATCAGCAAGGAGGTGCTAGCAAATGATAGCATGAGACCATGCAAACTTCGGTGTCACATTGAAACTAAGCACACAAATTTAGTGAACAAGCCAGTTGAGTTTTTTGAGAGGAAGTGTGATGATTTGCAGTCACAAAAAAGCATAATACAGTTGTTTGGCACTATTAACATGAAGGCGACAGAAGCATCTTATCGTGTCACGTATAGCGAAGGCAGGCAAACCCCATAACATCGGCGAAACATTGCTACTCGTTGCAGTACACATGTTAAGCGTGTTTTGTTGACTTGTGGTTAGGCCTACTGATGTTCAGTGATTTTAAAAGTAGCCTCAATTAGGCCTGCATAAAGTTGGAAATTATTTGCTGTTGCAAAGAATAGTTTATGAATGCACTTTTAAAAAAGTTGTGGAAATAAAATGTCTTCAAATACAATATTAAAAAATATTTACATTTTATCAGTTTTTATTGAAACTCACCATTGCCTGCCTGGAACACACAAAAGATTTATTTACTGACATTTACTGCAGAGGCGTGTGTGGGTTAGGGCAGGCGGGCAGGATTTTGGGGAAGGGGGGGGGGGCTCGGCTGTCCTAACGCACTGTAAGGGGAGGCTCACATTCACCCAATTTGAAAACCCCTGGCCTAAGGCATTTAATTAGATCATTTAATACTGACTTGTAAAATGTAACCGTAATAAAATTCATGTATGACCAGTAGTGGTGAAGAGATGTAGTGTAACATTTTTCATTTGTTCTTTCAGGTCGATGTAAATGACGACCAACCAATGTCCGATACTGAACAGGAATATCAATCAGATAATGGAAAACCAGAAGCACTGTCAAGGTTACATAAAGATATTCTTCAAAACAACACAAAATTAGAACCTTCAGATGTTGACAATCAGAAGTCATTGCTAAAAGAAGTGGAAAAATCTTCTGTACTTTTGTCCCTAAACATTCAAGCAAGATCAGCTCTATCTGTTGATAATTTAGATCTTGAAAACACTTTGTCTTACAGCCAACACATGGAGGTAGAGAATATGTTTGAAGGAACGAATGGCTGTGAGGCCAACACTCAGAGTCAAACTGCAAAGTCAGGTATAGAAAATGGACACAGTGTGGAAAGATCCGTAGAAAGTGACACCATACAAACTGTGGTAGAACTTCAGCTGATGAATCCAAATGATTACCCAACAAAATTGGAGGATACAAAAATCGCTAATAATCTTAAAAATCTGTTGGGAAACTCAGATCCTCAGCAGGATATAAACTCTGAGCTAGTGCACAGCAATTCTATTGAATCTACAGAAAGCAAAACTTCTCAGGTACAGCCCAATGTGACATTGGAAAGTAATGTCAAGAGCGTTTCAACACTTGATGTGAACTATAGTAAGTTAGACAGTATTGACAGTAAGGAATCAAAGAGTTGTGTACCACTAGAAATGAAGGCTGTTGCAGATATATCAACTCATGACATTAAGAACAGACTGGCTGGCAAGGCTGACCAATCTGAATATAGTGCTGAGGATAATGTTTCAACACCTACAGAAGATCAGAAAAGTTTGGATGCAAGAGTAAATGGAGGTGCATGCCCTTTAAGACCCTCAGAGGCTGAAGAATCATCATCAGAAGATGAAGGATTTTTTGGTTTGAAGATAAAGGTTAGGGGTGTTCACACAAGTTCAGAAGGAAGAATCCCCTCAGAAGAATTGGATAATGTTCCTGGGAATATGCAGTCAGAAAATGACAAAACTGTTCAAAAGTTTCTGAGTCAAGAAAATAACCCTAAGGATACTGAAGAAAATGATTCGGCAATCTCAGGGAAAACATCAGTGCAAATGAATAATGAATCTCAACAGGCAGAGGAGATGTCAACTGATACCTGTAGCCCTTGTGTCAAAAATCTAGTCAGTAATGTTTATAACCACAAGGAAACATCAGGAGATTCTGCAGTAGATAGCCTTGAGGATACCAGCACAACATGCCAAGGTACTCTGGATGCAGAATATTCTACCTTTGAAAAAGGTGACCATATTTCCCTTGCTCCAGGTCTCCACACCCAAACTCATATTACACCAACCTCATGTTTATCTCTTGGAAGGGTTCGAACAGAGATGGGTCCACCCCTACCTCCAGTGGTTATGCCACTTACTGCTACTCCTCCAAGGTTTGGAAAACATAACACTCCTTTAAAGCCTACTTCAATATCCTCTGGATTACCAACAGATGGACCAATGTCTCCTAAGACAATACCTTCCGTGCCTGTTATTGATTCAGCTCTTCGGGATGCCTCAAAAATATCTCCGTGCTTGACCACTCCATCGCCGTCTTGTGGAGTTCCCTCCTCACCACTTCAGTTTGGATCAGCTACTCCAAAACATGCTGTTCCGGTCCCAGGAAGGCTCCCGTCATCTGCCTTATCCTCCTCCCCTCCAGCTGCTTCTCAGGAAAACTCTATGCAGATGCTGGATACTATGTATCCTGACCTCTCTGCACAAGCCCGCACATTAAACATACTCCGTGGGAACGTCAACCTGAACCGAGCTGGCAATGAGAATGGTACATCCCCTCCTTCTGTTAACCAGATATCAGGAAATAAAACAATCAGTTCTTCATCTACTGCCTTTACCAAAACAGAGCAGAAACCAAAAAAGACAGGTGTGAACATGCTTTTGCCAAAAAGTGCTAAAAGACTCAGACTTGATAACTGTTCACCTGCTCCTCCTGGTGTTGATTTTCCTGCAGAACAAGTAAAGGATCATCAAATGGTTATTAAAACAGAGTCCATCCAATTTCACCAAGAAATACAAAGCAGTCAGCAGATAATTGAGAAAAAGCCAGACAACAACACAATGGACAAAGATTGTAAAATCTTGGAAGCACTGGCCAAAGTTGGAATGTCCTGTTTTGATGTTTTGCCTGTTGTTAAGAGCCATGTGTTTCTTGGGAGAATATCTCAGGTGCCGATTTTGATTGATGAAGAAAAGGCTGTAATTGCTGAATTCTGTGAAAATCAGGTACGTGTTTATGCTTGGCACAAGTCAGATGTTTTTTTTAGGTAATGCAAATGTGTGCATTAATATCCTCAAAGATGCATTTTTTTTATTATTATTATTCTTTAGTTTTCAGCAGAAAAACTCATGTCTGCCATATTGACTAAACTAAAGACTGAGAGGAACATTCTGAGTCGTGAAAATATACAAGCTCTGTGTAGAGTCTACACCGGGATATGTCGCCAGATAGGGGACTATCAGAAAGCCCATGCCTTTGCATACAACATTCTCAAAGAGGGTGAGTTTACAGCAACTTTTCCCATTATATCTTTATGGTATGTTTATTAAACATGTATCGTTTTAGTTGTTTAGCCTTTTTTAGTCAGGGTTTCTCAACTCTAGCCCTCGAGGTCCATTTTCCTGCAGAGTAAGGAAAATCACTAACTCGCCTTCGCATCATTTTTTTGTAACCCTGACAACCTTTATTATCGTTGGAGCAAATCTCTGCAGGAAAATGAACCGTGAGGGCCAGATTTGAGAATCCCTGCTTTAAGTGTTGGTATTATTAAATGAAAGTAGACTTTCAGAGACATGGCATGTCTCCTATTTTAAGTTGTTGATTCAATCCGGATTCTTCACTCACAGATTTTCCTGATGCCTCCAAGCTAATTTTGTTCATGGTCACAACATGGCCAAGTGTGCTTTTCCATGAGACCTCCTTGTGCAAGGCCATTCATACAGTGGCCAAGCTTAAATCAGAAGAAGAAAATTTGGATTACCTAACTAAATATCTACACTGGGATAAGGTATGGTTCATTGCCCTTTCTTTTGCTTACAGTCTGTGATGGCTGGCGCAAACAAATACCATGATTCATTCTATTACCAATAATTATTATTGCAAAGCCAATAGATTCTGTAATTTCCTTCCTGACCCTGCTATTTGTCCTCTGGACATCATATGTATAAAGAGAGGGCACAGAACAGTTTAATTTTGTATGCTTTAATTCAATGCATAAAAACGTACAGTTTAAATCATTTAATTATCTTGCAGTTTAACAGTTGTCCCTAATATTTCTTAGAGTCCTCCTGATGACATCCAAGAATTGATCAGCAACACATTGAAGGCACTTCAAGAAGACAAAGCTTTGACATTCCAGAAGCATGATCGTCATGGTCACGACCTTTGCCCAACTGCTTGGGAATATATATATACCTTGGATCTCTTGTGTACACACATGGAGTGGAAGTGGACGCATGATTATGTTATTGGGTATATTTATTTACCAAGTACAGAATGTTAAATAATTTAAAAGAATGGATAATAAATATAATAAAAATAATATAGAATTGATAATTGATATATTTCTCATGACTTTTTTTTTTTTTTCAACAGCAAAGAGCTATGGCCCGTAATGAACACTTGGGTGACACAGTCAAGGCTTCAGCAATCCCCAGTCCGTGATGTTTCTGTAGCAGCTGTTCTGCGATTGATCGGTAAGTTGTTTTATTTGCATGAAGTGATTAATACTGAAAGTATTTAGTTTATTCAAAGTAACATTAAATTAAAGTTTTTTTTGTTTTGTTTAAATTATTCGTTTATTTTAATATTAAATTAAAATGTTAAAATAATTAAATCTATAAAATTTATGGTAACACTTAGGGATGGGCGATATATTATCGTTTGCGATATACCGGTAAAATTTTTCCTCACGATAAGAATTAGTCTTCCCACGATAATAACGATAAAGCCTAGTTGATGACGGGACCCATTCGCAGCTCACGCCCATGGCGGAAGGCGGACGTGAAGCTGAGGTGAAGTTTATCGCTAAACAAGTAATGGTGTGTTCACACCGAACGCGAATTTAATTATTTGCGCGAGTAGATTACATGCAAAGTCAATGCAAAGATACAAATAGAAGCATCATTAGCGCCGGGCGTCGCGAAATGGGGCGACGCGTTTGCTGCGAACGTCTTCCGCGCAAGTTGAAAAATTTGAACTCGAGCGAATGTTCAAGCGTCTAACTAGACGCGTATTTGACGCTCTATTCGCGTTCGGTGTGAACACACCATTACTACCTCTACAATCTGGAACTGGTACACACAGATAGATTTTCACCCGCCCATCTCGCGGAACACTGACTGAGCGCTTGAGAGTTTCGCTCTCCGTCAAGTGATCCGTAAAGCCCACTATATCAGTTCATCTCAATGAATACACAGTGTATTTGACGCGCAGTAAACACTAGTGTGAGACGCACGACTTGCTGTCACTTTGCTGAGAGCGCTCAGTGTTTCTCACATACTCAATGAGCGAGAGAGTTTAACATACCACGCAGAATTGAAGTTTAGCCTACATGACGTCTACATGTAAATGATATTATTTGTTGTATTTTCCTGTAAAAATAATGGAGTTCATTTGGAATTATTCAGCTTTTATGAGCAAGCAGAAACTAATGCGCAAACGCAGACGTGATAATATTCATGAACCCAGCAGCTCATCAATCCTTAGTGCGGTTTATATTGTTATTAGTATCAGAATTCGTAGTAGTATTAGTAGCTATAACTATTCGTTGTTAGTTTCTTTACATTTCAAACTTGTAAATGATTTGAACTGTGATGTTATTCAGTATAGTTGCACTATTTAAACATTATCTGCACTTTTACAGAAAGAAACGTATACAGTATATGCAACTTTTCCATTTCTGCAAGGGATGGTGTTTGGATTTGTACTGTTTTTTAAATTATTTAATGTATGGTAATTGGTATTTTATAGGAGCCTATTTGATGAAGGGTACATTTTACTTTGCATGCAGCCATCACTTGTAGCCAAAAACAGTGGTGAATATGGTATTATATTTATATCGTCATTGATATCGTTATCGCAATAAATGCCAGAAAATATCGTGATATATTTTTAAGTCCATATCGCCCATCCCTATTAACACTTTATTTTGATGATCCCTTTTGAACTTTCTGCTATGTAAAGTTAACTGTTATGTAAAGTTAAGTAACCTGAGTATTAGTAGACTCCTTAATATCTGCTAACTCTTTATTGTAATGGTGCCACAACAGACATTCTACTGACTATAAGAAAACTTTACAACTACATGTCAACTTAATCTAACCCTACCAGTCTACTAATACTCTACTAACACTCTGAGAGTTAGTAGACATGTAGGGGTTACTTATAGGCAACAGAATGTGTTAAAGGGACAATCAAAATAAAGTGAAACTAGTTTAATTATTAAACATAATATTTAATAGTATTTCATTAATAATATATTTCATTCTACTTTATAGGTCTTTAATGATTAGTATCATTAACTTTTTGGGGGCTTGATGGTGCTTTTTATAACAGCACTACAAGTCAAAATGTCATTAACAATAGCATAAAGTCTCACAAATCATATAAACACAGCCTTTTAAAAGATTTGTATTACCAAGTTGGTTTCCTTTTTATTATCAGTGTTTTTTTCCCCCCTTGCATTTTTCCAGGACGACTTGGTCAGTTAGGAATGAAGCAGATGCTATGCAAATCAGTCCAAAACGTTGCAAAAGCTATAAACCTTTTTGGAAAACATGGCATTACAGAAGGTACTACACATCTACTCATGAAGCACAACAGTAATAGCAAATTAAAGATATTTTAGTAAAAAAATAAAATGGCTTGCCTTAGTTTTTATATCTTTTAAAGTTGTATAACCGTTAGGGTTATAAGTTCTAACACCTCAATACAACCATTCGTTTTACGATTGTAGGTGTGCCCAAGGAGGTGCAGTTGTCTGCTGTCTATGCCATTTATGACCTGGCACCCTGCAACCCCAAAGATTCTCTGGAGGCTCTGGCATCATGGCGAAGTGAAACCACACAGTCAGTACCCGCTGCGGTGACCAGCTGCATCACTCAGATTGGCTCCCTTTGTCGTCAGATTAAATCCTGAGACAAATTTTTTTTATGCTGTTTTTGTGCATTCTTTTTTTTTTAAACAACCCCCAAGCTGTGACTGTGCTCTGGTTTTGCTCTGTGACAGAATGTTTGCTCATTGGCTACAGAAAAACACAGAAATCATGCCATTGTTGTACATTTGTGTATATTATGTATGTAGATTAAAGATATTATGTTTATACCATAAAGAGCATTTGTATTTAACTTGAAAATGTGTTTTTGACTTTGTTGTTTTGTCATCATTAATATACAGAAATTGAAAGATTGAATGGTTCTTTTGTTTTATTGTGGCAAGTGCTTTTGTCCTGATCTGATTAGACACTTGAGACCGTGGTTCCTTATGTAATGTAGCCCCTTTCTTCCCATTTTAGTTCTGATCATTTTCATGGCAAGTTTTGATTAAAAAAAAAAGCTAATAGAACCTTTATTAAAATTTCAGTGAGTCTGGGGATGCTTTGTTTTACAGACTCTAGTGACGGACAAAGAAACTCATCCATGTTATCTTTCAGACTCGACTTACACTTTTATCTGCAATATATTGGGAGTAATAAGCTGTGGTGGTTATCACTCAGACTTAACAATACATTTGGAATGATCTATCTTTGTAAGACATTTCTTTAAAGCCACTATCATATTGGCTACTTTGAATCTCCCCACTGGAAACTCCGAATTCATGGTGGAGGCTGAACCACAATTTTTCCTTTGTTCTCTTAATTTTATTATGCTATGCTGCTTAAATTTCATTGATACTTGTGAACACAATTACCATTACCTTTTATAACCGTAAAATTAAGACTATATGTGCTAAGCTCTGTGACAAAATATTATGGCAAAATCACATTTAAATACCAAACCAAAGATAACAATTTTAGGATTTTAAGTAATTCATTAAAATGCAAACCTAAATGCTTGCATTACATTTCCATACGGTTGGATAAATGGGTGGGGAAATGGAAGGGGGTGTGTTCGTGGCTCTTCTAGAAAGAGTTTAAAATCCCAGAGACATGCGCACTCGACTCGAGATTTCCTGTGCGCCATATTGGAATGCTCTGGATTCAACAGTTCGCTGAGAAACTGTTCACGTAGAGGAACTATCTCGGTTTATTCAGCCTTTCCCGGGATTTTTAAACTTCTACTCAGCGGCTCACACATTCACGTGAGTCTTGTAGCTCTTGAGGGCGCCTGTCTGCCCTTATGCGAGAGAGTGTTTGGGAGATTTGTAACGGTAAAGTTAGATGGATCCTCGGGTGGCTTGGATTCAGCCCGAACAGAAAGGACCTGCCAACGCTTTATGGATGCGCGTATGGGAAACCTCGCAAAGGCGAAACCACTGTCACCCGCTGCGGGTGAACACACCTGCGTTGGCAGCCGGTTTCATGAAGCAGTTAACGCTGGTTCCCACCAACACAGTTTTAAAACCTATTAACAATTTTACCAAACAGCCTTGCAATGATGGTGGTGCCATGAGATCTCCATACGCATGTTCTGGTCCTGCACCTCTTTATGTCACCCCTGTCGAGGTCAACGGTTGTGATTCTTTATCACCTCTATCTTCAGCGGATTCCGAAAGTGACAGTCCGACATCAGATTCATCATCTACTACTGGTGACGGTATGAGCTCAAATCCAGCCAGAATTCACTTTAACTTCACTGAACATATGCACAATGTCAATAATTGTTTACAACAACATCATTATCAGCGGCTACAGACTCAAATAAGGATGGACAACCAGCTTAAACACCATGCAGAACGAAAGAGACATGGCAATAAAGCGAGCACATATGTAATGAACCACTTTCTGTCCCACTCTAATGACAGTTATTTAAGTGGGACCCCATGGGCAACCAGAAGATACAGTCTAGGTATTAATGGGTAAGAGTACTTTCAATAATATTAGGTGACACTTTTCACTGTAGTTTTTTTTGCTTCTAACTTTGCTTAGTATTAGTAGGTTGATTAGTGATGTCAGTTAGTTGTGATTCGGCCTTGTATTGGCGTGTTGGTAGGAAAAAGGGACTAGGGTACTTGCTGCTGTTTAGATGTCTATAATAACTGCTGAGCCAGATCGGCATTTTGTTTGAAATACTATAAACCAGAAGTGAAATGCAACCAACTAACATTTTGTCAGTGGTGTTAACTGAACCCACAAATCCAAAGCAATGTGACAAACTGATGAGCCAGAGCCAAGCTTGAAACAAGCTTAAAGTCCATAAGTTTGGAACTGAATGCGTTTATAAGCATATACATATTACAAGGAAAACTATGATCAACTAATATATTTGCCATTGATGCAGATGTATAGTTCATCACTTTTGAAATTTACACTACTGAAATATCTTTTGATTCTATATTTAGAGGGTCACAGGGCTTATACAGTGATAATATGAATAATTTTTCCCCTCACATAACCACAGTTGCATTACCTTTCTTTCACAACCCACAATGGTTTTGGTACTAACATGAACTAACAATGAACAACCAGATTTTTATTAACTAACATTAATAAAGATTCATAAATACGGTAAAAAAAAAAAATATATATATGTATTGCTCATTGTTAGTTTGTGTTAGTTAATACATTAACTAATGTTAACAAATGAGACCTTATTGTAAAGTGTTACCGAAATGGATAATTCAAAAATGAAAACTGTGATTTTATTTTTTACTTTTGTAGAATGTCCTGTTCACTCTTTCCATATTCTTGATATCCACCCTAGCTCTCGATGTGAGCTTTTGGATTCCTAAACGGTGCGCTCTTTTGAGTTCGCTTTTTTCCACAATATTAATTTATTCCAGTGCACACAAATGTAAACTTTACTTAGGAAAAATTGTCCTCATAATTAAAAGATGTTCAAACCCAAGCTGTCAAACTGATGTCATTCAAGAGATGAAGCAAATTTTCTGATTTTGATTAAATATTACAAATTAAGCATGAAGACCACAAGTGTGTGCACAACTTTTGTTTTCTTGATGTAACACATTTTCAATATTGTTCAATAATGAAACGATTATCCGTTTTCTCTGCGAAAACCTCAAAAACGCGAACCCGCGAATTTTGGTGTGTATATGTAACCCATGGGACAGTTATTTCTGCACTAATGCAGTATATATTAACATAAGAGTTATGTTCTGAGATTTTACCTGGTGTCTGTTAATACAGCTCCAGTTTCATGTTATTCATATCATATGTCTTCAATTGGAAGCAAGTTGTTGTAAGGATTGTGATGTTTGTCTTCCCCAGCCTGCATGAGGAGATTGTGGATTTTTATCATTTCATGTCCCCACGCTCAGAAGAGGAAGCAATGAGGAGAGATGTTGTCAATCGTATTGAAGCTGTAATCAAAAATCTGTGGCCTACAGCAAAGGTGAGTCCAGCACAGAGAGAACATGTTGCTGTTAGACATTGACGGGGGGAAAAAAAAAGTATTCATGCATTTACTTTACCCCATGCGGCTCTGACATTCTGGCAAAGAATCCATCTTCAAGGCAACTAACAGAGACAGTAGATGGCAAACACAAAGATTCATTAAAGGTCTAAAAAAAAATAAGACTTGAGGTCCTCTTCTGTTCAGATATTTAGGTAACCCCTACCTAAGAAAACTAAGTCATCGAAGTATGCTAGGAGAGGTGACCAGGTTTCAAAAAATTTGGACCACCAAAATGGACCATAAATTTGCTCTTTTAAAACTGAATGTAATGCATCAATTCCTCAATCCAAATACAATGTTTTGGGGAGTCAGCCCTTTTTCAGTGAAGAATTAAACGTTTCGCCAACAGCATGGTTAAGGCGATTACGTCATTCCTTCCTTAAGTACAATACTCTCAGGTGGTCTAGTACAGAAGACCTACAAGTTCATCTTAAGATCTTAAGAAGGAGAGGTGACATTCAGTCTTTGCAATCTTTGACAGACACTCAAAAGAAAATCAGTGTAAACTGCACATACTAGTCGATTGCCAGGTCTTTTTAAAGTGCCATTTTATCTTTCAGGTAGAAATATTTGGCAGCTTCAGTACAGGACTTTATCTTCCTACCAGGTATTGTATATGATTGTTTACATGTTTGAACTTGCAGTGATAATGCAATTAAGAACAAAAATCACACAATAACAATAAAATAATTCCATTTATGTAGTGATATTGACCTGGTGGTGTTTGGAAAATGGGAACAAGCACCCCTGCAGCAGCTGGACCAGGCACTCCGGCAGAACAACGTTGCTGAGCCCTTCTCCATCAAACTACTTGACAAGGCTACGGTTAGTAATTATCACCCTTGTTGTTCTGTAGTCCTTGCATCTTTATAGAAGTACCTTTTTTCTTTTAGTAGTAGTATAGAAGTACCTTTTTTCTTTTAGTAGTAGTAAGGTTGTTGAGTTCAGACTGTCAGACTATTAAATGTATGTATTGTACTGCATAGTTGTGCCTGAGTCTTTGCAGCTGCTTTATTTTAACTTTAAGACTAGGGAGGAATTTTGAGTTCTGAAAGTTAAAGTATCAAAATTTGTTGTCGTGTAGTATGTCAACTACTTGCATTTTTGATTTATATCAACCATTTTAAAATCTTTTATGAAGTTAAACAACAAATTAATGAACATGTAAGCAAGTGGGGGATGTGAATGTGATTATGATTGTGAATGACAATTCAAGTGCAGATTCTGTACAGAGCTACATATTAGTTTCATAATTGCACTTAGACAGAATTTACACACTTGCAATCAGGGCTGCTATTGATTTGAAAGTACATCCTTTTTTTTTTTCTTTTCTTTTTTTTTTTTTTTTGGGTTTGCTGGTGGTCTTCTTTCCAGAAACTAAGAGGCATCAATCTAGTAATCAGTCTTTTTCTGTACAGGTACCAATAATTAAACTGACTGACAGAGAGACAGATGTGAAGGTAGACATCAGCTTTAATGTTGAAACTGGTGTCAAAGCAGCTCGGTTTATCAAGGATAACCTTAAGGTGAGAGCTTGCTTTAATTAATGTAAATGAGCATGTTGAGCCCAAATTAAGTGCTTGATTTGGTGCTGTTGAACTGAAAACATATAGCCACTGAATCTTGTGTTAAGAATTGATTTCAGCCATATATGAAAATATAAATATTTCTGAGTGAACACACTATGTGCTGCTATTCTTTAATTTCCTCTTTTTTTAAATACAGAAATACTCAGTGTTGCCATACCTGATCTTTGTGCTGAAGCAGTTTCTGCTCCAGAGAGATTTGAACGAGGTGTTTACGGGTGGTATCAGTTCCTACAGCCTCATTTTAATGGCCATCAGCTTCTTGCAGGTGAGGCACCAAGAAGAGTTGCCCGGTATCTTCGTGTTGTGCTTTTTTGCATGCCGTTTTCCAGCCGGTGTTACTCTCCTACTAATTTATACCATTTATCCTCATTTTGCATTGAGCCATTTGACCGTGATATTATAATGGTATTTATCCCTTGGGAACCTTGACGCTCATGATTGATCAGATATTTAAAACAAATGATTGATTTGGTCATTTAATTGTTACTATAAACAGAAATTGTCTTTTGTTTGTTTCAGCTCCATCCCAGAATAGACTGCAGAGCTTCTAATATTAATTTGGGCATCCTGCTCATCGAATTCTTCGAATTGTATGGACGGCACTTTAATTATCTGAAAACAGGCATCCGTGTGAAGGATGGAGGAGCGTATCTGGCCAAAGAGGAGATCATGAAGGTCATGGAGAATACATACAGACCCTCAATGCTCTGCATTGAGGACCCAAACTTACCAGGTATGAAGGCAAACCACCATAGATCAACCAGTTTTATCCCCTTGCAATGAAGGAAACTAGTCAGTCAAATTGATTGACTTTGATTTATTCTTGATGTTCTATCTATATGTCACAATCAAAACTGAAAGTGGCACGGAGTACAGCTACAGAATGGCCAAAAAGAAGCATGGTTTGAAAAGATGTGTTAATACAAATTGAATTGAAATGTAACTAACCTTAAGCATTTGAACAAATGATTCTCTGTTTGTTAGGAAATGATGTCGGCCGGAGCTCTTACGGTGCCATGCAGGTGAAGGAGGTGTTTAACTATGCATACCTCATCTTGAGTCACGCTGTATCTCCACTATCCCGCTCCTACCCCAACAGAAATATGGAAAGGTTAGTCCCAGATGAGTCCACAACTATTGTTTTTAAATTATTACAGCCACAACCATTTCTGTGCTGCTTGAATATTTTTAGCCAATGACATTTTAAAGACTTAAAGGGTTAGTTCACCCAACAAAAGGAATATGCCATGATTAACTCACCCTCATGCTGTTTTAATACTTGCATTCATCTTCAGAACTAAAATGAAGATATTTTGAATGAAACCTGAGATTTCTGTCCCTCCATAAGTCCATTTTACCAAAACCTAGGTGCTTGATATTTCATAAAGAGATCTTAATAAAATAAGAGAATAAAATGGTTTAATCCAAGTCTTCTGAAGACGCTTAATGATTTAATTGAGCCGTTTATTCACATATGAGCATTGAATAACATATTTGATGTGCTCACTGCTCTATGTGCGTTAAACACAGAAGCTTCCGTTTACAATATTTGGCATGTGCATCATTTGGGTTTGGAAAAACATGAGAGAGTAATTGATGAAAAAGAATTAACTATCCCTTTCACTTGTTTAGAATGAGGATAGTAAAATTTCACAGCATGTTAACAATGTAAAATGACTCCTTTTCATTTTTATGGCTAAACAGTGGAGTAAGAATTTATTTGTGTTATAATTTTTAGCAATTTAATGTAAATATTTATATTGTCCTGCAATGTGACTGTCCTAATTATCATGAAATGCATCAAAATGAATGTTATGGATATTGAGCTCATTTAAATATTTGCATGATCTCATTGGGGTCTGCGTGGTCATGAATTTACAACTGTACATAAATTGCATACATTTAGTCAACATTTGTTTATATTGTTTTACTTAATAATAATAATAATAATAATAATATTTTATATTTTTATATTTATGTGGAACTACCATGTTCGTTCATTCATTCAGTCATGTCACTCTGCTACATTATGCTTAATGCAAAAATGATTTCCATTGCTATTATTTAGGATAAGAATTATTACTATAATATTGTACTATATATACAGTAACTACCAATGTTGTTCAATATTTTATTTCCCTCCACAAATTAGTTTTTGTTTCTTTAACATGATGAACTTTTCCGTGCATTAAAATCTGTCAGCCTCATTTTGTTGGAGAAATAATTTTACACTTTCTATCTTAAGCACATTGGGACGTATCATTAAAGTGACCCAGGGAGTAATTAGCTACAGGGAGTGGATCATTCAGCAGTGCAGGAACAGACACAATGCCAAGATGATTGACATTAAAAGTAAGTCATTTGATCACAAATGTTTTGTGGAATTTTTTTTTTTTTTTAAATGCTTTGAGGATGAAGGCCAAGTTAATTTTGACAATGTTTCTGGTCATTTTAGTCCAGAATGTTGTAGACTTGGAGAAGACCTCAAGTGAGAAGCAGCAGAGAGACTCCTCATCACCACTCAGGGCTGCTTCACCTGTGTCCCTGTCTAGCCATCAACAGCACTCTTCATCATCTTCATCTGTGTCCTCACTGTCTGGGAGTGACATTGTAAGTTCCTGGTGTAGTTTCTTGAAGAGAACTCATTAAAGGCACATGTCAGCACACTTCTACATTAAATCCAATAAGTCAACCCATACAAAACCATTAAAGAGATCGTTTACCCCAATGACATTTCTGTCATCAATTACTCGCCCTCAAGTTGTTCCAAACATGTATACATTTTCTTTCTTCTGCTGAACACAAACAAAGCTATTTTGAAGAATGTTTATAACCAAACAGTTGATGGATCCCATTGACTTCCATAGTATTTTTTTTTTTTTTTTCATACTATGGAAGTCAACGGGGCCCATCAACGGTTTGGTTACCCATTTTCTTCCATATATCTTCTTTTTTGTTCAGAAAGAAATTCATTCAGGTTTGGAACAACTTGAGGATGAGTAAATGACATTTTTGGGTCAACTAACCCTTTAAGTTTGCTGTCATTACGTTGACCTTGTAATTTAATACATTTTACATCTGTCATTTGAGGTTGTCTTTTCTTTATCTCTCTCTCTTCATCTCTTTCTCTCCCAGGATTCTGACACACCGTGCAAAGCTTCAGTTCTTCATGAATTCTTTCCAATGTCCTGCATGACTGATACCAATCAGAAACCACAGAGAAAAGCAAACGCATCTGTAACTTTTCTGCACTCTGGAGGTCAGGTAAGGCCAACATTCTTCTGATTTTTATTTCATTTGCCCAGTCATTAGAGAATGAGTCGATGGCTGCGCCCGAAAGCTTAGGCAGCTGACTTGATGCCTCGCTGCCCTATCAGGGAATGACTTTGCAGGTAGCTTTTGCGCACAAAGGCACCTCACGAAACTGATATCCCCCACTGCTGTGCATTCTGTCCATAGTCAAAGGCAGCGAAAGATACATCTATGCTGCCTTTATCTATCAAATGAAGGGATCTTAATAGACAGAATGTGGCATGACAATTGGATTTGGACATGTCTTGTTGCCTTCCTACCTCCTCATCTTGCCTGTGGAGGCAGCATTTTTCAGCTCTCGGATGCAGCCAATATGTCTCTCAGCAACTCGACTCTCATCATCCACCATGGTTTTAAAAGAACTGCTCTTTTTATTTGGGAGTCGTCTACATTTTAAGCGGTGGCAGAACGGGTTATTTATTTGAGCATCTTCCTCCTTTAACGGCCATTCAAAGGAATCCTTATGTTCTGACAAAATTAATTTTTGCTTGTTTTAAGTTGGCCTGTGGAATTCCAGTTGTGGTTGTATTTACCCATGCACTGTTTTGTATTCTCTCCTCCTGTTTCAGTCACACCCATTACAGTGTATGGATGGTTTGACTCATATGAATGGAGTACTCCATTTGTCTCCTGTTTACTCCAGCTCAATACCCAGCCAGAGTCACTACACTAATGTAAGGGATAAGTGTGATCATATTAAATTCCTAGATCATATAAATGTTTTGGGTATTTGCTTGTTTGCATGGGTTTTAACCTACTTGTTTTCTGTCTTTTTTTTTTTTTTTTTTTCAAAATGTCTTCAATTTTGGAACCTGACCCAAACAAACTGCTGCTATTTAGTTACAGACTGAGTGATGTAGAGTTTGATGTTGTTTTCAGTCCTTAACAGATTGTTAATGCATTAAAAGTTTGCAGTTAAATCTATTTTCTGTAATAGTAAAGTTACATTGAATCTATTGACCGTCCTAGTTTCATTTATATCAGTAAACTTAGGTTGTTTGTGTTGCCTGAAGTATTGATAAATGCTTACTGCTGGCTGGCATCATACTTAAAATACTTGTATGTATTGTTTCAGAATGGCCAGAGGTTCAAGGGGCCTCCACACACAAATTGTTTAGAGCGTAACATCGTGCATGTTCCCAGAGGACATTATCCTCAGTATGGCCGTAACAGCTGGCGTCGGCGTCGAAGGGACACTGTTCCCATGAGCCTCTGCAGATAGTGCCAACCACTTGTCTACCACTTCTGCCCAAGACAAAGAATGTGGGCCACAGACCTTTGTTTTCCTAGGTCAAAGGTAACACTTCTGTTTAAGATGGGCACCGTCTGAAATTGCCCTTTGATTTGTTTTGTCTAGTGCTCTTCCTGTGACTACACATTTAAATGTTCCTGTTTTCATTTGTACATATTCCTACTTACTTTTTGTTTTCTTCGTATGACAGTGTCTGATGCCTTTTTTTGTTTACTGATGCTTTAATTTTTCATCTATTGTTATTGCTTTTCAGAATATTTTTGATAACAGAAATCTTGTTGCGGTACCGCTAGGCTGTGATTGCTTTTGTACTGTAAATCTTTACGTAATATACTATCTTTGTGCAATATTTTTATTTTATTTTAGTTCAATTTTAATTTTCTTAAATTGACGTTACACTATGGATTACTTTTTATGTACATATTATTTTATCATGTTCAAATCCATATCACAACCAGTTTTATTGTTGGGATTGTGGTTTTGTGCATGTTAAAATCTTGTGTGTACTACATATTACTTGCTATCGGCTGGCCTTTCAGGCATGCACTTAAGTTTGTAACTTAACATTTGCTCTGTATCAAAATCATCTCCCTCTCAGACTTGTAAACTGCCATCCATGTTGCGTGTAATTTATTTAACACTTTAGAAGTATCCGGTGAATTACTTGAATATCTTGATTAACCAATTAGTATTTTCTGTTGATCTCCTGATTGAGGACATACTATTTTTCTACAATTTAAAGGGTTTTTAATCAGTTCCATATTGTCTTGCATTCCCCCACCCCCCACCCTCAGATGCATGTAATGATCAAAATGTTGTCGTGTTGGTCTTTCTATTTTACCACAAGATGGCGAATCTGCATCCACCTAGTATATATATATATTTTTTTTTTATTTTTTTTTTTATTGCCATGAAGCTCACAATGCTTGTACAAAACATTTCATACAAAAATATTTTTGTTCCATATCACCTTTTGCCAAGAATTGGCACTTCATACATTCTCGCATGAAAACCTGATTATAGTTTCTAAGGCCTCCCTGATTCAAACGGATTCCATTTTGACTGTTTTCAGTATGGTCCCGAAAGCCAACTCTTAATTTCACTAGACGTTCTGAGAACGCTGAAGGTTTGATCACCAGAGAGGCTTTTTTGTTACAAATGTCTTGAAAGTGGAGAGTTTTGTGCCAATGCAGTGATTAAAATCAAGAAATGAAACCCTAAAGGATCTACAAAGAAAGTCCTCTCACCTTAATGCAGGTGATGTTTGAATGTAATGTATGATGTCTTAAGCTTAAGACTTCTTTTTTCCAATATACATTTTTATATGTATGTTTTGTACTCAAGTTATTTTTTAAATAAACATCTTAAACAGCTGCTGTTCTTTATGCCCCTTTTCTGATTTTATTAGATTTTTCTTTGTACATTATCTTTTGAGGCCTCTTTTCAGTCCAAGCATGAGCAGAACACGTTTTTTTGCCCATATTAACTGGTTACACATTTTTACACTGTCAATGTACAGTGGTCAACATTTGAAGTGGATCAAAACCTTTCATCAAAGTTATGCATGAATTTTGAACAATGCCCATTCTTGTCTTAGGACAACTTTTTTGATCAACTTCAAATGTTGATTTCTGTAGTACTGTGACATTGCATTGCAATAGTGTGGTACCCCCCCCCCCCCCCAGCTGTTTCTATCTTATATCTCAGGACAGTTACATGAAGTTGTCTGTCATTGTCTTCCCTGAAGATAACGACACTATTTTTTGTTATGTGACCATGTTTAGGACCTGCCCATCAATTGATTTAGCTCATTTAGCAATTCCAGCCAACAAAGGACATATTTATTAATTTAAAGATGTTTTACTGTATGTAACTTAATTTTTCATGTATTTTTAGAGTAACTATGAGAGGGGTGCCCTTATTTTCTTTGAGTACCTTCCCCAAAAAGATCTGTGCACGGCCCTGTCCATTATACACATTTGCCTGTGATTGGGAAACAATAATACTTGAAAAAAGTATTAAGCAGGTTTTAAACTAAATAAATGATCAATTCTTTGCTCAGCAAGTTAAATACATTTTGTGCCACAGCGCACACACATTCACACTCACTCACTCACATTCTTGTACATTCTCTTTGCGAGGACATTCATTTCACAATGCAATCTCTAGCTCCTAACCATACCCATCACAACTAACTGCCTAACTCAAACCCTTATCCTAAACCAACCCTTAACCTAAGTAAAACCTTACCTCTAAAACCAAGTCTTGACCCTCAAACAGGCCTTTAAACGGATCTCAGGAAGTGAGGACCGGCCCAAATGTCCTCACTTTACTCTGTTTTCACTCTGGTGGTCTAAAACTCAAACCGGTCCTCACAAAGATAGTTGTACAAGTACACACACATACACCGAGTATATATGTATGTATATACGTCAAGATCAGTCCTATTGCATTCCAGAAAAAATAATATATGATATGTTTTTCTGATCAGAGATGTTTTGGACATTAAACTTTATGAAGTGGATGTAGATTTTTTTGTTTCTGGATCAGGAAAAAGCCTTGACTTTTTGTTTTAAACAATGCATGCTTTTGGCTTTTGAAAGGTTTTTATTTAATTGATGGTGGTTTAAGTCAACCAATAAGAATATGGAAGGGTATTAGACAGGAGTGTCCACCGTCAGGTCAGTTATATGCTTTAGCGGGGAACCACTGTTGTGTCTATTAAGAAAAGGTCTATCCGGCTTAAGGGTTGGTGATGATACTCGTTCTTTTAAGCTGATTGCGTATGCAGATGACATTACTGTAATTGTAAAAGAAAAAAAACACACTGATATTATTAATTACAGTATTGGATTGTATGAGAGAGAGCATCATCTGAAAAACTCAAATAGGGTAGAACCGAAGCATTTTGGTTTAATGATAAAACAAAAATGCCTTTACAAGTTATCCCTGAAAATTTTGAATGGATTCAAAGGAGATGGATCTTAGTGGACTATCTTCTTTTTATGCCTCAGTGTTTAATGCATGGCAGATTTTTATTGATTCTGAGACACCTAGTCAATGGCATCTAGAAGAACCCTTAATTTTGAATTCTCACCTCGCCAGTGTGATATTGGAATTACAGACTGTGTGCACAAGCTTGGTGGGAGTGGGAATTTATAAGATTTGCCATTTTAGGTCAAATGACCAATGGATTACTGCTGAAAAACGGGCCATAAGGACTGGTATCCGTTCTGTTCGAACTGTGCAAAAATTGTAAGCTGATATTCAAGAATCTTTTCCTGTTCTGTCGCTAAAAGTTGGAATATCTGAAAATGTATTCCCCAAGATCAGTGTGGCTGTGGATGTAGGAGATTGGCAGGAGGCTGAAGGAAGTTTGCTCACTTTTAGAATGCATGAACTTGTTTTTTTTAAACACTATTTCTAAAAAAGCGCTTAATTGTGTTTGTGTAAAATTTCTCAATATAAGAGCGTTAAAAGAACTTTCAGAGACCAAGTGGACTGATGTTGTCGAGTCAGGCACCTCTCCAAAAGGTATTTGGAGGTCCTTATAAGAAATCAATTGAAAAAAGGAATGGAGACTTAAAATGGTGGATTTCACATTGGATAATAGCAACATTATATATTTAAGGCACATCTGAATCCTTTGCAAGGGGAAACGTTTTATTTTTGTGGGGTTTCCCACAAAACGTTTTTTCATATTTTTATTGGTGGTTCAAGGTTAAAATAAATTCTTGGTGTGTCAGGAGAATTGAGTCATACATTTCTCTTTACAAATGGTCTTTTTGTTTTTGGACCAAAATATAGTGCCTCAAACTGAAAGTAAATAGTGTTAATTAATGTCTTGTTTTATAAGGCTAAAATGGCAATTTGACTGACAAGGAAGAATAAAACACTTCTTAATGGAGAAATCGATCCTTTACATACTGTATGTTTAAGACTTTGGCAAAAAGTAGGTAAATGTTTAAGTATAAGTTTTATGAATTAGTAAAAAAAAAATATCTCAGTAAACTTTTTTCTTTTTGGGGTACTGGAAGTATTTTAAGAGACTGGTTATGATATAGTGTTATACATTTTTTTATATGTAGCCTATTTATGTATATGTAGGTATGTTTTTAAAGTAATGTTTCTTGTGTAATGTAATATACATTGTTTTTTAAAACTGTTTGTAAATAAAGGAGGCTTAAAGTCTCTCTCTAGTTAATTGTAAAAAAAATGGTGTAATTACAAGCTAGCTAAAAAATGATGATAATAATAATAATTATTGTTATTATTTAAAGTATTGTTACTTGAAACACAACTGGAATTTAACCTCCCAGAAATCACTAGAAAAAAATGTAGTAGTACTAGTCATACAAACGGAATGGTCAAGAGAAATCATTCATCAAAAAATGCGTGAACCCTGTATGTTGTACAGCATTTCTAGAGGTAAACTGATATTTTTTTCCCCAGACAATGTCTATTCAGTTTATATTAATTAATGATTACTATATAAGTGATTCTCTCATATGACCCATATTATACAGGAATTCCCATGTCTTTAACTTCTACATAACACATTGTGTGTGAACCACACGGAGGCGCTCTTGCTCTGCAGTTTGAAGCATTGCTCATTCCATGCAACTGAGATCACTGTGACCACACTTTAGCTTGAAAAATCTTTCCTTCATCAATGTGGCCTCAAGTCCAGGTGTTGTCCACATACACAATGAAAAGACAAGTGTAAATGCGTTTGTGATCAGAATGTGTCCTGGTAGAGAGGTAGTCGAGGACACATTGTAATTGGATGGAATCAGAGTAATGTAAATGCCTTATAGCCATAATATCTGCATTCACAGGATGACGAAAACCCCACCCACTATCACATAGCTAGGTGTTTTTGCGAGATAATTCAAGGGTGTAGAACGCAGTAAGTTTGCTTTCGCACCTGAAAGTTGCACAGTCATTCATTGTCTGTAAAGGATGCGCCACATTTCCTGCCTAAGATTCCGCACCCATACATTTCTTTTTGCCATTTCAATCACAGCATCTATGCAATTCACCTCCTTCTCCTCATTTTATGATATTTGAAAATAGTCGTGGTAGCCCCACAACTGAAAATAGTTTTTAAAAGAAACACCACTTCAGATAGACTTTGCACAAGGGCCATTTTTCCATTACAAACTTATTTTAAAGGTGCAGTATGTAATATTGACAACTAGCGTTTGAAATGGGTACTGCAGTCCAAATTAAAAATATTGGAGAGAGTTGTTTCCACTGCCCCCTCCTCCTCAGACTCGACGTACACGCGGCTTGACAGATCGAGGACACGAAATATGCGAGAGCAATTGACAATGGAAAGCGACGAGTCTTACACTGTATGTTGATCATCTAATGTATACTTTTGCAAATGTTTTTATTGACAAGGCTTTTTAGGTCGGGTTGACTCTGCAATCTTTGACCCTGTTAGTTTCCATGGCTGCAATACACTGTTGTCCGCCAACTGGCAACCCAGGGTGTCGAAATACTATTGAGTAAAATTGACAGTGGGCGGGATCACACAGACTTAAACGAAATCACGTACAGTCTGAGTAGGAACTACATTTGAATCTTTTCCGTTCAAAAAGTAAGTTCTATATAGTATGATTGTGTGTAGTATGAATGTAATCCAGTATGAATGTTGTCATTATCATGTGACCTACCAGCATCAGTTGTGTCGCTCCACCTTCATTCACAAATCCTCTCCCGTGGCCTCAGCGTATAGTACGGCCCTGTCCCAAATAGCACCTTAAACACTCGCGGCCTTCCTACAAGTCCGCACTTTCGTGACGTAACGGCACTTTGACTGTCTGGAAAAAATCTGCTGCGGAGCTTGCTTCAGTGCAGGCTTGGCAAAAGTGCACACCAAGGGCTCATATTAAGCGAGCACCCTTCTGAAACCTAAAATGACAAATGGGACACTCTACGGTCTTGTGGACTTAACGTAGATTAAAGGTCTATGTAGAATAACTTGCTGTAACACTTTTTTTTCTTTGTGGAATCAAGTATTTGAACTTAATCTCAGATTTTCCTAAATCTCAGCAAACATAGTATTTTTATGCTTTAGTTCAGTCAAACAAATTACATACAGCACCTTTGAATATTTCATGGGAAACAAAGATTCAATAAATTATTTGGATACAGAATCCACTTGATGTTGACAAGTGTAAACGCAAAACACATAATAAAGCCAAGTGTAAAAGCAGCCAGAGATGTGCAACAAAATCGATTGTCAAAACAATATTTATAATAATAATAATAATTATTATTTATTATTTTATTGCTAAACATCTTAAAGATTCTGCAAGGGGTATGCACACCTATGAGATCGACTGTAGATATTTAAGTGCATAACTCAATGGATTAGAGTACAATACGCATGGTGACAACACACCTTCAGGTGCTTTATAATTGTTTCCATGTTATCTATGGAAACAAAGAAAATGACTCATCAACACAAATTTTTCATGTAAACCCAAGATAAGCATCTATTATGTTTGAAGTTTACAAAAGCATTTGGCTTAATTAGCCAAATGTACCTGAAATACAGAAAAAAGAAACAACTGAAATCGCTGAAATGTATGCCTTCCAAGAACCGTTTTCTCTTTGTATTCTGAATGCTGCTTCCCTTGTCCTCTCTTCCTGAACAAGCTGAGTTGAGCTGTACCTGAATGGCTTTCTATTCAATGGGGGCATTACATTTTCTAGTCCCATACATGATAAATCTATTCATTCTTTGTCAATCTTTCATTGAAGAGATTATGAGTCACAGTCGGTCTTCTATAAAAAATAAAAAAAATGTGTAAAACTACTGTACGGTGTTGTACTAAGTAGGCTTTGGAGGAGTAATGGAGTAAACCCACTTATAAAACACATTTTATCAGGCGCTAACTCAAATTAAGTAGGTTACGTTACTTGAGCATTAATGTGGTAGTTTGTTTTTGGTAGTTTGCTTAAAAGGCTGTCTATATATGCGGTCATTTTTATGACATTTATGCATGTAATAATAATGTTGGCTTATTTTACAATGAAAAGATCTGTCACTATTCACTTGCATTAACAATATGACAAATGTAGCAAGCCAAATCAGCTTGCAGATTTCCGAAACAAAAGTCATAAATGTTACTTTCAGTGAGTAATCACCTCTCTTCTCTCGTATTTAAGGAAATAACAACTAGCCTGAGTAAGCTCTGGGCACACAGCTGACCCATGGGAGTTTTGGAAAGAATATTTGCCTTTTAGCCTACTTTTGTTTACATTCACTCTGTAGCTTGCTTCAGACAACCCTCATTTTTCACTTCTCAGGATGGGAGCAGAGCCTCATCAAGCCCAATAATGCAGTCCATGTAATTTCAAGACTCTGAGATCTACGAGTTTGCCTGCCTGCTTTTATTTTCAAAATTGCTGGCATTGATGAAACACTGTGAATTTTATAGAAAGCATGAGCAGAATTTAACATGACAATTATTTGTTTTTAATTAGTGGAGCTTGTTAAGGCAAGCAACACTATTACTCATATAGCATCAGACTCCTGCTCACAGCATACCATATCTATAAAACTGCAAATTTTTTTTTTTTTTTACATTTCATAGTATAACTTGCCTCCCACTGTTTTTGCTGGTCATGAATTAAACTTTTTGAGGAGAGGTGTGCTATTACTTTTCTAAGCAGTCTGACAATTTTGCTTGGCGGGTGATACATTGGCAAAACGTTCCCATGTACATTAAAGGAGTGACTCAAATCATGGAGGGTCATAATATACAGTATAATAGGTTTCTCATGCTGTAAGCAACCACCCATGATAGAAATGCTCAACAAACTGCATAGCAAAACATGCTTAAATCAACTCATAACACCTTTGCAAAGTGCATAACGTTGGCTACATATTTTCTTCAGATAATGTTAAAATCTAGTAGATATAAGCTATAATTAAGATTCCATTATTAATTGTTACAGTTTCCCTACAACATAACATTAAAATAAGTGTAGCAACACTTTCCCCCCAAATGCACATTGAATAATATGTATAACACTGCATTCACACAGGGCGTCGGCGTCAACGCTTGATGGAGGGCGTCTGAAGCTTGGTGCTGACGTGACCGTCATAGTGACAACAACCAATCATATTACTTGCATCACAAAGGCCAATTCAGTGATGCTGTTGGCAATTGACCCTGCCGAGCGACTTGCTATCTATCTACGGTAAGGATAATTTTATAGTGATTACACTTGTGGTCTAACTTGTAAAGTCTATGTATGAACTGTATCGGCTTGAGAGGTATGTGGTTTAGTTTAAAAGTCACCAAAATTTTTAGTTTAGTTAGAAGCTGAGTTCAGCTCGAAATTTTATTCAAAAATTATGTAATACTACATACAGTTGTGGTCAGAATTAATGGCACCCCTGGTACATATGATCAAAAGTGGCTGTTAAAAATAAATCTGCATTGTTTATCCTTTTGATCTTTCATTCAAAAAATGTGCAAAAATTGAACCTTTCATTGAAGTAAAATAATTGAAAGTGTGTGTGTGTGTGATCACATTGTGAAATAAAATGTTTTTCTTCAAAATGATGTGCCCTATACACATAAATTGTACAGCTCAATTCTCTTATGTCTGTCAGCAACTAAGAGTAACTAAGAGGGGCCATAAAAACAGGCAGACAAAGCTGATCCTGAGGTTGGCAACAATTCAAGCACTTGGTCAGGGAAGCACACAGCTTCCTGCTTAGCTACTGTCAGGATTCTCTTGCTTACTGCTCCGCACTTTGCTCTATCGCTTTTTATCTTATCTCCTAATTTTAACTTCAGCAAATCAGCACAGTGCTAAATCGTCATAGCTTGACATCAACGTTAAAACTAGAACGTACTTTTGTGACTGGAAGATTACTACAAAAAGGCGGTTTTCCTATTCGACCAGCCTCCCACTGCCATCAGCTTACGGAGATTCCGGAGAAGGGAAAATACAGCTGCCTATATTCAAAAAGATAAGAAAGAAAATGCCTCTTCTAGAATCTATTTGCTGCACAAACTGCCACAGACTTTTACAAAGGATTGAAGTTCTTGAAACAAAGTTACTTATGGGACTACCAAACTAGACGGAACACACAACAGAGCTTCATCATGGACGCCCTCAGAATACAGCCCATGAGTCCCATGAATCTATTGCTCCTCAACAGGCCATTCTGGGTGTAGAGAAACAAACCGATCAACACACTAATCGATCCTTTTGATCTTTCATCCAAAAAATGTGCAAAAATTGAACCTTTCATTGAAGTAAAATAATTGAAAGTGTGTGTGTGTGTGATCACATTGTGAAATAAAATGTTTTTCTTCAAAACGTTGGTCAAAATTATTGGCACCCTTTTATTAAATAATTTTTGGCAAACCTTTTGCCAAGATAACAGCTCGGAGTTTTCTCCTATAATGCCTGATGAGTTTGGAGTTTTGATTTTTTATCTGTTGATATTTGATAGAATCCACTATGCCATGTATCTGAAAAAGATGTCCAGGACCTCTAGCAGAAAAATATACCCACAACATTAAAGATCCAAGATCCGATTTTTTTTTTCTTCTGACCCCAAGACTCAACTAATCTCTGCAATTCTCCATCTGTGATCCTTGAAGAGTCTTTGGCCACTCAAACTTTCCTCCTCACCATGCATCAAGACAATATAGACACAAGTCCTCTTCCTGGCAGATTTGTAACCTCTGTAGTTGATTGGAACTTCTTAATTATTGCCCTGATGGTCAAAAAATATTAATTGGAATATACTTCAGAGATATTTTACTGGTAAACAATTCTAGGGGTGCCAATAATTGTGGCCAACGTGTTTTGTGGAAAAACATTTATTTCAAAATGTGACCCCCCCCCCACTTTCAATTCTTTTAATTCAATGAAAGGTTATATTTTTTACAGCCATTTTTTTAAATCATATTTACCAGGGGTGCCATTAATTCTGACCACAACTGTAGGTACACTACACAGTGCATACATACTTTACACTGTACACATGTCCAGTGTGTTTTTATACCCAGTATGGTAAATGCATAAAAGCCAGTCTGATAGATATGTGCTCATATCTATCATACATGATATCATAGATATGAGATATGTGAGTAAAAGACACAGTACATACATACACAGTAAATATTATGAATCTTATTGTTTTTAATGTCATGCATCTTGTTTTTTTTCCAGGTACCTGGCCACTGCATATTCCTTCAGAACAATTGCCTTCAGTTACGTGTTGGGCACTCTACTGTCTCAGAAATTGTGAGGGAGGTGGCCAGTGCCATCTGGACAGCCCTGGTGGAGGAGACTATGCCAGTTCCCAACATGGAGGACTGAGGGGCCATCGCTGACCAGATCCATGTGCGCTGGTTTTTTCCAAATTGTCTTGGTGGCATCGATGGGAAACATGAGGTCTTACAAGCGCGGACAAATTCTGGGTCCCTGTTCTTTAACAACAAATCCACCTACTCACTGGTTCTCCTGGCCGCTGTCAATGCCATCTATCTGTATAGGGTTGAGGATGTTGGGGGCTAAGGCAAGACCAGTGACATTAGGACACTCCAGAATTCAGCATTTGGAGAAGGCCTCAGAGATGGCACGCTTGATTTACCACCAGACGCTGCTATCTCAGGAGCAGAGCAGCGGGGGCCTCTCCCCTTTGTGTTTGTGGGGGATAAGGGTTTCCCGCTGATAACAAACCTCGGCCATACCCTAGACATCACATCCCACCAGAGAGAAGGGTGTTCAATTACCGCCTAGAGAAGATGCACACGCATAGCTGAACCCATCATTGAGCCATCTTCAGCTCCTGAGGCCCTGCAAGATGCACCAAGGATGGGCTCCAACAATGAACTTCGGGAGATGTACTGTGCCTACTTCAACCAGGAGAGTGCAGTGCCATGGCAGCTGAGATTTGTCTCCTCTAAAGTTTAGAAGAGATCTCAACAACTTTACAAATCAAATGTCTCAGTATGAACTCAAACATTTCTACCATAATTGGTCAAGGATTGAGTCATAAGCCTTTAATGTGCCTTTCAGCAAAGAAAGCACCAGGGTTACTGTTCCTGTAGTAAGACCTCAGTAAATCAGTTTTGATAAAGGCATCGGGTACATTACTATTTCCAAGAACAAATGATGTGCCCTATACACATAAATTGTACAGCTCAATTCTCTTATGTCTGTCAGCAACTAAGAGTAACTAAGAGGGGCCATAAAAACAGGCAGACAAAGCTGATCCTGAGGTTGGCAACAATTCAAGCACTTGGTCAGGGAAGCACACAGCTTCCTGCTTAGCTACTGTCAGGATTCTCTTGCTTACTGCTCCGCACTTTGCTCTATCGCTTTTTATCTTATCTCCTAATTTTAACTTCAGCAAATCAGCACAGTGCTAAATCGTCATAGCTTGACATCAACGTTAAAACTAGAACGTACTTTTGTGACTGGAAGATTACTACAAAAAGGCGGTTTTCCTATTCGACCAGCCTCCCACTGCCATCAGCTTACGGAGATTCCGGAGAAGGGAAAATACAGCTGCCTATATTCAAAAAGATAAGAAAGAAAATGCCTCTTCTAGAATCTATTTGCTGCACAAACTGCCACAGACTTTTACAAAGGATTGAAGTTCTTGAAACAAAGTTACTTATGGGACTACCAAACTAGACGGAACACACAACAGAGCTTCATCATGGACGCCCTCAGAATACAGCCCATGAGTCCCATGAATCTATTGCTCCTCGACAGGCCATGCTGGGTGTAGAGAAACAAACCGATCAACACACTAATCGATGGCACAAACAGGGAGCTAGACCCAAAGGCACTCGAGACATCAGATTGTCACGAGCATCACATACATGTTACCAAGTAAACCAACGTCAGCACAATACCACGCATCACCCAGCAATATCGGGTCCAGCACAAAAAAAAAGTCTTCAGCGTCCGTGACGCCCTTACTAATCTACACTTGCTATCCCAAAAACCAAAAGCACATGGGCTAACCTAATGTACTAATACAAATTGAAACCCCTACGTGTTGCAGTGAATATCACGTGACATTCTTACCTGTCCTCCTCCTCCAGGCCTAGTAACATACAGTGTGAACACTTAACAAAATATGTTACATACACAGGGGAAGAAACGAATATACAAAAATGACTTTAAACATATACTCGAGCCAAGCAACACAAACAAAAGGGTATACAACAATAATTAGCAGGATAGTTTGGGCAAATAACAGAAATCAACACAAAGCAGCGTGGGGGCGAGAGAGAGGTCTGGGATGCTCTTTTATCTGTGATCTTTTCCTATTGGCGATAGACAGGATGGATGATGTCTGCGGCTGATGAAGATTGACAGAAGACTGAAGCAATCACGGGTATCTAAGAAAATTAAAGTAAACGAGAGAAGCGGGGAGAAAAAAAACACGCATACAACACAAGGATGTAACAGTAACGTTAACCTTATTTCTGCATAACTTCATTCTTAAATTAGGGTTAAACTTTGAATTTATGGATTGTTTTTACTTTAGTGCCTTTCAAGTAGCCTACTTGACTTGGTGCACAATTTGTAAAGTTGTTAAGGTCTCTTCTAAACTTTAAAAGAGATAAATGTGAGAGCTCCTCTATCTGAGAAAAATCTGAGCACATTGTGTAATGTTGTTGAGGTCTTGTCTGAAACTTTGGAGGAGACAAAGGTGAGCGATTCAGTTTCATTGGCTAAAGAGAAAGATCTGAGCACAATGTGTGATGTTGTTAAGTTCCCTTTCAGTTGCTCACGTTCGACATAGTCACATTGGTGTCGATGTCTCTGAAGAGTGTTGAAGTTTTCAACGAGCGAGTGTGTCGGTGTTCTTCTGGAAGACTCTCCCAATGCTGGTGGTTAGCCCAATGCCAGCCGTTATGAAGACCAGCTTCTATAGCTCGTACTTCATTGTACCCAAGAAAGGTGGTGGGTTATGGCCTATCTCGGACCTGCGACTCTTGATTCGGGCCCTGTACAAGCCTCCGTTCAAGCTGCTAACGCAGAGATGCATTTTCAAATGCTCCTTCCCCGAGATTGGTCTGCAGCATTCGACCTGAAGGACACGTACTTCAGATCTCTATCCTTCGCAACGCAGGCCATCCTGTGTTTGTGTGTTTGAGGGTTCGAAGTCTCAGTACAAATCCTAACCTTCGAGTGCTATATAGCCAGTTGGGTCTTCAGGTCAACTGGGAAAAGAATGAACTCGCCCACGGGCTGAGGATCTCTTTTTCCGGTAAGGAGCTGGACTCGGTCTAACATGCCTCACAGCAGGAACGTGTCTGGTCGGTGCTTTCAGAAGTGAGAAAGGGGTCCCACTGAAACCTTTTCAGAGGCTCCTGGGGCATATGGCAGCCGCAGCCGCAATGGCTTCCTCCATATGATGACTGCTCCCGAGGTGGTGGCGCGCTCCATGTGACAATCACCTG
This sequence comes from Gila orcuttii, assembly GCA_026230005.1. NCBI lineage: Eukaryota > Metazoa > Chordata > Actinopteri > Cypriniformes > Leuciscidae > Gila > Gila orcuttii. Next base: position 12,272,431 of record JAPDVR010000018.1, read on the forward strand.
GCCTGCCGCCAAACTCTCAGCCCGTGATCAGACCTTTGTTTCTCCGGGCCAGCCGCCCTTAGAACAAGTGTCCACCAAACACCGGCTGAGGGGCCATGTACAACGGGCATGCAGTAACGAGGGTCTGGGCGGGCCTCCGACTGCATTGGCATCAACTGCCTCGAGATGCTGGCAGTACACCTTGCTTTGAGACACCGCTACTCAGCAAGCTTGTTCTGGTCTGTACAAACACTGCGACTGTTGCGCTACGCTTCCTTCGCATGATGCAACTCGCCCGCTACCTCCTCCTATGGGGTCAGAAGCTTCTGAGGTCGCTTCATTCCTGCTCAATCGTGCCGCTGACAAGGCCTCATGACAACTTATAGCCCAGGGAGAATGGAGACTCAATCCCCAGGGGTCCAGCTGTTCTGGGACCACTTCGGGCCGCACAGTTATATCTGTTTGTCTCTCCAGACTCGTCCCATTGCCAGGTGTTTTACTCCCTGTCCGAGCGGACAACCCTCGGCATGGAGACACTGGCTCACAGCTGGCCCCGGGGCCTCCGCAGAAATGCGTTCCCCCAGTGAGCCTTCTTGCACAGCACTGTGCTAAGTGTAGGAATTGAGGGCGAACCAAACATATGAATCTTCCAGGTGATTCGTTCCATAATTCCACACAAAACTCAACATTCCAGAACCGTAAAGATCCCGGCTCCAGCTAGTCTACAAAACGACTTTATGGCCCTGCAAGCTTCAAAGAGATGAGCCTAAATAGACGAAGAACTGGTCAAAGTTAGATATGGAAAAGGCTGATTGGTTCAGTGATGGCACGGCTCAGAACCCACCAAGATAACGGCAGAGGTTGTTTGATCCCAAGACAAAGGATTTAAAACAGACCACCTCCTTTTTAAGGACCTTTTGGCGACCCCAGGGTGGGAATCTCTTAAAACCACAGAGACTGAGATTTTACATATACAAATACATGAAATCATCCCAAAACCATTATTGACGGACTTCTAATCAAACATTGTTCAACTACATAATCCTATATTGTATCTACCACCTCTCTATGCGTCTATTATGCTTATTATGCGTCTATTATGCTTAGATCACATACAAGTCATGTAATTGTTATAACTATTAGATGTTTGAATGAAAGTGTGTCTTGTTTCCTATCAGTACGATCATATGTTCTTAATTCAGAAGATGGCTTGAGTGAAATCTGTGTTAAATATGTTGTGTTCTTATAATAGGAATCATGTCTAAACTGTACAATTTTTACTCTCTGCTAGAGCTGGAGAAGTAAAGGGATCACAGATAACACATGATTTACGATGAGAGGTGACGAAAATACCGCCTCTCAAATAACACAGTCTCTTATTGGTCAGAATCATCCAAGAGGTTGGACAAACCATTGAGTTTAAAATCTTAGGACCCGAAAAAGCCAGTAGAGAGTTTTAGTAGAAGATTTTGTTAAGTTGGGTTGAGGTTTAGTTTGTGAATTTGTTCGCTAGAGCAAATTTACAGAAGTCATGGAGAAGCCATGACGAACCGGACAGACGAGTAACCATGTAAACGAGCAGACAAAAGAACCCAAAACAAGATCAGAAGAACATCCATGGGTTAAACAGCTTCATGCAAGCCATCTATAACTACTCTCGTCTCATTTTTCTTTCTGTTCTTAACCTTATCTTTTTCTTTTCCGTTGAGAGTCTCGATTCTAAGTTAAGTTTTGCTGCAAAGTTTCGTTTAAACGATTCGACTGCAAAGCCCGCTTTCCAGCTTCAAAGACTTTCCATCCATTCGCCAACACACCACGTGATTGGCAGCCCAAACATCTATTCACGAGGTGATCGACCACCAGCCAGTCAACGAACCCGGGAAACAACCTTTTACGCCGACAAAAGGAATTACCAAAGAAACGCACAGACCAATGCAAGTATACCTCCAGACTCTTAGCTGAACTGGTGCATTGAGATAAACGTGAATAACCCGCCTAAGAAAGGGTTAGAAGGATAAAGGATAGAAGGGTTAAATTAATGATTGGTGGTTCGTTCAGGTCATGTTTTATAAGTGCATATAGAAACTTGGGAATTCATTATCTCACTCTTAAAACTCATTCTTTCCTCACTCTCTTTCTTTATGCAACTCGTATGAATGTGTGTGTGTGTGCATCTGATTGTGTTAGATATTAGTTTTATGTGTTAGAATAATCAATAAAGTCTTGTTTATATTTTAAAGATAATTGTCTTGTGTTATGTGCTTAGAGATTTAATGTCTTAAACTGCTGATCTAAGTTACCTTGCTAATAAATAGTGTTTCACTATAGTTTGGATATTTATATCCGCTGCAGAGGTTATAGTTACTGCCCGTTCAAATGAACGCTGGACGAGTCATTTGCGAGCCGTTTAAGTGATTCGTTTAAGTGATTCCCTATAAATTCATTAATAATTCCTTTTGAGCTAAATTGACCTGTCTAACCCAGACACGTTATTTAATTACTTATTTCCTTACATAAGTCAGGGAGGAGAAGGAGCAGGTCTTGCTAGTTGCTCTTTGCCCCTTATTGGCCTAACCGGACCTAGTTCCCCCGAACTTTTGCTCCTCTCGACAGCCCCTTTCGGATTCATTCCTCTGAGTACATTCTCAGGGACAGGGCATGATGGCACCCATGTCCAGACCTCTGGAAACTCCATGTCTGGTCCCGGAAGGACGGGATGCGGTGGTTCTGGGTGATCTACCACAAACATGTTGTAGACACCATCACTTCTGCGAGAGCACCCTCTAACGAGGCATGCTTACGCCCTCGAGTGGAAGAGCATGCTTACGCTCCTGCAAGATGGGTTGAGTAGGGCTGTCTCCCTCCACCCTCAAAATGTTTGTTGCCTCTCTATTGTCGCACATAATGATGCAGTGGATACAAATCCATGGGGAAGCACCACTTGATCGTCAGGTTCCGGAGGGGAGCAAGGAAACTGAATCGCCTTGCGCCCCCTTTATACCCTCTTGGGACATATCTCGGTAACACTTTATTTTGATGGTCCCTTTTGAAAATTCTGTTGACTATAAGTAACTTTGCAACTACATGTCAACTAACTCTCATTAGAGTATTAGTAGACCGTCTGCATAATATCTGCAAACACTTTATTGTGATCCTCTTCCAACAGACACTATACTGACTATAAGTAACTTTTCAACTACATGTCTACTAATACTCTACTAATACACTAATGAGAGTTAGTAGACATGTAGGTGCAATGTTACTTATAGAAAACAGAATGTGTTAAAGGGACCATCAAAATAAAGTGAAACCCATATCTCTGGTGCTACTGCACTGCAGAGACCTCCCCTTGAGCCACTACAGGCAGCTGGGTTAAAAACCTGTTTTTAAAAGAACAGTTCTCCTGCTTGTTTGGCCTATATCAATAGGGTAGGGGGATGGCACGCATTTTCGGTCGATGAATCGTGCATGGAATTCCGGCAGGTCAACTCTCATTATATCCTAAGACCCCGGCCCCGGATTTGTGCCCAAGGTTCCTACATCTCCCTTGAAAAGGGGACCAGGTGGTGAGCCTGCAAGCTCTGCCCCGGAGGAGGCAGATCCAGCCCTGGCTTTTCTCTGCCCTTTCCACTCCTTGCGCTTATAACTCGACAGAATGCAAAGCTTCAGGACCTCAGACCAGCTCTTGTCTGTTACGAAGACCAGCAGAAAGGGAAAGCTGTTTCCAAGCAGAGGTGTGTTTTCCCAAGGTGCACGTGCCCCCCTGGGTAGTGAGCTCCTTCAAAGAGAGAGTATAGCTCCTGCCTAGGCGCTGACACAGAGTGCCTCGCTGACAGATGCTTTAGAACTGCGGGCTGGGAGACACCCATCACTGTCTCTAGAAAAATAGCCTACGTGCCGAACCACTGCTTCCCGTGGGCTCCCTTCTCATGAAGACAGTTTTCACTGTAAGCCCGGTTCGATTCGAAGCGTTGGCTTGCTGCGCCATTCCCCTCTTATGGACTGGATTCGTGCCTAATTCTTGCTCCAGTGAGTTCCTCATTAGCCGAACCCTGTCGAGTTCCTCCATACCCTTCGGCTACAGATGTGTTTTTCCTCAGCGAAAAACAACTTGTGTGTGCATCCACTTCCGTATTTATATCCGCGCCATGGGGTGGAGTATGAGATGCAGATCTCACAACAATGTGCATTGGCTCGTTTTAACAGTACTCGAAGATGACAGGCTCCCTAAGCGTGATCCCAATCAGTCGACACGTCGACTACATCTCCGTTCCCTCCTTCAGGGAACGAGGGTTACATACGTGAGCGATCCAGAGTCTCTAGCTAAGGAGAAAAATCTGAGCACAGTGTGTGATGTTGTTGAGATCTCTTCTAAAACTTTAGGAGACTGTTGTGAGAGTGTTAGTGTGAGAAGCAGGAGACTCAAGCAAAAGTCTCCATTTGATGTTAAAGTAACCTCATTTTTGTCTAAAAGGAACATTTAAGATGTTAAAGAAATCTCATTTTTGGTTGTTTTTTTTTTTGGGATATTTGAGAAATATTAAAAACATAAATATTAAGAACCTGAAGTTTCTGAAATAAAGAAGCAGATGAAGTATATGTATTTGATCGGGCTGCAATCCTAACAAAATGTTTCTGAAGGATAAAATGTTTTTGAAGAGTAGTAGGAAACTATATTAAAATATGAGTGATACTGATCAATTAAACTATAGTAAAGAGTAAGAAGTCACTCTGTAGTAACATAATTTCCTAACCCTCCTTATTTTACCAGTAGATTTATGTGTTTTTCTCCTCACATAGAATCAGATCCATCCAAGCTCTCGTCAACAAAAACTCCCTGGAATTTTGTAGTTGACACTTGAGGCACCTCAATAGACTCAATTGTAATCTTTGATGAATCCTTAGGGTATAAGATTTTTTTATCACTAAAAATAATCAATATTTTTTTATATATATTTAAACATAGTTTATTTAAATGAAACCAATTAGCATAAGCGAGTAGACCATCATTTACATTCTTAATAAAATTTGAGTGTAAGAGAACTAAGGTTGTGTCATCTGCAAACAGTATTGGAGTAAGATAGTTACTGTAGCGGTAGCATTTGCTGTTCTGTTTGGATTATATTTGTTTCATTCTTCATATGTGAATAAAAGGCCTGCGCTTAGATCCATGCCTCAATTTCTTACAACAGTTGCACATAGTTACTGAAAGTGCTCTGCTTTTTTGCATGAAAGAGACAAACCTGCCTCTGCATTCACTCCTGATGAAGAGTAAGATCAGGAAAAAGAGGAAAAACAAAGCTGATTGCTAGTCTAACAAAAATGAATATGAGGAACAAACCTCTTCAATGGAACAAAAGTCAGTATAGTGTAATTTATTACTTACTGATTTTTTTTTCTACCATTTTTTGGTGACTGTAAGAGAGAATGAGAGCGGAGAAAGAAATGGACAAGAGTGAAATTGGTAAATGAGACAAAAACACTGAAATACAGTATAATGTGTAGACTTATGTAAGAAAAAATCATTACATAACCTGTCACATTTAAAGAATCCAAAGAAAACCTTTGTTTTCTGCTCTTCTTTTGCTGTCTGCTGGGGAACCACATTATCCTTCATGGGTCATTATTGTTATAGATATTTGCTGCATAATGCATGCTACAACCATGAAATAAAACCTCATTCAAGTGCGCTTTAAACTGTCTCACAGACCTTTTTCAATGAGTAAAAAAAAAAGACAAAAAAGTACACTTGATTTCACATATTTTCCAGGCTATAGTATGTGTTATGTAATTGCATATCAGAAGATTATATAATACCCACTGCAAATTACTGTTTTTCATTGATTAAATAAGAAAAATGGAAATATACCTACACACACAATTGAATTTTGTGGATACAGGGATATCACATAGCTTTGGGTATTGTTTGCTTAGCAACATGCTAACATCAATCTGAATGGATCCATTTCACAGAGTTTAGAATCTTGCTTTTAAAACATTTTAGTCTTTCTATTTTTGACAAATATATATTTGCTTCGTTTATTTAGCAGACATTTGTATTAATTCATTTAGTAGCTGTTTTTAGCAATTTACAAACAAGAAATACAGCATTAGTTATTCATCCTAAGGTGGCTGTAACTAATAACTCAGAGATACAGTACACACTGGAGCAAAGATGAAATTAAGTAACAGTGAGAGTGAAAATTTGGGAAAGTGGTTCTTTGTCTCTGTGTTGGTGTCAAGTCAAGTCACCTTCATTTATATAGCGCTTTTGACAAATTGTTTCAAAGCAGCTTTACAGTGAGAATAGGACATTAAAGTAACAGAGATTGTTTTGGGTTTACAGCAGCTCTAGAATAAAGTTATTGTCCAGCTAAAAAAGTTAGTTTTGATTGATTCACTTCCGTTGACTTAGGGGCTGCTTATACGTCACCGTTCTAACAGAAAACCCTTAACGCGCTCCGGCCACACATTTGTGCACTCATTTATGCACCCTCAACGCGCACCAGGCCACTCATTGCCTGGTGGGTTGAGAATGTAAACCATGAAATAGGTTCCAAGGTGCAAGCGTTGAAAATTTTAGAAAAACGTTATTATCTCCGCGTAAACTTCAAAAGCGTGAATCTGTGAAAATGCTGATGGCGTGCACATGCTTATTTTGTGCTTAGTCTATAGGTATGCGCGTTTGAATATGTGTGTAGGCGTTTAGTCCTTCTTTAAAAATTGACCACCAAAATTCTAGTCTGGCCTTAAAAATTCATAATACAGAATTTATTGTCGCTTCCGCGTATCCATGTGAACTGGAATCATTTTGACAACGTTTTATCTGTACAGAGGTATAAGGAAGGGAATGAAGTCTTCACAGGGGAGAGACTTGATGACACTACAGGACTGCGTTGGTGCAACTTACTCGTAGACTGCAGGCCTCAGGAGGGAACTTGTAAAAGTGAGTAGAGGTAGGAGGATGCAGAGCCAGTGGCTGGTCTTGAACTGGATGTGAGTTGCAATGGCAGCCATGTGAAGCAAGACAAAGAGAAGCGTATTATGTCTTGGGCTCATTGAAGATCAAATGTACTGCCATATTTTGGGTCATTTGTTTGGGTCAGGTTTGTGCAGGCAGGAAGCCCATCTAAAAGAGCATTGCAGTAGTCTAGAGCCTGTAAAAGGAATTGTTCTCAATGAACAGACTTGGATTTTCTGTGTAAACTGTAATTTAGAATCAAAACATATTATGTGGTCAAATCAAAATAAGACAAATATTTGTAAAACCAATAAATCATCCATTATGATCTTCCAAACTTCTAAATGTTATTAATCTCTATAGACTTGCTGTTCAATAGACTTGTCGGAGACACTAGCAACTATTTGTTGACTCATCACACAATTTTTTGTTATGTTGTCTTGAAGGCATCTAGTTGTTTATTTTATTATTTTTTTCTTGTTTATTTTATTGTTTGTGTCACTTGAGAGACTGTTTATGATATTGAGAAGTGTGAGAACAGTACATGTATTGTATAGAGAGAAAAAAAAACCTCTCTTTGTTCATGTAAAGGAGTAGGCAGGTGCAGAAAAACGGTTTTCCTGTCATGCTGTCAAGTATGCTGGCCATCTTCTGGCTGGGATCTTCTCTCTGGATGCTTATTTTAATTGAAAACTCAGATGCACAAGAGTGTGTGTGGCTGAAAGATGGAAACATTAACTAAGCAACCCAAGACAACCTAAGCATCTGCTGCATACATGGATACACAAAATTTGTACATTTTCCTGTCACTGAACCCTTCCCACAGAGAGTGAGAAAAATGTTATATGTATGTCTAAATGTAAATCACACAGATAATCTGTTTCATGTTTGACAGTATATGTAAATATATAACAGAGGGATAGACAGAGATAAAACTGGCTGTAATGTTTATAAGCCTGCTGGGAGATCTAGGAGTGACAGGTAATTGAAACAGTGTTTCTATCATTCTTGAGTGTCAAATTTTGGAGAAAGTGTTGTTGTCAGAGAAGTGTTCTTAAATTGCTTAATTTGCTGCTGTGGATAACAGAATATGGCCATTAACAAATAGAATACATCAGTATTCTCGGCCACTGCATCAACTACAGGCAGGAATTATCACAAATACGAAATACATTTTTATTCATTTCCAATAATAAATACATTTTTATTGTCTCAAAATATATAATGTAGTAATGTATTCAATAATTATCTTACATTTTCCCATGGTGAGCTACTTCAAAATGTAATAAAACGTAAAATTGAAATCACAGTGTACATTTTTATTCATAAAGTTTTAGTCATATGGGTTAATAAAAAATGTTGTATTTTTAGATATTTTCAATGCTTTACAATGTATTCCATGGATTATCAGTTTATAAAATATTTTATTTTATTCTATTATCATTATTAGAATTCGTTATTCATTTTGAGGTCTTTATTTTTCTTTCTGAATAAGGTATTGGTCACATCTCCAATTTAACCAAATAAAATTTAATTATCATTTGATGTTACATGTTTTTTTAACTCATATGTATTTTTATATTTTTCCTTGTCTGCTGCCTGTGATGTCACAGCTAATCAGTTTTGTCAATGCACCTTTTAATAGTAATTTGTCACATGACATGCATATATGACAAACAAGAAAAAAGAAAAAAAAAAAAACTGTGTGCATATAAGCAATACACATAAGTGTAACGGACCACACAGGAACGGAGTGCAATGAACCCAGATGCCGGAGAAATATTGACAGAGATTGAGAACAAGCAGGAAAGCAACAGAGAAATTAATTAATAATGGCCTAACTGGTGAAATAACAAGAATGTCCTTGATGTTGGGCAGTTAGCAATCTAGAGAGCAGGGGTCTTTAATGATTTTCAGGGCAAGGACCCTTTAGTCGCCTAATAGACCCTTTTACAGCCCACGTGATCAAATAGTTGCGCGTGCATTTTGGCAACGGAAGTGGTGTTGTTTCCCACTGGCTCTAACATGTTAGCAACTCCGAAAGCTTATCAAAACGGTTTCCCAGCATCAAAATGTCTGGTTGTTACGTTTACGGTTGCACTAATCAATATTCCACCGAGGGGCTTAAGTTTTATAGGATTCCGACAGGATCACGGCCGTTTCAGGAGAACCGGCGCGCCTGTGGCTGCAGTCGATTAAACGTGTTGATTGGAGCGAGGACATCATAAAAAATGCTTGCGTCTGCTGACACGCTGCTGATTCTCGCCATACTTCCGTTGCCAATATGCGCGCGCATACGTTGCCACGTCATCATTGTGTACAAACAGTAAAAGGGTCTATTTAGTCATGGAGCAAGGAACCCCGATACAAAATGTGACAAACTGAACTACATATTAAGCATAAAGCCTTCGATATTAATATAAACCAACCATGTTATGATAGTTATATTATGTTAAAGGGGTGGTTGATCATGATTTCACTTTTTTAACTTTAGTTATTGTGTATAGTTGCTTTTTGAGCATAAACAACATCCGCAAAGTTACAACGCTCAAAGTTCAAAGCAAAGGTAGATATTTTCTTTTACAGAAATCGCTTTTTAAAGACTATAAACGGCTGGTAGGGACAACAATGAGCTTCAGTAACATAGTAACATCACTAACCCAAAAATTGACATAAACCCCGCCCCCGGGAATGCGATTTATAGATTATCATAATAGAATATGATAATCATAGTTAATCAACATCAGCTACATAAATTCATTAACTAACCATTCAGAAATGTCCTGTTGCATTCTACATGTTGCCAAATCTTTTTGAGTCTATCTATCTTTGTCGGACTCCGGTTTGAACATAAAAGGCTAAAAGTTTGTCAAATTTTCAGTGTGTGTCTGTGTGAGGTAATCGGAGATGCTAACAGGCAAGCTCTTGAAACTCCGCCCTCTGAGCCTGGAGAAGCAGCTCATCTGCATTTAAAGAGACACACAAAAACGGCGCATTTTTGCTCACCCTCAAAAAATTTAAATGTTAACATGCTATAAAAAAATATCTGTGGGGTATTTTGAGTTAAAACTTCACACTCTGAATACATCAGAGACTTATTTTACACCTTGTGAAAGGGGCATTATAGGACAGTAGATTAGAACTATGCACGTTATTGTTGTTGCACATGCGTCACACTTTTCATTTGTTAAAATTTAGATTTATGCATCATAACAAGCATATGTTGCAATAAAAATCACAATTCATTAGTTGTTCACAGTTGTTGTTGTTATGATTGCCAGCTGGAGTACCCTTGAGAGCCGCCAGAGGCAGAGCCAGCCCTCCCTATACGCGAACTAAGCGGCTGCTTAGGGCCCCGCCGCCACTAGGGCCCCCAAACTATGGTCTGACCATAGACCCTGACCGTGACCTGTAACTCGACATACATTTGCATCACATGTTAAGGCAGCGGTAGTTACTCATGGGACACTGCACTTATTCACAATCACAAAAGTTTATTATTTGCATTTGCTTTAAAGCCTTGCCGTTAAACATTTTATTCGTGTGCTGTTCTGACAGGCTTTTTTTTTTTTTGCGCATACACACTGAGCGCGCGCGCACGTTTACTGGACTTTATCTAAATTGCGTCTGATTGTGCAAATACTGTCAAATACACACAGGGTTTACATAAACACAATTGAAGTAATCAGTTGTGTCTGTCACTTTGTTAGAAGCGGGACAGCAGACTATAGTATACATGGATAGTTAAAGGGATAGTTCACCCAAATATGATATTATTTACTCACTCTCCATGTATCAATTTCTTTCTTCTTTCTGAATAGGATGTGTACTTCATAAATTATGAAGTACACATCCTATTCAGAAATAGTTAGGGCAGTAATGTAAATATTTTATTTCAAGTCAATCTCTAAAACAGATAAAAATGTACGGAAAGAAGGTCTCTCTCGCGCGCAGACACACTCGGGCTGCGTTCGGAATCGCATACTCAATGAGTAGGTACTTAATTTCAATGAGTACTTACTTAACAAGCGCTAAAAGAGTAGGTACTTAATGGCCAAATCTCGTTAAGTATGAATGCGATCCGGACATCATTCGCCATGTTGACGTTACATGTGACCTATGACGTTTTCACAAGCGCAACAATTTAAAAGTCATGAGCGACAGGTGCAGTAACAGCTGATTGCATCAGTAACTCGACAACTTTACTAGAACGGTTTAGTTCAGCGTTTGAAATGGTTGGCATGTCTGCAATTGTTAGATTAAGGTGTGCACAAAGGAGATGTCGGGCAGCTGCTCGACGATCTCGCCTTTGGAGAAGACTGATGATTTTATTCTCAAACAAAGCAAGTATTACTACTTAAACAATTAAGATTACCCCAGAAAGAATTTCATTACTAGCCCATCCCAACACTTATGCACAATAATTATGACAAATGCTGTGACCAACAGTTAATTATATAACATTATTATAATATATATACATTATTAATTATGTAGTTTTGTAAAACAAGCAAACTTTTGTATTATCATATGACATAGCTATGCATGAATACACGCTAGACAAATGCAGATGATGTAAATACATTTTTATTCATGAAATTCTTATTTTATTTACTGACAACAATATGAAACATGAATAAAAATAAGTGAATGAATAAAAGAAATCATCACAATAAATATATACATATACAAGTCAATACCACATGAAACATTGTTTTTGATTGTTTTGTTCTAACAAACTATGATGTATTTATTGCAGGCAGTGAACCCCACATCATACTGCCATCTCAATAGAGCTGTTCCCATTTTGCGGCTTTATCTTGATGAGGCAGCTGACCACCGTGCCCACCTTCGCCTGTCTATGCCGTCCATCAGGTCCCTGATTGCTGCAGTCAGACCTGGATCTGACCTTGGATGGGAACGGGAGATTGAGGTCCTTGTGTTCCTGCACTGGCTGGCCCATGCAGCATCCTACAGGGTGGTGTCGCAGACCTTCGATATCCCAAAGACCTCTGTGCATGACATTGTGCACAGAGTGAGCAAGGCCATCATGGGAATTTTGAGGAAGGTGATCTGCTTTCCGACCGGAGATGACCTGGAGGCAGTGGGAGCAGGATTTGCACAGCTGTCTGGGTCACCAGCTTTCAGCAGAGTAGTTGGTGCAATAGACGGCTGTCATATCCGTATCAAACCTCCAGCAAATAACTCCCACTGTTACTTCAACAGGAAGCTGTTTCACTCCATCCAACTCCAGGCCATCTCTGATCACCGGGGGAAATTCCTTGATGTCTTTGTGGGATATCCTGGGTCTGTGCACGATGCCAGGGTGCTGAGGAACAGCCCTGTGTATGCTGGCAACCTTTACCCACCTGCAGGCAAGTGCATCCTCGGGGATGGAGGCTATCCTTGCCTGAGTGCACCCATCTACCTCATCACCCCTTACAGAGAGCCTGTACAGAACCCTGTGCAGGCTCGTTTCAACAGCAAGCACTCCCGTGCCCGCAACATCGTGGAGAGAGCTTTTGGGATGCTGAAGACACGCTGGCGCTGCATTTTCTTCAAGGCCTTGGAGGTGAGCCCTGCCTTCGTGCCTGAGATTGTTGCGTGCTGCGCTGTGCTTCACAATCTCGCTCTAGCCAATGGGGACATCGTTGAGCCAGAGGATGAGGAAGACCATGATGACGGCCCCCCTGATCCCCACAACCTTGCAGCAAGAGTGGGAGAACAAGTGCGGGACAATCTGGCTGCTGCAGTGTCTGCTCCAAACATCCCTGTGCCGGCTCTCCATGAGCATGACTACCTTTAAAACATTAAGAAAGATAAAAATGTTTTAAAATTCATGTTGTCAGCATTCAGTTTCTTGACAAATGTCATTTTATAGGTTTACAATTACATGCAAATATTTGTTAGAGCTTTAAAACCTTTTGTAGTGTAGAGGGATAAACCAATGAACTGGTTAGAAGAAGATTGCTGGTCAATCAGCAAGGCTCTTTACTCCAGGTTTGTCCAGGGTCATTGTCCCTGTAAATAAATGGAGTTAATCACTTTTGATAAAAAATATGTCAAATGCATAAATGTGATTGATATTTGTAAAGCATTTTTTGAACCAGTCATGGGCATAAACAGTCAAAGCTGCTTAGTTTGTCAAGGAATTACTATAATGCAAAATGCATACATAAATTTACTACAATTTATATTTGGTGGGTTAAAGGGTTAGTTCACCTCAACATATAAATACGGCAATTATTTACGGTTTACTATTTACTTATTTAATGTTTTTTATTGTTTAAATACAAAAGGGAATTTTTGTCAAGTTTGTTCTGCTGGTTTCATACAATATCAGTCAATGGAGCCCAACTTTCAGAAGCTTCATGGCATTACTTATTGACGCTTTTGAAGCTTCTGAAAGTCCATTGACTGATATTGTATTAAACCAAACAGTACAAACCTGACCAAAATCACCTTTTGTGTTCAGGAAAACAAAAAACAGAGGGATCAAACAACATCAAGGCGAGTAAATAATGACTATTGAATTATTACTATTATGATTTATTTGCTTGGGTTAAGTAACCCTTTAGTCACTATTTTACTGTGTGTAATTTGTGTAAACAGTCTCAAGTTCAGCTTTGGTCATGGAGGGCTATTTTTCCAACCCTAATTATACACCCCTGAATCAATTTAAACCAATTAATAACTGACTACTTGAAATTTACTGACAGGTGTGCTGGAACTTAACCCTCCATGACCTGCCTTTAATATCCTTGCATGAACTCTGTAAACCTTTAAAAGTCATATAATACACTCCAGTAAAACCAGTGTTTTAAAGTGTTTTTTCTTCTTACATTACACCATACATTCACTAATTATTAATCAACGTTTCATAAATATTTAATTTATGAATTTGATTACAATCTTAAAGTATCACTAAATTTCTAGAAGTCTATAATGTACTGTGAATGCCTAGGAATAGTTTGTTTTATATACATATTATTGTACAAAATTCTTAGGCCACCATTTGTAGTTGTTGCACAGTACTGTGTGTATATATATATATATATATATATAGATAGATTCCCATTTTTATTCACAAATTTAATTCACATCAACCCAAATGTGCAAAAGATCAGAAGATGTTTTTTGTCAAATAATTTTTTTTTTGGCGAGCATCTGAAGAACAGAAAGGAACCTTTCATCCCTTTCGTTGGTTTCTCTTTCTCTCCTTTCCTCTCTCTCGACTGCCTCCCGGTGCCATCTCTCTTCTCTTTCTCTTACTTCTCTTTCTTGTCTTTCCTCTCTCTCTCGTCTCTCCCGTTCTCTTCTGTCCTCCTTCTCCTCCATTTCTCTCCACAGCCTCTCCTCCCTCTCAGCTGCCTTCCGCTCTCTCTCCTCTTCTCGCTCCTCCATGTCCCGGATCAGCTCCTCCACATCTATAGCCCTTTTCCTGGCTCTTGCTGGCTCTGGCCTCACTGAGGATGAAGAGACCACAGCAGCATCCGGCCCACATGAGGCAACGAGGGCAGGAGGAGAGATGGAGGGTCTGCCCCCAATTGCCTCATCCATGGCAGTGTACCACTTCCAGGACGCTGCTGTGGCCTCTCCATCCTCAGTGCTCACCCCCGTCTGCGGACATTTCAGATCCTGCAAAAATGCACAAGTATGATACAAAAGCAGTCATTTTAACAGCACAATATTTAATCATTTAATTTATGTATTAGAAGTAACAAAATGATCTTACTTTGTATTTTTGTTTCAGGTTTTACCTTTTTTTTTTTAACAAACGCCGCCGTCACCCTGCCTTGCAGGCTCTGCTCCTCCACAAAAGATCTGCAGCAAGAGATGAATCAAGAATGAAAAAGTTATATCTCTGTTTGAAAATACAATAATTGAAATGTACTGCAAATAAAGTATTCAATTGATTTTTAAATATTTCTGTATACTCACTCAAAGCCTTTGATGGCAGCATTACGCTTTCCGTTGAAGAGCGCTTCATGAGCCACTCTCCACCGGATAAGCAGCCGCGTGTGCTCATCCGTCCCTGTAACATCCAGACAAGACTCACGTTACCTCTGTGATTTATGAGCTCAATACTACATTTACATGTTGAGGTTGTTGCTAATAAATAGCTTTTTATCCATCATAAATGTTCAACAATTTTTCAACAGTACTAATGGATAAATGAAATAGATTACTTATGTTTAGTTACTTTATGTAAAATGCATTAAACTAATAAAAACAGTGTTAACAACAGTGAATTCTCCTAAACAATAGTACACACACGTCACTCAGATGTCTATTTCATATCAGTTACACGTAGTAATCTTGCCAGATTTTGAATAAATATTTAGTAATGGTATTTCAGATGTATACGGTTTAAAATGTATGCAAATACAGTTTAAAGACGTATGTGTCCTTATGGAGCTCCTCTATCCAATAAAATGTGATTTACGGCAAAATCACAAATTTACCATATTATATAGCGTCTTTGCACCTTCAACAGTTCAACAATTTACTGTACAGAAAGTTAGTTCAACACATGCGATTTGGTTTGTATTTGTAATACTCACATTTGAAAACACTCTCGTCCACCCTTTCCGTCATGTTTGAGTATGAAATATCTACTTCTTCTTCTTTTTTATATCGTATCCTCTCGCGTGGCCTCCTGGGATAGATGAGTACAAGCTGAAAAACACTCAAATGTCTGGGCGAAAGCAGGAGATCATCCGGGAACTTCTCGCCTACTCTTTTAGGAATACTGGTACTGCTTCACTCACGTACTGTTTTCGCCTACTATATAGTAGGAAAGTAGGCATATTCGAACGCACTATCGTCCAAATCTCGCGATAATTAGTACGTCAACCAGGTAATTCTCGCCTACTCTTTTATGAATACTGAGGATTCGAACGTACTTTTTCGCTCGCCTACTCTTTTCGCCTACTATATAGTAGGGAAGTATGCGATTCCGAACGCAGCCTCGTGCTGCGTCCCAATTCGCCTACTTATACTACGCCCTAAAAGTAAGTACTCTTTTTGAGAAGAAAAAGTACATACTTTTGAGTGTGTAGCAAAAGAGTAGGCAAGCTTTGGGACATACTACTTCGTCATCTTTAACGGACAGCTCAGTCGCGAGCATCTGTCACCGTAAACTGCCGCCCTGTCAATCATCTTGTCACAGTTAAAATCCTCCATTCAATCTAATTTAATTTCTTACCGTTTCGGAGAGAAATGTTGTTGCACGTTCATCTGCCAGTCGTGAGTCTTTCATGTGGAGACTCTTCTCATGTGTTTGCAATTTGAATATAATGATGCATTTAAAAGTTAATGGCTAAACGCTTTACAAACGTTCACAATGCTGCTGCAGATGCAATATAATGTAGCCAACATTGAATAAATACATTTTCGTCAGGTTAGATACTGATAATTAATCACTCAAAACCCCTTTATCTAAACCACTCAACATAACCGCCGGACTCGTGCGTCCTCCATGTCTGTAGTTTTTTTAACACTTTTCGCTCGTGTTTGTAGTTCTAACCGAATCCTCGTCCAACGCGCGATGGGTTGTGGGCAATATCAGCCGTTAGAGTGTGCATCGATCTGCACTTCGGATTCTGACCGGATATAGTAGACCATCCGGGTCTCTTTGGAACACTCATTTCAACATACTACGATTTGGGATGTACTAATTCTATTTTCGAATACTATTTAGGACGGATAGTATGCGAATTGGGACGCAGCTTCGTGCTGCGTCCCAATTCGCTACTTATACTATGCCCTAAAAGTATGTACTCTTTTTGTGAAGAAAAAGTACATACTTTTGAGTGTGTAGCAAAAGAGTAGGCAAGCTTTGGGACATACTACTTCGTCATCTTTAACGGACAGCTCTGTCGCGTGCATCACCGTAAACTGCCCTGTCAATCATCTCGTCACAGTTAAAATCCTCCATTCAATCTAATATAATTTCTTACCGTTTCGGAGAGAAATTTTGTAGCTCGTTCATCTGCCAGTCGTGGGTCTTTCATACGGAGACTCTCACTCTCCTCATGTGTTTGCAATTTGAATGTAATGATGCATTTAAAATGTAATGGCTATAAACGTATCTTTACTAAGTTCACAATGCTGCTGCAGATGCAATATAACGGAGCCAACATTGAATAAATAAATTTTCGTTAGGTTAGATACTGATAATTAATCACTTAAACCCCTTTCTTTAAACCTCTCTACACAACCGCTGGACTCGCGCGCGTCCTCCATGTCTGTAGTTTTTTAACACTTTTCACTCGTGTTTGTAGTTCTAACCGAATCCTGGTCCAACGCGCGATGGGTTGTGGGCAATATTAGCCGTAAGAGTGCGCATCGATCTGCACTTCGGATTCTGACCGGATATAGTAGACCATCCGGTTCTCTTTGGAACACTAATTTCAACATACTACGATTTGGGACGTACTAGTTCTATTTTCGAATACTATTTAGGACGGATAGTATGCGAATTGGGACGCAGCATCGGTCTCTCTCGCGCAGTTCGCTACGCTTCGCTTTTGTCTAGTCCGGCGCCTCATATTGATAGGCTATTACTCGTGAGGTGTAACCAATCAGATAGCGCCGTGGGCGGGACATTGAACAAGTCTACAGAGTGGTGATCACAGAAGCTGCGGCAGTTATATCAGAGCCAGCCAAAGTAGCGCATTTTAAAATAAAATTGACTTTAATCAAACCACGGATCCGTGATAAGTATTGTGATCCGTCTCGCCATTAGTGTAGTAGCACTGATCACTTTGAGGGGGGGATAAATTTATCCCCACCGGGGATAAAAATAATTAAGCAGAGGCAGGGATACATTGACCAGAAAGGGGGAAATCCCACGCATCCCCCCGGCAAATCGCACCCTGTATATATATATATATATATATATACAGGGTGCGATTTGTTATATATATATAAAAGAAGATACTGTTTATCTAAAGTTATTTAGTTAATTGTTCTGCACATTTGCACATTTTTTTTTATACCAAAAGCAGGTTTGCTGGTTTATTTAGTACACCATATTGAGTATACCACTTAGTACTGTAAGACTTTGAATATTAAAGTGCAAAATAAGACCTGGCCACTCTTGTGGGTTTGCTACTGTTACAATTTGAAACCATATAAGGGTTAAAACATGCCAGGAAGACATTGATGTTAGCAACACAGCTACAACTAATAAAATTGATAATGGGTGTGTTTTGTAGTCTGCGAATAATCAAGTATTGAAAATAGTCAATCATATTGGCAGCACCTTGGGCCCCCAAATAAAATTATGCTTAGGGCCCCATAAAGGCTTGGGCCGGCCCAGGCCAGAGGGTACTCCACATCAGACTATTGTCATTCGCTCACAAACTATATTTCCCATAATTCTCTGCACGGACTTATCAGCACTCATTGTTTTTAGCTGTGTCTCATTATCCTGTTTAGCTCACCCCTAATAAGGTTCATTCTCGCATGTGTCTAACTGCATTTCTGAGTGCTTTTGTATCCTGTTTCTCCAGTGTCCTGGTTCTCTTAATTCTCTGCCTTTTCCCTTGGATTTCTATGTTTGCCTCGGCCCTTAACTCAGTTATTGTTTGGATTGTTTGTTTGTCTATGACCTTTTCCTGGATTTGGATTATGATTGTGGATTAATCTTTTAATAAATACTGCATTTGGATCCTCAACCTTTGTGTCTCAGGGCAGTTCTTGACAGTTGTAAATAAGTTTAATGGATTTGCAGTCACATACATTTTAATTTTATTATTCAGTTAATTAAATTCACTTTTTTTTAACTGTCAGATGGATAATTGAACATTTACTTGAACTTTAACTTAAAGTTTACTGAAACTTCACATTTTAATTTTACTGTGTGACGGACAATTAAGAATCAAATCACAGAGCATCTGAAATTATTTAGGGTTCTCTAGCAAAGTGCAGATGTAAGCAAGGCTTCACCATAACAAGAATAGCAATGTACAGTGAGACTTTTAGTCATCACTTTTACAAATAATAGTAGGCTATTTGGAATGGAATATCAAAAATATACTTATTCGAATATTTTCCTGTTAATCTATTGGTCTGCATTTGCATTGCGCGTATCTATTTGGACATGCCATATTTTTGTCACTGTCTGACAATTATCACTGTTTATTTATTTATTTATTTATTTATTTAACAGGGACAATGTATGGCATTCAGCCATACCAGAATTAGCTACAAGCTAAATTTCATCTGTAGTCCCTGGGCAGGAAAGGAAAACATACAGTTAACAATCAGTTATTATACTTTCTACTCCACTACATTTCTACAATGTTGTGTTACATTTTCTGATCAGTTTTCCCCCTGCCAAAACGTCTTCCTTACCGTCCGTCCGTTGCACGTTTGTCTCAACAAGTTTGGTTGCCATAGATATCAGTGATGTTCGGTTCGTGAACGAATCGTTCTTTTGAACCGGTTCTTTTTAGTGAACCGGTCGAACCAGCACACTAAATCGGACTGAATCGTTTGAAACAGTTCGCGTCTTGCGTCAGCGCTGATCCACAAGTTACTAAAGTTACTCACTTTCAGACATGCCTGACAGTCCCTCTTAGAGATGCGTGGTTGGCGGTTATAGCCGCGGACTCCGCGGATAAACCGCGGATCGGGCGGATGACGTGATGAAAAAAAATATTTTAATTAAATTTGGGCGGGTGGCGGGCGGTTTCTAGTCTCGCGGCTGTCATCAGCAGCGCCTTGTATCAGCGGATGGCGGGCGGGAAAATTAGTCAAACACGTTGGTGCGGATGGATGGCGGACGGATGATGAGTTTTGTGATGCGGTTGCGGATGAAATAATAGCCCATCCGCGCATCTCTAGTCCCTCTGACTCAAAATTAATCAATATGCTGGAGTATATTTTACCCCCGTAAATCCAAAAGTTCACTGAACTGAGACTTGTTGTGCTGAGAGAAGTGATGAGCACGAGCAGCTGATACTGAGCATGCGCGAACAGTTACAGCGGTTCCCTTTCGAGGGAACTCGGACTGCGTCGAATGACACTTTGGGGGAACGCCCCTCAGCGTAGCGCCTTTGAAGTATGAATGAAACTAAGCCAATCTCTGATTGGTGTTGCGTCATGACTTAATGTGTGACAGCATACAAGCGGAAGCTATAAAGGACGCTGGCACACATGAGATGTCAGCTTTCTGTTCTTCAGCAAAGCGCTCTCTGTTTGACTTGTCTGTCTTATTTGGTGTTGTTTGTCACAAGCATTACACAATATATATATATATTATGGCGAGCCAAGCTAGTTTCATTCGGTGTGTGCATCCCTGCCCTCGTTATATCACCGGTGGGGACACGCATCGTTTGTGCACACATTGTTTGGGAGTGCAGCACGCGCGGGCAGCTCTCGAGGGGGCTGCTTGCAAGGATTGTGAAAGACTTCCAATCCGTGTGCTGCGCTCCCGCCTGGCCATTTTTAATGAGGATGGTCAAGCTCGCGAGCCCCGTGGTGCGGGACCCGCGTCCGCCGAGGCGGCACGGCAACGCTCTTCATGGGGCTCGCAAATGGATCTGACAGGGGATCTTGAGACTGCTGAGGCACGTTCTCGGGATTCCTCTGTCAGTTCTGATGTTCTCCCGCCCCGCGGCTTCTTCCGTGCGAGTGGAGGACCCGATGTTTGAGCTGTCTGCTTCTGAGGAAGCAGACGTGCTCAGCATCGAGGGCGGAGATTTTGGGGATGACTCGCCACCCCATGTTCCCGCATATGAGGAGCTGGTAGAGGTTGTCTCTCGTGCTGTGACCCGTCTCAATATCAGCTGGCCACATGAGAGGCAGGAAGCGCTTGTGAAAAGCAAATTAGACGAGCGCTTCCTGCAGCACAGAGAGCAACCTCAACACCGGGGCTTGCCTTTCTTTCCCGATTTACACAACGAGTTGTGTAAATCGTGGGATAAGCCACATTCCTCGCGCGTGTCCAACCCCCCTGTCCTTAATTATAGTAATATTTTGGGGGCGCGAGAGAAAGGTTATGGGACGATGCCGAAGGTGGAACAACCACTAGCCACCTATTTATCTCCTGAATCGGCATCGTCCCTAAAAGCCCCGGTGCTAGCCACTAAGCCATGTAGGGATACATCTTCCTTGGTGGGCAGGGCATATATGGCTGCGGGTCGGGCTGGTGCTTGTTTACACACGATGGCAGTGTTACAAGCTTACCAGGCCGACCTTCTTAAAGATATTGATGAGGGCGAGGGACCAACTCCAAACGATGTAGCAGAGTTGAGGAAGGCTGCTGATTTATCTCTCCGAGTCACCAAGGAGACGGCCGTGCCATCGGCCGCTCCATGGCAGCTATGGTGGTCTCGGAGAGACATTTATGGTTAAATCTGTCGAGGATCAGGGTTAAAGACAGGGCTTTTCTCCTTGATGCCCCGATTTCACCTTCTGGCCTGTTCGGCGACGCCGTAAATACAGTCGTCGACAGGTTTCAGGAGGTGAAAAAGCAATCTGCAGCCTTCAAGCAGTACCTCCCTCGCCGCTCCAAATCTAAGAAACCTGCCCCCAGTGGGCAGCCGCAGCCAGCCACCAGCTCCTACGCCTACAGACAAGCGCAGAAGGAGAGCGTTGCATCTAGAGCCCTCCTCAAGGAGCCTGGGGGCATAGACGATGCTCTCAGGCGAAGCCTCATCAGCAGCAGGGCGACCTGAGGGCCGTCCTGCAGGCTAGGAAGGCTTCATCCAAGAGGTTCTAGCCAGCCTAGGTCCTCTGCGGGCAGCCCCACCCGTGGCGGAGCGATCAAGGTCGCCTCCTCCGCGGAGCCCGCAGGAAATCGATGTCGACTTCTCGCCGCCAAGTGCGCTTCGGGACGCATCGGTTTCCAGCGAACGCGCGCTGCACTGTCCACCCCACAGGCTTGTGGCCAGGCAGCAATCGCGTCTGCCCATCGAGAATCGTTTTCGGTCGAACCCTGCCGGAGATCCGCTTCAGGGGGTCGAGGACGAATCCCAATTGGTACCCGAAGCCAGGCTCGAGAGCCTGGTTCCTTTGGTAAAATATTTCGATGCTTGGAAAAATCTCACGAATATTTCGCCTTGGGCCCTGCGCACTATACAAAAGGGGTACAGGCTGCAGTTCGGTTTATGCCCACCAAGGTTCAATGGGGTGGTCTGGACTGCAGTCGACCCAGTGCAGGGTCGCGTATTGGAACAGGACGTAAACTCCCTGCTGGTAAAGGAGGCTATAGAACGTATTCCTCCACCGGACAGGGAGTCCGGGTTTTACAGCCGCTACTTTATAGTTCCCAAAAAGGATGGGGGGTTGCGTCCAATAATAGATCTCAGACACTTGAATCAGACACTTGAATGAGATTCAGGTTCAAGATGCTCTTCCCATCATCTTGAGTCAAATTCAATCCGAGGATTGGTTTGTCACGATCTAAAGGACTTATACTTCCACATATCCATCCTTCCATCTCACAGGAAGTTCCTGAGGTTCGCTTTCGGGGGCGAAGCGTACCAATATCGGGTTCTTCCGTTCGGCCTGGCTCTCTCCCCACGCACATTTACCAAATGTATGGATGCAGCTCTAGCACCGCTGAGGCTCCAGGGCATCAGGGTACTCAATTATATCGACGACTGGCTGATTCTGGCCCAGTCACAAGAGCTGGCGGTTCGGCATCGAGATGTCGTCCACGCCCACATTCAAAGCCTGGGGTTGAGACTAGACACGAAAAAGAGCGTGTTGATACCAGCCCAGAGAACCACGTTCCTGGGAGTGGTGTGGGACTCGGTCACAATGCAGGCACGATTGTCTCCTGTACGAATCGAGTCCATTCTGGCCACAGTGTCCAGGATAAAGCTAGGCCAAGCCATTACTGTAAAACATTTTCAAAGAGTGTTGGGGCTCATGGCAGCAGCATCCAACATTATTCCTTCTGGCCTGCTGCGCATGAGGGCCCTCCAGTGGTGGTTGAAAACCAAGGGGTTCTCCCCAAGGGGGAACCCGTTCCGCATGATCAGGGTTACGCGCAGATGCCTTCGTTCCCTATCTATGTGGAAAAAAGCTTGGTTTCTGTCCCAAGGTCCAGTGTTGGGAGCGTCATCTCGCCCGTTTCGAAAACCGTTTCGACAGACGCCTCCCTCACGGGCTGGGGCGCGGTCATGGACGGCCGCTTTATGACAGGCCTATGGCAGGACCATCATTCCTCCTGGCACATAAACCGTCTAGAGATGTTGGCGGTGTTCCGAGCTCTGAGGAGCTTCCTGACGGACCTCAAAGGTCATCATGTCCTTGTGAGGTCAGACAATATGTCGGTAGTGGCTTATATAATTCATCAGGGGGATCTGAGGCCTTGCCCTCTATGCAGACTGGCGCATCAGATCCTCCTGTGGTCCCAGGGGAAACTGTTATCTCTAAGAGCAACATACATCCCAGGGAGTCAAAATCAGGGAGCAGACATCCTGTCGAGACAGGGGCTGAGGCCCGGGGAATGGAGACTCCACCCCGAGGTGGTGGAGTCAATATCTCATAGGTTCGGCCCAGTGGAAGTGGACCTATTCGCGTCTCGAGAGACGACCCACTGTCCACTGTGGTTTTCCCTCACTCATCCAGCCCCGCTGGGGTTGGATGCCATCGTGCAGACGTGGCCGAGGCTGCGTCTGTATGTATTTCCCCCGATCGTTCTGCTCCCGGGAGTTCTAGAGAGGGTCCGTCAAGACGGGATCAGTCTACTGCTGGCCGGCCCGAGTATGGTTCTCAGACATTGTATCGCTCCTAGACGGCCTTCCGTGGGAGATTCCCCTCAGGAGGGACCTGCTGACACAGGCAGAGGGCTCAATATTTCACCCTCGGCCCGAGCTATGGAAGCTGTGGGTCTGGCCCCTGAGGGGGCACAGTACCTAGAGGCCGGCCTATTAGCTGGAGTAGTGGAGACCATACTCAGCTCTAGAGTTCCCTCCACGAGGAAATTGTACGGCTTAAAGTGGAATGTCTTTACCAATTGGTGTAGAGAGCGTGAGGTGGATCCAGTTAACTGCCCAGTGGCTTCAGTTCTGGAGTTCCTCCAAGATCGCTTTTCAGCTGGTCTTACCCCGTCCACACTCAAGGTGTACGTGGCTGCCATTGCGGCTTTCCACACTCCTCTGGGTGATGGGCCTCTAGGGAGACAGCAGTTGGTCGTACGTTTCCTCCGTGGGGCTTGGAGGATGAGACCTGCGGCTCGTACCAGGGTTCTCACATGGGACCTGGCAGTGGTTCTCGAAGGGCTGGCCGAGGCCCCCTTCGAACCACGGGAGTCGGCTGAGGCCAAGAATCTTTCCTTGAAGGTGGTTTTTCTGTTGGCCATTACTTCTCTGAGGAGGGTAGGAGATCTCCAGGTGCTCTCTATATCTAACGGGTGCCTGGAGTTTGCTCCAGGCGACATTAAAGCCATCCTACATCCTAGGCCGGGCTATTTGCCTAAGGTGCCATCTAATGCGGCACGGCCTACGGTTCTGCAGGCTTTTCATCCTCCACCTCACGTGACGGCGGATGGGGAGAGACTTCATCTGCTCTGCCCTGTCAGAGCTCTAAAAATTTACATTCAGAGGTCCTCTTCATGGCGGAAGTCAGACCAGTTGCTGGTGTGTTTTGGGTCGCCCAAGAAGGGTCTACCCGCCTCCAAACAGACCATCAGCAACTGGATTGTCCATGCTATTTCCTTGGCCTACCAGGTGCGCAATCTGCCTTCACCTTTGGCCGTGAGGGCTCATTCAACCAGAGGCATGGCGTCCTCTAGACCCCTCCTCTCGGGGGCCCCAATCCAGGAGGTCTGCGATGCAGCAGGATGGGCCACCCACCACACCTTTATTAGGTTTTACAGTCTGGACATCCCGTCTACGCCTGGCACTCTTGTGCTCTCGTCCTAAGTGTGCCTGTGAGCAGCTTCACACTAGGACAGGCAGGGCGCGTTGTGGCATAGTGGGTACTCGTTCCCCCAAAGTGTAATTCGACGTACGGAAAGGGAACATTTCCCTCGAAAGGGAACATCCTCGGGTTACGACTGTAACCCTTGTTCCCTGAGAAAGGGAACGAGGACTGCGTCCCTTCGCCACGCCTTCCCCTGCCTGGGAGCACTTGCTTCATCACAGAAGCTGACATCTCATGTGTGCCGGCGTCCTTTATAGCTTCCGCTTGTATGCCGTCACACATTACGTCATGACGCAACACCAATCAGAGATTGGCTTAGTTTCATTCATACTTCAGAGGCGCTACGCTGAGGGGCGTTCCCCCAAAGTGTTATTCGACGCAGTCCTCGTTCCCTTTTCTCAGGGAACAAGGGTTACAGTCTTAACCCGAGGACGTTCTCGGATCACCAGTACAGAACCGAGAACTGTTTATTTCGGACGTGTTCGACATAGAACCAGATGAGCTGATGAGCAGAGCATGTTATGCAAGTACTTTTACTTTTAGTACTTAAAGTACATTTAAAATCAGGTACTTTTTACTTTTTACTTAAGTAGGGTTGTCATTGTGGTACTTTTACTTTTACTAAAGTCAATTTGTCACTGGTTATTTGTACTTTTACTTAAGTAGGCTACTGAGATTCAGTACTTCCTCCACCACTGGTTTCCAGTCAAGACTTAGAGAAACTTGTGGATGCTTTCATCACCAGTAGGGTGGATTATTGTAATGGACTTCTCACTGGCATTCTCAGAAAGACCATAAGACAGTTGCAGCTCATACAGAACGCTGCTGCCAGGATTCTGATCAGAACCAGAAAATATGAACATATCACACCAGTCCTCAGGTCTTTACACTGGCTGCCAGTTACAGGATATAGGATTGATTTTAAAGTATTATTACTGGTATATAAATCACTAAATGGCCTAGGACCTCAATACATTGCAGACATGCTCACTGAATATAAACCCAACAGATTACTCAGATCATTAGGATCACATCAGCTTGAAATACCAAGGGTTCACTCTAAGCATGGTGAGACCGCCTTTAGCTACTATGCCAGCCATAGCTGGAACCAGCTTCCAGAAGAGATCAGATATGCTCCTACAGTAGTCACATTCAAATCCAAACTCAAAACACATCTGTTTAGCTGTGCATTTACTGAATGAGCACTGTGCCACTGTTCGTCCGACTGTTTGTACTGTATTTAAGTTTTTTATTTTTTATTTTTTTTATTCAAAACTGTTTTAATTACTCTGATTTCTTTTGATTATTTTAATTTCTTCTATGTAAAGCACTTTGAATTACCACCGTGTATGGAATGTGCTATATCATTAAACTTGCCTTGCCTTGCCTTGCCTATAGGGTTTCTAGCCGAAGCTAATTTGCAACCCCTGTCCCTAGTTAGGCTACATACATCACCATTACCAAGAGAACAGAAACAAACAACAGAAACAACAACAAAAATAACAAAAACACAACATTACATTATATACATATATCTGTGTGTGTATGTGTGTGTGTGTGTGTGTGTGCGTATCTATTTCTCTATCCGTATGTACATGTCCATTTATAAGTGCGTCTGCACAGTGAGATGATCAATGATCACAGATTTGGTTTTGTTTCAGCCAGTGTTTCACCTTTTCATCAAATGGTTTCAGATTGAACAGTGTTGTGCTAATGATAACAATTTAGATAGAAGCTAGCGATGTCAGATTAATGTGAGGTAATGAGTAAGATATAATTAGAAAAATAAACAACACGGAATGATAGTAAATAAAGATTCAAAACAGAAGGCTATACGGAGCTTACAGACGCAAACCACTCAGCAGCAAGGCAGACAGGAGCAATCGATCAAACCGGAGGCTGGAGGCAATCAAAGTCTGGAGGTAGAAAGACACGTATACGTGTGACCTCTTTGCTGAAGTAAAAGAACACAAACTTAAAAGCAGCAGGTTTGCAGTGTTGCAGGAAAGATGAGTAGATCATGTATTTTTACATTTTGCATTTATTGTTTATTCTGTTTAATTTAAAAAAGGTTCCACAGTGCGTGATGTAATATCTCATTCATTGCAGTGTCCAAGGAAATTCCAAGTGCCTAATGTAGCAATGAGGAGGCTCTTCAAAATAAGAAATTCATTAATTAACCAGACTAACTCTTTTCCCGTCAGCTTTTTTAAAAAAAGTCGCCAGCCACCGGCAGCATTTTTGACCATTTTCACAAAAATGTCATGGCCCCCAGAATATTTTGTTATATAATGTCTGAACATATATCAAAAGAAAGAACACAACCTCTGGTTTAAAAAAAAAGCGTTTTACTTAAACTTACTTAACTTACAAAAAAACAACAACACTGTTTTATTCTAGCTTAATGTATTCTTTATTTTTTTTTATCAACACTTGAATGTGGCTAAGTTTCATAAAAAAAGCAACATTTTGAGCAAAAAGCGGAGAAAAATGCATTTTTGTCAAAGACATCCATACATCCAGATCGGATTCAGAAGTATGATTGAAACAAAGATGGAGTAGATCGAGTCCATCAACACCCCCAAAGCTTCACAGTCATATACTTTAGCTCGTGCTGGGTTGACATTTCATTCAGTAACATGCCTAATGACATGTTTTGATTTATTTGCTGTTTAATGTTGATGATCGTGTTATTTTACATATTACATATCTGGTTACATGCTATCGCTTGCTTCTGCTTCTTCTTCACATGTCTTTTGATCAGGAGATTCTGTACTCTTTCAGAAGATGTGTAATACAATGTAATAATGTGTAACGTGTAATACAGTCACTGCTGGAAAGAGTTCAAATATGCAAAAATGCTGGAAAACTGAAGAATTTGCAGGACCTGAAGGATTTTTCTGAAGAACATTGCAAACAAGACTCAAGAACAACCATCAAAAAACAGTTGTTGATCATTCAGGTAACGATACACAGTATTAAGAATTTTTGTCTTGTGCACTATAAAATATCGTATTCAGGACAGTACTAAATAAAAAAAATTACATATTTTGTATGATCTTTCTTAGTGTGTTAAAATAATTAACATTTTGCAGATTCTGCAAGACGTAAACTTTTGAGCCTGTGTTGTATATGGCAGAATATATGATAATGTAATACATAGGCCTATATAAAAATACTTGGACTTGATCTTCCATAAACCCGTAGAGTAGTGGTATGGATTCAAACTTTCTGACAGTGAAGCATTCACATGACTGGAAAGAATAGGTGTGTTCGACTTCATGCGGCGCTGCACGGACCAATTGTTGTATGCAAGGGCGTAGGTTTGATTTTGAAATTGGTGGGGACGGGGACATCCCCAGAAGCTGAGCTCCATCTGTCATTAAAAGGAACAGTTCACCCAAAAATGAAAATTCTGTCATCATTTACTCTCCCTCAAGTTGTTTCCAACCTGTATGAATTTCTTTCTTCTTCTGAACACAAAAGAAGATTTTTTGAAGAATGTCGGTAACCAGACAGTTGATGGACCCCATTGACTTCCATAGCAGAAAAAAAATACTCAATACTGGTTACCGACATTCTTCAAAATATCTTCTTTTGTGTTCAGCAGAAGAAAGAAATTCATACAGGTTTGAAACAACTTGAGGGAGAGTAAATGATGACAGAATTTTCATTTTTAAGTGAACTTAACAGAAATGAACTGTTGGCATATTTGTTTCACATCAATAATGTCCAGTTTGTCCTGTTGGACATGGCACACAGCAATACTGTTAAAGGGTTAGTTCACCCAAAAATGAAAATTCTGTCAGTAATTACTGACCCTCATGTTGTTCCAACCCCGTAATACTTTCGTTCATCTTCGGAACACAAATTAAGATATTTTTGATGAAATCTGAGAGCTGGTTCACTCCTTCATAGACTGCAAGGTACAAGGTATTTGATATCTGCCAGCCCAAGTTAGTTAAGACATAGTTAAAATAGTCCAAGTGACTACAGTGGCTTTAAGTTTATCGAAGCGACGAGAATACTTTTTGTGCGCAAAAAAACCCCCCAAAATAACGACTTTATTCAACTATTCATTTCCTTCTCTGTGGGCCTCGAATGAGTTCACGTAGTGTAACAGCGCAGCGCTTCTGTGTTGTACTTCACACGTAGGCTCACTATTGGCCGACGCTGGTCATGTGTGTGATGCGTCTAATGTACAACACAGAAGCGCTGCGCTGTTACACTACGTGAACTCACTCGAGGCCCACAGAGAAGGAAATGAATAGTTTAATAAAGTCGTTATTTTTGTGTTTTTTTGCGCACAAAAAAGTATTCTCGACGCTTGTTAAACTTAAGGTTGAGCCACTGTAGTCACTTGGACTATTTTAATGATGTCTTTACTAACTTTTCTGGGCTGGCAGATATCAATTTTCTAGCAGCCTATGAAGGAGTGAGCCAGCTCTCAGATTTCATCAAAAATATCTTAATTTGTGTTCCGAAGATGAACGAAAGTCTTACGGGGTTGTAACAACATGAGGGTGAGTAATTACTGACATAATTTTTAAACTAACCCTTAAGTGTCACCTGTGCCATTGTTCTGAGCCATGTTTTCAGTCTCCTATGAGCACTGAAACTTCTTTCAGCCTTAGCTGATGAGACAGGGTTACAACTTCATCAAACAGTCCTCTTTCAACAAGACCAAGCAATGTTGTGTTTTTATGTTTTATGGGGACCTTTTACAGACAAAATGATTTTATACTGTACAAACTATTATATCCCCCTTGCTATTTTATTAAGTAAGAATTTTAAACCAATTTCATATGATGTAGATTAAATTGTTAAAGGTAGAATGTTAAAAGTTAGAGCTACTTACAAAAGTTTTGTTTTTCGTTTTGATTTGTATTTATGTCCCAACTGCACCTGTGGAAAGACTATTGTTCTTACTTAGACACCCTTTGTTCAACCTTAAAAAATTCCTGTACGGAAGAGTTACTGTTTGTTGGTGGTGATTTTAATTGCACTGAACTTGATAGAGACAGAAATCATGTTGAACCCCATATGGCCTCACGTAAACATCTAATTCACTTAATTGAAAAGTATGCTTTGTGTGATGTTTGGAGAGCTCTGAATGGAAATGAAAGACAGTAGACATGGGCTCATACACGTGATAATTATTTAGCTTTAGCTAGACTAGACAGATTGTATGTTTTTAAGCGTCACTTGAACATGTTTAACAAATGCTATATCACACCATTATCGTTTTCTGATAAATCTATTTTAAATACAGTGAAATTTAAAAGTGCATATTGGCACTTTAATACGAACCTTCTAAATTATACGTTTTTTCATAGAATCTTTTGAGTTCTTTTGGAATGAAAACAGGGTTAATCAGACAAGCATGATCATTGTCAGGAATGTTATACTCTCTTGCAATTGAACCGCTACTCCAACAAATTAGGAAAAGTTTGGACAGGCTAAGAATACCACTTTGTGATTTTAATTTTTGTTTATCAGCATATGGTGACGATCTTATAATTTTAATCAATAGACAAAGGGATATACACGTTTTATCAAAATTATTAGAAGATTTTGAAAAATGCTCCTCAGCAAAGGTAAATTGGAAAAAAAGTGATGCCTTTTTATTAGGAGCTTGGAATGATGGAAAACCAACTCTTCCTGAAGGTTTATGTTGGAATAGATGGGGTTTAAGATATCTGGGGGTGTTTTTGGGAGATGATAATGTTGTACAAATAAATTGGGATGGAATGTTACAAAAAGTTAGAGGTCGTCTAGACAAGTGGAAATGGCTTCTACCTAACATGTCTTATAGAGGTAGAACACTTATTGTCAATAATTTGGTTGCATCACTTTTATGGCATAGACTGGCATGTATTTATCAGCGGCCTCTAATAAAATGTATATTTAAAAAAACTTTTGTAGCCGACAACGCCACCTAGAGTTGAAACTGAGACCCCAGGAACTCACTATCGAAAACAGGTTCTTTATCGGGGGAAGAAGCGGTAGAAAAATTATTTTATTACAATAAAATTGTTGGAGGAAAAGATGGAAAAAATAAATAAGCAACCCTGCTATCCAGTCCAGTATATTCACAGCAGAAGAACCACGTCAATTTTCACTCGTCTCCTCAGCACTCAAGGTAGTCCCTCGCAGTCGGTCATCAACCCGTCTCACACACTGCTACTCCAACAGTGCTCCGTGAATCACCGACTCTGTGTTTACTCGTCTACAGTGTGCTGCAGTCTCCCGTAGCCATAAGCCATCTCACCGCATGTGAAACACTCGCTTCCCAATGCAGTCGTAAACGTGGTTCCTCCCGCTCTCGCTCTTGTTGTGTTGACTTCAGTTGCAAATGCACGGTGCTGCCCTCCTGTCCCAGTCACGGTTATTGCACTTTTATAGGGGAACATATTCACCGCTCTACCCCAAAGTCCAGCACTTATTAGTTCATTGAATTATAGGAAATAGAGGCGTGGCTTGGGAATACTGCTTGCAAACATAAACAATAAACACAGCAATTCACACTAAAACAAAACACAGCAATTCAAGGTGAACATGCATATATATATATAAAATACATTGTGCAAAACATTTGCTCCACAACACCCCCCCACAGTAAAATGTAAGCAGTCCCTGCCATAAGTTAAACAATTCACTCTCTATATCTCATTGGTCACTGTCCAACATTTGTACGTGTAGATCATCTAACAGTCTCATTTCCCATATTTACAGGTTCAGAAGCCGGAGTAACCCAAACACTATATGGTACAGGATCCCGAGCCATGACAATAGGTGTGGTATTTAAGGTACTAGGGGGTGCTAAAACTTCCACTTCAGAGGCAGTACACAATTTAAGTGCATTACGATGCAGGACCTTTTCCTTCCCTCCCTTTTCAGGTCTTACCCAATACACCAAACCAGTCTCTCCCAATGTTCCCACTACAACATGGGGCACTGGACCCCACCAGCCACACAGCTTTCCACGACCTTGCCTATTTCTGTCCCTAACCCAGACTCACTGACCATCTAGCAGAGGTACATCCTTAACCCCACGATCATAAGTCTGTTTCATTTTCTCAGCAGCATGATCCATCTTATTCTTAGCTACAGCATAGGCCCACTTTAACTTTTTGTAATAGTCTTGGACCCACCCTGTTTGATCCCACTTCTGCTGATCAACCACTACACCCAACCCCAAATCTACAGGGATCCTCACTGTACGCCCAAACATCAGATAAGATGGACCGAAACCTGTGGGGCTATGTACAGTGTTGTTGTAGGCTTGCATCAGCTCAGGGAGGAAGTCAGGCCACCTATCCTGTTTCTCTTGCTCCAATGTACGAAGCATATTTAACAATGTCTGGTTAACTTGTTCTACCCTACCATTTCCTTCAGGGTGATAAGAAGTAGTTCAACTCTTGATTGTTCCATATAACGGGCAAAACTCCTGAACCAACTCAGAATCAAAATTTTGCCCTCTATCTGAATGAAAGCGCAAGGGGCAACCAAAGGTCTGCACCACATGAGTCCAAAACGCCCTCACTATGGCCTGAGCAGTCTGATCTTTTGTTGGAACTGCCCATGCATAGCGTGTAAACATATCTACCATAACTAATATGTTTTGGCAGGTATCATTAGGCCGTCCCAAGGACAAACAATCTAATGCCACTACTTCTAACGGACAAGACACTGAGATGAGATTAAAAGGGGCTGTATGACTGTCCCTACCCTTCTGCAGGTTGCAGGCGACGCACCCAGAATGGAACCCTCGCACCATCTCCTCCATCTTGGGCCAGTAGAAGTGGGACCGCACTCTGGTCAGCGTATGTTCAACACCTGCATGGGTCAATGCTTCATGATATCGCCTCCATACCTCCTCTTGCTTAATAGCTGGACAAACAATCTGTAATTGACACTCATGAATATTGGGATCAATCATCTTTTTGTACAACACCCCATCATAGATTGCAAGTCGTGACACATGGCGAAGCAACTGTTGTACAATCAGAGGTAATGCTCTTCTCTCAAGGGTGGTTGGTACACCAGCAGACCTTACATACTGCATCACCAGCTGAAGATCCTCATCCCCTTGTTGTGCCTCTCGCCACTCATCAATCACCAAAACACCAAGAGCGGTGGAACCTCCGCTTGCGTCAATCTGCTGGACCTCTGCAAGCTGGTTCTGCTCTGTTGGGGGGACAGGTAATCGGGACAAACTGTCTGCATTCCCATTTTCCCGCCCAGCCCGATATTTCACTACAAAGTCATAACTGGCAAGTTGGGCAACCCAGCATTGTTCCACGGCCCCAAGCTTTGTTGTTTGTAAGTGGGCCACAGGGTTGTTATCCGTAACTATTGTAAACTTGGATCCAGTCAAATAATCTTTGAATTTCTCTGTTACAGCCCACTTCAAGGCCAATAACTCTAGTTTAAAGGAACTATAATTTGCATAATTTCTCAGGGTGGAGGCTTCGGCTAGTATAAGCAATCACATGCTCCCTTCCATCATGCACTTGTGACAAGACAGCGCCTAAACCTTGATGGCTGGCATCCGTATACAGAACAAAAGGTAAAGCGAAATCAGCATATGCTAATACAGGGGCTTTTGTTAGGCAAGACTTCAAGGTCTCGAATGCAACCTGGCATGCAGCAGTCCACTCAATCTGACGTGTACCAAACTTTTTATCTACAGGGATGCCAACCAAGAGAGCATTCAGAGGTTGAGCGATTTTGGAAAAAATAGCAATAAAACGGCTATAGTAGCCGGCAAGGCCCAGAAAGGCTCTTACCTCCCGGTCTGTTGTAGGGGTTGCCCAAACTTGGACTGCTGCTGTCTTTTCAGGGTCAGGATGTACGCCAACCTTGTCCACCACATGACCGAGAAACTTCACCTGCTGTTGAAAGAGCCGGCACTTGTCAGATCTTAATTTTAACCCATAATGGGAAAGCCGCTGGAATATCTGTTCAAGGTGGCTAAGATGGGTAGAAAAATCAAATGAGTACACAATAATATCGTCCAAGTACACCAGAGAAAAGTCTATTATATAGCAACGTTGCATTAACCGCTGAAATGTGGCAGGACCATTGCACAACCCAAAAGGCATACGCTGGTATTCATATAGCCCCAGAGGGGCTACAGTCTTAGGACGATCCTCTGGACCTACACCCAGCTGCCAGTACCCACTTGCCAGGTCCAGAGTACTGAACCACTCAGCCCTCTTCAAAGTGGCCAGAGTCTCCTCGATCCTGGGAAGAGGAAAAGCATCTTTGTGGGTGACGGCATTCAATTTCCTATAATCCACACAAAATCTCCAACTACCATCCTTTTTCTTCACCATCACCACTGGGGTGGCCTATGGACTAGCACTCTCAGAAATCACTCCCTTATCCAACATGTCTGTCAACAAGGCCTTAATTTCCTGGTACATCATGGGAGGCAATGGTCGAAACCTCTCCCGAATGGGAGGCACATTTCCAGTGTGAATTCTATGCTGTACCACTTCTGTGTACCCCACATCATCCTCACTCTCAGCAAAAACCTTAGACCATTTCTTCAAAAGTGCATCGAGATCTTGGCGCTGCTGTGTAGTCAAATCAGATCTTTGGGAAAGTTGACGTATACCAGGGGAAGTTGCATCTTTTGCAAGTGGGCTAGCTTCAGTAAGACTCACCTCCACAATACCATCGATATCCAACATTAGTCCAAGGTCCCTGCATCCATAAATATCAGGGCTATTGACTTTATATAGCCGTCCAAGCTTCTGATACTTTCCTACGAAAACACTGTACGGATGTATATTAGAGTCTCACAGGGATTTTACCATCTCTCACCATGGCAATTGTATGTGCCGCAGCCACAGGTTGTTCAGACACAGGCTCCAAAAGTCCACAGTTATCACACTGTCGCAGACCCATTCGAGCACGTCCCTAGACTATGACTTCACTCCTTGGTGGAACACATAACATTGTCTGTTAGCCAGCCACACATTACCCAGTGAGCCATCTTCTTTAATGTGTGCCAGAACACGTTGACAAACTGCCGTAACCTGCTGCCATGCTTGTCGTTCTCTGGTACTTTGAAACAACGATGAAGAATATCCCTCATTCTGAAAGAGAGCACTCTAACATTGTGAAATTACATTCATACCAATTATTAAAGGGTTTGTAGAGAATTCATCTTTTACAATAACAACACCCCGCTCAGGAATTTGGACTTCAGCAACTTTAAAATCAAACACAGCATATCCAATATAGGGGATTTCGAGGCCATTTGCAGCTCTTAGAGTCAAAACAGGGGCTTGGCCCAACTTGTACTGAGGGAACTTCTCCTCAAACATACTCCGCTGCATCAGAGGGACTTGTGAGCCGGTGTCCAACAGTCCTGTACACTCAATGTCTTGAATCATGACACTCACCATTGGACAGCCACCAATGAAAGAAGAAATGGTCCTTGAATTTTCTGATGATCTTGCTGGCCCCACCGCCTGGACCTCTGCAGCAGGGCAAACTAGTTTAAATCCCCATTAGGCAGCACACTTTCCTTGCAATACCTCACTATATGTCCTGACTGTTGGCACCGCTGGCAGATAGGCCTCCCCTCATCATCCCACATATTCGAGGAAGACTGCCCCCCTTGTCGCCTAGAAGAAATATTTTGTTGCTGAAAATGTACATAATTAAGTTGTGCATGATTTGATTGTGCGACTGGACTAGACGACTTCAGCTCCTTCATCACCTCCTGTGTCAATTCTCGCATCTGTCCTTTAACTTCCTCCAGAATTTCTCGCTTTAATTCAGCTTTCCAGTCAATCCCCTGTGAGCGAGAATCAATCCTACCAGGACCACTGACGGCACCACAAGCCAGTTCATACCTTGGTTGACTGTATTCTGCTTCCAACAGTAAAGCCTCTTGATGCAGATCTGCAAACGTTCCTTCTGGATTTCGCCGTGCATACGTTCTCAAGGCTCTCAAAAAAGGTCCATCCTCCAACCCCAACAACAACTGCTCTTTCAGTTGATCTTCAACAAGGGCCCCTTCTGGACTACGTCACCGCAACCTGCAATGAAGCTCTCGTAATCGCAACACAAATGTCTTAAAAGACTCATCTTGCCTCTGTCTGCAACTGAAAAAATGTGATCTAAGGACCGGAAGAGGGATTTCTCCAGCATACAAGATGTCTAGATATTCAAAAATCTTATTGGCTTTATCCCTATCTCCATCAGGCAAAACACTTATTTCCTGCTTTGCATCCCCACCCAGGGCACCCATTACAATTTTAACTTTCTTTTCTTCAGGTACTTCTTGGGCTTCTAAAATCCTTTGCATTTGTTCTTTCCAGTCTCCATACTTCAAATCAGCACCCGTAAACTTGGGCACTCAAGGGGCACTAGGAAACACTGGCATCAGCATCTTTGGAGATTTAAAAATATTCTATCAAGTGCTGTTTCACCTTTCTCATACCCGATCCTGCCGACTACGCCAAAATTATGTCAGCGGCCTCTAATAAAATGTATATTTAAAAAAAACTTTTGTAGCCGACTACGCCACCTAGAGTTGAAACTGAGACCCCAGGAACTCACTATTGAAAAAAGGTTCTTTATTGGGGGAAGGAACAGTGGAAAACAACACCCAAAACTAGCGGTAGAAAAACTATTTTAGTACAATAAAATTGTTGGAGGAAAAGATGGAAAAAAGAAATAAGAAAAAAAAGAAACTCCAAAGAATATTAAGAAAGAATATTAAGAAAGAAATTTCTTTTCCACACCTATTGTCATAAGAAAGAATATTAACCGTTTATGTACCATGAATTGTGCATTTTTCTCAGAACGCTCTTGTAAGAGACTTTAATCTAAAGATGTTTCCTGATTCAATAAAATAAGCCTAATACATTGCGAAATTATTGCTAGGGACATATCAGTGTCACTGGATATTGGTAGGGACACGTCCCTAGTATACCTATTAAAAATTCTACCCCCCGATTGTATGACATCAAAATACAGTGAGAGTGATTTGAAAGGATACGGAGCCGTCTGGTCTCCAATCGCTCTCGCGTTACTTCGATGTCATACACCGATCGGTCTGAGCAGCACCTCATAAAGTCGAACACACCTAAAGTGAGGCCTCGTTTTTCATTGATCATGTGATCACAATATACTGTATCTTGGATGGCCTTGGGGTGAGTAAATAATATTTTTTTTCGATAAACTATGACTTTAAGCTTACTGCCTTTCGGACGAGACTTGTCTGAATGTGATGCCTTAAGGAAGAAAGATAATATATGTAGGTAGACAACTACAACCCCAAATCTGAAAAGTTGAGACATTTTGTAAAATGCAATAAAATCAATAATCTGGGATTTGTTCATTCTATTTAACCTTTTATTAACTGACAAAAGTACAAAGAAACGTTTTCTAATGTTTTCACTGACCGACATAATTGTGTTTTGTAAATATGAACAAATTTTGATTTTGATGGCTGCAACACACCCCAGAAAAGTTGGGACAGAGACCAAATAAAAGTGAAAAGATTATCCAAATTAGATTATCCAACTTTTTTGAAACAGTCCACAATGAGCAGGTGAATTGGTAATAGTTGAGGGTATTATGTTTGGGTGTAAAAGTGCTTCTCAGTCTTTTTAAGCAAAGATCGGTCATGGCTCATCACTTTGTGCCAAATATCATGAGAGAATTGTCAAACAATTAAAAAATCCCATTTCTCAATGCAAGATTGCAAAGCATTTATGCCTTTCATCATCTTCCATACATAATATTGTCACAAGATTCAGGGAATCCAGAGAATCCAGAGAAATCTCAGTCTGTGTAGGGCAAGGCAGTAGACCTCTGTTGAATGTGCGTGACCTTTGAGCCCTCAGATGGCATTGCACAAGATACCATCATGCTAATCCGTTAAATACAGCCACAAGAGTAAATTGGAAAACCGTTTTCACTGAACACAGTCTGACGCTGCATCAAGAAATGCCACTTGAATCTCTGTTACGCAAGGAGAAAGCTTTACATCAGTTCTATGTGGAGATGCCGGCGAGTTCTCTGGGCCTGAGCTCATCTCAGATGGTCTAGAAGACAGTGGACATGTGTGCTGTGGTCAGATGAGTCCATGTTTCAGCTTGTTTTTGGGAGAAAATGGACATCGAGTTCTCAGTCCCAAAGACGAAAGGGACCAACCAGACTTTCACCAGCGACAGGTGCAAAAGCAAACATCTGTCCTGGTATTGAGGTGCATCATTGCAAACGGTATGGGTAACTTGCATTATTGTGAAGGTACCATTGACATGGAGGCATGTATTTGGATTGTACAGAGACATAAACTGCCATCAAGATGACATCTTTCCTGGGAAGCAAGACAATGCCAGGCCTCATTCTGCACGTGCTAAAACTGAGTGGTTTCTAGACACTCTGCACCATAGAAGGGATTTGCCTGCCTGTTTACTGCTGTCCAGATCTGTCTCTTATGGAAAATGTATGACCCATCATGAAAAGGAGAATCAGGCAATGATGACCACAGACTGTTGAGCGGCTGTCTTGTAAGATTGGGCAAATATCCCACTAGCAAAACTCCAACAATTAGTATCCTCAACTCCCAAATGATTAAAAAGTGTAATTAAAAGGAAAGGTGATGTGACACAGTGGTAAACATGTCTGTGTCCAATCTTTTTTGGGGTGTGTTGCAGCCATCAAAATTTGTTCATATTTACAAAATACAATTATGTTGGTCAGTGAAAACATTTCTGTGTACTTTTGTCAGGTAATAAAAGGTTAAATAGAATGAACAAATCACAGATTCTTGATTTTATTGCATTTTACAAAATGTCCCAACTTTTTCTGATTTGGGGTTATAGATTACAACAGAGCTTCTGTCTCTGAACTGAAATACTTTTATTCTTTCAGTCTGATTTTTTGTTCTGAAAGCTTGACGTGAGGAAGAGGAAGAAGCAACATGGCCCTATGGCCAGATTGTACCAATGATGTGACATAATGGAACAGCTGCAGTGCTGCTAACAGACTCCTGACTGCAACTCCAGTCACCCTCATTAATACTCTCTCTATTATCGACAGTGTCTCTGGGCCAGTCTGTAGTTCAACGATTTGTCGGATTCACCCTTTCTCTCTCTCTCTTATTGCTGTGTTGCTGGTAAGATAAACCCCTAAGGTATCTCATTTGCAAATCTATTCTCAACCAAGCAAACGGGCACATACACACACTCTGTTTTTTCTTTGTCATATCTATTGTAAGACATTTTGTTTATCCCTTTCTCTCTCCCTCTATTTCTGTTTTTTCCAGCACACATTCTCTGTTTATGATTACTGAGTTTACCAAAAACAAATAGACTAAAGGGAAGACCTCTGTTTGGTCACTCAATGGTAAATTTCCTAGAAATAATTAGTTTCTTTAATTTTTTTTAAGCCTCATGAGTAGCTCTTTATTTTATATATTTTCTATAATTTGTCCTTATGTGATGAGGGAGTCTATCAAGTCTTGGTTATCGCTGAATATGTAAAAAAAAAAGTGATGAGAGAAGATGATGCATCACTGATTTATTTTTTATTTATTTTTTTTTACAATTATTCACTCTAGCCAATCATTAAACATGAACATGTTTAAAATGTGAACATTGCAACTGTAACGCTTGACGCAGGGAAGAGTAGAGAAAAGGGGTTCCAAGATACAAGTGACAGTACTCCCCGTCCGAAAGCCAGCTCCTGACGCCTAAATGTAACATCATACCGACCAGTTTGGCATGGTGAAGGAGAAGTGGAATGCTCTGAAGGAGATGAAGGGATGAAGTCCCGGTGGAGCCTCAGGCGGTGCAGTCCAAGGAGATGGCGGAGCCAGGGAGATGGAAAACGAGGCAAAGTCAGGGAGACTGGAGACCAAGATGGAGCCAGAGAACAGGGTTGTAACAGTATGATATTTTAACAGTATGATAACCGTCTCAGAAAATATCACAGTTTCACAGCATATGTTATTAAGCAATCAGTTATTATTATCATCAGTTAAAATGACTGTTGAAATGAACTAATACTTTATTATTGCAAACTTTTGTTTATTCAAATTCCAATAATCAAATCAAATGTCTAATCAATTACATTTAATATTTGATTATGGATCAGATTAACAAATTATTTTCATCATTTATAATTGATTATGTTAAATATAATAATATAATTATATTATTAATGTATTTTATTCCTATTTTTTTTTCTTTTTTATGACAATACAAATGCATGATCAAAAATGCTGGTAATCAAATGAATGCATACAACTAACAATTTAATTAATGTTGTAAAATGTAATCAAATGAAAATATAACAACTTTTATCATTTTATTTTTGCCAAAGTGCTGCACAACAGAGATTTATTACATTAAAACATGGACAAAAAAATTATATTCCTTAAATAATGTTTAAATAAGTTAAATTACTGTCACAGTAACATTTTTATTGTAAAACATTGGTCAAATATCAATGCTGGAATCTTAAAGACCCCCTGCGGTGAAAATCAAGTTTTTAATGTTGTGTATGTGTGTGGTGTTTTTATACCATGTTTAAATTCATAAGTCAACACTATTGCTGAGTATTTTCTCCTTAAAATTGCAGTGAAAAAAGATGGTCTCAAAAACGTGGCTTGAAATCTCTGGTGTTCACTACGTCACAAACTACCTTGTAACCAATCCCATCAACATGTTTAAGCATATCAATAACTATACTCTGAAGCAGGGGAGTCTCAAGAGAAGCCAGGTTATCCTGGTATGTTTTTCTGTTGATATGAAAAATAGGTAGATTTAGCAATATAGCGGGTGAATTATGTATATATGATGTATATTACGATGTTAGGATGAACTATATGCCTTTCTCTACTGACTTTCTAATTTGTTCAAAGTGTTTCTAAGGATCCTGATTTTTAGAAGGCAGCTGTCTGACTTTGAGAAGGCGAATGGGAACATAGTTTTTGTAACATTAGCAACACATTATTAGCTGTTTAATAACGTAGTCAAGCAAAAGGCTAAACATATTAATTACTGTTATGTGTCCAACGTTGTAAAGAGCGATACATAAAAAATGCATTATCATTCTGATACATCGACTTGTAGATGAGCCTGTATAATTCACTCTTCCACTTCTTCTTTTGAATCAGTTTCTGGTTCAAACATATATGGCTGACTTAAACCAGTATTTCCACTTCCCATTGATATTCTCAACTGGACAGAATTTTGAGACCATCCCGTAGAGCATTACAATAATCTAGCCTTGAGGTCATGAACACATGAACCAACTGTTCTGTATTTGGCATTGAGAGCAAATGTTTTTAATTTAGATATATTTTCAAGATGGAACAATGTGGTTTTACAAATGCTAGAAACGTAGCTTTCAAATTAAAGTGTTAAAAGGTGGTTGCAGCATAGATGAAACATGATCTAAGTGCAGCAGCTTTATTCAAAAACAAACTCAAAACAGTCTCAGGAACATGAACATGAAAAGAACAACCAACTAAACGCAACATAGAACTGAAAGAACACAAGGCTTACATAGACAGCATACAGAGAAACTAACAAGACCAATTAACGAGACACACCTGAACTCAAACTCAAATCAAATCCGTAACCATGGAAACAAACAGGCAGGGGGCGGAGAAAGACAGAACTGAACTAATAACCAAACACAGACAAGAACAAAAAACAAAACAAACGCCGCAAAGACTTCACTGGGGTGGGAGGGTGGGCGCCCGGGAGGCTGATGAGGGCGAGGCCTAGTGGGACAGGGAGCCTCCAGGGCGGCGCCGGTAGTTCAGGGGGCCAGTGCGGCTCGTCCTTCGTGGCCTTGCCATGGGAGCCAGGCTTGGCCACTATGGCCGCGGACGTATAGCCACCCGAAACCACCCATCCCCCCCATTGTTAAGCCTCACAAAAGGCACAAAAACATTACAAAGAACCATCAACTTTTTGTGCACTATATTATAAGTGTTCTAAAGCCATTCCACAGTTTGTGACGTAGAGATGAATATTGAAGTCATTAAACTCAAGTGCTTCCCTCAGTCATTTTCTATTCAGCATTCAAACAGCGCGTCGCGTTCGGTCACGGCAGTCAACATGATGAAACTTTCTCCAAGATAATTCAATGCTACTATTCTTATAATTGATCTGTAGATAAAGGACTATGGTTTCGCATAAAATGACTTTATCTTTCTAGAGTTTATTGCCGTTCATTTAACTTTCTCTCGGGTGTCTTTTAGATCACAACACTGGACTAGAGAGCGCTGTAATTGTTCTTCACACGCACAGTAACTGAAATTTTTAAACTGTTAAAAAGAAATGGCTCAAACTATTGCATTGATATAATACCGGAACTACGCATCAATATCTCTTCCCTTTTTGCTTTTAACTTTCCAATGCGAAGTGCTGTGACTCTGTGTTGCTTCAAGCGCATCATTCTGCGATCGGCCTTCAATAGACTAATTCTCTAGGATCAAGTTGTAGTTTTTTAATTAGAGGTTTAATAACAGCTAGCGTAAAAGTTTTCGGTACATATTCTACTGACAAAGATGAATTAATGATTTTAAGAAGAGGATCTATGACCTCTGGAACAGTGGCGATTTTTTTAAGACTGCAAGGGAAGCTCGGCTTCCACTATAATGTCAAAAAATTGTACTATTGTGTTAACATTTTATTGACTAAAAATGCGTTAGAACACGTTCATCTCGAAGACAAGTTGGTTAAAAATCAGCTACATATAGCAGTCGACTGACTCGATATCCTTCTCATTCATTCCCGGAGCGTCACAGTGCATTTCCCTGTTGAAGCCGAGCTTCCATTGACTTTTATGGGGCTGCTTTGAACAGTTTTTTTCAGTGCTTCGAACTTGACGGTCATTGGATAAATCTGCGATTATGTCCCACCCACGGACGCTCAGCTTCTCTGGGGAGAATGGAGGAGTGGGCGGGGCTGGACGTTGGGCTTCTGCGTGATGATTGGAGGGTCTGTCGAAAGACTGCATCTCCTTTTGATTGACAGCGATTTTGTACAATAAAAAGTCGAAGCTATTCGAGCTCAGTCCCATCGCAGATTTTGTGTACTCGAAAGACAAACTGCTGTAATCTATTTCTTGGTATTTGCTTGGTGAAATTGCTAGCCAATTTTCATCATACATTTCACAGTTTAACCTAATTCCCACATTTCCTCCGTCGATGTCAGGTGCCTTTGTTACTTCACTAGTTCACACTTACAAAGAAGTTAGATAGAATAAATGGTATGCATATTTGGCGTGCTGTCCGGGGAGAGGGCTCCGAGCTCGGATATTTGGCCCGAACCCAGAGTACTCCCCCCTTATTGCTGGTTAAGAAGTAACCAGGTGAGTGTGAGGAGACGGGGTGGTGGAGGGTTGCTGAAAAACTGTCGAGGAACATTGGTGAGTCAAATGAGTATATATATAGGTTTCCAACTCAAGCTGATTGGATAGACATGTTGATTACTGATTGTCGACAGCTGGTTGGAATGATGTGATAATTGGATAAATTATTTGAACGTGCTCCTCCCGAACTTTGTTAATAAAACATCATTTCACTAGTTCACACTTACAAATAAGTTAGATAGAATAAATG
Source organism: Gila orcuttii (assembly GCA_026230005.1). Taxonomy (NCBI): domain Eukaryota; kingdom Metazoa; phylum Chordata; class Actinopteri; order Cypriniformes; family Leuciscidae; genus Gila; species Gila orcuttii. Next base: position 12,315,876 of record JAPDVR010000018.1, read on the forward strand.
GTATGTATATTTGGCGTGCTGTCCGGGGAGAGGGCTCCGAGCTCGGATATTTGGCCCGAACCCAGAGTACTCCCCCAAAAGTTGCAATAAATGCGGGACAGCCGCCAGAAATTATGTTGATGACCCCCCAAAAACTTGCGGAGTGCAAGCTTATGTTGCCAATCGTAGGGAGGGAATTTTAGTCGCTGGATGGGGAGGGCTTCTTGCATCATCAAAAGGGGGTTGATTGTCGTGGCATCAGATGGGTGGCCTCGCAAGTGGTCGGCTGGGGATGTTCGTACGGGGTGAGCTTCTGCGGAAACAGAATAGGATAGCATTACTGCTGCAGTGGAAGCAAGTTGATGGAGAAACTAGCTCCTGCTGGAGGAGATGACACTGCTGCGGCAGTGGACCAAGGTTTTTTTTTATCCAATGGCAAATTGGATGGAAAATTGAATAGTCGTGGGAACAGAAGAGGAAACACTGCTGGGGCAGTGAAGGCGAGTTGGATGAAGAAACAGAGCTCCTGCGGGAGCAGAGTAGATGACACTGCTGCGGCAGTGGACCAAACTTGTTTCCTGAACTCAACTGTCCAAAAAGTAAGTTGGACTAAGAACTGGGCTCCTGCGGGAGCAGAAAAGATAATGCTGCTGCGGCAGTGGTGCAAGTTTGGACGGAGTAACGGAGCTCCTGCGGGAGCGGAGTAGATGACACTGCTGCGGCAGTGGACCAAACTTGCTTTCGATTTGCTTTCCAACTATCCTTTGGACAGAGAACTGAGCTCCTGTGGGAGTGGAAGAGAATGCTGCTGTGGCAGTGGAGCAAGTTTGGATGGAGAAACGGAGCTCCTGCGGGAGTGGAGTAGATGACCCTGCTGCGGCAGTGGACCAAACTTGTTTCCTGAACTCAACTGTCCAAAGTAAGTTGGAGTAAGAACTGGGCTCCTGCGGGAGCAGAAAAGATAATGCTTCTGCGGCGGAGGATCAAGTTTGGATGGAGAAATGGAGCTTCTGCGGGAGCGGAGTAGGTTATGCTGTAGTGGAAAGACTTGGTTCTGACTTTTTTTCGAATTATCCGATGAGCCATTTGGCTGGAGAGCGAGCTCCTGATGGGAAGGAAGAGATGATGCTGCTGTGGTGTTGGAACCAAACTTGCTTTCGACTTGCTTTCCAAGCTATCTGAAAGGCGAGTTGGACAGAGAGCTGAGCTCCTGCGGGAGTGGAAGAGATGGTACTGCTTTGGCAGTGGAGCAAGTTGGAATTTGGGAAACGTAGCTCCTGGGGGAGCAGAGTAGATGACATTGCAACGGAAGTGGAACCCAAACTTGCTTTCCAGCGGCCTAAGGGCGGATTGGACGAAAAAACTGAGCTCCTGCGGGAGCGTGAGAGAACATCACTGTTGCGGCAGTGGGGGAAATTTCCAGAGAAAATTGAATAGCCTCTACTTTAGTGTTTTGAATATTTTTGTGATCTTTTTACAGGGCATATAGTGCGGGAGTGGGCGCCGCCGCAGTAGTTGCAGACATGCAGGTAACGGCAACGTTGTCTTGAGCATCCCCAGGAGTTAGAATTATGGCAGACTTGGTCACGAGATTTGGAGGTGGGTTTAAAATCTTTGGATGGTGAGTCGAAATGTACTGGTCGTGAGACGTAACTGGTAGATTTTCCCTGGGATGCAACTGGGCAAGGGGGAGATGAAGCGTTAACCAGAGGGCAGCTTATGGTGGAGTGAGCGAGTGATCTGCATACTGCACAAGAGATGTTGCGGCAGCCCAGGAACACTCTGTTGTGGAGGTCTGTGTCCAGTGCACCCCAGTAAGGGCACTGGTTCCATTGAGCAACGCGGACGGCGCATTTAGCTGAGAATAGTTTATGGTACGTATAGAAATGAGACCCTCCGTAAGATAACGCGAGCCCAGCAATTATCGCAAGATAAATTTTTCTTTTTTTTTGTAACTGAAACCTCGCCTACTTCTATTTGGCGATCTGAAGCGGATTGAGGAAGTAAATATAGCAGGGAAGATAAATCAATGTCTGCACCTGAGAGGATCTGTGTTCTGATGTTGTTGGCTAACAACATCTGATGGAAGTTGGTTCCAAGGCTGTAGCGTTTGGAGGGAGACCCACTGGGAGACCCATGCTCGCTGGACGGGAGAGAGTTAGAGATAAGTACATAGTACGTCCGCTGGGAGACGCATGCTCGCTGGATGGAAGAGAAAACGTAAGTGCTCTACCAGAAAAGTTCTCACTGCGTTCGCTGTGAGACCAAATGCTCGCTGGACAAAAAGAGAAAACAGGAAAGAGGAACATGATTACTCAACCTGGAGATTTTCTCTGCGTCCGCTGTGAGACCAAATGCTCACTGGACGGAAAGAGAGAGACCGACCCAGGGGGTTTTAATCAATGAGGGTTTGGTGAGCTTGTTTTAAATATGGAACCGGTTGGTCCTGATATAGCTTTGGAAAGCATCTGAGGACCCAAGAGCTTGGATCTGCTGTTGGGAGAGGCCTTTTTGGGCTGCTGAAGTTGCTGCCCCGATACGGAAGGAGTGACTTGAAAAATTCTTTGCTGGAATTCCTGACTGTTGTAGAACAGATTTGAGGTATTTCTGGATCCAAAAGCGTGTCACGGGTTTATTGGATTCGTCTATGAACAGGGGTTCCAGAGGAGATTTAGCCAGAGAACTTCTCCGTTGCAGATATGCCAGAATGGACTGGTATGGTTGGATTGGTGATGAGAGGTTAAAAATGTAAATGAAATGACCTTTTTTGCTTTGGTCGGTCTTACTTTGCTTAATCAAATATGAGACTGTTTCACCATCTAGTACTGACAAGTCTGAGATGGTGGGGTCGATTTTTGGGTCGAATTTGGAAGTGATGGCGAGTTCCGAGCATCTAAGAAAACCAAAAAAGGCTAGGATAAACATAACGTTGAGTGTGCGGGCGGTATTGAGGGGCTGGTAGCCTGTGCGGAGGACGTGAATACATTTGGTGAGAATGTCTAGCGTTATGGGTTGTCTGGCGTCGTGACGATTGGGCTGGGATCTTTGAATCCCTTTGATCAGGAGAGAAGTTTGTGAATTGTTTATCTCAGAGGAGGGAGTGCCGTACATCAATTTATGGAAAAACTGAACGCCGCTCAAGTAACCTTTGATGGACCCGACTTGCAGGCCCTTAACGCTATTAAGGTATGAAATAAATGAGGTGATAGAAAGAAAAGAAAAATCGGGGAACGGCATGTTATAAGAGACATGGAATGCTTTAAAACATCTCCAAGCGGTCAGGTAGGATTGGAGGGTCCTGGGAGAAACTGCTTGGAGGATGGTGTCGAGTGATGCGTCAAGGAGGGGTTTTAAAGGGGTGGTAAAACACATTTTTTCGAAGGCTTGGTTGTGTTTGTGGGGTGCACTGTAACATGTGTTCATGCTTCGTTTTTAAAAAAATTGCATGATTTTACCTTTATTCTACACTGCTCTGTCCCTCCTTGTAAAAACGGTCTGATGGTTTCTGGGTTCTATGAAGCCAGTCCCTCAAAAATACGCAATGGGCTCAGATTGGTAAGCTGGCCCAGTGTGTTGTGATTCGCTAACCGCCTAGTGCACGTTTTTCGGAAACGTCACGCCCCTTAACTTTACCGGTAGTTTGTGCTTTGGTGTATTATAACCAATGGCGTCAATCAATGTTAGTGAAGATGATCGAGCAGAACCTGTTCAAGAACGGCTGTTAAACGACGTTTCAGAAAGGTTTGTTTTTTGTTGATGTTTCTGTCTCATTTCTTTTTAGATACGCTGTAATTAAATTGAACTAATTATTATAGTATTACAAAAAATAAGCTTCATATTCATAAACAAGAATTTCATATAATCTAACAAATTATACTAACGTTACAGTCCTCAAAGGGACTTTGAGTAAAGACTGCGGATCTATAGTGATCATTACTGACTGTATGGCACCATTTCTTTTGTATTTTTAGAACGATTGTAGCCAAATATCTGTCGCCAGAACTATTAACCCAAAACAAACACTAAACATTGGCTTTAACGTTACTACAGTAAGTTAGCCAAATCAAACACAGAACCATGTTTAGCATGCCTGTAGGCAAACAAGCATGTAGATAAACAATACGTAAAAGCTCTAATCAAAGAATAATTAACACTAATTCCAAGTCCGGTGTTGAGATTTAAAAAAAGTTTGTAACGTTAGGTTTGAATGAGCATTTAACAAGCTTGTTTGCAGAGCCAAACAGCATTGTCATTTGTTTACTTCCTTGCTGCAACATACAATTAACAATACGAACTATTGCAGGAAAACACATCGACGAAAAATAAATCATACTTACAGGTTGTGGCCCGTAAACAACAGCTTCTGTTCTTAAAATTGGAGCTGCTCCATCTTTCAGGACAAGCCGTTGTGGGAATCCTGCATTGAACTCGCGAAGATTGTGGAAGCTTTCCTCCGTGTGCAGCACAGAGAGCGAGATTTGGGTAATAATTATGAGGGACCTTGTTAAAAATAAATTTTAACCATTGATCCCTAACCCCCCCGACCCTAGGAAGGCTGAACAAAGTGAACCTGCAATCCGGATAAAAATAACAGCGTTTCGACGGCATTGGGGCAACAACAGCCTACTAACGTTATACCACAACAACTCTTCTCCAAAGCAAAAATGGCCACGCCCTTATTTAGTATTCTCGGAGGAGGGGTTTATGTAAATATTGGGGTTACTGACGTCAGCAATCCTGGAGGAAAGTCGTGCAGTCCCTACCGGCCGTTTGCTGTAGTCCTTAGAAATTGATTTCTTTAAAAGCAAATATCTCCCTTTGCTTTGAACTTTGAGCACTGTAACTTTGCAGATGTTGTTTATGCTCAAACAGCAACATTACACACAAGCTAAAGATAGAAAAGTTAAATTGTGTTTTACCACCCCTTTAACGGGTGGGTTATGGGAATATCAGTTCTGAATAGCAAGGAACTGGAGTTGGGAATTGGTTCCCTTTCAAGGGAACTCGCGTTGCGTCAATTGACGCTAAGGGAACGCTTTGCGTGTTGATGTATTGAAGCACATGTAAAATCAGTCCAATGGCGTGACGGGACGTCAGAAGCGGGTGACGTCATGAACCAGGAAGTATAAAGCCGGTTCAAAACCCAGCTGCGTCGCGGGGCACATATCTCAGGTGCCACCCGGAAATGTAGTGGCCCTGGGATGCCCGCCCCCTCCGAGGAGGGTCCTAGAGCAGTCAGTTCAGTCATTCCCTGCCGGTTCGCCGTTACAGGGCGATGGGCTGATTGCTCAACAAAAACTGAATCCAGAAACCAGTCTCGAGAGGCTGGTACCTTTAGTAGAATTCTTGGCAGCGTGAAAGCTACTGCCAAATATTTCTTGTTAGGTCCTGCAGACCATAAGGGGCTTTCATCCCACCGTGGTGAGCCCCGAGCAGGTTCTGGTAATGGAACAAGAAGTGAAAATCCTGTTGGACATAGGGGCCATAGAATTATGTACCTCCCTCCAGCAGGGACACCGGGTTTTTCAGCCGGTATTTCTTCGTTCCAGAGAAGGATGGGGGGTTGCATCCCTTTTTGATTTTAATAGTTCTGTACGTTTCCGTCATGTAACTAAAGTTCAAAATGTTGAGACAAATCGTGCCACCGATCGATCAGCTCTGAGGACTGGTCTGTCACGAAAGATCTCAAGGACGCATACTTCCACTTTTCCATCCTCCCATATCACGGGAAGTTCCTGAGATTTGCTTTGGGGGGCAAAGCATACCAATATCTAGTTCTTCCGTTCGACCTAGCACTATCACCCCACACTTTCACGTAATGCGTAGATGCAGCTCTGGCGCCACTGCGTCCTCAGGGTATTCGCATCATGAACTACATCGAAGATTTGTCGATTCTAGCTCAGTCGCATCTGTTGGCGTTTCGGCATCGAGATGTCGTTCTCACCCACATGAAAGAGCTGGGGTTACGGCTAAACGCCAAGAAGAGTGTGCGTTCTCCATTACAGAGGACCACTTTTCTAGGGGTAGTGTGGAATTCTATGTTGATGCGGGCGCGCCTGTCTCTGGCACGCATAGAGTCCATCCTGTCAGCTGTGGAAAGAATAATGCTAGGCCAGTCACTCACTGTGAAACAGTTTCAGTTTGATGGCAGCAGTGTCCAGCGTGATACCGTTTGGCCTGCTGTACATGAGACCCTCGCAGTGGTGGCTCAGGACCAAAGGGTTTTCCCCGAGGGGTAACCCTTTCGCATGATCAGGGTTACGCGGCGATGCCTACGTGCCCTGGTTATGTGGAAGAAACCTTGGTTCCTGTCCCAGGTCCCTGTGTTGAGAGCTTCTTGTCGTCGCAGGATGCTAACGACAGATGCCTCCTTCACGGGCTGGGGGAGCGATCCTGGAAGGACGCTTAGTTCAGGGTAAGGGTTTTTCCCCGAGGGGCAAACCCTTTTGCATGATCATGGTTACGCGGCTATGCTTACGTGCCCATGCTCCGCGTGTTTGTTTTCTGTTGTGAGCGCACTGGATGAGCTTACGCTCGTTCTTGTGCATAACGCTCTGTCTTGTCGTGTGAACATGCGGTTTCTTGTTCGCTCTGTTGACGTGTGTTTTGTGTAGCACGCAGTTCGTGTTTACATCGGCCGCGTGCTTTCATGTCATGTTTTGTCCTGTGCTGTGTAGCACACGGCTTGTGTTTTACACTAGCTGTGTGCTTTCATGTCATGTTCTGTGTGAACACATGGCTTATGAGTGTTCTCATTGTTCTTCATGTCTCATTTTGTGTGAGCACTTTGCTTGTGATTTGTTTTACCGGCCATGTGCTTGTGTTTTTTGTCATGTTTGGTGTGAGCACATGGCTTGTCATGTGTTTCCTTGTGCCATGTGCTCACACCAAACATGACAAAAAACACAAGCTCCTGTCGATTTTGTCGACTCCCATCTTGTTACCTGATTATTGGTTCATTTGCCCCACCTGTCCTCCCTCGTTACCTGCCTCTTTATTCTCCTTGTGTTTGCAGTCTTGTGCTGGTGGCGGTAATGCACATTAAAAAGTTGTCTGCCAACCGCCATTAAAAAAAAAAATCATAAGATGAATTTTGTAGAATGTTTGTATTTTGTTTTATTTTATTATTAAAATAAAGCCCATCAACTCTGCACCTAAGTCCTTGTTCCTTTCTCCATCCCCACATCTGACAGTCGAGTTTAAAAAAAAAAGAGCTTCCCCTCTTTGAAATACCAGCAGCCGCTACTGCTCTGGATGTATCTCTTTCAGTAGCTTAGTCATAATAGGGCCTAATATGCATGTTGTTGATTAGATGATATGCATGTTGTTAAGTTGTTCCTCTCCTATAGCAACGAATGAGTGGAATTTATCCTCTGGGACACTACAAAGCACTGTCTACTGCAGTAGACAGTTGTATGGTTATAATTTTCTCCCTAATATTATCATTCTTGCAATTAAAGAAGTTCATAAAGTAATTATTGCTGTGCTGTTTGGAAACGTCAGAAGTTGAATATTTATTTCTTGTTAATTTGGCCACTGTATCCAATAAATTGGTTTGTTTTCTTCTAAGAGAGTTGAAAAATAAGCAGATCTAGCAGATTTAAGGCCTTTCTGTATGCTGTAATGTTTTTAAACACGAAAAGTGAAAAACCTCTAGTTTTGCTTTCTTCCAATTGCACTTAATTTTTTGAGCTGCTGTTATAAGGGCCCGAGTGTGCTCGTTGTACCACGGCGTTGGACTATTTTCCTTAATCTTCTTTAAGATAAGGAGCAACTGTGTCTAATGTGCTGGAAAAGAGAGTCAATACTTTCTGTTGCAACATCGAGTTCTTCTAAGCTATCTGGGATGTTGAGGAGATGAAACTGATCAGTAAGATTATTTATAAAGCAATCTTTAGTGGTAGAAGTAATAGTTCTACCATATCTGTAACAGCAAAAAACAAAACAAACATTTTTTACTTTTGATAATATTTGATCATTTGATCAACTAGAAAGTTTACTCTAATTGTATAATATTGTAGGTACAAAATGAATAGTGCCCCAAAATTCTATTTCGATTAATTCCTTAATTTTTAAGATAAATGTCACACAGCCGAGTTTTGTTGTGCGGTTGGTTGGGGGAATATAATATAGGGGAATATAATTTTTAAGCCTTCTCTTAAAATGATTTTTACAGATCGAGCAAACTTTATGTAATGCATATGCTAGGTTTGATGGAAAACTATGTCTGTTTCACAAAATGGGCTGTCAAACGGTGAGATAAGGTGCAGTTTGCCTTGTGTCAGTGCTTATATGCTTTAAATTTGTTTATTTCTATGAGTCAAGTCAAGTCACCTTTATTTACACTGAACAAAATTATAAATGCAACACTTTTGTTTTTGCCCCCATTTTTCATGAGCTGAACTCAAACATCTAAGACTTTTTCTATGTACACAAAAGGCCTACTTCTCTCACATATTGTTCACAAATCATTTAAATCTGTGTTAGTGAGCACTTCTCCTTTGCAGAGATAATCCATCAACCTCACAGGTGTGGCATATCAAGATGCTGATTAGACAGCATGATTATTGCACAGGTGTGCCTTAGGCTGGCCACAATAAAAGGCCACTCTAAAATGTGCAGTTTTACTGTATTGGGGGATCGTAAAAAACAGTCAGTATCTGGTGTGACCATACCTGCCTGCCTCACGCAGTGCAACACATCCTTTGCATAGAGTGGAATGTTTGTCCACTCCTCTTCAATGGCTGTGCGAAGTTGCTGTATATTGGCAGGACCAGGAACACTCTGTCGTATATGCCGATCCTGAGCATCCCAAACATGCTCAATGGGTGGCATGTCCGGTGAGTATGCTGGCCATGCAAGAACTGGGATGTTTTCATTTGTGTAAAGTTCCTTGCAACATGGTGCCGTGTATTATCATGCTGCAAAATGATGGGATGGTCGTGGATGAATGGCACAACAATGGATCTCAGGATCTCGTCACGGTATCTCTGTGCATTCAAAATGCCATTAATAAAATGCACCTATGTTCGTTGTCCATAATATATGCCTGCCCATACCATAACCCCAACGCCAACATGGGCCACTCGATCCACAACGTTGACATCAGCAAACTGCTCACCCACACAACGCCATACACGTTGTCTGCCATCTGCCCTGTACAGTGAAAACCGGGATTCATCCGTGAAGAGAAAACCTCTCCAAAGTGCCAGACACCATAGAATGTGAGCATTTGCCCACTTAATTCGGTTACGATGACGAATTGCAGTGAGATTGAGACCCCGATGAGGATGACGAGCATACAGATGAGCTTCCCTGAGACGGTTTCTGACAGTTTGTGCAGAAATTCTTTGGTTACGCAAACCGATTGTTGCAGCAGCTGTCCAGGTGGCTGGTCTCAGACGATCTTGGAGGTGAATATGCTGGATGTGGAGGTCCTGAGCTGGTGTGGTCAAACGTGGTCTGCGGTTGTGAGGCCGGTTGGATATACTGCCAAATTCTCTGAAAAGTCTTTGGAGACGGCTTATGGTAGAGAAATAACATTCAATTCACGGGCAACAGCTCTGGTGGACATTCATGCAGTCAGCATGCCAATTGCACGCTCCCTTAAAACTTGCGACATCTGTGGCATTGTACTGTGTGATAAAACTGCACATTTTAGAGTGGCCTTTCATTGTGGCCAGCTTAGGGCACATCTGTGCAATAATTATGCTGTCTAATCAGCATCTTGATATGCCACACCTGTGAGGTGGATGGATTATCTCGGCAAAAGTGCTCACTTACACAGATTTGAGAGAAATAGGCCTTTTGATATTTTCTAAGAGAAAAAGTCTTAGATCTTTAGATCAGCTCATGAAAAATGGGGGCAAAAACAAAAGTGTTGCGTTTATAATTTTGTTCAGTGTATATATCGCTTTTTACAGTACTGATTGTTTCAAAGGAGCTTTACAGTGATAACAGGAAATTAATGCAACAAGGATTGTTTTGGCTATACAGCAGCTCTAGAAAAAAACAAGCCTGCCAGAGCACGCCAATATGACTGTGGCATCTGGCTATAAAAGCAGGCGATCTGACATAGGATACTCCGATTAAATTTGACTGAAGCGACGAACTATGAGTCGTGCAGCAATACAGCACCACCTGAAACGCAGTACTCTTTCCCGTATCTCAGGGAACCGAGGTTATGTAAGTAACCGAGTACGTTCCCTTTCGATACTTTACTCGTACTGCGTCGCTAGACGCTGTTATGGGGAACCAATACAATCATGCCGTGCTATGGCTGCGGAACGACTATAATGATATACTTGGCCTTGAGCCCTAGCAGAGGAAACAAGACATAATAGGGAATACTCATTTCGCTAGGAACATAAACCAGGAATAACTCATAGAGGTTGATCCTACCCTAGACAATCATTCAAGGAAACCTGTATGGCCTAGGCACTAGAAGGGCCGAGAGCTGGTTAAGTAAGAGAAGGCAATAGCCTGTTACCAGTGGCCCAGACCCTGATCGGAGCCACAAAGGTATTATACCAATAGACAATAGCCACAGAGTTACCTCATATAGTAGGGAGGAAAGTTCATAGTGGTTTGGGCTTGGCTGAGGCCTAATCCACTAGACAGAAATGACTTGTGCCTGCAGAACAGGGACTTCTAGATTGTAGAACCTGGTAAATGTGGACGGCGAGGACCAGCCGGCCATTGCACAAATATCACCAATGGAGACAACACTGGACCAGCCCAGGAAGAGGCCATGCCTCTAGTGGAATGAGCTCTTACTCCGATGGGGCATTGTAGGCCTGTGGAGGAGTGTGCTAGTGCAATTGCGTCCACTCTCCATCTGAATATCCTCTGCTTCGTGACCGGATGCCCTTTGGTTTGGGCTCTAAAGCATACAAAAAGCTGTTCCGTGTGTCTAAAAGAGGCGGAACGCTCTATGTATATTCTCAAAGCCCTGACAGGGCAGAGTAAATGCAGCTCTTGTTCATCCGTGGAGGGAGGAAGTACTGAGAGGGAAATGGCTCTGAACGGTGTAGAGAGCACCATGCTTTGGTTTGTGGACGACTTTGCAGTCGTTTGGCCCACATTCCAAGCATGAGGCACTCACAGAGAGTGCCTGTATGTCACCCACATGCTTGACTGATGCTAGTGCTAGCAGAAGTATGGTCTTTAGTGTCAGCGGTCGCAGGTCGACTGACTGGAGTGGCTCAAAGGGAGGGCTGCTGAGAGCCCTTAGCACTGTAGATAAGTCCCATGTAGGGACGGTGAGGGGGCGTGGCGTGTTCAGCCTCCTGGAACCCTTCATGAAATTAACCACAAGGTTGTTTCTGCCCACAGTTTGGCCAGCCACAGTGGCGTGGCTGCCACATAAACCTTGAGCATGGAGGGAGTGCTTCCCTTATCCAGCAGCTCCGGCAGGAAAGACAATATCAGAGATATGGTGCAAGAGAGGGGGTCTGCGCTCCAGGCTGTGCACCAGGCAGAGAACACAGACCATTTAAGGGCATAGAGGCGTCGTGTAGACGGGGCTGTAGCCTCGGAAATGGTGTTTAAGACAGGGAGGTAGGTTCTTATCGAGAGGCCAAAGGTGCAGTGCCCACAACTCGGGTTGGGGGTGCCAAATCGTCCTGTTCGCCTGAGAGAGGAGGTCCCGTCTCAGAGGGATGGGCCACGGGGCTGCTGTGAGCAGCTGCATCAGTTCTGAGAACCAAGATTGATTCCTCCAGAGGGCGGCCACAAAGAGGACTACATGTTTGTATTCCCTGATTCGTCTGATGACCTGAGGGATCAGTGCGATCGGGGGAAAAGCATATAGGAGAAAGCTGGGCCAGTCGTGGTCCAGAGCATCACTACTCTTTGAGAAATAAGTTGGGCAGTGAGAGTTGTCTTCTGAGGCGAAGAGGTCGACCTCTGCCTTACCGAAGATCTCCCATATTTTGTGAACCGTGTGGGGGTTAAGCATCCACACCTCCGGGGGGACGTTGCTTCTAGACAGCATGTCTGCCCCTTGGTTCTCTCAGAGAGCGCAAGTTGTGGTGTGCCCATACCAGGAGGTGTTTCACCAGTTTGAACAGAAGTTTTGAGGTGACCCTGCCCTGGCTATTTATGTAAGATACCACTGTCATGCTGTCCGATCGGACCAAGACGTGGTGTCCCTTCAGGTCTGGTAGGAAAGTATGAGAGGCTCGACAGACTGCCTGCATTTCCAGGCAGTTGATGTGTGGCCGACTTTCCTCGTTCGACCAGGAGCCAAAGGCCGTTTTTCCTTCACACAGAGCTCCCCAACCTGTGTTAGAAGCATCTGTCGAGACCATTTTCCTTCTGGTAACCGCCCCCAGTGCCACGCCAGACTGGAACCAATGAGAATTGCTCCAAGAGGCCAGGGCTGACACACAGGCCTGGCTCACCCTGATATAGGGATGGCTCGATACCACAATTTTGGCTTCGGTACGATACCAGAACCTAATACCTCGGTATCGATACTAAATCGATAACACAGGTAAAAAAAAAAAAAAACAGTCTCAAAATTTAAGTGACACTTAAAAAACACTGCTTGAAACTCTCCACTACCAAATGTGCTAAGAAAAGGTATCAAAATGTAAAATAAAATAATAATAATTCAGTCAGGGAACATACAGTAGGTTAAATTTTGATTTTGAAAAAAAAAAAAACCCTGAAATTATGCAATTAAAATTATGCAATTAATATCTATAATAATATATTAACATATAATAATAATAATAATAATAATAATAATAGAATAATGAAATGACATGTAAACCATTAGCTGTCATGCATCAACAGAGAATTATTAACATTTATTGCATTTATTCATCTTGGTTTGGTTTGGGTTCATATTAGTTTAATGCATTGCTAAACATGTATTAGTATATTTAATTTTCTAGGTCATTTAATTACTGATTGATATAGATTAATAAATGCTATAATACTGTTAAGTCAGGTTACCTAATGAAAGTTGACAAATGTAGCTTAATTGTAATATTAGTCATATTCATATTACCACTATTACTCTCTCTCTCTCTCTCTCTCTCTCTCTCTCTCTCGGCTTATTCCTCTAGGGGTCGCCACAGTGGCACTAATATGCCATTCATTTTACTATCACTAATACTAAAATTAACCCTTAAACAGGCAAAAGAGGAAAATTCTAAGCAAAAAATAATTTCATTTCATTTTTTATATCATCTGGACTTAAATAAAACATATCCAAAATAATTTTTTTAAAATTTGATATATTTTGGATTTTATGAGTTTTGTCTCCTGAGATGCGTTGCCAGATTAGGGTATAAAAAAGGACCAAGTAATTAATCTATTAACTGTTACTGCCACTGTATGTTTAAAACAATTATATCCCATACTTCACCTGATCTAATGTTGACAAATTATATATCATTCGAAAGCTTACGAACTCAAGATTCAGCCCGTGAAACCTGTTTTCGAAATTGGGCGTTGTGTTACCATAGAAACGGTACTCTAAATTCTTTTAATGGGCTCCTCCCCTTTTGGGCATCGTCATGTTTCATAATTTATGATCAAAACCTTTTCTAATCTTGACAAAACACATATTGTCAGAAAGGTCTGAGTCTCAAGGTTCCATATTTTGTGACAGAAGTGATATTTGGACAGAAATGTATTAATTTGTTATGGCAGAATGCATACAATTAAATTCAATGGAATGTAAGTCACCCGGTGGCTATTTTTGGTATTATGCCTAAACAAAATCTCATGGGAACTTCAATTTTTGTGATATCAACTTCAAATTTGGAACACATCTTGGTTAGATATATGGCTTTGATTTTATAGTAATTTTATAGTAAAAAAATATTTTGTAAAATACATATTTTATAAAAAAGAATAAATATTAAGTACAGTATATTTGATTTAATGTAAGTTTTAAACTTCCTTAACTTTTTCATACTTTCATTTTTTGAAGTGCGTTCACTTCAGCAATAATCTGCTGACTGTTTTCTTTAAAACAAGACCAAACTTAGGTCTATATTCCAAAGCATTCTTGAATTACAATCATTTAAAGGGTTAGTTCACCCAAAAATTAATGACTCACCCTCATGTCGTCCCAAGCCCGTAAGACCTCCGTTCATCTTTGGAACACAGTTTAAGATATTTTAGATTTAGTCCGAGAGCTTTTTGTCCCTCCATTGAAAATGTACGTACGGCACACACTCTTTGTCCAGAATGGAAATAAAGACATCATCAAAGTAGTCCATGTGACATCAGTGGGTTAGTTAGAATGTTTGGAAGCATCGAAAATACATTTTGGTCCAAACATAACAAAAACTACGACTTTATTCAGCATTGTATTGTCTTCCGGTTCTGTTGTCAATCCGCGTTCATGAGTCCGCTGACGTAAGACGAGCTGACGTGTTATCTGGTGCGCCCGAGCTTCGGTTACAGTCTGAGGGAGACGCACGCTGTAAACAAAACAATCTTCGCAAACATGTCTAAGGATTTCGACACAGGGGAAGACTTGCATTTTTTTTTAACCAGACATATTTATTTGAACCCGAATACACGGACGCACCAGATAACACGTCAGCAGCATCTTACGTCAGCAGCGTCACTGGCCTCGTGAACGCGGATTGACAACAGAACCGGAAGAGAATACAATGCTGAATTAAGTCATCGTTTTTGTTATTTTTGGAACAAAATGTATTTTCGATGCTTCAAAAAATTCTAACTAACCCACTGAGGTCACGTGGACTACTTTGATGATGTCTTTATTTCCATTCTGGACAAAGAGTGCCGTACGTACATTTTCAATGGAGGGACAAAAAGCTCTCGGACTAAATCTAAAATATCTTAAACTGTGTTCCAAAGATGAACGGAGGTCTTACGGGCTTGGGACGACATGAGGGTGAGTCATTAATGACATAATTTTCATTTTTGGGTGAACTAACCCTTTAAGTTTGAATAGTGCATTTTAAATAGAGCTAGTTTAATCCCTTTTTTATACCCTCAACAGGCAACGTGTCTCAGGAGACACATACATTTCAAAACGTGCTAAATAACAACATGAACAACATACAGGTCCTTCTCAAAAAATTAGCATATTGTGATAAAGTTAATTATTTTCCATTATGTAATGATAAAAAATAAACTTTCATATATTTTAGATTCATTGCACACCAACTGAAATATTTCAGGTCTTTTATTGTTTTAATACTGATGATTTTGGCATACAGCTCATGAAAACCCAAAATTCCTATCTCAAAAAATTTGCATATTTCATCCGACCAATAAAAGAAGTGTTTATAATACAAAAAAAGTCAACCTTCAAATAATTATGTTCAGTTATGCACTCAATACTTGGTCGGGAATCCTTTTGCAGAAATGACTGCTTCAATGCGGCGTGGCATGGAGGCAATCAGCCTGTGGCACTGCTGAGGTGTTATGGAGGCCCAGGATGCTTCGATAGCGGCCTTAAGCTCATCCAAAGTGTTGGGTCTTGCGTCTCTCAACTTTCTCTTCACAATATCCCACAGATTCTCTATGGGGTTCAGGTCAGGGGAGTTGGCAGGCCAATTGAGCACAGTAATACCATGGTCAGTAAACCATTTACCAGTGGTTTTGGCACTGTGAGCAGGTGCCAGGTCGTGCTGAAAAATGAAATCAGATGGAAGCATGAAGTGCTCCAAAATATAGCTAGCTGCATTGACCCTGCCCTTGATAAAACACAGTGGACCAACACCAGCAGCTGACATGGCATCCCAGACCATCACTGACTGTGGGTACTTGACACTGGACTTCAGGCATTTTGGCATTTCCTTCTCCCCAGTCTTCCTCCAGACTCTGGCACCTTGATTTCCGAATGACATGCAAAATTTGCTTTCATCCGAAAAAAGTACTTTGGACCACTGAGCAACAGTCCAGTGCTGCTTCTCTGTAGCCCAGGTCAGGCGCTTCTGCCGTTGTTTCTGGTTCAAAAGTGGCTTGACCTGGGGAATGCGGCACCTGTAGCCCATTTCCTGCACACGCCTGTGCACGGTGGCTCTGGATGTTTCTACTCCAGACTCAGTCCACTGCTTCCGCAGGTCCCCCAAGGTCTGGAATCGGTCCTTCTCCACAATCTTCCTCAGGGTCCGGTCACCTCTTCTCGATGTGCAGCGTTTTTGCCACACTTTTTCCTTCCCACAGACTTCCCACTGAGGTGCCTTGATACAGCACTCTGGGAACAGCCTATTTGCTCAGAAATTTCTTTCTGTGTCTTACCCTCTTGCTTGAGGGTGTCAATGATGGCCTTCTGGACAGCAGTCAGGTCGGCAGTCTTACCCATGATTGCGGTTTTGAGTAATGAAACAGGCTGGGAGTTTTTAAAAGCCTCAGGAATCTTTTGCAGGTGTTAAGAGTTAATTAGTTGATTCAGATTATTAGGTTAATAGCTCGTTTAGAGAACCTTTTCATGATATGCTAATTTTTTGAGATAGGAATTTTGGGTTTTCATGAGCTGTATGCCAAAATCATCAGTATTAAAACAATAAAAGACCTGAAATATTTCAGTTGGTGTGCAATGAATCTAAAATATATGAAAGTTTAATTTTTATCATTACATTATGGAAAATAATTAACTTTATCACAATATGCTAATTTTTTGAGAAGGACCTGTATTACTTAATTTTCTCCTTCAGTACCTTAAGACAATGTTCACAATTAATGTTAGCAGTATTCTTTTTTTTTTTTCAGAAGAAAAGTAAGTTTTATATATATTTACTTATCTCAAAATCTGAATGTTCTGCACCACTGGCAGCCATGTTGGATTTAGGTCAGGCTGACTAATTGATCACAAAAAATTTGAAGCAAATCATGTGACCAGCATACTCAAGACAGACCAGGCTGTCATAAGTGATAAAAGAATTTGATGAAAAAATCGTTCTTATGCCCCAAAAAAGATGGTGTTCAAAATATTTAGTTTTGAGTTCTCTTACGAGAGTACTCTCGTGTTGCGTAAGCTAGCTTACGCTACGGGAAAACCCCCTTTTCTCGAGAATACTGAAGCCAAAAATTATCCTCAATTTTGCATTAATTTAAAACGCATTGCTGCACAGAGCAGACCTAGGTGAAGCAGCTCGTGCGCCTATTGGTTGCTCTGCTCAAAGTGTATGTGCGCCTAACAGTTGCTCAACTGTTGTAGCCTATCGATGGACTGTTCGTGACACTTCATCCCAAGGCGCTCCAGCTCCGCGACAGGTCGCTCTAAGAAGCAGCCGCCTAGCTGCAGCACAGCGCCCCCGCCTCCTCCACCGCCACCCCGCCAACAGAGGGACTCTCAGCAGCGCTCACACCCCTCCGGGGACGACGGCCCAAGATAGCGCTAAAGCCCCAGCCCTCAAAGTCTTCCTGACCCCTCGGAGAAGACGAAGATGGCTGAGTCCCGCTACGGCCGGACCACCATCAAAGAAAATATGTCTCGTTCTCACAGTCCCCTCAACAAAGCCGGCTGGAGAAGTGTATTCTACAGTCAACAAGCCCGTCACACGACCCGCTCGCCTGTTTCCAAAGGGCATTTTCACGGCTACCCACATAAATCTCAAAAAGAGCACTTTGTCTCTGTGTCTGGCTCACGCCGAAGATGCTGTGATTGTAGGAAATGTGCCCACTTCCCAGTGTTCACCCCTACACATAAGCACGCCCGTTCAGTGTCACACACTCACTCACGGCCCACCCCAATAAATCCGGCTCACGCCGCACATGTTATAGATGTAGGTTATGTGCCCACTGTACAGTGCTCACTCCTACTCACAAACCCTGTTTGTCATATGACACACCGCCCGGCTCACGCCGTGGATGTTATAAGTGTAGAAAAAGTGCCCACTACCCAGTGTTCACCCCTACACATAAGCACAGCTCGCTCTGTGACTCACGCGCACTCAGATTGCGTTCGGTGTGTCGTCTCTCTCAGAGCCCGTGCTCACATGCAATCACTGCAGGCTATGTGTCACACACACGCAGCGGCCAGAGCCCAGATATCATTCTACCCCTAGCTTTGAGTGTGAAAGCATGGGAAATGATCCCGTGCGTGTCACAGTGGGTACTGAACACTATAAAGCGAGGCTATTCGCTGCAGTTCGCTCGCAGACCTCCGCGCTTTCGGGCCAGGGTCGAAACTATGGTGAAAAGCGAAGTAGCACATCTACTTCGTGCCGAGATAGCGAAACTGCTGGGTACTGAACACTATAAAGCGAGGCTATTCGCTGCAGTTCGTTCGCAGACCCCCGCGCTTTCGGGCCAGGGTCGAAACTACGGTGAAAAACGAAGTAGCACATCTACTTCGGGCCAAGATAGCGAAACTGCTGGGAAAAGGAGCTGTAGAAACCGTCCCTCTGACACAGAGCGCTTCAGGTTTCTACAGCAGATATTTCCTTGTTCCCAAAAAGGATGGCGGTCTCAAACCCATTCTAGATCTCAGACGCTTGAACAGAGCCCTCTGGCGGAGATCGTTCAAAATGCTCACGACCAGACAAATCCTCGCGCAAGTTCGCCCGAGGGACTGGTTTATTTCAGTGGATCTGAAGGATGCCTATTTTCAGATTCAGATATCGCCCCATCACAGGCCTTTCTTACAATTCGCCTTCGAGGGCCAGAGCTATCAGTACACCGTCCTGCCGTTCGGTCTGTCTCGGTCTGTCTCTATTCAGGAAGTGCATGGACGCGGCACTCGCCCCCCCCTGAGACTAAAGGGGATGCGAATACTGAACTATTTGGACGATTGGCTAATTCTAGCCCAGTCAGAGGCGGAACTTATAGCGCGCAGGGCTGTATTACTCACACATTTACAAGCCTTGGGTCTCCAGGTCAACTGGACCAAGAGTTCACTGTCTCCCAGACAGACAATCTCTTTTCTGGGAACAGACTTAGACTCTGTATCAATGACGGCGCGGCTGACGTCACAGCGAGCGCTGCAGATACAACACTCAATAGCCCTTTTCAAGGTCGGCAGTATTCTCCCTCTCAAGAGGTTTCAGAGGATGCTAGGCCTTATGGCTTTGGTCTCGGCAGTGCTTCGGCTGGGTCTGCTTTATATGCGCCCCCTCCAGCGCTGGCTGAAAGCCCGGGTCCTGCGTCGAGCGTGGACCTTGGGCCATTTTTGCCTCAAGGTGAACCAGAACTGTGTGACAGCACTGGAACCCTGGAAGGTGGCAGACTGGTACCAGTCAGGCGTGGATCTGGGAATGATCTCGAAACGAAAAGTAATCTTGACAGACGCCTCCAACTCTGGTTAGGGCGCCCTCTACGAGGGCAGGCCGGTCTTCGGCCTGTGGGCAGCCCAGGAAGGGCGCTTACACATAAACTGTCTAGAGATGAAAGCGGTCGAGAAGGCGCTGGGGCACTTTCTCCCCTTCTTAAAGGGCCAGAATGTCCTAGTCCGCACAGACAACATGGCGGTAGTGTCATACATAAACCGCCAGTCTCAGATCAAGAAGCCTCCACGCGCTGGCAGAATGCCTCCTCATGTGGTCTCAGCACAACCTGCGCTCACTGACGGCGGCACACGTGCCGGGCTGTCAAAACGTGGGTCCGTACATGCTGTCCAGAGACAATGTTCCCCCAGGGGAATGGTCCCTGCAAGTGGTTCAGTTGCTATGGTACTCGTTCGGCAGAGCGAAAGTCGATCTCTTTGCGTCATCAGAGAACGCACACTGCCCAATATTTTTCACAAAAGACAGGGATGCGCTGGCCCACGACTGGCCTTACGCAACACGAGAGTACTCTCGTAAGAGAATGCTCTCGGTTACTAACGTAACCTCGGTTCTCTCTAGATGAGGGAACGAGTGTTGCGTAACCCTGCCGTGCTGGTGCTACGTTCTGGTTTCGCTTCAGTGTGAAAAACCAAAGAACATCCTATCTGGACTCGGCTTATATAGACATAAGCCACGCCCATTCTGGTGGGAAGTGACGCGTGAGGGCGCCCGTGCCCTCATTGGTGCTTATGTCACGAACAGTCCATTGATAGGCTGCAGCAGTTGCCGCAGAGCAACCAATAGGCGCGTGAGCTGCTTCACCTAGGTCTGCTCTGTGCAGCAATGCGTTTTAAATTAAGGTGAGACACTACAGTAATTATATAATTACAATTATATAATTACAGTATAGGGTAATTTTTTTAACTAGCAGATATCACCATGAAACTTTGCCAGTTGATTACCTACATTAAGATGAGAGAAAAAATGTATTACAAGTTTTCTGTAATTTAATGTTTAAATATGCAAATGAGACATTATCTAATTAAATATGCGCTAATTTGCATATATTTTAAAAAACAAAATCTGAGTATTGGATAAAGCCAGGTTCAAAATTATTTTTTCATTGTGTTCACATATTAGATGGGAAAAAAAATACAGAGGGATTTATGGATATCTACTTTTGTTATCCTGTAAATCCGAATATACTGCCAATAGCCATAAAAAAATGATTTTCGACATGTTTTTTGGAATACAATGTTATATAAATCAGGCTGGGAATAATATATTTACAAATCCCTCTGTAAATGTCTTCATAATATAACTAGGTACAAGACTGGAAAGTTTGGTGTATATAGGTGCTACTGAAGTGGAGATTTCGGACTTGGAGTATGAGAGAAAAGTCATTTTGAGAAAACGGGCTTTAAAGATTTAGCATCAGCCAATGAGATTGCGCATTTAGAGAAAAATCCCCCCTTTTACTTTCGCGATTGGTTGCTGATAAAAAGTAAATAACCATATTTGGATCCGGCAGTATTGTACAGGAGAGAGAGAGCTTTCTAACGGTGTGTTTGATGACAGGTTGCAGATCGCGATTGCGGAGCAGAGGGATGATTTATAACGACAACTTTTGATGAATTTATGAGAAATCTACAGACCAAACAGACAAAGTGTAGTAAAATAAAGACCAAAAGGTGTATTTCTGACTTTTTTTCACCACAAGTATGAAAGAAGACATGTTATTGAAGACAAATATCCCAAAATCTCAAAATTGACCAGTAAAAAAAAAAAAAACGATGTTTTTGCCTGCCGTGTCTCGCCTTAATGCAAAATTAAGGATAATTTTTGGCTTCAGTATTCTCGAGAAAAGGGGGTTTTCCCGTAGCGTAAGCTAGCTTACGCAACACTCGTTCCCTCATCTAGAGAGAACCGAGGTTACGTCAGTAACCGAGAGCGTTTTATATTGTGTTGGTCTCCTGCTAACTGATTAACTCACATTATTACTGTCATACTGAAATACTTCTGCTAATCAGTTATGGGCCACCATTACCTAAAACTCTGTCTATTAATGCAGATTGTCGTTCTCATTACTTTGAGGAAAGAATAAGCATGGAGCAAAATTTGTTTTACCAACGTTCCCTTTCGAAAGGGCTCTCGCACTGCTTCAAGCGTTAGAGGAACGCCTCAGCCTGACTGATGTCTGAAACACTGTATAATCACGACAATCTCATTGGCTGGTGTCAGTCATGATGTTATTCTCTAGCGCTACCCGGAAGTATAAAAGGGACGCCTAGAGAACATCTCATCCTAACTAAAACGAAAACTATGGCAAACAAGGGAAGTGTGCCGACCCGTGTGAGAGGTTTCTCACACCTGGTGGCACTCACTACCTTTGTGGGCTTTGTCTGGGTAAAGAGCACACGCGCTCTGTTCTCGAGGGAATAGAGTGTGCGGACTGTGAGCCTTTCTCAATGAGAGGCGGCCGTTCTCGTCTGTCTTTCTTCTCGAGGGAGGAGGGACAGTCATCTTTGCCCCGCGGTTCGGGTCCCGCTCATGCAGAGGCCGAGAGGAGACTCAGATCGCGGGGATCTCAGAGGGAGCTCGCTGACGAGTTTGAGAGAGGAGTGAATCTTTCAAACTCGTCGGCGGGTGATGAGAACAAACTGTTGGGCTGGGATGCGCACTCTGACGCATACTCTGTGCTCTATTGATTGCGCCCGCCAAGCTTGAGTAATGCCATGGCAGCACGTAAGAGGGGAAGCGCTCAAAAAAAAAAAAACTCTTGGTGAGCGCTTTCTCTCTGGCCACTCCCTACCAGCATCGTTTACAGTGTAGTTGGCACTACGTGCCTCCTCCAGTTATAACGAATGTAGACAGGCTGTAAAATTAACGGCCTCCGTTCCCCTCCAGGATAGGATGGGTTTCCCTTACGGTGTGGTGAGATTGTTATATGGACTTTGTTGCTTCCTGTTCACTGAATTTCGGGTAGCCCAGATCTAGTTCTCCTCTCATGTGACAGTCATCATGCTGAGACCTCTTGCCTTAGAGCCCCATGCAGCCCCAAATTGTCAGAGAGTTTTTCCTGGCCCTCCGCCTCTCGGGCTCTGAGCTGGATTTATTTAATATAGTTGTTTCCACTAATATAAATATCATTTTAAGACCACTTGGGTGTGAGTATGGCAGGCCTCCTCTTCTTAGAATCTTTCTGCTAGGCCCCTGCTCCCCATAACCCTGTGGAGGCAGTATGCATCTCTAAATTGAGACAGTGGTCAAGTCGCCCCTCTAGAGTAGGATAACGTAGTACTCCCCTAGTTAGCAGGGTGTTTCTATAGAGTGCTTAGTCAAGCTAGCCTAACTATATGTGTCAGGCCTCCTCTCTTTCGAGAGTCATCCTGCTGAGGCCTCCATATATACAGCTCGGTAGAGTGTGGAAGGGGGTTCTTCCTCATTTCTTGAGTAGTTATTACACCTGTCACTCCCTGAGCTCTGGTGGTAGTCGAGCTAGCTCTCCTAACTTCATGTGTCAGGCCTCCTGTCCTTTGAGAGTCATCCTACTGAGGCTTCCACATATACAGTTAGGCTGTGTTATCTGTTTATAGCATGTGTCAGGCCTCCTCTCTTTCGAGAGTCATCCTGCTGAGGCTTCCATGCAAACAGCATTGCAGGTGGAGCTTGAGAAGTGGCCCCTCTCTTTCTGAGGAGGTGTTTTAGGCCCTTTGCTCCTTGAGCTCTGATGATCGTTGAGCTAGGTCTGCTAACTATATGTGTCAGGCCTCCTCTCCTTTGTGAGTCATCCTGCTGAGGCCTTCTTATATACAGTTTGGCTGTGTTGATCTGTTTTATAGCATGTGTCAGGCCTCCTCTCTTTCGAGAGTCATCCTGCTGAGGCTTCCATGCAAACAGACGTCGCAGGTGGAGCTTGAGAAGTAGCCCCTTCGCTCCATGAGCTCTGATTGTGGTCGAGCTAGCTCTCCTAAATATGTGTCAGGCCTCCTCTCCTTCGAGAGTCATCCTGCCGAAGCCTCCATATATACAGCTCGGTTGAGCGCGGAAGGGGTTCTTCCTCATTTCTTGAGTAGTTGTTAGACCCCTCGCTCCCTGAGCTCTGGTGGTAGTCGAGCACTCTCTTAACTCCATATTTCCAGTTTGGGTGTTGATCTGTTTTCTAGCATTTGTAAGGCCTCCTCTCCTTCGAGAGTCATCCTGCTGAGGCTTCCAAGCAAACAGTCGTTGCAGGTAGAGCTTGAGAAGTGGCCCCTCCCTCTCTGAGGAGGAGCTTCAGGCCCTTCGATCCCTGAGCTCTGATGGTCGTTGAGCTACCTCTCAGAATAAAAGGTGTCAGGCCTCCTCTACTTTGACAGTCATCCTGCTGAGGCCTCCATATATACAGCTCGGTAGAGCGTGGAGGGAGAGCACCTAGGCCCCCTTGCTCCCTGAGCACTGTAGCTGTACTCTAGCATGTGTCAGGCCTCTTCTCCTTCGAGAGTCGTCCTGCTGAGGCTTCCATGCAAACAGCATTGCAGGTGGAGCTTGAGAAGTGACCCCTCTCTCTCTGAGGAGGTGCTTTAGGCCCTTCGCTCCCTGAGCTCTGATGATCATCGAGCTAGCTCTCCTAAATATAAGTGTCACATGCATACGGCTTAGTAGGTAGAGCGTGAAAGGGGGTTCTTCCTCATGTCTTGAGCAGTTCCTAGACTCGTTGCTCCCTGAGATCTGTGTTGATGTTTTTGGAAACCTCTGTCAAATAAATCTCTGGTGTGAGGCATGTGGCAGGCCTCCTCTCTTTCGAGAGTAATCCTGCTGAGGCCTCCATGCAAACAGCTTTGTAGGTATTCATAAAAAGGGCCCTCTCACTAATGGAGAGTCGTTTTTAGGCCCTTCACTGCTTGAGTTCTGCACTATGAACTTTATTCATACTGTGAAAAAAAAAAAAAGCTCTAGACCACATTGGTGTAAGTCTGGCAGGTCTCCTCTGCTTTCAGAGTCATCCTGCTGAGGCCTCCAGTAGAGCAGCCTGTCAGGTTGAGATGGAGGAGCGGTCTCTCTCCCAAAAAGGAGAGCAGTTAGGCCCCCTCGCTTCCTGCGCACTGCGATAGATGAGCTAGCTGTCCTCTAGCATGTGTCAGGCTTCCTCTCTTTTGAGAGAAATCCTGCTGAGGCCTCCATGCAAACAGCTTTGCAGGTAGTAGTAAAAGGGCCCTCTCTCTAACGGAGAGTTGTTTTAGGCCCCTCATTGCCTGAGTTCTGCATTATGAACTTTATTAACTCTATGAGGAAAAGCTCTAGACCACATTGGTGTAAGTGTGGCAGGCCTTCTCTGCTCTCAGATTCATCCTGCTGAGGCCTCCGCTTCCCATAGCACTGTGAAGGAGCTATCGTCTCTGGCTAGAGACAGTGGTTGAGTAATGTAAACCCAAACAGGTTGTCGGCTTCAGCGTTAAGCATGATAGCCTCCCTGGTATGGGGTTTGACACTGGTCCCCCCAGAAGTAGCAGGCTAGGGCCCATAAGCTCTGGGCCGTACTCCCCTAAAGGATCCCCCCTCGAAAGTAGGGTTGTGGTGTCCATGCCCTTGAGCTGGCTCCGGGTCAATTCCTTCGTATTACTTCCTCGCTTAGCATAAAGCTCGGGCAGTGGCCGTAGGGAGTAGTGCTACCGACAGCTTGACGTGTAAGCAGTAAGGGGCTTTAACTTTGAGTTAATGTGTTGTGCTTGTACCGCCATAGGTGCTAAAGCATCCCATCAGCATGGCAGCGTGGGTAGATCGTTCCCCTAGCGCTTGATGCAGTGCGAGTTCCCTTTCGAAAGGGAACATCTCAGGTTACGACTGTAACCCATGTTCCCCTGAGAACAGGGAACGAGACACTGCATCTTGTCGCCATGCCTCAGGTCTGCTTGTACAGTCCCTTCAGACGAAGAAGTGTTCTCTAGGCGCCCCTTTTATACTTCCGGGTAGTGCTAGAGAATGACGTCATGGCTGACGCCGGACAATGAGATTGTCATGATTATACAGTATTTCAGTCATCAGTCACGCTGAGGCGTTCCCCTAGCGCTTGACGCAGTGTCTCATTCCCTGTTCTCAGGGAACATAGGTTACAGTCGTAACCTGAGACGTTTATGTTACATCAGTCATTCATGCAAGAGCTCGGCTAATGTATACATTGCATACATGCATTGTTATTGATACAGTTTCCACGTGTTCACCACAATATATTAGAAAAATACTTGGTAAATAAATTAGTACAAGTAAAATAATCGGTTTGTTGATGGACTTGCACTTGTTAATGCTGATGGTGAGGAATTACAGTTGCAACCTCTTAAAATGTACCTCAAACTGAGTAGTGTATCACTGAGAAACGAAGTCATCCTTGCGATGGTGAAGTCATCCTTGTCATATTGCCAGAAAAAATGGCTAGAGCATATGCTGTAAAATATGGTCTGTCCTCCTTGAACAAAAATCCTGAATAATTAAAAATATGTTTTTAATTAGATTATTTTATTTCAGCTATTGATTAAAATTAGTACACATTAATATTGCAATGTTTTGCAGTGAAACTGCAAAAATAAAATAAAATAAAACAAAAATCAACAAAGCTACGGGAGTTTAAACAGGAAAGCATAAAAGCACATCCGGTGTTAGGAATGACACACATAGGTTCTGTGTGTTCTACCAAGGCCTTGTAGCATTCATTGCTTATATATATGGCCTTCGTTTTACGTGTTTCGTCTAGTCCTACCTTGTCTTTATGTGGCATTAGCAGCCATTGTGGCTCACCGAGGCCTTGTCTATGTGGGCTATCATGACAGTGTGGCTCATCGGGGCCTTGTCTCTGTGGTCAATCATGGCCCTGTGGTCCAATGTGGCCAGTTTTTGCGGTCCAATGAGGCCTGCTCTGTGTGGTCCAATGTGGCCTGTCTATGTATGGCCCAATGCGGCACTGTTCTGTGTGGTCCAATGAGGCCTGTGGCCAACAAAACCAAAGTGGCTTTCTTGTCTAATTAAGCTATAGGCCTACAAGGTATCCACATCCAACGTACATCATGCTAGTTTATGGTAACTTCCTTTCCTATTTTTCAGGAACCACAGGATTCACGACTGGTGGGTATACCTTCCGTTACCATTTCTTGGGGGTGGGCAGGCTCTGTCACGGTGGATCCATAATCCACCTACTTTTGGGGGTCGGCTGCGCCCCTGCCTTCGTCTTCGTCTTTCAGGTTTGGAACGACATGAAGGTGAGTAAATGATGACATAATTAACTAACCCTTCAATAGTATGCAAAGGTTCACTGTGAGACACTGAGGGGCAAATAGTCACTTATATTCAGAGCCTGGGCAGCTTCCTGTTAGAGCATAGGGCAGCATATTCAGTCATGTTTCACTGGCAATGCAAAAGTATCTCAAAAATCATTATTGCAAAATTCAGTCCTCCATGATTTGTAGACTTGTTTTCTCTCTCTGCATACCAGAAACTTTGAATGAGTACTACTGTATTCAACAATTTTGTGTTCCTCAAGTAAGACATCTATGATTTAAGCATGTTTGTTTACTAACTCTCTATGTTCTATTTTGGGTAAATGAACCCAATTATATGTTCTGTGTCTGTGTGCTGATATCTATGTGAACTGTGCAAACCCTTTGGTCATTCAGTTCATTCAAACGAATGAGGGTCGACGTGACACCAAATTCTGAGAAGATAAGCAGCCCCCAGCTATGCTGCGATCACAGTGATTAACTGTGTCATTAGTAAGCGTCAGGATTTCTAAACCCTGACATTCTTGTTAACATTCAGACAGTTTTCACCATGCTCCAAGTAACACAAATTACTTAAGAACTTTTGGTGCACAAAACAATAGCTGACAAGTTTTGAGATTCAATTTAAATTTCAGAGAACCACATTAAAGTAAAATATTTTTTTCTGTCCCCAGCAGAGTCAATTTGCAGGGTCTCCATCTGAGTCTTTTTAATTCAATTTGATTCAATTTATAAATGGCAGCTTGTCTCAGAAGAAGAAGAAGAAAAACTGTTATTTACTGTGAATTCTGTAGGGTATTCTTTCTCTTGTATAGTCCTTGTTGCAAAGCTCACCAGTATCTGACAACCACCTTAACGGATAAACAAAGAGGCTGGGCAAGGGAAGAAAGCTGAATATAGAAGCTGTCTAGGGAGATGGGGGTGGAGGTGGTAGAGAAGAAGGAGAAGGGGAAGGTACTGTATGGAAAAGACAAGAGAGTTTAATCTATGCTTTCAATTCAAAAGAGTTCAGAGCTTTAGTTTGTGTTATCCTGGGTAGTTTTATTGTTTTATTTGTGTACAAATTTGTAATTCATAGACCAAAATACAGTAAACTACTAGTAATTTTAGCAGATTTGCATCTTACAACATCAAGAAAATCAGACTCCCAGATTACCTAAGCAGGCTGTACAACTCCTTGTCTACTATGCCCTTTTAATCTGCTTTGCTGTATGCAGAAAGCAAATCTCTGCAAATGATCTAGAATGTGATGGCAAGGTCTTTAACACAAGAGTACATGTTACACCTCTCTTTGTCCTAATTCACAAACTGCCAGTGGCTCAAGTTCAAGGCACAGATATCTGTAATAAGAGCATCCATTCGGTCTGTACTCTCCTACCTCCTCTCACTTGCAAATCTACATTGCCTCCGGAAGTCCGGAAACATTACTCTCCCAAACTTTCATATTCAATGTATTTTTTTTTATCCAGCTCCGCCCGTTCCTGCCGGGTATTAGTCCTTGTACACCTGCCCTCTGCTTACATTGATTTTTTTCCTGGCCATTCCCGCTTAATTTAGATCCGAAGTCTGACTACAACGTGTCCACACTTTGATCTGTCATTGTACTAATGAACCACCTATTTAGCCTGCTCTTAGGGCTGGCTTATTTGATGCATGTGCTGCTGTGTACATGGCTGCATGCTGTATGATGCTATACTCTCTGTTTTGTAAACAAATACGTACAAAATGAAAGGCTACTGTCAGGCCGCTTGTTCATGCCTACAAATCTGCACGTTTCCATCTTTAATCAACTCTAATTTAATCCTGCACCACAAGAAATATAATTGTGTCCCATGGGAATGCAGACCTCCAACTTAAATCTCATTTGTGGTATATTTAGACACATTGCGCCAGTTGAGACATCATATACACCTTTTGCGTGTCAAAAATTAGATTTGAAAGCTCCAGCACAAGGGAAGGCTAGACTATTTTTATAATACTTTTATTGTTCTTTTTAGAGAAACTACTATCCATTTCCTTGTATATAAAACAGAGGCTTTGACATTCTACCTTAGAGCTTATTTTGTGTTCCACAGAAGAAGAAAAAAATAATGCAGGGCTGAAACAACTTGAGGATAAGTAAATTATGAAAAAAAGGGGGTGAACAATAAACCTAGCACATCATCTTGATAGGAAACTCTTTCCACCCCTCTATCCCTGTCTGACCTTTCTCTCTCTGTCTTTCTCATTCACATTTGCGTTCTACTTCTCTCCTTGCCTCAATCTAAACCCTCCCTCTCCCCATTTTCTCTCTCTCTTTTTCTCCCTCGCACATACATACTCACACACACACACTGCCTCCTTTCACTCTCACTCTGCCAGTCTGCAGTTCAACATGTTGCCTGAGCGATGCTGCGCTCCACAATGGAAGCCATCCTGCCGGTGTACCGGTCGCGCACCACAGCCCGAGCTTCAGTGCTCCATCTGAAGGACCTGTGTGAGGAGGAGCGCGACCCTCACAAACCCCAGCCACTGTCCGAAAGAGAGGAACACCACGCCAGCTCCATGTGGAGGGAGGCCATGCGTAAGCGGACCTACTTGCTAGAGAGGGGCTCCCGGACAGGAGGAGATGTAACAGGAGGAGGAGGTGTGCGTGGCCGGAGACAAAGGTCCCCAGACTGGCTGTATGACTCGTACTATCTTATGAGCCAGCAGCACCCACTTTTTGTTTTTCTGCTCCTCATTGTGATGGGTGCCTGCCTGGCTCTGTTGGCTGTTTTCTTCGCCTCTGGGCTGGTGAGTGTTTGGAGACTGGGGGGAAGGTGACTGGGGAAAAGGCAGAAAAGGATGGGAAACAGTGTTTTTAGGTTGGTTGAGGGAGAGAGCCCTGTTGCTACTGTACTGTGCAAGTGACACAGGATAGGGTATATAATTAATATTTTGCTTATTTCTTTGAGGGTTTTTAAAACAGTTAACAATACTTCTACAAGCCCACACCTGGAAATTTATGTGCCATGTGTATAGGAAAATACATTTCCTGTGCCCAAAAACATCACACTTTAGAGGAAGTTCCATCCAATCAGCTCTGTTTGTATGGACTGCAGGAACCATATGTCTCTGTTTACCTTAAGTAGTATGTAATCTCTTTGAATTTCTGTGATTCATCTAAAAGTCATAAAGATGCAGCAGGGAGTAATCAATGTTTGGAAGCAAAGGGAACACATTTGGAAAGTCATGGGTAATTAAGCAGAACAGATTAAGTAGACACTATTAACCTGTCAACAGTAAAGATGTTTGCATTTTTGACTAGCTCAACTGGAGCAAAATTGAAATCATTGTGAATTCAAACCTAATAATATTCTCTATAATGCAATCAATGATTTGTTAACCATTAGATGTGTAATAGGTATTATATGGAAAACATATCCAGAAATCTAATAAACTATGTATGTTTATGCATAGAGCACAGAGCCAGATTCTTTTGGTTACATTAGGTTTTTATTTTGCAGGGAGATGTTTGAGTTTTGTGCTAATACTATCACAATATCAACATTGATTCATTTAAATTGTTTGACATTTCAGAAGATTATATATGTGCCACTTGCAGATGAAGCAGAAAGGGATCATGGGACCGAGGAGAACTGCTTTAGTGTTGTCAGGGTGTCTGAATCAGAGTTTTGTACATGCATTGCTGGCACACGTGCTGAGACAGTTTACACAGGTTTTCCCAGAAGTTTTGAGGTATTTCCATCACAGTTTGACTGTCTGACCTAAAAACAGAATTCACGTGGACAGGATACATGAGTTGCTGTCCAAAAGTTCTGTTTGCTTTTCCCTCAATTTTAAGGCCAATCATGTTTCAAAATATCTGGAATCTACAGTGAAATATAAGTTTCGCCCGATTAAATCAGCCCTAATGCATTAGAGAGACCAGGGAATGCATAAGCAAGCAACATTTCACAGTATGACATCAACCCCTGTGTAGATACGCACTCTCAATGCGTGCGCTACTTTCTCTCTTGTCTTTTGACTGCCTGACCTAAATATCACATCATAGTGGCTGTTGAGCCCGCCTTGGGTTGCCGCAATGCTCTCCGCGACTCCCATGGTTGCACACATCACATTGATTGTGAAAAAAGCCTTTTTTATAATCGTACTCTGAAACCCTGACGTTTTGCTCCCCCCCATGACCTGTTTTCACTCAGCCTCACACATCCGATAAGTGGCCGCAGGGCAAACGTTGCCCGTGCATGCTTTGTGGCATTTAGGTAGAAGATCGTGCTTGTGGGTTTTGGCTATTGCAGGCCTGTTCTGTGTCCTCTATGATAAAATAGATAGGATAGTGCCCAATACCTCAAATTTTTATCAGGGTTTCCATTTCTTATGCGTTTCTGAAAGCTGGTCTGCATCAATTATGCATGAGTCTTAGGCAGTTTTCCCATGCTATTAGTGGTTTTGTGTGTTCTGGCTATGAGTACTTCAATGCTGCAACAGTGGGGATTATAGAAAAGAGAAGCAAATGTTGTCGCTGTGAAAAAGCCAGACGAGACACCATCAAAATCACACCATGTCACTATAGCCTGACATCATGACTTTTAACAAAGATAATTTTAGAGTGTCAATATAGTGGTGCCAGCAGAGGTTTAGTGTTGCTCCTAAGTGAGAAAATGATTGCAGAAAATGCTGCTGATAATCAGGTTGTTTCTTGCTGTCTTACTTTGTGGCTTTAATTATAATGCTATGGGGTGAAAAGGCTTTTAACAGACATCCTGGGCTCTTTAAACACTGAAACTCTTAAGAGGCTACTTATTAGAGCTTGAATCCATTTAGATGTCCCTGTTTGGAGTTTCATGTGTATTGCTGTCTCATTTTGAGAATTTTGAGTTACATTTGGGTGTGCTATAGTCAATAATGCTGTTCCAAAACCTGAGCTTCTGGAGAAAGCATTGTCTGGCATCTTCATCTACACACAATATTAGTTCCAAATGGTGGGCAACTTAATTATGCTGCCACCTTGTTATAGTCAGACAGCAAGACAGCGTCACATGTATCCCAGAATCCCAGAACGCATTGCAATAAGCTAGTAAAAAATGTAATCTAAGATGACAGACTAGTGATATTCATTTTTAATATTATAAATAATGCATATTGAATTCAATACTGAAAAATTCCTAAAAAATATGAAACAATTGTTTAGACTAATTAAAAATGGATTTGTTTATCAATAGCAGAGGTCTTCAATCCTGCTCATGGAGGGCCACTGTCCTGCAGAGTTTAGTTCCAACCTGCTTCGGCACACCTACCTTTGTATATTCAAGCGATCCTGAAGAGCTTGATGAGCTGATTCAGGTGTGTTTGATAAGGGTTGGAACAAAACACTGCAGGAGAGTGGCCCTCCAGGAGCAGGATCGAAGACCTCTGATCAATAGTGTGTGTTATGTACAGATGTATGTACAATGTATTTTTATTTTAAATACAGTAGGAATAGTAAATAAAAGAGTAATTACTGAGTAATTACCCTTTCCATACAAAGGGAACTGAAAAAAAATATCATTAATTCAAAAACTGTGTATCATTTAAGGTCATAGTGCCCATGCAAAAGAAGTTTACAAAGCAAATAAAAAATTCTAGAGCAGCAATTAAAATAATTAAAGCTTTCTATAAAAGGGAGCAATATCTTGTGTTTTTGTTCTAACCAGCCAGCCTAAACAGGTGATCTCACTAGTAATCATATGTATTGTATGTAAAACGTGGTCTAGCAACCATCACTAATCTGAGTACTTATCATAATGGAAATATCAATGGAGTTGCATTAACAATCTAAGACTTTTAATTTCTATATCTAAAAAAAAAAAAAAAAAAAAAATGTATTGCTAGGCCAAACATAACCATACATACCATAAATCCCAAAGTTACAAAAAAAACATTTAGCATTCATTCATACTTTACACTAGCCTTCATTGCTACTTTGGTGAGTGTTCATAGAGTTAAAAAGTTTTTTAAAAAGCTTTTACCATTCAAAAAAACAAACATCCATTGCACATAGAATGTTCACATGTGTAGATGTGTATGTAAACTCAACTAATGAACACCTACACTGCTAAAAGACAATCACTGTAGTGGTCATGGGCTGTCAACTTACCGACCCAAACAAATGCTTTTAGCTGTAGTTCTGTTAAAAAATTTGAGAGGAGGTTTTTAGACAGACACAGACACAAACCTAATTCTGTGTAGTCTGTAAGGTCTGTGCTATTTGGATAACTATCTAAAACAAACTTCAGTGCAGAACTCAAGTCACTGATAGACTTTACATTTTAAATAACGGATGAATTTCATGCTACCAAGAGGAACTGGCTTGATTTACTGCTGCATAAAAAGCAATAAACAATTTTGTGACAAAATGCCTGACTGTACATAGCCTAAATCATTATCCAAATAATCAGTGATCAGACAGAGATTAGAACGAACTCTGTTATCTACATCTCGCGGCATTAATGTCGGGTCCATATCTTTTGGTAAAAATCCGTTTGCAAAACTTCCATTTTATTGCAACTGGTTTACCAAAGAATCCACCAACACAGTGAAATGAACCTAACAAACAAATAATGCTCTACTGAGACTTTAACATTGTTGAAAATAAACAACCAATTTCCTAACATTAGGATCCTTTTGAAGGTAATGTTATTTTTAGTCCAGTGATCCTGTTGTAGTTATTCTGTCTGTCCATGTAATGCCTGAGTGGGCCGGGCTAAAGAGGCAATAATGAGGCTTTTATCTGTGTCTGTGCAGGCAGTCTTGTGCTGATGTATTCATCTCAATTATGCATTAAAATTCCAGAAGTAGAAAATTAGTAGTTTTGGCAGATTGGTTTCAATAAAAGTTTTTGGAGTAACAAGGAAGTTTTGAATTCTGATGATCACACTATAACGATAACTATGTTAGCGGCTACACCAATGCATGGTATTGTTGTTTACCACGCTGCATCCAGTTATGTCGTCTGCTGCTTTAAATGTTCTTTAAAGCAGCACGAATTCTGATTGGCTGTCTGTTTTTATCGCTTATTTGGAAACAAATCATTCTGAAAGTGATTCCAACAATATCGTTCCTCTGCGTTATTGTTGTGGTGATTTAATTCAGATTACTGCAAATAATAATAATAAAAGCAACTTTGTAATATATTAAGACTTTTTTCCCAAAGAAATTATCTTGAATTAAACAAATAATATTATTATTATTTAGCTCATTGTTTTTTTTATACTCCATTGTTTTTTCCCATGTTAAGCTCAAATCAAACAATATTTAATGAAATCCATGCTAATAATAATGTTATTATTATTCTTAATAATAATAACAATAGTATGATATTTTAAAAAAAAGAGTCCAGTATGTTGTGATAAAAGCACATTTAGTTTTATCCGTGTCATCGGGCAACCAATAGTTCCGACTGAGTATTTTCAGCATTAAAGCCTATTCATTTCAGTGTTTCTAAAGCACCAATTGTGGCAATTGCAATTGTGCAATTGTGTATGGCATTCGGCCATACATGTTTGAACCAGAGTCCGACCCAGATGACGAAGAGACTCCGGCTGAAGAAACACGATCGAGAATGGACCAGGATGTCTCGGAATGGTTATTTGATACATTTATGAACTCATTGCGTTGTCATCGCTGTGCAACACACACACAGACACACACAAACTGTGATAACGTTGACGCAAATCTTTGAAAACACCTCAGAAATCATAAAATACACTTACTTCTTCAGGAATTGGCGTTGGATCGCGAACACTAGGCAACGATCCACCCTTGAGGATTAATTTTTTAGCAAGACCTGCTTTGAATTGACCGCCGTTCAAAAAACAGTCACTCTCAAAATGATTTGAGCAAACATAAACGTACTTCGGGAGTGTTATGATGCAGCTGAAGCAGAGGCAAAAAGCAGGATCCAAGTGCAGCAGGGGAACTATCTAGAAGCATCTAGAAACTAACAAATACAGACAAGATAACCAGATTCTGTACAGCCAACATACAACACTACAACATTAAGAACTCACAAGGACTGAACTAAAACACAGGGGTTAAATACAAGGGAACACAAGCTAAACAAGATAACGAGGGGGCGTGGTTAAACTGAAACACCTGGGAAGATTAATCAACATAACGGGGAACAGCTGAACATGGGACAAGACACATGGCAGGATCACATGACAAACAGGGAATCACATGACAGACAAGAACAAGGAACAAGACACAAAACCCACACCGTGACATAGCCCCTCCCCTATGGGCGGCTCCCGACGCCCATAAAAAACAAAAAACAATAGTTCAGGAGGGTGGTGAGGCGGAGGCGGTCTTGGGGAGGGATGGAGGGCCAGGTCCGTGCAGGGTAATGGGACCAGGGCATTGCAATGGCGGACCTGGGTCGAGAAGCGTGGGCAACCAGAGCAGAGCAGGAACTGCAGATGACCAGGGCGGAGCAGGATAAGGCGGAGACCATAGTGGAGCAGGATACGCGGGCGGCCAGGGGGAAGACGACTCCTCGGGCGGCCACGGCGGTGAAGACCCCTCGGGCGACCACGGCGGTGAAGACCCCTCGGGCGGCCATGGCGGTGAAGACCCCTCGGGCGGCCACGGCGGTGAAGACCCCTCGGGCGGCCACAGCGGTGAAGACCCCTCGGGCGGCCACAGCGGTGAGGCGGTGAAGACCCCTCGGGCGGCCATGGTGGCGCGGCCTTCTTGGACCCATCACGGGACCTACTGCCCCCCCCCCAAATTTTCTTGGGGGCAGCTACGGGGTCATAGGCAGGAACAGACACCGGCTCAGAAACAGCAGACACTGGCTCCGGCGTGATGTGAACAGTCTCTGGATCGATAGACGTGACTTGAACAGTCTCTGGATCGGCAGACGTGACTTGAACAGCCTCTGGATCGGCAGACGTGACTTGAACAGCCTCTGGATCGGCAGACGTGACTTGAACAGCCTCTGGATCGACAGGCGTGACTTGAACAGCCTCTGGATCGACAGGCGTGACTTGAACAGGGTCTGGATCTGCAGACGTGACGTGAACAGTCTCTGGATCTGCAGACGTGACATGAACGGTCTCTGGGTCTGCAGAAGTGACGTGAACAGTCTCTGGATCAGCGGACGTGACGTGAACAGTCTCTGGTTCGGCCATCTTGTCTGTAGACACTGGCTCGAAGGCAGCCATCTTGTCCGTAGACACTGGCTCGAAGGCAGCCATCTTGTCCTTAGACACTGGCTCGAAGGCAGCCATCTTGTCCGTAGACACTGGCTCGGAGGAAGTGACGTGAACAGTCTCTGAATCAGCCATCTTGTCCGTAGACACTGGCTCAGAGGAAGTGACGTGAATGGTCTCTGGCTCGGCCATCTTGTCCGTAGACACTGGCTCGAAGGCAGCCATCTTGTCCGTAGACACTGACTCGGAGGAAGTGACGTGAACACTCTCTGAATCAGCCATCTTGTCCGTAGACACTGGCTCGGAGGAAGTGACGTGAATGGTCTCTGGCTCGGCCATCTTGTCCGTAGACACTGGCTCGGAGGAAGTGACGTGAACCGACTCTGGATCGGCCATCTTGTCTGTAGACACTGGCTCTGTAGAAGTGGTGTGAAGCATCTCTGGCTTGGCAGAAGTGACGTGAAGCTCTGGCTGGACGTGGCTGACGTGAAGCTCTGGCTGGACGTGGCTGACGTGAAGCTCTGGCTGGACGTGGATGACGTGAAGCGAGGGCTGGACGTGGCTGACGTGAAGCGAGGGCTCTGGACTGGACGGAACCAGCGATGAAGGCTCTGGGTTGGACGGAACCAGCGGTGAGGGCTCTGTGCTGGAAGGGACCAGCGGTGAAGACTCTGTGCTGGACGGGACCAGCGGTGAAGGCTCTGTGCTGGACGGGACCAGCGGTGAAGGCTCTGTGCTGGACGGGACCAGCGGTGAAGGCTCTGTGCTGGACGGGACCAGCGGTGAAGGCTTTGGAGAACGAGACCCTGGAACGATAGCCCTCTTGGCAACACGTGCAGAAATTAGCGGGGGATCGGCCACGCTAGAAACCGGTCCAGTACGGCCATAGACTGATCCGGTGGCTGGCTTGAAGGTTGGCAAGACGTGAACTGACTCTGGCTGGGCAGACTGGATCAGTGATGAGGGCTCTGGGAGTACTGTGAGCTTGCGGGGTGTTTCATTAACCAAGCCCACAGTAAGTGCCGAACCGCTCAAGAAAAGGGCCAGGTCGACATATCCCTCCAGGGTCCAGCCGGCATGGCCCTCCGGCATCAACTGAGCGATGTTGTCATCCAGCCCGCTCCAAAACAGGTCGATGAGCTCGGTGCCATCGAGCGACGCCAAGTGACAGCAGGCCAAAAAGTCCCTCACATACCTTTCAATGGGCTGGCCGTTTTGAAACAAAGAACAAAGAAATATCCTTAGGGCCTGGTCGCTGACTACTGCTGGATCCATATTGTGGTGAGTTCTTCTGTTATGATGCAGCTGAAGCAGAGGCAAAAAGCAGGATCCAAGTGCAGCAGGGGGGTTTTATTTAAATAATCTAGAAACTAACAAATACAGACAAGATAACCAGATTCTGGACAGCCAACATACAACATTAAGAACTCACAAGGACTGAACTAAAACACAGGGCTTAAATACAAGGGAACACAAGCTAAACAAGATAACGAGGGGGCGTGGTTAAACTGAAACACCTGGGAAGACTAATCAACATAACGGGGAACAGCTGAACATGGGACAAGACACATGGCAGGATCACATGACAAACAGGGAATCACATGACAGACAAGATTAAGGAACAAGACACAAAACCCACACCGTGACAGGGAGTGTAAGAGGCGCATTTCCTTCATAAATAAAATCCACCCACTGCGTTTTCAGTGGCTCTGATGTCGGAAGCAAGTGCAAACAACTATGCGAAGTATTACAGCCCACAACAAAACACTTATTTTTCTTAGGAGGCATTTTCTAGAAGGCAGCACAAATCTTCAGAACAGCGGTCCGGCTGTCGTTGAAACAACAATGGAGGATCAGATCACCGAGGGAGGGGTCTGCCTCAACCACACTGTCAATCAAACCCCTTTCCTATGTTCTACGTCACAAAAAGCTGAATCTTAGAACAGCTCATTCTGAGAGAGTGCATATGAATTATTGAGATTGTAAAAAAAAAACACTGGGTGGATTTTTATCATTCTAGGGTGGTTTTGCTCACACACTGCCAACACACATTTATGTTCAAACAGCATGTAAAAGTGAATTTTGCATAATAGGTGCCCATTAATGTTTATTATTAGATAATATTATACTCTAGCAGTTAGCTAATGTGAGCAACACTTCAATAGCTACCATAACCTAACATTTCCTAGTTCACTGGTCAAACTATCCTTGAAATCTCATTTTATATGAATTAAAAAATTGGGACAATACATTTTGGTGGTGGGAGTGAGGGGATATGGGGTGGTAACAAATATCTTAGCGGGGCCACAAAGTTATACAATATTTCACTTATTAATGATAATTAGTCTATAATTATAATTATAATAATTATTAACGGGTGTTAAATGGTTAAAGGGTTATTTCTTAAAAAAATGAAAATTCTGTCATTAATTACTCACCCTCTGCCATCCTGTAGCACTTTCGTTCATCTTTGGAACACAAATTAAGATATTTTTAATAAAATCTGAGCGATTTCTGTCCCTCCATTGACAGCAACCACTTTTGATGCTTCAAAAAGTTCATAAAGAGATCATAAAACTAATCTATATAAATTAAGCGGTTTAGTCCAAATTTTCTGAAGAGACGATCATCTGGCCAAATGATTGCTTTATATGCTGAAAAGATTTATTATAGGCTTTTTTTCACATATAAACATTCATCAATGCACACATCAGTTATTATCAACAAAAGCTAGAGCATACTTGCTTGACATGCGAGAACCAATGAGGTACATTATCATGTGTTACGCAGCAAGTTTGAGCTTCTGGTGTTGGGGGGAGGCGTCAATTAGGCCACGCTCAGGTACAGTACGCATTAGTGAATAGTGATCATATTAAGCTCCTCATCAACAGCGATCATAATGGAGCTCTAGTAAATATGAAGCAAATGACCACGGACTTAAGACACATCTAAGAATATCTCAGACGGTAACAACCGATGTATTGTTCTCTTGCTATTGGCGAATAGCTACTTTGGTGGCTTGAGCCCCTGATAACTGTCGAAAGCCCCATATCTTTTTGAATAATAAATAATATAGATTTTAATAGATTTTAAAAATGTTTGCACTTTGTTTGCCCTAGCCTAATGGTAATGAAATAGAGAAACTGTTGACAATCTTTGACCATTGTGCCTTGTCTCCTTTTCAGTTACTCGTGGTGTTTTTTTTTTTTTTTTTACTTTTAAAAACACATCTCAACACTCTGTGCTCTTTTCCATTTTTTTTTTTGTTTTTTTTGTTTGTCTTTTCATTTAGCTCACTTATCTGTTCAGGCCAGTAGGTGGGACTGTCAGCCGGCAGGTTTCAATAAACTGTTTTTGATTTAAAGCTGATAAGGTAAGAATAAAGAGGTCCAGCGAAATTGATAACATATCTGCACACTTTACAATGTGACATTGTAAATGTATAGTTTTTAGGTAAAATGGAAAATTAATTAAATAAAATGTAATAAATGCAGGATATTGAAGAAGGCCACCCAATAAATAAATCCTGGAGCCACCACTGGTCTTCGTAGCAACTGTTTAATCTATGTTTTTTTCAACACACAGGCGATACAAGCGATTACAGTTGGAAAGAGGGAAGCTTGGTTTGTGAATTCCCTAAGTAAAGTTATGAGCACATTGAGCACAGTGTGTTGAGGTCTCTTCTGAAACTTTAGGGAAGACAAATGTAACAAATTTAGTGTCTCTAAGGAGAAAAATATGAGTATAGAGTGTGATGTTGCTCAGATCTCTTCTGAAACTTAGGAGGAGACAAATATGAGAACCCTGAAGTCTTTAGTTTAGGAGAAAAATCTGAGCACAGTGTGTGATGTTGTTGAGGTCTCTTCTAGAACTTTAAAGTAGACCATTGTGAGAGAGTTAGATTTTTTTTCTCTCACAAGTGTGAGAAGCAGGAGACTCAAGCAAAAGTCTCAACTTTATGCTAATGCAACCTCATTAATGTCTAGCAGAACCATTTAGGATGTGATTTTTTCTTTTTCTCTTTCCTCTGGTTAGCTTTAATCTAATTCATCCCCACTATTGTGTCCATTGTGTGGACAGTTTTTTGTTGCACAATGATTTAATAGAGAAAATCGTGACCTATATTTACATGCATGCAAAATGGGTTGTACAAGACAACATTTTCAATGCTAAACAAAGAAAAAAACCTCAAAGCACGTGACTCTCGATGTCTTAGGCCTAATTGAACGGATGAATAATGGTATTCTTCTGTAGCCTGACGAGTAATTTAACCCTTGTTCAAGTCAAAGACAGCCTATGTAGCTATAGACTATTTGGGGATGCCTGTTTGCTGTTTGTCATCAATTTGTGTCGATAAAGTATAATAGGGTGAATCTTATGTTCGATAGGGTCCGTGCTTTCCTTTTTGCAGCATGGGTTGGAGCGAAGGCTGTCTCCCTCCACCCTCAAAGGTCCTGCTGCAGCTAAACGGAGAGGGCACGCTTTCCCAGTGTTATCCAATGTCTCACTGTATGGGTTATCACGGAACAACAGTGTCGGGTACACTCTGTGTAAGCCTCCTCCTATCGTCCTTCCAGGCAAGAAGGGGTAGAAGGCTTGCTCAGGGCGCTGGATGGGGTTCAGCAGCTGTGGCGCTTTGGTAGGGATTCCTATTGGTCAGTCACGACCTACGTTGTAGTGACCGACTGATAGGGAACGTCTTGGTTACATATGGTAACCCTCGTTCCCTGAAGGAGGGAACGGAGACATAGGTCCCGTCGCCACATCTGCTGTCTCCCGCCGGGAAGGCCAGCTTATCAGATTGGCTCCTCAGCGAAAACTGAAGTGCAATCCACCAGCTGCTCGTTTATACCCGCGCTAACGAGGGAACGCAGCTGATGCAAATGATTGCACGCCAATGTGTATTGGCTTGTTTTAGTTTCACTCGAAGTAGATTGCCTCTCTAACGAGATTCCTATTGGTCGGTCACGACCTACGTCTCCGTTCCCTCCTTCAGGGAACGAGGGTTACCATATGTAACCGAGACGTTTTACTTTAACTGCTCAGGATGGGTATGACCCATTTCCGTAAAACTTCAGTATCTTATCTTAAAGAAAATAACGGCGACGTTTCCACGCAATGAACAAGTTGTTTCATAGCAGTGCCCGCGCAATTATATGGCAGCTTTATCAATGGCTTGAGCGGTTTGACTCAAGACTTGCTTTCTCGATAGAGAGCTGTCATCTGCTCATGTGAACACCAGTGGCTGTCCTGAGGAGAGCTCAAACATGGACTGCTCAAAAATCTGTAGATGAGAGCTATATGGGACCGAGCGTGAGCGAAATCCAGTGAAAGATGGTAAAGAGTGCAGCGAGTATCTGTGAAGGAGAGCTGTGAGGACGCCAAATGACGCCGCACAACGCCTCCATTAATTCGCGCATGTAGTCATTTAATGTATATATGTTTTAAAGCACTGAATCGCTATAGAATCGCAAATTATTCGATTCTTAGCATTTTAAATCGAATATTGACCGAAATAAAGATTCACGATTCAAAATACATGTTTCAAGATTGATGCATATGCATCGTCAGGATTTGTAATCGTTGCATCGAGAAAACGAATGAATCGTAACACCCCTAAGTGCTACAATACCAAATTTCAGTACATACAGTACAACAGCGTAGTAATACTGGAGAAAACGTGTAAGGGCATTGCAGACATAAGTATAAGTAAGGATTATTATTTTTACATATTTTACTTTATTGTTACTGCCTCTATGTATTCGCTCTGCATCATCACTGTCGATTTTTAAATCTAAGCTAAAATCTAATTTTTGTGAATTGGCATATAATCAATGAGGAAGTTATATTGCATTTAATTATTTTTATTTTTTTTTATATTTTTATTTTTTGTTATTAATTATATTGTATTGTCTTATGTTGTTATATTGTCTTCATTGTGCAGCACATTGGACAACCTAGGTTGTGATTAATGGTACTATATAAATAAAATTGACATTGACATTATTTATAACCTACATTCAATATACTTAATGTGTAATTATTTTGTGCCACTGCTTATAATTATACATTATATTTGTTGTTATAATCACTGTGTATTGGTAATAGTAACAGGGACACTGTGTGACCTATAGAGGAAACAAATTAACCAGCAAAGGTCACTGCTCAGTCCCTCAGTTTGAAGGTAGAATTTGTGGGGTTTTGAGTTGATAGGCAGTCTCTAGTTTTCTGATAAACTATTATTTAGTGGCTGTCATGCAGGTGCAGTTGGAAGGCTCAGTAAAAGGTCTTTTTGTAACACTGAAATCTCTCCGCAGGATATCAAGGATCACATCGCCTTTGTAATCACTGTCCCCACTGCGCTGGCTATTTTCCTCACTATCTTTGTTCTGGTCTGCATTGAGTCCGTCTTCAAGAAGCTGCTCCATGTTTTCTCCTTGGTGATCTGGGCCTGCCTGGTTGCCATGGGTTACCTCTTTATGTTTTTTGGAGGAATCATCTGTCCCTGGGATCAGGTAAGACAACTGCGTTATCAGCACCCTAAGGTTGTTTTCATTCATGAGCCTTTTACCTGATATAGCTCAGATGGTGTATTCTTGAGAACCAGTAGGAAAAAGTAACACGAGATTGGCTGGAGGGAGAAACAGCACAATACTTTAGTAAAAAAAGGAAGGTGTATGTGTACTGGTGTATAGGACAGACCCAAGTGAGAAAATTAAATTCTGGTTCAGAGTTACCTTTACTATAGGCAATTCAGCCTTTGTCAAGTCAACTGCTTTCCTGTGATCCATAGAAATGATTTTAGGACAGAGATCCATTCTAGAATTTTGTGAGAAGTCCAGAGAATTCTCAATCAAAATTAAAGAAATCCAGAAAGATAAACAGAAAATATTTCAGTGAAGAACAGAAAAAAAGTTATTGATTTATTTACATTACTTTATTGGGGCTAAATTATACTATATCCGCAATACTATTTCATCCCTAATACCAACTCATATGCATATGAATGCAGCTTATTTTGTGAAAACCCTGAAACTCTTCTGATCAGTCATACTGGCCAATGGCAAGTCAGTGGCAAGAAATTCCAAAGTCAAAATATTTTATTTATTTACTTACTTAATTTCTGAATCTATTCTACTGTGTCATATCAGTTTTTATTTTTATTTTTACTTTTCAAAGCAATTATAACCCATTTGACTTTTCTTATATCTTCTCTGAATTATGACCACGTCAAACATGTCCAAATGCATGACATAATTGAACTGTTAAACCGTTAAGTGTGTACATGTTTTACTTGACACACACATCTTACATACTTCTAATATGAAATGTGAATTATCCAGCTTTATCCTTCCTTTTTAATGATGATTAAATACAGTTTATGTGTGCTACTCCCATGGCAGCTGTGCCACCCGCATGTTTGACCTGCATGTCCAGTGAGGATAATTGTGTTCAACATTAATCAAAATGCTGCAAATGTGTTACTAGACCTGGGAATTCAGACAGTAATCAAAAGTCTACCCTAGCTATTCTGAACTTTCCTATTAAGGATGAACAATTTACAAGGATTAAGGATGAAATAAACAGTAGCCAGTTTGTCAAGTAAAATAAAATAAAAAAGTAATTAAATGGAGAATATAAGCAGCTAATAACTTGCTGTATTAAAATAAGACCCAGTGTTTGTCACTGACATATTGTATCTCTGGAGTGGATGGCATATGGTGAAAGACAAACAAGGCTGATGTCAGACGTGTAGGGAAGGATGACTTCCCGTGTTAGTCAATATCTCTGCTTGGTTCCAGATTAAGGGCTGATAGGGCAATTCTCAGTACATAGACCCCATGCTAATTCACTACACGACAATTGCACCACATAAAATATTTCAAGAAAAGTGTGTAATATTCACTAATTACTTGCAATTCAGTTGAACTAGCTACTGAATACACTGACATAGTGCTGTGCCATTAATATTGAAATTTCTTAATACAAATTAGGTTTATTAAAGAATCCTGATTAAGCCTTAAGGCCAGTGATGAAAATTAAAGTTTTAATAATTTTTCTTCTAATTCTGTGTGAATAAAGTCCACACCACAACTAGACTGGGTAAACCCAGCCTGAGTTGCTGGCGATTTGATTTCGCCCTGCAGCTCAGGTTGGAAACCTGTACATTCTTTTATCCTGCTTCCGTTACAATTTTGCGGGGACCAATCACAAACTGACTTATCCACCTGGAGCGCTATTGACGTGTTTAATCCAATCCAATTCCTTTT
Source organism: Gila orcuttii (assembly GCA_026230005.1). Classification (NCBI taxonomy): domain Eukaryota; kingdom Metazoa; phylum Chordata; class Actinopteri; order Cypriniformes; family Leuciscidae; genus Gila; species Gila orcuttii. Next base: position 12,359,756 of record JAPDVR010000018.1, read on the forward strand.
AACCTCTCGAAGATGCTCAATGGCTTCTTTTTGATTTAGCAATTTCACTTTCATGTTTTTTTTTTGCACAACTTGCAAAAATTGCTTGGTGCCATTGCTGCTTCTGCAAACCGCTGATCAATGCTCCAAACCTACACGTTTGTTGACACGTTTCCTGCATGGAGTTTTTGCTGCAAAGTACGTCACCCGGATTGTTGGTCTGATTGGTTGAAGGACTATCCAATTGCGTACAGAGTCATTTGAACTATGCCCGTTGATCACGCCTCTTGTGCAGTAGAAAATACATGGCAGACTCCCCAGACCATTGTTCAATCTTAAAAGATTGAGTTTGGTCTGGTGATAGCCAGACTACACCACAACCATAATGATAACGACACAGATCAATTATATCATTGGAATTTTTTTCCAGATGAGGAACGCTAAAAACAAAGAGCCAATCACCTAGCTAATAAAATATATCCCATTAAGTTATGAGAACGTTATTTCTGATATTTTCTATTTATGCTCTCTGAACGTTCAAAATGTCAAGCTTTTGTAAACAAAAATGTTTTAAAAAAAAATGTTTTAAAAAAAATGTTTTTTGGAAATGCGAACGTTAAAGGGAATGTTCCATTCTGCAAACATTTTGGGAACGTTATTTTTGAATGTTCTCTGAACATTCTGAAATAAGTAGTAACATTTTTAAAAATTTTAAAATGTTTTTTTCTTTGTGATACCATTTTGAGTCCCCAAATATCGTCTCCTCGGTAACTTTGAAAGAACGTTACATTAATGTTACTGGAAGACTGAATTTGAAAAATTTAAGAGAACCTGGCCAGAACATTAGACAAATTTCTAAGAATGTTCCCTGTTACCTGGGCCAATCAGAATTCAAGGCATGACAAACCACATGCAGTAAAAGGTAACTCTATGCTGCGTTCACATTAAATGATGAAATCACAGAGGATTAGTCTCTGAGCTAGTGGCTTCTAGTTGGTCTTACTCAGCCATGGTATCCAACAGTCTGCAGATGGCTCTCTGTTCTCCCATTGGTAGTTGGCTCATCGCTTTTATGAGGGAGCTCTGCACTTGCTGAAATCTCATTGAGCGAAGTATCACTCCACAAATATATAGTAACCTATCAAATTGATTGTGTAATTTTAGATATTATATAAGAAATCCCTCAAGGCAGACTATAGTAATTATCCCGTCTAAGCATTTAACTGCAGCATTGCAAGACCCAGAGAGCTTGCAAACAGAGAAACTGTTACTACTGGCTGTGTTCATGAAGTGATGGAGAACAGCATTACACCTGGGCATATATCCCAAAACGCAGTGCAGACAAACACGCTTTCAGTATTTTAAAGAGTTGAAGCAGGTACAAGAGGTGGAGTGACACTGTATATTCCTAGTAAAATATGCTATATCACTGTGGTTGTAATGATAAGTCCTGGAGGCAAGCTGGTTGAGAACCCAAATGCAACTTTAATTTACAAATGTGAACAAACACAAAGCATGGCAAGGCAAGGCATGAAACAGAAACAAGAACCACGACAGAAAACATTCAATACTAGATCAAAACACAGGGCAAACATGAGGGCTTAAATACACAGACTATTTACTAGACAAGGGACACCTGTGAACAATTAAACAATGAACCAATAACAACATGACACATCAGACAAGGGAACACATGGCAGGATCTCATGACTTGAACAAGGGATCACATGACATACATGGAACAAGGAACAAAACCCAAACCGTGACAGTGGTCTGCTGGTTCCTGCACAACCTACAGCTTTCAGGAACAACCTGCAAGATTGGGAATTGTATCATGTGCTTTTCTAAAACCCAAGGTCAATGACTGTCAGCTACGGCTGCCAAACAAAAACCGTAAAAATAAAGTAAATATCCTAATTTAAATAAAGTGCAAAAAACTTTTACAGGTATTTTCCTTAAATGTTTTACAGGAAAACACTGTTGTTTTACAGCTATTTCCTGAATTATTACGATCAAACACCTTCACTGTAAAAAAGCCCCATTAAAAAAAAAAAACAGTAAAATGACTGTCAGCAATGGCTGCCATAGAAAAACCATAAAATGAATGTAAAATATCCTAATTTAAATACTTTTACAGATATCTTCATTAAACTTTTTAACAGAAACACAGTTATTTACTAAAAAAACACATTCACTGTAAAAAGTAAATCTCTTGCAGTTAACTACATGCACAGGCTCTACTCTTCAGCTTAATGTTGACCCACAAAACAGACAATACAGAAACATTTGAAATCTCAACAGAATATTAAACACTAATCAAATCTCTCAAGATCTCAGCATCTTCACTTATTACAATCCAGACTTTATTTCTTTCATACTAACATTCTTATTGAGAATTAACAGAGGTTTAGAAGGCGATGTTTTATTGAAAATAATAAAGTTTGATGTCACTATTTTGGTGATCAGTGTTTGCTTTAGTTGGGCTCTTGACCCTTCAGTTTTTAACTTTAGTTTTTCTCTCGATGCTGTGTGTCTCTGATACATATTTGTTATATTAGGAATCCAAGAGAAACTCAGATCAGATGATGTTGGTCACTTTTTAGTGATGATAGTCAATGTAGTGGCCTTATTTATTTATACCACCTGAAGTCTAATATCTGAAAAGTCTTAAATATTAGTTGTTAATTTTGCATACCAATACTGCTGCAGAAAATCCTGCAGTGCTGTGATACTCAGATAGATTTTATGAAGTCATTATAAAATTATGGTCATTTGAAAAATGATGACATTAATCGTATAGACTTTGTAAAACTAAAGTCTCTCTATATATTATGCAACCTCAGCTAATATATTCAGAGATTTGACTCTAAGTCATGCCAGTAAATCAGGCCACCATATGATTACTATAACATCATCAATAAGTGACCAACATCATCTGATGAGATTTTGTCCTTCATTTATTGCCATAACAAATGTGTATCAAAAACACAGTTAAAGCAGCCAGAGAAAAACTAATGTTAAATACTCAAGGGTTATGAGCCCAACTAAAGCAAACACTGATCTCCAGTTAAAGTTTCAGTTAAAGTTTTTTGGACTTTATTTAAATTAGCATGTTTTACTTTCATTTTATGTTTTTTGTTTGGGAGCCTTAGCTGCCAGTCATTTGACCATTTTTTGTACGATTTTTTTTTAAAATGAAGGTATATGATTGTGATAATTCGGGAAATACATGTAAAATGTAAAAAAAACAGTGCTTTTCAGTTTATTTATTTTAGGATGTTTTACTTTAATGTTACAGGCTTTTTTGGGCTGCCAGTCATTTGACCGTTTTATCATTTAACTGTTTTGTTACTGTTTAATTACAGATTATATTTGTAATTTTACATACATTTTTATGTAATTTAAGAAAACAGAAAAAATACTGTATGAAAAATACAGTAACTTTTCTGTAAAAAAAGTGTGAATTACTGGAATTTGTCATTAATGTCACAATACCTAAAATAATAGTTGCATTTTTAATTTACAGATATTATTTGAAATTTTACAGTTTTGAGTACAATTTAAAAATAAAGAAAATGATCGTCAAAAAAATCACAGTTATTTTCTTATTTTATTTAATTTTGTTATTTTATAAAATTTTGATTTTTTTTTTACAGTGCACACTTAAAATGTGAATACTTAAAATACAGACAACAGTAAGACAAAGAGTAATATAACATGATGTGAAAGGCAATATATTGCATATTTTTAGCTTGTCTTTCCATTAGATTTTTGTTGGTAAACATAAATTGACCATATTCTCTACCTTCATTAGTGTGTATTATTAAATAAATTAAATCAAATTGCTAATATCAGATGTCAGATTATGGAATTCCAGATTGTGGAATTATTCTGAATGTTCCAATCCAATCTGACTTCTGACCTATAATAATCATACACTGTTCGCCCGTTGACCAGAGGAGAACTGGCCCCCGACTGAGCCTGGGTTCTCCCAAGGTTTTTTTTCCTCCATTCTGTCACCTGATGGAGTTATGTTTCCTGGCCACTGTCGCCTTTGGCTTTTGGCTTTTGGCTTGCTTATTTGGCAACACTAAATATTCAACAATAATATTGATTTGCCTGCATTGACACCATTATATGAGAACTGAAATAAGCTGGACGATGACATCACTGTTTTCTCCAGAGTGGCTATATATATTAATGAACTAAATTAACAACTTTGTTACAAAAAAAATTAACCATCGCTGAATTTACTTAAGCTGGACTATTTTCTTCTAGATCTGCCGTATAACACAAACAAACGTTGTTGCATTATTTTCCTGTTATCACTGTAAAGCTGCTTTGAAACAATCTGTATTGTAAAAAGCTCTATATAAATAATGGTGACTTGACTTGGCTTTAGTTATCCAGGGTTTTTTAAGACAAAACACACTATAATAATCCTCACCATATGTGCATTTTCATGTCTCTGATTTTATCTAGTGTAGAGCGTCAGTGTGCTTGATTATGTGTTGACTGAGAAACACTTTTGTTATTATACAAGCTATTTTCAAAATGTAAAGTGAAGTGTCTCATTTTTGTTAATCAGCTCCAAATGGAATTGGAAAATTTGTGATTTTTTTTTTCCAAAAAAGGTTTCCCAAGCACTTCCCCCATCTGCTATTATTCAGTCCCCCTTCCCTAAACTAATGTAATTGGCTGAGCCAATGTTGCTGTAACTCATTTGTGGCTACGCACTTCTTGGCATATAAAACAAATACATCCAACTATGCATTTTTACATACCTCTGTGTTTAATGCCCGGTACATGGAGATGAGAGTGATGGGGTTAAAACTTTTTCATCTCACACAGCTTTGAGGTTACTCAGATGTCAAAGGTGTGTTTAGCGCTTCAGTGGGCAGCTCTCTTAAATACTTAACTTATTCTCAGCCACATACGGCTGCAATTGCTCTGTTGCCCCCTGAACTCTTCCAACATCAAACGTTCTGCTCTCTGGGACAGTCTGCAGCAGCACAGTGAACTGTAAAATCTATGAGCACACATTTTCTGCGATCTCTTGGCACAACAGCCAACTGCCTGTGCCAGCTGCTGCTGGAATGCTTTATGCACCTCAGGGATAGTAGAAAGCAGTGGAAACCAGACAATATTTCTGCACATAATGGCTCCTCCCAGGTGTCAGGTCACAGCAGTGCACACATTTTTGATAATTACACCTGAAATTGCATTTGAAATGCCAAGTGGAATCATGGATCTATCAAAGCGCTTTCATTTTCTAAGCTCCCTGCATCTTAAGTCAGATACAGAGAAGACGGGTCACTGAAAGAACTCTTCTCACGCTCAATTAAAATAACTGCCACTAATGTTTAGTAACCATGGTGTTAATGTTGCAGAGGGCATTTCATTTCCCTGAGAAACGAGATGACAAGCCAAAAGGCAGGTAATTAATTAGGTTATTTTGTAAGGAGGTGACAATGAAAAACAATAAATCGAACAACGATTAAAAGGTTGCTACTGAATCTACATTCTATTTCATTTAGATTACAAAGGTCATTAAGATGCTTGGATGCTCTCCTATTTGAAAACAGAACATTGTTGTTAGCCTATGATCCCGTCGAGGCTAGGATGCATAGTAATTTCCCAGTGACATTACTTAACAAAGATGTTAGTTTAAAGACCCATGAAATGCCTTTATGAGCACAGGTTTCGTTCATGTAACTACGTATTTTCTATCGAAACAGGAAGTTTCAAAGGAATACTTCAAAGGCTTTTTGAAATAGCCTATAGTATTTGATTAAACAAAAATTTGAGTAAAACTTTACAATAAGGTTCATTAGTTAACATTAGTTAATTTATTAACTAACATGAATTAACAATGAGCAATACTTTTGTTACAGTATTTATTAATCTTTGTTAATGTTAGTTAAAGCAACACTATGTAGTTTTTCAACCTTCATAATATATTTCCAAGACATGAGAGATGGTACATCGACTTACAATAGGTTGAACGACACGTCTGCCATAGCCTGACAGTGTCTGTATCGCTTTTACTGGCACTACGTAACTTCGGGGTTCGGGTAGTAACCCGAGCACAAAAAGAACTACAAAATTCGACTGCTTTACGGCATACGTCACTTCCCCCACCATCACCAACTTCCTCAAATTCTGACGTGAGAGCCCAACTAGCGTTTGTTTGCCGTCTGTATGTTGTTGTCATGGCCGAAGCAGCAACTAATATGAAGAAGGCAAAGGTTTTGTCGGAGGAGACTAGAAAGAGAAAAAGGGAGAGTGACAAAATAAAAGGCCGGACGAGGATCAATATTGGTCCAGCATTCGCTCGCTGGCGTGAGCTAAAGGAGGAGGAGGGGTGCCCGACCGATGCTGACCTGGTGTTATGCTGTTGGACTAGTAAATATATTGCTTGCATACTATCTCTATTTTTTCGAATTTGTTGTCTGCTTGGCCATGTTTCGGAATCTATCTGGTCCTCCATTTATCTTCATGATAGTCATGTTTGTTTATTTATTTTTCTGGTGAAAGTGTCTTGCCTCAGGCTATAATGCAAATCGATTTTTCAAATTTGCAGATTCATCTATGGTAGCTTGATATTATAATATTGACGATATATGGCTATTACCTACCACACAAACATTGAATTGAATAAGCATATCCATTATGTAAAACAGTAGCCAATAGGCCACTATAATGACGCTGGCTTGTAAACATGAGCTATGTGATCTTTTGGCGTTTGAAAAAAAATAAAACCCATGAAATTATATTCATATGACATGCTGAAATATATGCCAATGTACCTGGGATGAAGACATTTCACACGCAGCGCTGGCAGTCTGCCCAAGACGTGAGAACTCACGAGAACTCAAGACGGTATCGGCTTGTCAACAAATGCACACGTGTATCGCCTGGTGTAACCATGACAGATTTTACGACCGTAGTAGAAGACAATACTGTTTCCCAACTGTAGGGGGACCCCGAGAACAAAAACTACATAGTGCTGCTTTAATAAAAATAGAACTGTTCATTGTTTGTTCATGTTAGTTGTTCAACGCGGTGCTCACATGGTCAGTCGCATGATAGTCTGCTGTAAATAAAATGTCATATGCTTTGAGTAATAAGAATAAATTCATATTTAATTTAATAATAAGAAAATTATATCCTATTTATTATTTGATTATTTAAATCTCCTGTTTAATAATAGGAAGAGAGATGAGCTAGTTGAAATGGTTTTGTGTCTTGCATTTTATCTCAAAATGATATGTCATTTAAAAAATGTGGAAATTAGGGAAATAAGTTAATGCAGCCTTTTATTTACATGAGGTATATTTTTAATGTATATATATGTAATATTTTAAAATGGCAAATACAGAGAAAGGCAACAGTTATTATATGGTGCTCTGCAGTGGTCAAAAAGTATTTAAAGAGTGAATTTTGAATTTGACTCTTCTTGCAAACTCAGAGATGAGGATTTAGACAGCAATAAAATTACCACACAACCTTGGTGTTTGTCTAAAAAAACAGAAGGTAATTCTGGAGGGAATTTTTATGTGGATGGTGAGATAAAAACACTGACATTCTGGATTCGGAGCAATAGAATCTCAGACTAGCCCCTGTAAATGTTGAAAATACCTTACGACCCCATGAGGAACATTTACCGTCCGAATAGGGCGTAACATCATACACTCACTTAATCATTCAAACACCATGGTTAACATTTTAATATGTTTTAGTATGAGATAATAATACAATTGTAATATATCTGTATCAATTATCATTTTTCCTTTGGAAAAAAAATAATCACCTATTAACATTTGTCTCAGCTGATCCTAGGTGGTTCTTTGCCACATACTGGATAAGGGTAAAATGTCTGTTTTAACTCAAAGGTTGACTGATGGGTGAGTAGGTGGTCTTTCACTGTTCTTTGGGTGCAAGAAGACAGATTATCGTTTACACTATAAATGTGATTTGGTCATGTGTTTCTGACTTCCTCTGTGTTTTGAGAGATCTGGTCACAAAATGCTTCAGACCACGTTTACAGCTGTATTTGGCACTGAACACTTCGGATGAGCCGAGGCGAATACCAAGTGTGATCAGGGTCCAAGAGTTAAACTTTTCACAGTCCTTGATTCACCAACCAACAAAGAGTGTACCCCAGAGCTGAGCTGCTGCTTTAAATGCAGAGAGGCTTTCACATCATCAGAGTCGTGCTGGCTGCAGGGAAAAGAAAAGAGTTACAGATTATCCTCCATCAGTAAGGCTTGATACTCTGCCACAGTCTATACTTATTATTTTAAGAGTCTGCTGCATATGTTCTCAATAAATTGCACAGGATAACTTCTCAAATAGCCTCTCAGATAATGTATTATGTGCATCACAGTATATGTATAAAAAGAACAACGTTATTGTAGGTTCAGATAATATAAATGGCACATAATATTATATCCAATTTTAAATGTGATCACATGCATTTATTCATTAAATGTAATATCCATTTATTCATTAAGTTTGTTCCCAGTCTCTGATTGTCTGTTTCACTTTAGTTTGATACTGAGAGGGTCTACTGAGCTAAATTAGGTATAATCCAATCAGAAAAATCTGATTATGTAGTAGGGATGTGTATTATTCTTCAATACCTAAAACAGATGGTCTCTACCTTGTATCATTAGTACTTTCATACATCACTCAAGCCATTAATTTGCAATTTTTGTAATCATTTAATAATTTCAGGAACAAACACATTTTCACATTTCATGCTACAGTATTTTAATTCAAGGCAGCGGATATGACAAGCCTCCTCCACATGTTCAATACCATGACGGTTTTAAAGACAGATCTTATTAAGAGTCTGCCCCAGTCTTAATAAGTAGATTCTACAGACAACAGTCTGGATGGAAAAATCAATATTTACTTAGTTATATGTGGAGCACTAAAATCACAGGCAGAAAGACGAGACCTATCGAAGATATGGTACATAAAAGAGTGCTCTTGCCTTGACCAAAAGGAGTGTCCAGCCTCACTAACACTGACACACTAATCTCATACAAGTATAAAATGTATGGTTTACTCTATCTCTGCTGACAAACAACTACCTTGTTTTGATGTTTAGCCCTTCCCTTAGCTTGAGAGGTGATTTTACTCTGTTTCTGAGCGTCAAAGTGGTAACCAGGAAACCTTCTAAGTAAATGTCAAGATACTGGTCACGTGTGCCTGAGCAAGGGTGATATGCTTTCCATCAAACAGGCTCTTGTATGCCTATCCCTTGGGGCTTTATGGCTGTTGACATCTGCTTCATTATTTGGCTGGTTTTGTAGAAAACAAGCCATTTCCTGAACAAGGTTCAGTCATCATAAACGAATAGATTTGGCAGATGACCAAAGGTACCCTGAAGATTTCAATTAAACCACAGGAACAAATTGCATTTTAGTTTATAACTGTTGTAGGTCAAGAGGGGAGGATGGGGGTTTCCAGGGTAAGTCGAGGACATTAGTATAGTGCGATTATAAAAATCGCATTAAGTCAATGCAGTCATCTGGAAACACAGTTTTCCTTTTTTCTTCTATCTCTATTGTTCGCATTAATAGAGCTGCATGTGGTAGAGAGAGAAGTTTTTCAGCAGGGGGTGTCATAGCGTTGTTAATGTCTTGAGCTTGGGTTAGGCGACTAGTATCGTCTTAATGGCTAATCACGTTATCTCTGTGTGAGGTTCATGAGATGTTTGGTAGAGTAACAGATATCATATGGGGATAATTGTATACCCTAAAAGGAAAAAAATAGCACTTGTAAAGAGATGAGAAAAAGGCCAATATTTGCTGTGGCCAACAGACCACTATTATTGACAATGAAACAAATATAACTATATATAAACAAATATATATGGTGGTTGAGGAGATTCCCCCCTTCTATGTAAGTGCTTTGAGTGCTGAGAAAAGTACTATATAAATGTAACAAATTATTATTATAATTATTATTATTATAACATCACTCATGAAATGTCACATGCACAATAAGGCATTTGGCAGATGCCTTTATCCAAAACAACTGACATTGAAGGTATACCTTTTATTTTATTTCATGCATTCATTTAAATAGTATACATTTTAGTTCATGCATTACCTGGGAATCAAACCTATAACGTTGTGGTTACCAGCACAATGTTCTACTGTTTGAGCTACAGAAATGCAATCTTAATTTGCGGTGAGATACATTTAAAACACACTCAGAAGTAACTGATGTTAATAATTGGCACACAATTATTGAAGTGTCAATATGGAAATGTCAATTTCACTCTATTCTTTAGGTCATCATAGATTTAATAATATTTTTATAATGGATTTTCATAGGTTAGGATCGAAAGCCTAGGACAAGGGTAGTCTGTTTAAATAATGATCCACCCAATAGGACATAGAAGTGCCTGTAGTTGAAGACAGATTTATGTATGGGAGTCATTCCTTTGAGGTTTCTAAATTAATTGGAATGACCTCTTTAGTTTGAGCATCACTATAATAAACAGCAGGTTCAAAAGTGCATTGAAAACTACCTGCAGATTCACTAGGCAGCAAACAGGTCAAACTGAGGGTAATTCAGATTGACATTAACTCTGGATTGCTATGCTGCAGTCATTACCTTATTGTGAGCCTGCTTCAATGAACACAGCTGTAGACACACATACTGTCTCATACTGTCTGACTCTGCAAGCTACACGTGGCCAAATATTTAGGGTGTGTTCACACTTGGCATGTTTAGTTTGATTAAAATGAACCCTGGTGCAATTGCTCTGTTAGTGCTGTTCATTTGAATAAATGTAAACGCTGCCACCTGAACAAGCGGACTGAGACCATTGAAAAGATGGGTCTCAGTTCGTTTCCAAACGAACTCTGGTGCGGTTCAAATGAAATATGAACGCAACATGGACCAAAGACATGTAAACTAACCAAAAAAGGGATATGATGTCACAAGATGCGACCCTAAAACCGTTTTTTTCTCGTCATAGTCGCGATGTTGTCCATCACAGGCATCAGAACCACTTCTCCTGGCAACAGATCTTTGTTTGTGTGTGACGGAGGGATTTGCTGCGGTTTTGACTACTTCACACATTTTTTAAGCTCTTCGCAAGTTCTCAGCTGTTCAAAATGCCATCAGGCTACGCACATACAACAAGCTCATTTAGCCCAGCACACAGCATTAGCTATGTTTCATCACCCTGTTTTTATGCACATTTTGAAGTATCGCATCAAAAACGAGTGATGGAAACGGCAAATATCGAGAAAAAAATCCCTTAATTCACAAAAAAAGATTTACACTCGCTTGAGGTGATTTTTGACTTGTGCGAAAAAGAGTTAATGCTCATAATTGAAGATGATGGAACGCATTTTTCAAATAGATTCTGACATAGCGAACATTGAACCCATGTGACTAATCGGCTGTTTCAGCTGATGGTGTTTTATTCACTGTTGGTCACTGTAAACCCGAATAAGTTACCAGAACTCAAACAAATTGAGGCAATCGATTGCCTCAATTTTTTTAAGTTGATTAACTTAAAAGTCAAAATTTTCCAGAACTTAAAAGGTTGGATGACTTGCTACTTGTACCTTCTGATAACAGTTAATTTAAAGTGCTTATTTAGCTCAACTCAAATATTTGCAGTTAATATGACTTACAGTTCCCTTTCGAGGGAACTCGCGATGTGTCGATGACGCTTTGGGAACGCTTCCAGCGTGAATGCATCTGAAGCTTCTATGTCAACTAGTCCAATGGAAGGAATGAACGTCACAGGGGGTGACGTCATGACCAGGAAAGGATAAGAGCACATCCGGTGCAACTGGCATTAGCTTCTGTTGCCTCAGCAAGCGATCTGTGTCAAATTGTCTGTTATATTTACTGTTGTCTGTCTGATATATATATATATATATATATACGTCTGCCGAGGCAGCACGGGGAATGCATTCCTGTGGATTGCAAATGGATCTCTTTACGGGGTTGGAGACGGGTCCGTGGAACTTTTCTCCTCCCTTTCCCGAGGGATCCATTGCTCTCTCGCCGGTATCAGAAGCCCGCGCTGCGGTCTCTTCCGCCCGGGGAGAGAGATCAATGCTTCAGTGCTCTACCTCCGAGGAGGTAGATGTGCTGGGCATCGAAAGTGACACAATCATGGGGGAAGTGGATTCGCCATCTCTTTCCCCAGCATATGAAAAATATATATATATATAAATATATAAACTATATTAAAAAGCTGGTGGAGGTGATTACTAGGCTGTAGATAAATTAAATATTTTATGGCCAGCAGAAATAAGGGGGCTCGTCCTAAAAATAAGATAAACAAGCTTCCTTCCCTCTATTTTTTTCACCTCCATCACGGGGCCTTCCATTTTTTCCCGATCTGCACAGCGAGCTGTCTAGATCATGGAAAAAGCCTTACTCATCTTGTCTTTCAGCCCCCAAGTTCATGTATATTCAGATATTAGGGGGTTAAGAGAGTATGGCTATGGGGCAATGCCCCGGGTAGAACAGATGCTTGCGAGCTATCTGTCTCCTGGTTCAGTATCGTCCCTGAAGGCCTCGGCTTCTCTCACTGAACCTTTAAAGAAAACTATTTTTAATATAGTGGGAAAAGCATATATGGCAGTGGGTCTAGCATGAGTCTGCTTGCACACTATAGCACTGCTACAAGCATATCAGGCTGACCTGCTGGGGTATTTGGACAGAAGTGAGGGAGTTTGGCCCGATGGGGTTCGAGAACTTCGTCGGGCAACAGATTTTACAGTCAGAGGCGTTAAAAAAATCTCTCCCTCACTATGTCCAACCCCCTGGGGCTGCTGGGCGTGAGCAGCTCCAGCTGTCTAGTTTCTCATACGCAACTCAGCAGCCAAAGCCTTCAAAGCAGAAGCCGGATCCGAGGACCGTTCTTCACGCTGAGAAGGCTTCGGCTCAAAAGAAAAGGTCTTGGCACCACCGGCGTCAGACCGGTGAGGGTAGCCCCAACCGGGGTGGAACGGTGTTCACCTCATTATACGGTGCCCGTTCCATCTCGGTGCCCTCAGGGGACCGTTCTGCCAACCCTGCCACCCTTGGTGCTTCGGGGCGCAGCGGTCTCAGAGAGCTTCTGGTGCAGCGTCAACTCGACATTGCGTCAGACTCACTGAGTGGGGTTCGAAAACAGTCAGTTCGGGTAGTTCCTGCCAGTAGGTCCCGGAACTGGCTGTCTCAACTACAAGTCAAGTCAAGTCAAGTCACCTTTATTTATATAGCGCTTTTTACAATACAAATTGTTTCAAAGCAGCTTCACAGAGATAACAGGAAAATAATGTTATAATAGTATTGTTAAATTCAAAATTAAATGTTAAATGTCCCCAACTAAGCAAGCCAAAAGCCAATGGCGACAAAGGCGAAGAGAGACGAAAAAAGGCAACAGTGGCATGGAACCAAAACTCCATCAGGTGACAGAATGGAGAAAAAAACCTTGGGAGAACCCAGGCTCAGTCGGGGGGCCAGTCCTCCTTTGGCCAACAAACGAACAGTGAATGATTATGATTTAGGCAGCATAATGTCAGGAGTCAGATGTGATCAGAACTTTCACAATATTTATCCAGTTCATCTGGTTGGGGTCGGAGTCATCACGCCGGTGTGGAGATGAGTGTGTTGAGGTGTCCATGAGGCCTTCAGTGTTGGTGAGGCTGGCACTTCAGGGATGCGTTGTCGTCGTGTCCAGGTGATGGTCCTTCCTCAGATCTGGATATGGCCTGGATCCGGTGGTTTGTGGTAAACCTCGGGATAAACAGAGAGACTAATATTAGCGTAGACGCCATCCTTCCCATGATGTACAATGTACATCAGGAATCATGGGAAGTGTTCCCGGTTCCGGCTGATCTAAACTACGCAGCCTAACATTGAATTATAGAAGTCTATAGTGTGCTATGTGTATGCTAAGCCAAAGAGATGTGTTTTTAGTCTAGATTTAAACTGACAGACTGTGTCTGCTTTCCGGACCATGTTAGGAAGATTGTTCCAGAGTTTTGGTGCTAAATAGGAAAAGGATCTACCGCCAGCTGTCGATTTTGATATTCTAGGTATTATCAACTGGCCAGAATTTTGAGATCGCAATAGACGTGAAGGACTATAACCAGCCTCGAGGGGCTGGTTCCCTTGGTAAATTTTTCGGCAGTGCGGAAGCTACTGCCAAATATATCTCTATGGGTCCTGCAGTTAGTAGTAAGAGGCAGATTCCAATTTGGTTCTCGTCTTCCAGGCTACAACGGGGTGTTGCTCATGTTAGTGCATCCCAAGCAGGCTCTGGTAATGGAGCAAGAGGTAAAGGCCCTGTTAGCAAAGAAAGCTATAGAGCAGGTGTACTCACCCGAAATTGCGTCGGGTCTTTACAGTCATTATCTCATTGTTCCAAAAAAGGATGGAGAATTGCATCACATACTAGATCTTCGTCTGTTTGAGTGCTCGGTGCTGGAACTCAAGTCCAAGATGCTGACACTCAAACAGATCATGACTCAAATCAGATCCGAGGACTGGTTTGTCACGATAGATCTGAAAGACGCATACTTCCATATCTCCATCCTCCCTCAGCACAGGAGGTTCCTGAGGTTTTCTTTCAGGAGCAAAGAACACCAGTATCAGGCACTTCCTTTTGGTCTAGCTCCATCACCCCGCACATGCGAGAAGCGCGTAGATGCAGCTCTGGCCCCGCCAGGCTGCAATGCATACGCATTCTGAATTGCATAGATGACTGGCTGATTCTAGCGGAATCAGAACAGTTAGCGGTTCGGCATCGAGATGTTGTCCTCGCTTATATGCGAATGTTGGGGTTGAGGCTCAATGCCAAGAAGAGTGTGCTTTCTCCAGTACAGAGGATCACTTTTCTTGGAGTGGTCTGGAACTCAGTCACGATGCGAGCCGTTCTGTTGCCCGCTCATGTAGCTGTTATCCTTACTGCCACAAAAGAGCTAAAGCTAGGCCAGTCACACACTGTGAAACAGTTCGAGAGACTGTTAGGCCTCAGGGCAGCAGCGTCCATTGTGGTACCCCTTGGCCTGCTGTACGTGAGAACTTTGCAATGGTGGCTCAGGACCAGAGGGTTCTCCCCGAGGGGAAACCCACTCTGTATGATCAAGATCACGCGGCAGTATCCTCGCGCCCTGGTTATATGGAGGAAACACTGGTTCTTGTCCCAGGTTCCGGTGTTGGGAGCTCTTTGACATCGAGTTGCTATCTCGACAGATGCTTCCCTCACCAGCTGGGGAGCGGTATTGGAAGGCCGCTCAGCTCAGGGCTTGTGGAGGAGTTATTATCTCTCTTGGGACATGAATTGCCTAGAGATGATGGTCGTCTTCAATGCGTTGAGACATCCCCTCCCAGACCTGAGGGGTACAGTGGTGGCTCAGGACCGGAGGGTTCTCCCCGAGGGGAAACCCACTCCCTACGATCAAGATCACGCGGCAGTATCCCCGCGCCTTGGTTATATGGAGGAAACTCTGGTTCTTGTCCCACAGACAACACGTTGGTGGCCTCTTATTTTGGTCCCTCAGGAGGATACGCTCTCTGAGGGCAGTGTATATTCCAGGGGGGCAGAATATAGGAGCAGACACCCTGTCGAGGCAGGGGCTGAGGCCAGGGGACTGGAGACTCCACCCCGAGGCGGTGGAGCAAATATGGGAGTTTACGGCCAAGCATAAGTGGATCTGTTCACGTCTCAGCATACGACGCACAGTCCACTCTGGTTCCCCCTCACTCAACCAGTCCCCTTGGGGCTGGATGCTATGGTTCAGACGTGGCCGAGGCTATGTCTGTACCCATTTTCCCCCTGTTGCTCTGCTCCCAGGAGTTCTGGAGTGAATCCGCCAGGATAGAATAAGCCTATTGTTAAAAGGAAGTAGCACCACCCTGGCCTAGACGATTTTTGTTTGCGGACCTAATTCTTCTCCTCGGCGGCCCTCCCTTGGCGATCCCGATCAGGAGAGACCTTCCGTCTCAGGCAGGGGATGCAATATTGCATCCCCGGCAGGGGATTTGGAAACTGTGGGTTTGGCCTCTGAGGGGGCCCAACTCATAGAGGGTGGTCTCTCAACCGAGGTTGTTGAGACCATTCTAAGCTCCAGAGCTCCCGCTACAAGGAAACTATATTCACTATTTGGAGAGTTTTTCACTTCTTGGTGTTATCAGCGTCAGTGGAATCCGGTTAACTGTTCAGTAAACACAGTATTCGAGTTTCTGCAAGAACGCTTTGTATCAGGTCTATGTCCTTCCACACTTAAGGTATACGTGGTGGCCTTTGCGGCTTTCCACGCCCTGGTGTGTGGTACATTTTTGGGTCGAGACCCCCTGATAACTCGTTTCCTTCGTGGCACTTTGAGGCTGAGGCCTGCAACTTGCACTAGGGTGCCGACTTGGGACCTTGCAATAGTTCTAGAAGGCCTATCTGGGGCTCCCTTCGAGCCCTTAGATTTAGTCTCAGAGAAGTTTCTTTCTTTTAAGACTATTTTCTGCCAGCTATTTCGTCCCTCTAAGAGTCGGAGACCTTCAGGCCCTTTCGGTCCCCACCTGCCTTGAGTACACCGGTGATGGCCAAGGCATTCTTACCCCAAACATGGATATGTTCCTAAGGTGCCTACCATTATTCCGAGGCCTATTCTGCTGCAGGTTTCTGCCCACTCCCGTTTATCGGACCAGGAAAAGCTGAACCTCTTGTGCCCAGTGCGAGCACTGGACACTTATGTTCATCGGACTCCTCTGTGGAGAAAATCCAACCTATTGAGCAAATAGATAGTGAAGACTATTCTTCTTGCTTGTGAGTCCTCTGGCCAACCATTTGGTGGTCAGGGCTCATTCCACTAGGAGTATGGCTTCTAAGCTTTATTATCTGGAGTTCTCTCCAAGACGTTTGTGATGCGGCGGGCTGGTCCTTACCGCTCACATTCATCAGATCTTATAGCCTGGACCTGGACGCTGCCCAAGGTCTCAGGTGTTTAGTGCTTAGTGTAGTGATGACAATAGGCTGACACTCAGGCATTTGAAAGTTTGGCGATTTGGGTATTCTCGTTCCCAAAGCGTCATCAACGCATCACGAGTTCCCTTGAAAGGGAACATCTCAGGTTACGACTGTAACCATAGTTCCCTGAGATGCGTCGCCCTGCCATACTTCCTGCATCCCTGTGATCGACTTGCTTCAGCAATTTTCGAAGCTAATGCCGGTTGCACCGGATGTGCTCTTATCCTTTCCTGGTCATGAAGTCACCCGCCCGTGACGTTCATTCCTTCCATTGGACTAGTTGACATAGATGCTTCAGACGCATTCACGCTGGAAGTGTTCCCAAAGCGTCATCGACGCATTGTCTCGTTCCCTATCTCAGGGAACTATGGTTACAGTCGTAACCTGAGACGTTCCCTTTCGAGGGAACTCAACACTGCGTCGAGAATCGACTCTTTGGGGACGCTCCCTTAGCGTGCGCCTCTGAAGTATGAATGAAACTATTCCAATCCTGATTGGTGTTGCGTCATGACGTAACATGTGACAGCATAACCGGATGCATAAAAGCGACGCCGGCACACACACACACTAGCCTAGCGATGAAGCAAGCGCTCTATGTTACGACTCTCTGTCTTATTTGGTGTTGTTTGTCTATCCCTCAATATATATATATTATGGCCAGCCAGCAGTTCAGAATGTGTGTGCTCCCCTGTCCTCGTTTTATTACAGATGGGGACACGCATGTTTTGTGTGTGAACTGTTTGGGAGCGCAGCACACCCAGGCAGCTCTCGAGGGAGCTGCCTGCGTACACTGTGAAGCACTACCCATGAGGGTGCTGCGCTCCCGGCTGGCGTGCTTTGATGAGCTCGGTCAGGCTCGCGTTCCCTGAGGTTTTGGTCCCGCGTCTGTTGAGGCGGCGCGGCGACTCAGATCGTGGGGTTCGCAGCGGGATCTTGCAGATGAGAATGAGACTGCTGCGGCACTTTCTCATTCTTCATCTGAAGATCCCGAAGCCCCCGTGAGTGGTGCAGAAGCCCACGCTGCGGCTTCTTCTGCCCACGACCAGGTCCCGGTGCTTGAGCTCTCTGCTTCCGAGGAGGCAGAGGTGATCAGCATCGAGGATGACCGTGAGTCGAGCGCGCCAGTTCACGGGCAGGCTTATGAGGAGGTTGTGACTCGTGCCGTGGCCAGACTTAACATCAGCTGGCCACAAGATGAGCAGGGAACGCAAGTCGTAAGCAAGTTAGACGAGCGTTTCCTGCGGCACAGGTCACAGCCTCAGCGCCGGCGTTTGCCGTTTTTCCCCGATCTCCACAAAGAGATCTCGAGATCGTGGGATAAACCGCATTCGTCCCGTGTCTCCCATCCATCTGTTGTCGATTATAGCAATGTTGTGGGGGCACGGGATATGGGTTATGGGAAGATGCCTAAAGTCGAAGAAGCTCTAGCCGGTTATCTATCTCCTGAGTCGGCATCTTCCCTTAAAACCCCGGCGCTGCCTAGTAAGCCCTGCAGAGATACATCTGCTTTAATAGGCAGGGCTTACATGGCGGCAGGTCGGGCTGGTTCATGTCTGCACTCTATGGCTATCTTGCAGGCATACCAGGCCGACCTCCTGAAAGATTTGGACGAGGGGGAGGGGCCAACTCCTGAAGATATTGCGGAGTTGCGCAAAGCCACAGATTTATCTCTCCGGGCCACTAAAGAGACGGCCCGCGCTATTGGCCGCTCTATGGCAGCTATGGTGGCCACGGAGAGGCATCTGTGGCTCAATTTGTCAGGTTTAAAAGAAAAAGATAAATCTGTTTTGCTGGATGCGCCGCTTTCGCCTTCTGGCCCGTTACATCAGTCATTGACAGGTTTCAGGAGGCGAAGAAGCAATCTGCTGCGTTCCAGCAGTTCCTCCCCCGAAAATCGAAGTCCAAATTGAGTAGGGTGGGGCAAGAACGTCAGCCCCAGCCATCAACCAGCTCCTCACACCGGGCAGAGCAAAGGGAGAGCGTTTCCTCAAGAGCCTCAAGGGGTGGTGCAGACTACAGTGGTTCCAGAGCAGGCTCAGGTGATGGAACAAGAAGTGCAATCTCTGCTGTTAAAGGAGGCCATAGAACGTGTTCCTCATTCAGACAGGGAGTCCGGTTTTTACAGCCGGTACTTTATAGTTCCAAAGAAGGATGGGGGGTTGAGGCCAATTCTAGATCTCAGGGTTTTGAACCTGTCTCTGATGAAGCTCAGGTTCAAAATGCTCACTATTCCTGTCATCGTGAGTCAAATCAGATCCGAGGACTGGTTTGTCACGATAGATCTAAAAGACGCCTATTTTCACGTATCCATCCTTCCATGTCACAGGAGGTTCCTGAGGTTCGCTGTCGGGGGCGAAGCTTACCAATATCGGGTTCTTCCGTTCTGCCTAGCACTCTCTCCCCGCACATTCACCAAATGTATGGATGCAGCACTTGCTCCACTAAGACTTCAGGGCATCCGCATACTGAATTATATCGACGACTGGCTCATTCTGGCCCAGTCTCGAGAAATGGCAGTTCGGCATCGAGATGTCGTCCTTGACCACATTCAAAAATTGGGGTTGAGACTCAACACAAAGAAGAGTGTGTTAGAACCGTCCCAGTCCACAACGTTTCTAGGTGTTGTGTGGAACTCGACTACGATGCAGGCACGCATGTCTCCGGCGCGTATCGAGTCCATTCTGGCGATGGTGTCCAAGTTAAAGCTAGGCCAGGCCACTACTGTAAAGCAATTCCAAAGACTGCTGGGCCTCATGGCAGCGGCATCCAACATTATACCTTTGGGCCTTCTACACATGAGGCCCCTTCAGTGGTGGCTGAAAGCCAAGGGGTTTTCCCCCAAGGGGAATCCATTTCGTATGATCAGAGTAACGCGCAGATGCCTTCGTTCTCTAATAATATGGAAGAAACCTTGGTTCCTGTCCCAAGGGCCAGTGTTAGGAGCGTCATGTCGCCGGAAAACCGTTTCGATAGACGCCTCCCTCACTGGTTGGGGCGCGGTCATGGACGGCCGCTTTGCCAGGGGTCTGTGGCAGGACCATCATCATTTTTGGCACATAAATTGTCTAGAGATGTTGGCTGTGTTCAGGGCTCTAAGGAGCTTCCTTCCAGACATCAAGGGTTACCATGTCCTAGTACGATCAGACAATACATCAGTGGTAGCTTATCTGAACCGACAAGGGGGACTCAGATCGCGCCCTCTGTGCAGACTGGCGCATCAGGTTATTCTCTGGTCCCAAGGGAAAATACTGTCTATCAGAGCTATGTATATTCCGGGGGTTCAGAATCAGGGAGCAGACATCCTGTAGAGGCAGGGGCTGAGGCCCGGGGAATGGAGACTTCATCCAGATGTGGTGAAGTTGATATGGGAGAGGTTTGGGCCCATGGAGGTGGATCTATTCGCGTCTCGAGAGACGTCCCGCTGCCCACTTTGGTTCTCCCTTTCACATCCAGTCCCACTGGGGTTGGATGCCATGGTACAGGCCTGGCCGAGGCTTCGCCTGTATGCATTTCCCCCGATCACTCTGCTTCCGGCAGTCCTGGAGAGGGTCCGTCAGGAGGGCATCAGTCTACTTCTGGTTGCCCCAATGTGGCCGACCCGAGTATGGTTTTCAGACATAATTTCGCTCCTGATAGCTCAGCCATGACAGATTCCTCTGAGGAGGGATCTATTGTCTCAGGTGGAGGGCACAATCTTCCACCCTCACCCAGAGCTGTGGAAACTGTGGGCCTGGCCTCTGAGGGGGTTCAGTACCTAAACGCTGGTCTATCAGCCGGGGTGGTTGAAACCATACTTAGCTCTAGGGCTCCGTCTACTAGGAGATTATATGGCCTCAAGTGGAATGTTTTCGTCACTTGGTGTAGAGAACATAATTTAGACCCAGTTAACTGCCCGGTGGCTTCAGTTCTGGAGTTTCTTCAAGATCGTTTCTCTGCATCTTACCTGCAAATTGGTCTTTCTCTTAGCCATCACCTCTCTTAAGAGGGTGGGAGATCTCCAAGCCCTGGCAGTGACTCCAGCTTGCTTGGAGTTTGCCCCTGGCAAGGTTAGGGCCTTTTTGCACCCGAGACTGGGCTATGTGCCTAAAGTGCCTGCTAATACGGCTAGGTCTACGACCCTTCAGGCTTTCCATCCTCCACCTCATGTGTCGGCAGAAGAAGAGAAGCTTCATTTGCTCTGCCCCGTCAGAGCTTTGAGTATTTATCTCGAGAGGTCCTCTTCTTGGAGGAGGTCGGACCAACTGTTAGTGTGTTTCGGGTCACCTAGGAGAGGGCTCCCGGCATCCAAGCAAACCATTAGTAATTGGATTGTGCAGGCTATTGCCTTGGCTTATGAGGTGCGCAATTTGCCTTCACCTCTGGCCGTAAGGGCTCATTCTACTAGAGGCATGGCGTCCTCTAGGGCCCTCCTCTCGGGAGTTGCCCTCCAGGAGATCTGTGAGGCAGCCGGTTGGGCTACCCCACACACTTTTGTTCGGATCTATAGTCTGCACCTCCCCAGTACGCCTGGCGCACGTGTGCTCTCGTCCTGCTGAGTGCCTGAATCAGTTTCACTCCTGGGCAGGCCTGTTTTCGGTGCGTGGCCTAGTGGGCATTCGTTCCCCAAAGAGTCGATTCTCGATGCAGTGTTGAGTTCCCTCGAAAGGGAACGTCTCGGGTTATGACTATAACCCTTGTTCCCTGAGAAGGGAACGAGACACTGCGTCGTCCTGCCACGCCCCTCGAGGCCTGAGAGCGTCTTGCTTCATCGCTAGGCTAGTGTGTGTGTGTGCCGGCATGAAGTAGATTAACTCATTATTTGCAAACTAAATTTATTCATAAATTTGCAAGATTTTTAAGAAGAAAAACGTCTCGGTTACATATGTAACCCTCGTTCCCTGAGTAGGGAACGGAGATGTTACGTCGGATGACGACGAATGGGGTTTCGCTTAGAAAGCCTATCGACTTCGAGTATTACAAAACGAGCCAATGGCAAAGAAATGCCATGGGTCTGCGGAATTTGCATGGCGCAACTCCGCCCCACCTCGTGAGTATAAAAGGAGGACACCGGCAACATGCAGATATGTTTCTTTGCTGAGGAGCCGAGACTGAACTCAGGCGATCCCCGCGGTACAGCGGAAGTGGCAGGAAGACGTAACGAGGGTACTCAGGGAACAAGGGTTACATCCGTAACCAAGACGTTCCCTTTCGTTGTCACTCCGAGTTAAGTCGGATGACGACGAATGGGGTTTCCGGTCTAATCACGCCACCTTCACAGCTGTCTTGCAGTGCCCTGTGTAAATCTGAGATCCCTGTCGTGAGTATCCCTGTCGAAAATATCGCACGTATCCAGTCCGTGGAGTGGAATGGCGAGCAGGCAAAGACACCTGAGCGGGTCCGGTACTAGCTGGTTGAAGCGAGTACATGAGAGGACACAGGCTCCACTCGGAGATTGTAGAATCTGGTGAATGTGTTAGGTGTCGCCCAGCCTGCAGCTCTGCAGATGTCTGTTACCGAGGCGCCATGCGCTAGAGCCCAAGAGGACACCACACTCCGGGTGAAGTGGGCAGTCACACCGAGAGGGCACGGTCGACCTTGCTGCTGGTATGCCAAAGCAATGGTGTCCACTATCCAGTGAGACAACCTTTGCTTGGAGAGAGCCTTTCCCTTCAGCCTCCCACCATAACAGACAAGAGCTGGTCTGAGGTCCTGAAACACTGCGTCCTGTCTACATAGGCGCGGAGAGCGCGTACTGGACAGAGCAGTGCCAAGGCTGGGTCTGCCTCCTCCAGGGGCAGCGCTTGCAGGTTCACCACCTGATCCCGGAAGGGAGTGGTAGGAACCTTGGGCACATATCCAGGCCAGGGTCTCAGGATCACGTGAGAGTAAGCCGGTCCGAATTCCAGGCACGCTTCGTCAAAGAAGAATGCGTGCAGGTCCCCTACCCTCTTGATGGAGGCCAATGCAACCAGGAGCGCTGTCTTCATTGAAAGGAACTTAAGCTCCACTGATTGCAAAAGGCTCAAAGGGAGCACTCTGCAGGGCAGTTAGAACCACTGATACCCCTTTTCCACCAAAGCATTTTGAGAGCCGGTTCGGAGCTGGTGCCTACTCGCGAACCAGTTCTTTGTGTTTCGACAGCCAAAGAACCGGTTCTCGGCCAGGAAAACTGGTTCCAAAGCGGCACCAACTCTTTGCTGGACTAGAACCGTTCTTTTACCACGTCATGCTTACGTCGGGGGCTGGGGGCAGGTTTAGATGTGTTCTAAATATCTTTTCTGACCGCAAAGCCAGGAAAAACATTTGCAGAAACACGATGTAGTCTGCCATTGTAATTGTTATGCTTGAAGTTGGCGCAAGCGATTCTAGCTTTTTTTTCCATTTTTTTTTAATTTATTTTTTTATTGAAAACATTATGTAAGCAAAGAAGAAAACAGTCACAATATAGAACAAATAAACGGAACAATTTCAATTGTTTTTAAAGCCTTCTTGGTACACGAGTTAGAGATAATCCCAAAATAATGTTGTAATGTACGTTTCTAGCTAAGACGTATAGCGACGTACAAAGTGACGTTAAAGACGTTGTTCGCTGGGCGCTCTAGTCAGTGGAAAAACAAACAGGTTCTGAGAAGGTTCGCAAGTTGAACCAACTCCGAACCAACTTTGAACCAGCACCAGTTCCGGACCAGTTCTTTTTTGGTGGAAAAGGGTATGAGAGGTCCCAAGAGGGAACGAGAGGAGGGCGAGGAGGATTCAGTCGCCTCGCTCCCCTCAGGAACTTACCTTCCCTACGGACTTACCTTCCACTGTATCATGGTGTGCGGCAATAGCGGCAACGTATACTTTCAGGGTGGAGGGAGACAGCCTTCGCTCCAACCCTGCTTGAAGGAAGGAAAGCATGACACTGATCGAACATCTCCGGGGGTCTTCTCGGTGAGAAGAGCCCAGTTGATGAAGAGGTTCCACTTCAACGCATAGACATGTCTTGTGGACAATGCTAAGCGGAAGTGATGGTAACCACCACCGCTGGTGGTAGGATACTCAACCTGCCTCATCCTGTCCAGGAACCACATGTGGAGGTTCAAGGGTCGGGACGAGGGTGCCATAGGGTGCCCCCCCCCTGAGTAAGGAGGTGCGTCCTCAGAGGAATAGGCCAGGGAGGTGCTGTCGCGAGGAGTAGAAGTTCGGAGAACCAGGTCCAGGTGGGCCAGTAGGCGCGACCAATATGACCTGCTCCTTGTCCTCCCTGATCTCGCAAAGGTCTGTGCAAGACGGCTCACTGGGGGAAAACGTATACTTGCAGGGCCCAGTGAGTCCGTGCCGAGCGTGCCCTCTGACAGGGAGTAAAACAGAGTGCAATGAGTCAAGTTGTGGGAGGCAAACAGATCTACCTGTGCGTCCCCAAACTGGTCCCAAACCAGCTGAACCGCTGATCCAGGGAGGGGCTGAAGCCGTGGAAGCTCGTAGGCTCCACAGTTCAGGGCTCCAGGAATAATGGCTTGAAGCGACCTCAGATGCTTCTGACTCCATAAGAGGAGGTGGCGGGCGAGTTGCGACATACGGCGGGAGCGTAGACCACCTTGACGATAGATGTACGCTACTGATGCGGTATTGTCTGAGTGGACTAGTATGCGTTGACCTTTGAGCAACGCAAGAGCGGTGCAAAACAAGGTGTACTGCCAACAACTCAAGGCAATAGACATGCTAAGGGCGCTAGGTCCTGTCCAGGAGCTGGCGGCAGCGTGTCCATTGCGCATGGCGCCCCAGCCCGTGGTGGAGGCATGTGTTGAGAAACAACATGCCCGGGAGCTCGTTCCAGGGGCACTAGCCCGTAGAAAACTGAGGTTCGACCACGGGGTGAAGGTCTGATGGCAGGTCGGAGTAACTGGTACTCGGAGCACGCCGTGTTGCCATGCCCACCTCGGGACTCGGTCGCGAAGCCAAAGCTGAAGCAGTCTCATATGAGCAATCCGAGCGGCGATGTTGCGGCTATGGACACCATATGCCCCAGGAGCCTCTGAAAAAACTTCAGTGGAACCGCACTCTTGCACTTGATTGTCTCAGGCAAATCAGCAGTGGCTGAGTGGAGAAGGCGACCGAGTCAATACCGAGAAAAGAGATCCTCTGCACGGGGCAATGTTTACTCTTTTCCCAGTTGACCTGAAGGCCTAGACGAGCTAGGTGCCAGAGCACTGGGTCCCTGTGTTCGCAAACCTGGTCTCGAGAGTGAGCTAGGATAGCCAGTCGCCGAGATAGTTCAGGAGGCGAACCCCGTGTTCCCATGGAGGAACAAGGGCTGCCTCAACAAACTTTGTGAAGGCGCGAGGAGTCAGGGCTAGCCTGAATGGGAGAACAGCGTACTGATATGCTCGCCCTTTGACAGCAAACCGTAGGTATGGTCTGAGTCAAAGGAGAACAGAGACATAAAAGTAGGCGTCCTTCAGGTCAATCGCTGCAAACCAATCCTGTGGCCGCACACATTCGAAACCCTGACAGAGGAGGCCAGGGAAGGCCCAGCGTTCTGAGGGGGCCTGCTCTGCCAGAGGTCTGGCGACAGAGGGCGATGAGAGTGGTATGGTCCGGGGATGGCACGCACTGTCATCCGGCTCTGAGACAGAGGGGGACGAGGGGTGCACGGATCGGGGGCGGCGCATCGTGTCGTCCGTGAACTGTGTGCTCAGAGAGTCAGTTCTTTCTGAGAATAAGGATTCTTCCCCGGCCCTCCACCGGGGAAAGAAGTGGCCCTGCTAACAGCTCCTGGAAAGAACTGAGTCCCATCTCTGAGCAGCCCGTCTCAAGAGTGCCGCTTAACCCGGTGTATAGCGGGGGGCGGGGCTGAAGAGGGTTGTGGCGTCCACCTGCGGCTTCCAGAGCCAGCCCGGGTGAACGGGCGGGGCCGTCGGGGCAGAATAAGCCTCAGTCTACTCATGGGTGGTTGAGAACTGTTGGGCAAAACCCTCAACCGCACCGCCGAAGAGGCCGACCTGGGATATGGGGGTGTCGAGTAGACGGGTCCGCCTGACATCCTGCACATCGGACAGGTTCAGCCACAGAATGGTGGGCATCACCTGACCCAGGGAGCGTACGGCCACTTTCGTCACTCGGAGAGCAAGGTCAGTGGCGGCGCGCAGCTCATTAAAGAGCCCTGGGTCAGTCCCACCCTCGTGCATGTCCGTGAGCATCTGGGTCTGCTAGACCAGCAGAATGGCCATGGCATGCAGTGAGGCGGCTGCCTGTCCTGTGGCGCTATAGAATTTCGCCACAAGTGTAGACAAAAAACTACAGGCTTCGGACGGGTGCTTAGGATCGCGCCGAGAAGAAGCACTCTGAGGACACAGTAGCATCGCAACAGAGCGTTCAATCGGGGGGACCCCAGTGTACCCATGGGCAGCGGCCCCGTCGAGGGGAGGAAAGGCGGAGGAGATCAATGAAGGATTGCGGGAAGACATGGGGGTCTTCGAGGATTTCGAGATCTCCTGATGCACATCCGGGAATAAAGGTATTGGAGTGGACACTGACAGGTGTCAGCGGCCGCACCCAAAAACCAATCGTCCAACAGCGCACGCTCAGGACAGGGGGTAAGGTCCCGCGCAGCGGCCCGGGAAAGCATGGCCGTCATCTCAGGATCTGACTCGACAAATGCCATGTGCACACCCGAAAGTGGCAGCACTGTCGAATCTTCACTTCCTGAAGATTCTTGCCCACCCTGTGATGCTGTGATGGACAACAGATCCGATTCTGGAACGTCAAAGGAGACCCGCGGGGGGTCCGAAGACTGGCCCACGGGCGTCCCGTGATCGCTCACGGGTTGCGTCAATGAAGAGGGGGGCGTGGGGCACGGACGGATAGTCGGCGCCTTGTTCCACACCATCACCCTCAGGTCACCCTGGCCACCAGCCGAAGTAGCAACTCACGTGGAGAGTGTTAGATCGGGTGTGGATGAGGGGACTCTCTCTCTAACGAGAGTCTTTGAGTCTCGACCGTAATGACGCGATTGGTCAAGTTCCCACGGGGAGAATGTGAGTCATCCACAAACGCTGCTCTAGCATGATCAAGCCCAAGCACGCAGAGCAGAGAATGTGCCCATCAAAATCAGAAATGAGTCGACCGCAACCAGAAATGCACGGGCGAGCCGTCTTTAAAAAGACGTGCCAATTGCGATCTCTTTTGTGAGAGGAAAAAACTCTGCGATGTTGAAGCGAGCAGGGAGAAACACACTCACTGGCAGATCACTGCACAGATCAGCAGGCAGTGTGTACTCGCTGCAGATTGCTGTCACACCAACACCGGAGAGTGGCTCGTCTCGTTGAGTGAAGTCAGAAATGGCTGTGGAGTGAAGAAATACTCTTGGCTCCGAAGCGAAAACATATCTGCATGTTGCCGGCGTCCTCCTTTTATACCCACGAGGTGGGGCGGAGTTGCGCCATGCAAATTCCGCAGACCCATTGCATTTCTTTGCCATTGGCTCGTTTTGTAATACTCGAAGTCGATAGGCTTTCTAAGCAAAATCCCATTCGTCGTCATCCGACGTAACTCGGAGTGACAACGAAAGGGAACTCAAAATTCTCTGATTCTAGCCTTCCAAATGTGTTCCTGGTCACTTAAGGCCCTAGGAAATAGATATTTATCACGAATATCTGATATTGACCAGACAACTAATCAGATAGTCAGGAAAGTAATCGGAGTAATCAAAAACAATAATAAATAATACCGAAATTGAATGAAATTACAAAAATGTTATAGACTGTTTAAGAACAATTTCACTTAAAACTCTGAAATGTAAATGTTTTACATTAACCAGTATCAAATGCACAATGAAATGTGGGTCATCTTATGCAGCCCACAATGGTTGAGAAAAACATTAAAACATACAAAACATTAACGTTACTTTTGCATTATATTAATGAGAACAAAGGCATATTGTATAGTTTGGGCCTATTGGCTGAAAACCTGCAAAGTAGTGCAGTAACGTTTTGAGGCATTATTTAGACAAAAGGAGATAACTTTGAACTAGCCTTTTATAATGCTTTACCCTGCAGCCTTCTTGACATGAGTTATTCTTGAGGGTCTGCAACCTGGGTGACAGTTTACTTTCTAGACCAAGTAAAATCTTTTGAGTGAATTCAAAAGTGTTGGTCACTGCTTTGGGATAGCTGAGGTGTAGTGCATAGATCAGTCCAAAGATTACCAGAAAGGCATCGTCAAGTCTGGGGAGGCTGACCACGGCATCACTTTCAATGACGACAGAGATTCTCACAGGGTAGTAGTGAACTGGACTTGTGTCATGGTCACTGATGACAGTAAGAAGGCCCACTGCAACAGCATCAAGCTCTGGCCCATCCGACTCGTCCTGAATGAATGAAAAAGAGATACTATAGACAACCTAAACACATGAAACAGAACAGATTACATAATTTTTCTTCCTGTAACCAAGTCCCATTGAAATCCAATACCTCTTTTACAAGGGAGACCTGGGTCTCATTGTCAGAGGTGTAAAACATAAGATCTATGTTCTGCGCACACGGATCAGCCAAATTACCAGAGAATCTAAGTGGTGTGAGATAGACTGAAACCAAGCTAAAGGACATTTACAAGAAAGGTTTTACTGAACATTGAACAAAACGCCAATACAGTTACTTTTTAGTGAGGAGAAAGAAAACAGACCATACACAAAAACTGTATTGGTAGACTAAACAAAGGTAAGTCCTAAAACATGTTAGTATTTTGATGAATTGTTTACATAATACACAGTACAATCTGTTTGTGACTTAAGGAGACTCACTTACCAATACCAATACCACCGTCATCCGTTCAAACAACTTGTTGGAAACGCACCTAATTCACAAATTTTTTTTTTTGCTAACTTTGAAAAGATTCGCTTCATGTTTGGATGGAAACACAGCAGTTGTTTTGGATATTCAGTAAGCTCTGTTGTGAAATATAGGCTACATAAAAAAGCAGATCAATCAGGTTGTGAACATATCCCTATTCCTTTCAGTTAGTTGTTAAAATGCCAATGTGATCGCTAAGCGGACCAGGACTAAATGTTTTTATTTTTTAATTTTTTTTAGTCCAGACCAAAACCAAGCAAACTGAACAACAAGTGTGAACACCCTCAAATTTGAATATCTTTTCAGGAGTTATGTAGATTTCTTCATAAAAAATCTATGCTTGAATTCAATCGCTGTGATGAGTCTTGACACTAATTAGTGCAGAGCAAATGCTGTGTGAAAAGACTATGCTCATACAAAGGAAACAAAGTAATTTTATATTCTGGCCCAGCAGTTCAGATTTTTACTTGCCCTGCCAACATATTCAATGGCCTATCAGAACCCATATGGTTTTGTTGTGTGAGGAACTGAACCCAGTCTTTATGCATTATCTAATATCTAATAAATTAACTGGAAAGTTTTCCCCGAAATCTAACAATTTTGGGGCACATGAGGGTCTAAACATGGGTAAAATCATGGGTTATGCTTAGCCTCAAATATCTCTCCAAAGGGGATTTAATGTGCATTATGGGCACTGAGCTTTGGTATTTTTCGGACTGGGACATGTGCACTTACTTCCTGTTGCATGCACACGCTCTCATGTGGCCAAGACAGCAAGTGTGGGCAATGGGAAAGGCCCATTGGGCAGGGGCTATCTATACAATGTGTTGTAACTAAAATTATTGTCACTTGACATTTTTTTCAGCCTGTTTTGTTTTTTATATTGTTGAAAAATGGGTTCGTTCCCTTTCGAGGGAACTCAACACTGCGTCGAGAATCGACACTTTGGGGACGCTCCCTTAGCGTGCGCCTCTGAAGTAAGAATGAAACTAATCCAATCCTGATTGGTGTTGCGTCGTGACGTAACATGTGACGGCATAACCGGATGCATAAAAGTGACGCTGACACACACACACATCAGCTTTAGCTCTACAGCAAGCGCTCTCTGTGAAACTGTCTGCCTTATTTGGTGTTGTTTGTCTGTGCAAAGCTCTGTATTATGGCGAGTGAACAATACACTAAGTGTGTGCACCCCTGCCCAAGATAATATATATGCCACGGGTGGGGACATGCATCAGCTATGTGTGTGTGTATTGTTTAGGGGCGCAGCACGCACTGTCAGCTCTCGAGAGGGCTGCCTGTGCACACTGTGAAGCATTTCCTATTAGAGTGCTGCGCTCCCGCTTGGCTATATTATTTCCTGATGATGGCCAGGCTCGCGATCCCCGCGGTTCGGGTCCCGCGTCCATTGAGGCGGCGCGACGGCTTAGATCATGGAGATCGCAGAAGGATCTCGCGGATGAGAACGAGAGTGCTGAGGCACCTTTTCTCTCATCATCCGCAGATTCTATGACACTCGTTCACGACGCAGAAGCCCGCGATGCGGCTTCTTCTGCCCATGACGAGTGCCCAGTGCTCGAGCTATCTGTTTATAAGGAAGTAGATGTGCTCAGCATCGGGAACGAGCAACATGAGTCACACTCGCCGGCTTATGTTTCTGCTTATGTAGAGCTTGTGGAGGTTGTGATGCGTGCTGTGGCCAGACTAAATAAATTATATATATATATATATAAAATATATGAGCTGGCCACAAAATAAGCAGGATGATCCCCGTCAAAATGAACTAGACGAGAGATTCCTGTAGCACCGTTCACAACCTCAGAGCCAGGGCTTACTGTTTTTCCCAGATCTTTTTAAAAATATAAATATATATGTGTAGATCCTGGGAAAAACCCCACTCTTTACGTATCTCACCACATTCATTATATGTTTATTCGAATGTGGTGGGTGCGAGAGAGTCGGGTTATGGCAAGATGCCGCAGATGGAGGAAGCTTCTTTCTCCTGTTCCGGCATCTTCACTTTAAGCCCCGGCGCTGCCCAACAAACCGTGCAGGGACACCTCTGCACTGGTTGGCTGGGCTTATATGGTGCAGGAAATCGATGTTGCTCTTCCGCCGTTAAAAATGTTTCGGGACACATCGATTTCCAGCGTTCACCAATCGAGAATCATTTTCGGTCCAGCCCTGCCGGAAACCCGCTTCAGGGGGTCGAAAACGAATCCCGATTAATACCCAAAGCCAGGCTCGAGAGCCTGGTTCCTTTGGTAAAATATTTAGAAAAGGTCAGGCTGGTGCGTGCCTGCACTCAATGACGATTTTGCAGGCGTACCAGGCCGATCTTCTTAAAGATCTAAGTGAGGCAAATATTTCCTGTTGGCCGCTCCGCTATCTCCTTCTGGCCTGTTTTCCAACGCTGTCACTACAGTCGTTGACAGGTTTCAGGAAGCGAAAAAAAAAAAAAAAAAGACAGCGTTGCCTCTAGAGCCCCTCTTGCGGGAGTTTGGCAAACAGAGGAAGCACTCTCTACCGAAGTCCTCCAGCCAGAAGGGTGACCTGAGGGCCGTCCTTCAGGCGAAGAGGTTCTAATTGTAGGACCTCTGAGGGCTGCTGACCTCGGTCACCGACCTCCCTAGTTTGCTGGGGTGGTACCGACTGCAGTGATTCCTGCAGTGACTGCAGAACAGGCTCGGGTTATGGAACAAGAGGTACAGACTCTACTGGAATTAAGGGGCCATAGAATGTGTTCCCCTACCAGACAGGGAGTCCGGGTTTTACAGCCGGTACTTTATAGTTCCAAAGAAGGATGGCGGACTGAGGCCAATTTTAGATCTAGGGCTTTTGAATCGTTCTTTGAGGAGATTCAGGTTCAAAATGCTTACTATTCCCTTTATCGTGAGCCATATCAGATCCGAGGACTGGTTTGTCACGATGGATCTAAAAGACGCTTATTTCATGTCTCCATCCTTCCATGCCACAGGAGGTTCCTGAGGTTGCTTTCGGGGGCGAAGCATACCAATATCGGGTTCTTCCGTTTGGCCTAGCACTCTCTCCCCGGACGTTCACAAAGTGTATGGATGTGGCTCTGGCTCCACTGAGGCTTCAGGGCATCCGTATACTGAATTACCTCGATGACTGGCTCATATTGGCCCAGTCTCGAGAAATGGCAGTTCGGCATCGAGATGTCGTCCTTGGCCACATTCAGAAACGGGGGTTGAGGCTCAACACTAAGAAAAATGTGTTGGACCCAGCTCAGAAGACTACTCTTCTGGGCGTGGTATAGAATTCGGTTACGATGCGGGCACGTATGTCTCCCGCTCGTATCGAATCCATCCTGGCCATGGTGTCCGGGATAAAGCTAGGCCAGGCCATCACTGTAAAGCAATTTCAAAGACTGCTGGGCCTCATAACAGCGGCATCCAACATAATTCCTTTGGGCCTGTTTCACATGAGGCCCCTTCAGTGGTGGCTCAAAGCCAAGGGTTTTTTCCCCAAGGGGAATCCGTTCCGTATAATAAAGGTTACGCGCAGATGCCTTCGTTCCCTATTAATATGGAAGAAACCTTGATTCTTGTCCCAAGGGCTAGTGGTAGGGGCGTCATGTCGCTGGGAAACTGTTTCGACAGACGCTTCCCTCGCTGGCTGGGGCGCAGTCTCGGACGGCCGCTTTGCCAGGGGTCTGTGGCAGGACCATCATCATTCTTGGCATATAAATTGCCTAGAGATGTTGGCTGTGTTCAGGGCCTCTGAGGAGCTTCCTCACAGACATCAAAGGTTACCACGTCTCAGTGGTAGCTTATCTAAACCAACAAAGGACACTCAGATCGCGCCCTCTATCCAAATTGGCGTATCAGAGCATTTTATGGCCCCAAGGGAAAATATTATCTATAAGAGCAATATATGTCCCGGGGGTTCTGAATCAGGGAGCAGACATCCTGTCGAGGCAGGGGCTGAGGCCCGGGGAATGGAGACTCCATCCAGAGGTGGTGGAGTTCATATGGCAGAGGTTTGGACCAGTGGAAGTGGATCTGTTTGCGTCTCGAGGGACGTCCATCCCACTGTCCACTTTGGTTCTCCCTCACTCAACCAGCCCCGCTGGGGTTGGATGCCATGGTACAGGCCTGGCCGAGGCTTCGCCTGTACGCTTTTTCCCCCGATCGCTCTGCTCCCGGGAGTCCTGGAGAGGGTCCGTCAGGAGGGCATCAGTCTTCTTCTGATAGCCCTGTTTTGGCCAGCCCGAGTATGGTTTTCAGACTTAATTTCACTCCTTGATAGCTCTGCCATTGCAGATTCCTCTGAGGAGGGGTCTGTTGTCTCAGGCGGAGGGCACTATATTCCATCCTCATCCAGAGCTGTGGAGATTATGGGTCTGGCCTCAAAGGGGGCTCAGTACCTAGATGCTGGTCTATCATCTGGGGTGGTCGAAACCATACTTATCTCTGGGGCTCCGTCTACTAGGAGATTATATGGTCTCAAGTGGAATATTTGTCTACTTGGTGTAGAGAACTTGAGTTAGACCCAGTTAACTGCCCAATGGCTTCAGTTCTGGAGTTTCTTCAAGATCGTTTCTCTGCGAATCTCTCCCCATCCACACGTAGGGTGTACGTGGCTGCCATTGCGGCGTTCCATGCACCACTAAATGTTGGGCCTTTAGGGAGGCACCAACTGGTCATACTATTTCTCCATGGTATTGGAGGATGAGACCGACAGTCAGGTCCAGGGTTCCTTCCTGGGACCTGGCGGTGGTTCTCGAAGGGCTATCCCTGGCTCCCTTCGAATACCTCCAGTCGGCTTCGCCTAGGACCTCACGTTCAAGATAGCCTTTCTCTTAGCTATTTCTTTAAAGAGACTGGGAGATCTCCAAGCCCTGGCATTATCGCCAGCTTGCTTGGGGTGTGCCCCCGGCGGAGTTAAGGCCATCCTGCATCCGAGACCCAGCTATGTGCCATAAGTGCAATTTATCATGGCTAGGTCCATGGTCCTGCAAGTATTCATCCTCCACCTCATGTGTCGGCAGAAAAGGAGAGGTTCCTTGCTCTGCCAGTCAGAGTTCCGAGTATTACCTTGAGAGGTCCTCTTCTTGGAGGAGGTCGGACCTACTGTAGTGTGTTTTGGATCACCTATTAGGGGCTCCTGGTTATACAAACCTTAAGTAGGCCTACAAGGTGCGGAATTTCCCTTCAACTTTGGCCCTTAGGGCTCATTCTACTAGAGGCATGGCGTCCTCTAGGGCCCTCCTTTCGGGAGTTCCCATCAAGGAGATCTGTGAGGCAGCCGGTTGTGCTACCCCACACACTTTTGTTAGGTTCTATAGTCTGCACCTCCATAGTACGCTTGGCGCACACGTGCTCTCGTCCTAGCTGAGTGCCTGAATCAGTTTCACTCCAGGGCAGGCCTGTTTTTCGGTGCGTGGCCTAGTGGGCATTCGTTCCCCAAAGTGTCGATTCTCGACGCAGTGTTGAGTTCCCTCGAAAGGGAACGTCTCGGGTTATGACTATAACCCTTGTTCCCTGAGAAGGGAACGAGACACTGCGTTGTCCTGCCACACCCCTCGAGGCCTTAGAGCGTCTTGCTTAATCGCGGAGCTGATGTGTGTGTGTGTCAGCGTCACTTTTATGCATCCGGTTATGCCGTCACATGTTACGTCACGACGCAACACCAATCAGGATTGGATTAGTTTCATTCTTACTTCAGAGGCGCACGCTAAGGGAGCGTCCCCAAAGTGTCGATTCTCGACACAGTGTCTCGTTCCCTTCTCAGGGAACAAGGGTTATAGTCATAACCCGAGACATTTTCTGGAATGGGTCAAGGGATCTAAAATATATCTACAAAACAGTAAAGATTATATAGATATATTTATGATATAAAGTATTCATAAATATTTTACATTTCTATAGCTACTGTATATTCTCTATTGATGCTGTCAGTACATCCAGTACATACATTTTAGCATCTACCCAAATGTACAACATTTTTTTTGTACATTTAAATGTTACTTACGGATACCTACATAATTTATTAGAACAAATAAATAATTAGAACTGGCTGGCCTGTGAGTGTATGTCTTTGTTTGCTAGCCCTGGTATTCATGGTGTTTCCCTGCCTATTCCCCAAGACGCTGATAGGCTTATGACAACAAGATAAGATTTTTATTTTCCCTCAATTGATTGAAGGAAACATGAAAAAGTCGCAAAGTACTTACAGCAACATCTTCACTATTTATATACCATGTACATTTTGCGCATTTCCCACAACAACATTTGCCATTTTTGAACCTAGCCAGTATTTAAGATAACACCCTTGGGTCTGTGGTACAAAGGGCAGGTGATCATACCATATATGGAAAACCAAATTTAGATTTTTCCATCACTCTGCCATGTGAAAAAACAGATACACATACACACAAAAAGTTTTATTTGTGATAACGCAAGGAAACATGCAAAATTGTGCGGACATACTTTTTTACCAGGCTGTCATACAAAGACATTTTAAACACATGCAAAAACAATAGAGAACCAATAAAATATTGATAACTGATTCTGTTCTCAGTTCCCTTTCGAAGGGAACTCAACAATACGTCAACGACGTTATGGGGGGGAACGCCTCAGGCGTGACAGGTGTCTGAAATCACTATCAAATCACGTCAATCATATTGACCGGCGACAGCCCGTGAATCATTAGCGTGAATGATTAACGTGCGACCTG
Organism: Gila orcuttii; assembly: GCA_026230005.1. NCBI lineage: Eukaryota > Metazoa > Chordata > Actinopteri > Cypriniformes > Leuciscidae > Gila > Gila orcuttii. The sequence continues at coordinate 12,395,249 of JAPDVR010000018.1, forward strand.
GAAGTATAAAAGGGCGCCTTGCAAACATGACAAATCATCTCATCGTCTTCAGGGACTGTCTGTTTGAAAACGCTACTCAATGAAACGGTAAGAAAATTAAATGTACAGCACACGAGTGTGCTTTTCCTGCCTGGGAGAAGAGCACGCACGGGAGGTTCTCGAGGGAATCCTCTGTGTGAACTGTGAGCGTTTTTCTCTTAAAACGCTTCGCTCTCGTCTGGCCCTCTTCTCGAGTGAAGGGGCTTCAACGTCTGGTCCTCGTGGTCCCGCTCGTGCCGAGGCAGAGCGGCGACTTGCATCATGGGCTTCCAGATAGAGCTCGTCGATCATCTTGAGAGTGCTGTAAACCTCTCAGATGATTCGACGGCTGACGAGGGCGAACTGCAGGTCGATGATGAGGATTTTTCAACGACAGTTTCCTGCAGTTGCTGCTCTTCAGGACGAGCAGGAGATGGCTGAGGAGGTTTATAATCAGGTAGATCCTGAACCCTCTCAGCCACCCTGCCCCGTGTATGTAGGTCTGGTGGATATTGTGGAGCGCGCCGCCAACAGGCTGTAGCTGCCATGGCAACGCGCTAGAGGAGAGACCGCTCGCGGTAGGCTTGGCGATCGGTTTCTCCCCGGCCATACACCACCAGCTCAGGTGAGCCTTCCATTCCTTCCTGATCTTCACACAGAGATCTAGAGGGCATGGAAGAGCCCATACTCTGCCAGTATTCACTGACATCAGCGGGTTAATTTCGCTGATGTTGAGGGGATCGCAGAGCATGGGTATGTGTCGATGCCGCCCATTTGACGAGTCGTTTGCGAACTATCTCGTGTCTGGGCAGGCGTCGACACTGAGAGCTCCATTTCTGCCATCCAAACCGCTAAAGACAACAGCGCGTTTGAATGGCAGAGCATACACGGCAGCAGTTCAGGCTGGTGCTTCCCTGCACACCATGGCGGTGCTGCAGGCATACCAGGCCGACCTGCTACAGGATCTCGACCAGGGGGCAGGGATGTCCCCTGAGGCGGTTACTGAGCCGCGCCGAACCACGGTTCTTGCGCTCCGGGCCACCAAACAGACTGCTGCCACGATCAGTCGGTCGATGGCGGCGATGGTGGCCACGGAGAGACAGCTTTGGTTAAACCTGGCCGACGTTGAGGAGAAAGAGAAGGCCTTTCTCCTCGATTCGTCGGTTTCGCCCTCTGAACTCTTTGGCCCCTCCGTGGAGGCGGTGCTTGGGAAGTTCAGGGAGGCGAAGGCGCGCTCAGCTGCTTTTAGGACCTGCATACCGCTGAGATCCGGTTCCACGCCCAGGCAGGCGGGAGGGCCTGGCCCTTCACGGTCTGAGGACCGTAGACAGGGCCAGAGAGCCAGTGTCGCCTCTCGTGCGCCCCCTCCGTGGAGGAACAGGGCGCAGAAAAGGCGTGACTCCCGCAAGAAGAGGGATCTGAGGGAGGTTATCCAGCACAAGCGCATACAGCGTCGCTGATGGATAATCTCCCCGGAGGGCTTCATTAAAAAGAAATCCAGCCCTCTCCTCTCTTCTGACTCCCCAGACGTTCATTACATCAGGCCTGGGGCTGGGCCTGTGATAAGAACGATGTTCCAATGGCCCGCCTAGGCTTGGTTAGTAGAAACGCCTCTTTCAGGCATGTAAAGTGGGGACCCCAGGTTCATAAAGAACTATCTGGCGAGTCTTCACTCCGCATGCCACAGGTGAGCTGACTGGTCTTTTCAAGAGTAAATTTTTGTGAATTAAAATTCCGAAATGTATCTCTCTACAGACCTCGTTCCCTGTATAGAGCTATGGGGTCATGTCATTTGCCATGTCATCAGGTAATAAGGTAAGAGAGTTTCCTGGATTATTAGGGCCCTGAAGTTCCCCATTAGGTGGCCAGAACGATAACTATGTTAGCCTTCGGGCTGTTAGCCACCTCAGGGTAGAGTAGTTGGTCTCTCTCCAAGAATTTGTTACTTAGAGTGTTGACTGACGCTAGAGCTTCAGATAGATCTTATGTCCGGCCCACGGGTCCGTTTGACTTCGACTGAGTATTTCGCCCCTTGAGCTCTGTTTGGGTTTTCATTAGGCTGAGCGATCTACAGCCTTTGTATGGAATAATACAGACTATATTCTTTAGTAAGGCTGTGGCTCCTCAGAGCCCTCAGATAGATCTATGCCTGCAGGCTGGCCCTCACCAGGGCCGCCTCTGTAGCTGGCCTAGGCTGTGCCAGGGATAATAAAGGCGCTCTGCTAAAAATTTAGCATTGCTTCCTCTGAACCTTCACTTTGTGAATGTAGGTTTCTAGCATCCCTGTATAAACAGCCTCCTCCCATGGGAGTCGTTAGGCCAAGGCCCGCCCCCTTCTCTGCATTCTGGGGTGACTAGAGTAATGCAGCGTGGTGCAGAGGATGGTATGTAAGGACATGGTAGGCCTCAAACAGGCCTCCGTGGTATTTATGTCTTTATTGAGCAGGGTTAGGCCGTCTTTCGCTTCACGAAGAAGGCCGACCCTGCCATGCAGAACTAGCCTACGGATTTAGGCCGCCAGTTTAGGCTGCACTCACCTCGCTGAGCTACTGCTCGAGCACTGGGTTGTAGGTGGTTGGCTTTCATTCAAGCCCCACTCCCCTAGGTTGGGCACAGATAAATTTCTGTCACCCCTAGAGCCGCTGGCAGGCCCGCACCCTGGTAACCTCAGGGTGAGGTGTGAGTATCCCCCTGTGATACAGGGTAGGTCTGAGCACTTCACTCCCAGTTCTGTTTTATCCTACCTCGCACCACTATGGCTCGGGTCAAGTATGAAGTGAGCTTCACTTCTTCTTTGGTCGAAGTACTCTCCCCTGAAGCCAGAGCATTGCCCTGAGCTGACGCCCATGCATAGATGGTAGACCCCTGACTAACTGGGGCCTCCGTTGAGGCAGAGTGGCGTATGTTGTACTCCCCTTGTTTTGAGGGTGCTAGCTTTCTTGCGGAGTACACTGCCATGGGCAATGTGATTAGGCACCAGGATGCTGTAGGCGCTGTGTAAACAGCTTTTCTGCCAACGAAGGCTGCGCCATTAGGTAGTAGGCCTCAGCAGGCCTCCTTGATTGGACAGCCCCCTAGAGGGCACTGTAGGCCAGCTGACTGTAAGTGGTTGGCCTTGGTGGTTCGGGCAGTTGACTCACTGATGGGTAGTAGGCCTTTAAACAGGCCTCCTTGGAGGTGAGTCCCAACATTGTGGGACATACCTTATAGCGCTACTGGAAGCCCATTAGTAAATTATGCTTGTGTAGTATGGTTCCCAACAGTGTACTTTATAGCAGAATATGACTTGCTATTAGCTAGTAGGCCCGACCAGGCCTCCCTGATAGGCGAGTCCCCAGCTGGCTGTCCTTGGCAGGCCACCTTATACTATCACCCGGACTCAGGGCTCGAAGCTACCAGTGGTTTTCAGGTAGTAGGCCACTCAGGCCTCCCTGAAGGTGAATTCCCACTTAAGATGGTTATCAGGTAGTAGGCCTCACCCGGCCGCCCTGAAGGCGAATTCCCACTTACGTTGGCTATCAGGTAGTAGGCCTCTCTGGGCCTCCCTGAATGTGAGCTCCCAAATATTGTGGCTGTCAGGTAGTAGGCCGCTCTGGGCCTCCCTGAATGTGAGCTCCCAAATATTTTGTCTGTCAGGTAGTAGGCCTCACCAGGCCTCCCTGGAGGTGAGTTCCCACATGCTGTGATTATCAGGTAGTAGGCTCCTCCAGGCCTCCTTGAATGAGAACGGTCAGGTAGTAGGCCTCACCAGGCCTCCCTGAAGGTGAGTTCCCACATGCTGTGATTATCAGGTAGTAGGCTCCTCCAGGCCTCCTTGGATGAGTACGGTTGGGTAGTAGGCCTCACCAGGCCTCCCTGAAGGTGAGCTCCCCACATACTGTGGTTGTAAGGTAGCAGGCCTCACCGGGCCTCCCTGACGGTGAGTTCCCACGTACTGTGGTTATCAGGTAGTAGGCCTCTCTTGGCCTCTCTGAAGGTGAGCACCCCACATACTGTGGTTTTGAGGTAGTAGGCCTCTCTGCCCATCACTTTAGGAACATAGCCATGTCTAGGTCTGAGGATGACTTTAGAGTCATTCGGCCCGAACTCAAGACACGACGCGCTGACAGACAGCGCATGCAGGTCCCCCACACGTTTTACTGACGACAGTGCAGTCAGAAAGACGGTTTTCAGTGATAGATACTTCAACCCCACGGAGTCTAGTGGTTCAAATGGAAAAGCTTTCAGGGCCTCGAGGACCAATGAAAGATCCCACATAGGAACCGACGGGGGGCACGGCGGGTTCATCCTTCTAGCTTCTCTAAGGAAGCGGATGACCAACTCATGTCTTCCCAGTGACTGGCCGTGCGTCGATTCTGCGAACGTTGCCACGGCCGCCACGTATACTTTGAGTGTGGATGGGGACCTCCCCTTATCCAACAGCTCTTGTAGGAAGGTGAGCAGATGCGCCACCCCGCATGTCCGCGGGTCCAGACCTCTGTCGGTGCACCATCCGGAGAACACCGACCATTTAGACACGTAGAGCCTTCTCGTGGAAGGAGCTCTAGACTGCGTGATCGTGTTCATCACTCCTTCTGGCAGTGCAACGAGTACCCGTTGATCAACCATGCGTGCAGAGACCAGCGCTCTGGATGGGGATGCCAGATCGTGCCGCGAGCCTGAGAGAGGAGATCTGCCCTCACCGGAATCGGCCACGGAGCTGTATGTGACAGCCGTGCTAGTTCCGGGAACCAAATCTGATTCTCCAAACGCGGGGCTATGAGGAGCACCGAGTGGCGCGTTTCCCTGATTCTCTTGATCACCTGTGGTAACAGAGAGACCGGAGGGAAAGCATATAGCGGGAGGCTGGGCCAACCTGGGCCAGCGCGTCCTCGTCCTTCGAGAAGAACGTCGGGCATTGAGCGTTGTCTTTTGACGCAAATAGGTCGACTTCCGCTCTGCCGAATAGGCGCCACAGCTTCTGGACCGTTTGGGGGTGCAGGGACCATTCCCCTGGGGGAACATTGTCCCTGGACAGTTTGTCTGGGCCGTCGTTCAAATGGCCAGGCACATGCGCCGCCCTCAGCGAGCGCAGGTGCATCTGGGACCAAATAAGGAGGCGTTCCGTCAGATTGCAGAGATTTCAGCGCGTTCTCGACCGCTATCATCTCCAGACAGTTTATGTGAAAACACTTCTCTTGGTCTGACCACTGGCCGAAGACCGGTCTGCCCTCGAACAGCGCGCTCCAACCCGAGTAGGACGCGTCTGTCAAAATGACTTTCCGATAAGAGATGGTTCCCATCATTACTCCCTGCTGGTACCAGTCGGCTACTGACCAGGGCTGCAGAGCCGCTATGCAGGTCTGAGTCACTCTGATTTTCTGGCCGCCAGAAACCCAGGCTCGGCGGGACGCGCGAGCATTCAACCAGCGTTGGAGCAGGCGCATGCGCAGTAGGCCCAGCTGAAGCACCGCTGGAGCTGATGCCATACAGCCCAACATCCTTTGAAATGTCTTCAAAGGGAGAAAGCTGCCCTTCTGGAAAGATGCGGCTAGGTGGCGAACACGGCGCGCGCGCTGTGTCGATAAACGAGCCGTCATGGTCACCGAGTCCAGTTCTATTCCTAAAAGGAAATTGACTGGCTGGGCAGTAATGAGCTCTTGGTCCAGTTGACCGTGAGACCCAAGCTTTCCAGGTGACTGAGAAGCACTGTTCTGTGAGATAGCAGTTCTGTCTCTGACTGTTCAATATCAGCCAATCGTCCAGATAGTTCATTATTCGCAGCCCCTGACTTCTCAGGGGGGCGAGCGCCGCGTCCATGCACTTCGTAAATGTATGGGGTGCTAGGGACAGGCCGAACGGCAGGACGGTGTATTGATATACCTGACCATCGAAGGCGAATCTCAAAAATTGCCTGTGACGGGGTATTATCTGAATCTGAAAATAGGCATCCTTCAGATCTAGAGAAATAAACCAGTCCCTCGGGCGAATGTGCGCGAGGATTTTCCTGGTCGTAAGCATTTTGAACGGTCTTTTCGCAAGCACTTTGTTCAATTGTCTCAGATCTAGGATAGGTCTGAAGGCTCCGTCCTTCTTGGGTACGAGAAAATATCGGCTGTAAAAGCCTGACTCGCTCAGGGAAGGCGGTACCTTTTCTATAGTCCCTTTGCACAGCAGCTTTGCTATTTCTGCGTGAAGTAGGTGTGCTACTTCCGCATTCACTATCGTCGCTGTCCGGGCTTGAAAACGCGGGGGACGGCGAATGAATTGAAGTGTATAGCCCTGCTTTATTGTGCTCAGCACCCATTCTGAAATCCCTGGGATAGTTTCCCACGCAGCTATGTGAGCCGCTAGGGGGCGAATGGCCTCCGGGTTCAGATCGCCGCCATTTGCGGGCTTGTGAAACTGAACCAGACGTGCGAACGGGGACACGAGGGCGGGGTAGCTCTCTTGTAACGTAAAGAGAGCTAGCCACGTGCTCGTTTCTCGGCCTCATCCTCAGATGCGACGGCAGTGAGGCTCGTGAGCGGCAGCTGCGCGTCGATGAGGGGAGGCGGGGAAGGTGAAAGCGAGGCTCGAGGGAGGTTCTCCGGCGAGCTGTGGCCACAGGTTCCGCTGAGCGGCACGAGCCGCAGGAAGTGCGAGGCATCTTAAAAAAGACACTCGCTGCTCTTTTAGAATGGTTTTAGCAAGGTAAAAAGGATATGTCGCCGGATAGCGTAGCTCGCAGGGATGGCTGAAGGTGGCGAAGACGGCCGGCTTCCTCAGCGCTGTCCTAAGCTGGCTGTTCGCTGTTCGACGGCGGCGGTGGCTTCTCTGAGATCCAGCGATGCGAAGAGCTCGCGATGCGAAGAGCTCGCGATGCGAAGAGCTCGCGATGCGAAGAGCCGCAGGAAGTGCGAGGCATCTTAAAAAAGACACTCGCTGCTCTTTTAGAATGGTTTTAGCAAGGTAAAAAGGATATGTCGCCGGATAGCGTAGCTCGCACGGATGGCTGAAGGTGGCGAAGACGGCCGGCTTCCTCAGCGCTGTCCTAAGCTGGCTGTTCGCTGTTCGACGGCGGCGGTGGCTTCTCTCAGATCCAGCGATGCGAAGAGCTCGCTGAAGAGACGAAAAGTCAGGGAAGTCAGCCTACAGCCCCTACTCTCATACGCTAAGCCACGCCCATTCTGGCGGGCTGTGACGCTATGAAGGCGCGGGCGCCCTTCATTGGGCGTGACGTCACGCCGGGCTCACTGGTAGGCTGCAGCAGTTGCCCGCAGGGCAGCCAATGAGCACGCGAGATGGCCTGCTCTAGGTCTGCTAGCTGCTGCACTGCGTTGACAATGAATACAAAATTAAGGATAATTTTTTGGCTTCAATATCTCGAGAAGATGAATCTTTCCCGTAGCGTAAGCTAAACTTACGCAATACGAGATAACTTCTCGTAAGAGAACTACACTCTCCGAATCATAATTGTTTATATTGTGAAGATTCACACCTCTTATTATTATTAATATATATATATATATATATATATATATATATATATATATATATATATATATATTTATATATGTGGTCATTTTTTTGTGGTCACAATGTGGTCATATGTACTTTAATAATTCAGTTAATTAAATACTTAAAGGGTAGGCAATTTCAGAGAGGTTATCAATAGCAAGCTAGCTTTGAAAGCATGAAATCCCACCATCCCTTCAAAACTTCTCCAAAGCCACGTCTCCTTCAAAACACATGAACGCACACAGCAAAGTCTGCAAAACGTCACAAGACAAGAGACAGCATTAAATTACCTCATGTCTCAAAGCACATAACATTACAATAATAATGGGCCTCATTCGTTAAACTTTCATAAATATGAGTAAATTCAGAGTAATTTGTGTGTAAAACGGACCTTCCCGAAAACTCCCCTCCAGATTCACAAACGCTTTGCAAACATCCAATCTGAGTTAAACGTGTGTATGATAATGAATTCCAATAATTTGTAAATGGGGCTGTGTGTGGACATTTATCCACAATTAGGATAATCCCCACCTATGAGTTACAACTAAGTAAATTACGTGTCCAGGAACGCTGTGGAGTCTTCTGGGCTCCCTTCTCAGGTTTGGCTCCAGTATATTGCATAAACGCTAAAGAGACTAATTGGCCATATGCCTAACAATAAATATTCAATTAACGTATGTCCGCCAAAGCAATTTTAGCCAGCTTAAAAAAATAAATAAAAAAAAAGTTAGTTTGTAAATATTAATTTGTATTAATAATACAAATTAATTTGTTTAAATTTGTTTAAAACAATACATTTTATTATTACTCAAATTAATACCTATTAATTTGTAAATAGGGCTGTGTGTGGATGTTTATCCACAATAGGCATAATCCCCACCTATGAGTTAGCCTGGGTTTCCCCATGCTGCCTTGCCGCAGCACGATTTTATTCACGCTGCTAGGCAGTCTGGATTCCATGGACCAGATTTTCGCCTCATCTAGGGAACCAATCACAGAACGGGGAGGGAGCAGCAAGACGATGACGACGTCTATGCGACACACCGAAGCAGTTCCCTTACGAAGGGAACTCAACGATGCGTCGATCGACGCCATGGGAACGCCCCCAGCGTGACTGCGTCTGAAGCATCTATGTCAACTAGTCCAATGGAAAGAATGAGCGTCACGGGCGGGTGACGTCATGACCAGGAAATGATAAAAGCACATCCGGTGCAAACCGGCATTAGCTTCTGTTGCCTCAGCAAGCGATCTGTGTTATACTGTCTCTGTCTATTTATTGTTGTCTGTTGCAATTTATTCGGAAACGTTATGGCGAAACAAATGTACAAACAGTGTGTTCCTCCCTGCCCGCGTTATTTAACGGGTGGGGACACACACGAGCTTTGTGTCATTTGTTTGGGAGTGGAGCATGCGGTCTCAGCCTTCGAGGAGGCTGAGTGTCAACACTGTGAAATGCTACCGCTCCGCATGCTCCGCTCTCGCCTGTCACTCTTTGATGTAAAGAGTGGGCAGGCTCGCGATCCTCAGGGATCAGGACCCGCGTCTGCCGAGGCGGCGCGGAGAATGCATTCCTGGGGATCGCAGAAGGATCTTTCGGAGGGGTTGGAGACGGGTCCCTTGGCCTTTTCTCCTTCCTTACCCCGAAGATCCAGCGCTCTCCCCCCGGTGTCGGAAGCACGCTCTGCGGTTTCTTCCGCCCGGGGAGAGAGCACTCCATTACTTCAATGCTCTTCCTCCGAGGAGGTCGATGTTATGAGTATGGAGAGTGAAAGCACACACATGGGGGAAAAAGATTCACAATTTATTTCCCCAGCATATGATGAGCTGGTGGATGTTATGTCACGGGCTGTAGAAAAATTAAATATTGTATGGCCATCTGAGAATAAAAGCGCTCGTCCTAAAAGTAAATTAGATGAGCGCTTTTTATCGTCCACGACATTATCTCCACCACGAGAGCTTCCCTTTTTTCCCGATCTCCACAATGAAATATCAAAATCGTGGAATAAACCGTACTCTTCACGACTTTTTAGCCCTCAAGTTAAAACTTATTCGAGAATAAGAGGGCTAAAAGAGTATGGTTATGAGGCGATGCCCCAGGCGGAACAGAATTTAGCTAGCTATCTTTCGCCTGGTCCCGCATCGTCCCTGAAAGCCTCGGCTTTGCCCACTAGACCGCTTAAAGCCACCTCGGTTTTAGTGGGCAAAGCTTATACGGCAGCAGGTCAAGCTGGAGCATGTCTGCATACAATGGCAGTGCTACAGGCGTATCAAGCTGACCTGCTGGGGGATCTGGATAGTAGTGAGGGAATTTCTCATGACGATATTCAAGAACTTCGTCGTGCTACCGATCTTTCTCTCAGGGCTACTAAGGAGACCGCCAGAGCAATTGGGCGGTCTATGGCAGCCTTGGTAGCTACTGAGAGACATTTATGGTTAAATCTGTCAGAGATTAAAGAAAAAGATCGAGCTTTTTTATTAGATGCTCCGCTTGAACCTTCTGGTCTCTTTGGTGACGCAGTCCACGCGGTCGTCGAGCGATTTCAGGAGTCTAAGAAACAAGCTGACGCTTTTAAAAAGTTTATCCCTCGCCGTGTCCAGCCCCCTGGGGCTGCTGGGCGTGAGCAGCCCCAGCCGTCGAGCTCATCATATCATGTGCAACAGAAAGAGAGTGTTGCGTCTCGTGCACCTCCACGTAGACACTGGAGACAGACGCAACCCTCTCAGCCGAAGTCTTCTAAGTCGAAGCCGGATCTGAGGACCGTTCTTCAGGCGAAGAAGACTTCGGCTCAGAAAAAAAAAAGGTCCTGATGTTCATGCGTCAGGCCTGTGAGGACAGCCCCGACCGAAGTAGAGCGGTGTACACCTCATTATACGGTGCCCGTTCCATTTCGGGGTCCTCACGAGACCGTTCTGCCAACCCTGCCACCCTTGGTGCTTCAGGGCGCAGCGGTCTCCAGCGAGTCGCTGATGCTATGCTGCGGCACAGCATCGGTTCCGCGCCCTCTGAGGGGGGCGTTAGAGCAGCCAGTTCAGGTAGTTCCTGCCATGATGTTTCAGGCTCCAGAATTAGCTGTCTCAGTAACACCAGAGACCAGCCTCGAGAGGCTGGTTCCCTTAGTAAATTTTCTGGCAGCGTGGAAGCTTCTGCCGAATATTTCTCGTTGGGTCCTGCAGATTGTAGAAAAAGGATACAGAATCCAGTTTGGTTCTCGTCCTCCTCGTTACAACGGGGTGTTGCCCACAGTGGTGCATCCCGAGCAGGCTCTGGTAATGGAGCAAGAGGTAAAGGCCCTGTTAGCGAAAGAAGCTATAGAACAGGTGTACTCACCCGACCGAGAGTCGGGTTTTTACAGCCGTTATTTCATTGTTCCAAAAAAGGATGGAGGGTTGCGTCCTATTTTAGATCTTCGTTTGTTAAATCGGTCAGTTCAGAAACTAAAGTTCAAAATGCTGACACTCAAACAGATCGTGACTCAAATCAGATCCGAGGACTGGTTTGTCACGATAGATCTGAAGGACGCCTACTTCCATATCTCCATCCTCCCTCAGCACAGGAAGTTCCTAAGGTTTTCTTTCGGGGGCAAAGAATACCAATATCGGGTTCTTCCGTTCGGTCTAGCTTTATCACCCCGCACGTTCACGAAATGCGTGGATGCAGCATTAGCCCCTCTCAGGCTTCAGGGCATACGTATTCTGAACTACATCGACGACTGGCTGATTCTAGCGGAATCAGAGCAGTTGGCGGTTCGGCACCGAGGTGTCGTTCTCGCTCATATGCAGATGTTGGGGTTGAGGCTCAATGCCAAGAAGAGTGTGCTTTCTCCAGTACAGAGAACCACTTTCCTTGGTGTGGTATGGGATTCAGTGACAATGCGGGCCATCCTATCGCCCGTTCGTGTAGCTGCTATCCTGTCAGCCACAAAAGAGCTGAAGCTAGGCCAGTCACGCACTGTAAAACAGTTCGAGAAACTGTTGGGTCTTTTGGCAGCAGCGTCCAACGTGATACCTTTTGGCCTGCTGTACATGAGGCCTTTACAGTGGTGGCTCAGGACCAGAGGGTTCTCCCCGAGGGGAAACCCACTTCGTATGATCAAGGTCACGCGGCGTTGCCTTCGTGCCTTAGTTATATGGAGGAAGCACTGGTTCTTAACCCAAGGTCCGGTGTTGGGAGCTCTTTGCCATCGAGTTACTATCTCGACAGATGCTTCCCTCACCGGCTGGGGAGCGGTAATGGAAGGCCGCTCGGTTCAGGGTCTGTGGAAGAGTCATCATCTCTCGTGGCACATAAATTGCCTGGAGATGATGGCTGTCTTCAATGCGTTGAGGCAGTTCCTCCCAGACCTGAGGGGCCATCATGTGCTCGTACGAACAGACAACACATCAGTGGTCTCTTATCTGAACCGTCAGGGGGGCCTGCGTTCGCGTCTGCTTTGCAAACTGGCGCACCAGATCCTCCTGTGGTCTCTGGGGAAGGTACTCTCTCTGAGGGCAGTGTATATTCCTGGGGTCCAGAATATAGGAGCAGACATCCTGTCGAGGCAGGAGCTGAGGCCAGGGGACTGGAGACTCCACCCCGAGGTGGTGGAGAAAATCTGGGAGTTTTACGGCCAAGCACAAGTGGATCTGTTTGCGTCTCAGAATACGACGCACTGTCCTCTGTGGTTCTCCCTTACTCACCCAGCCCCTCTGGGGCTGGATGCTATGGTGCAGACGTGGCCGAGGCTACGTCTGTACGCCTTTCCCCCTGTTGCTCTGCTCCCAGGAGTTCTGGAGCGAGTCCGCCGGTATGGAATAAGCCTACTGCTAGTAGCACCACGCTGGCCAAGTCGGATCTGGTTTTCGGACCTGATCCATCTCCTAGATGGTCCTCCCTTCGAGATCCCGATCAGGAGAGACCTTCTGTCTCAGGCCGGGGGCACAATATTTCACCCTCGACCAGAGATTTGGAACCTGTGGGTTTGGCCTCTGAGGGGGCCCAACTCATAGAGAGTGGTCTTTCAGCCGAGGCTGCTGAGACCATTCTAAGCTCCAGAGCCCCAGCTACTAGGAAACTATATGCGCTTAAATGGAGAGTTTTCTCTTTATGGTGTTACCAACATCAGTGGGATCCAGTTAACTGTTCTGTGAACACAGTACTCGAGTTCCTGCAGGAGCGCTTTACGTCAGGCCTATGTCCTTCCACGCTCAAAGTCTACGTGGCGGCCATTGCGGCTTACCACGCCCTGGTGGGGGGTACATCGTTGGGTCGAGACCCCCTGGTTACACGTTTCCTTCGTGGCACTTTAAGGCTGAGGCCTGCAACTCGCACTAGGGTGCCAGCTTGGGATCTTGCTATAGTACTAGAAGGCCTTTCTAGGGCTCCATTTGAGCCCTTAGATTCGGTTTCAGATAAGTTTCTTACCTTTAAGACGATCTTTCTGCTAGCTATTTCGTCCCTTAAGAGAGTTGGAGACCTTCAGGCCCTTTCGGTTTCCCCCACTTGCCTTGAGTTTGCACCGGGGATGGTCAAGGCATTCTTATATCCAAAACAGGGGTACGTCCCTAAGGTGCCGACCTTGACTCCGAGGCCTATTGTGCTGCAGGCTTTCTGTCCTCCTCCTTTTGCATCTGCAGACCAGGAAAGACTGAACCTCTTGTGTCCAGTGCGAGCACTGGACACTTATGTGCATCGGACTTCTTCATTTAGGAAGTCCGACCAATTACTGATTTGCTTCGGATCACCTAAGAAGGGTCTTCCTGCTTCTAAACAGACGGTCAGTAGGTGGATAGTTGAGGCTATTTCACTTGCATACGAGTACTCGGACCAGCCATGTCCTTTGGTGGTCCGAGCTCACTCTACTAGGAGTATGGCGGCTTCTAAAGCCTTACTATATGGGGTTTCTCTTCGGGACGTCTGTGATGCGGCGGGCTGGTCCTCTCCGCTCACATTCGTTAAATTTTACAGTTTAGACCTGGATGCTGCCCCAGGTTCTCAGGTGCCTAGTGCTTAGTTACAACAGACTAACACTCAGGTACTTGGAATTCTGGCGCTTTGGGTATTCTCGTTCCCATGGCGTCGATCGACGCATCGTTGAGTTCCCTTCGTAAGGGAACGTCTCAGGTTACTATTGTAACCATAGTTCCCTGAGAACAGGGAACGAGACGATGCGTCACCCTGCCATACTTCCTGCATCCCTGTGATCGGCTTGCTTCGGCAATTTTCGAAGCTAATGCCGGTTTGCACCGGATGTGCTTTTATCATTTCCTGGTCATGACGTCACCCGCCCGTGACGCTCATTCTTTCCATTGGACTAGTTGACATAGATGCTTCAGACGCAGTCACGCTGGGGGCGTTCCCATGGCGTCGATCGACGCATCGTCTCGTTCCCTGTTCTCAGGGAACTATGGTTACAATAGTAACCTGAGACGTTTGTTTATACCAGTGGTGTCCAAACTCGGTCCTGGAGGGCCACTGTCCTGCAGAGTTTAGTTCCAACTTGCCTCAACACTCCTGCTTGTAAGTTTTTAGCATGCCTAATGACCTTCAACAGCTAATCAAGACCTTGATTAGCTGTTTCAGGTGTGTTTAATTGGGGTTGGAGCTAAACTCTGCAGGACAGTGGCCCTCCAGGACCGAGTTTGGACACCCCTGGTTTATACCATAGACAGTAAAAGAAATGGACACAGCGACCCCATTGATTTCAACGGAGAAGACTGAAGCCCGATTATTGCACTTCCTGTCTGATGGATCAACATGTAATCTCATTTTGAAGAATATTACTGATTATAAAAACGCAGAAACCAGCAATATTAACTTCTCCATTGTTGTTCAGTTGTTGTACAAGTAGGATGGTTGGTTGGTGTAGTATTAGTATTTGTTTCGTGAATGAAGCCCTATGCACGTAAACAAATTACATAACTCTTACTTGTACCACCTGACTGTTGCAGATTAATTTCGCCATTGATAGTGTTAACATAGAAATGCATAAATCTGAGTCTGATGACGTGAACAGCTCCTAGTAGAATGTCACTGGTGGCAATCTCGTAATTACGGTTACGACACTGCGTGAACGCAGCATAAGCTCGTTGTTTTGGTTCAGGAGGAACTGTAAAAGGCGGCTGCTGTTTGTTTGCGGCGCTCTGTGACTGTCTGTCTACAACTCTGCATAGCCTTATGGAACGTGCTGAGGTGTGATGTCTGCGTGAGCTGGATGCGTGGAGGTATGGAAATGCATACTCGAACCGAATGCAATGACTGGATGAACTTTTTTGTCCTGAGACTTCCACAGAAGATATTTTATTGATTGCTATCAGGATGGGAAGAGAGTTTTAACCAGTATAACAAAATGTGTTTATCAAAAAAATGCCTAACTTTAAGTACTTTAGTAAATCTCATTTGATTATTTTCTCTTTGTATTATGTTGGATGGATGCTAATAAAAGAAAACCTATAAACCCTAAAAAAAACAATGGTAGTCTCACATTATAATTCACATTGCGAGTTGAATTAATTCTAAAATAAAAAAATAAAAACAGTAAAACTTTATAGCCCTTAAATGCACATCTGCGATCAAACATCACTTGAATTGTACATTGTCTTTTTTTCAGACAGCTTTGATCTAGGTGATATGAATGAGTTTTTATTAGCTGAAAGACAGATATTGAGACAGCATGTCTGTAATTTGTTTTATGGATCTGCTGCTGGTTATTATAATGAGGTCATTCAAGCCAAAGTCGAAAATGGCTGTCCAGAAATGGACCAAAAGTGAGACCACTAAGTGGTCATATGTACTGGCATAGTTCCCAGAACGCTCAGTTTTATGGCTACATTACTGCAGAATAAAGGTTACTCTTATCTATGCCTTTTTGTTTCCAATCCCCATTTGCCCTGGAACATAATTGAGTCACCAGTGTTAGATTTCAGGACTCTAATGTAGCCCACAGACCATAACAAATTGCATCTGAATTTTAAATGATTTCTGCAGCTCATTATAATGGATCCTACTGGTCAAGAATATTGTGTACTGGGAAGAAGCAAGACATTTTGGCATTATAAGTGCTGGTTACTCAACATAAATCTACCTAAAAAGGAGGGTGTCTATTGATGATAATAATTAGAAGCATGTGCCCAACCAAGTTGATTGTAACTTCCAAAAGTGTTTATAAATGCAGCTTAGGAAATCACCCATTCACATATCTAAAATTGGTCTGTCCAGTCGAGTCTGCCTTCAGCAGATTGTGCTTTAAAGGCATAATTTACCCCAAGACTTGAAATTCTGAACTTCAAACAATGTCCCCTTAAAAGAAAAAAATATTTCAAGTCAAAATAAAGTAAGATGAATAAATGTTGTTATACATCATGCTAAATGTACATATAATTTTGAATCAGTTTCTGTAACCAGTTGGCACCCAAGGCGTTTGATACTGCACATGCCCTATGCTTTGCACTTCACTGTACAGATGCCAAAAACACCCTTTATTGCATCATAGCCCATTGCTTTTAATGTGAAACCTTTGCCATCAATATGTTAGGGTATGCTTTTTCAATTTGATTAGTAGTGATTTTTTAGTTACATTACACTATTATGTCGATTTGTTTTTTGAGCACCTAACTCAAAACCCCAGCTGTAAATCTAACCATTTCTTAACAGTATAAAATATGTAACAGTCAGATAAAAGTAGTCACAATCATTTACTACAAAAATTACAAATGTTTCAAGGCCAAACAATAGTTTTGTATGAGAATTTAGATTTTGATCATCATCCCCATTATAACATGAAAATCCTACAGAAATTTAAAAAAAATGCTGCCTGTAGAAATGTTACAACAGGTGTAATGTGAAATCCCATTTGATCTAATGTGTCTTATAACCTGTTGTGATATGCTAAAGTTCAGATTTATCTTTTGAATTATGCGTTTTCTCGGTTCCTGATATGGGTTCAAAACTTCAAGGGTAATTTCTAATACTTTTTGAAATTTGTTTCAAAATTTTGTATTATTATAATTGTGACTGTACTTTTATCTGCCTGTTCCTGGTTTATATTGTCAAGACATGGTTAGGTTAAGGGAAGGTTTGGGGTAAGGCAATAATAAAGATCTGTAAAATGTTAAATATATAAAAAATATTTTTTCCCTAATTTTCTCGACCAGCTAATTAAATCCATAGATAAAAAAATGAAAACTGAAATTAGTATGTCTTTCTTTAGAACTAAACACAAGAATGGACACATTTTATCCAGCAAAATTATCAAGATATTTGTTAAAATATTTAACGTCATAAAAATGTCAATGACCTGTGTGTCAGTGTATTGATGGCATTGAAAGCAAAGGGTTACCGGCCATGTTGGCAAACATACGGTGGCCCAGTAGTGCACAACACAACGAAATTTATAAAGCAAACATAAGTTCACAACACAATGAAATCAAGCCACAACACAGCGAAAAGAAGCCACAACACAACGGAAACAAGCCATAACTCCCGACCACTAGATTCAAATTAATACATATTTTTAATTGACTCATTTATAACATTTTAGACATTCATAACAGTAACTCATTTGGTCAGAACCCTCTAAGTAAATTACGTTATTTTATTGTGTAATATTTTGTTTTCATTTTAATGTGGGACAGTTAAATGCATTATACTGCAGGTTTCTGAATTTCTTTCTTATTTTAAAGATGTGGAGCTTCTCATCCAGTGTGCAAAGTTCTGTAAACCACTTTAGGAATCTTTTAAAGTAACAACAGAATAATATTCCTGCTGCTGTTTGTTATTAATGTTAATCAAACAACAAGAGACAGATAACATCACAGATAAGATAAAATCACTCATTGCTCTTGACTGAAAAACCTTTGTAACTTAAATACAGATTAATTTATATTTAATTTATGCAGTGAAGACTATACAGTGTTATTTTACATTGCATTTGGTTATTCAATTTCTGTACCTGAATACTGTTAGATACCTGTGTAAGACTTGGTTTTCCTGCTAAGACAAAAGCTGAGATAAAACTCACCCTGCAATAAAGCAATAAAATGCACCCTGGACAGAAGATCTCAAAGAAAGAGCACAGGACATTGTCTTGTCCAAACTTTTTTCCTTCCTTATCTCTGCATCCCCCTCTCCCTCCTCCCTTCCTTTCCCCCTGATTCAAGTCACTGAAAGTTCACTGAGAATGTCTATATATCACATATGATGTATCTTGTGAATCTATTGTTTTTCCTTTTCATGTTTGGTATCATTTTAAATGTCTCAGTGCGATTGGTAAAATGGTCTTAATTTCATTGCAGTCATTGGTATTGTGAGAAAGATTGAATACTTAGGTGAATCCTGTTCTCCTCTTTGGGTGGTGTCTCTTCAAGATATCTGATAATTCTCTCCTCTGTCACCATTAGCCTTCTGTTTGACTTTCAGTTTGTTTTGTTTTGCCACGTGTGTTCCCCAGTCTGAGTTTCTCGCCACCAATCTGTTTCCATGGACACCCATCACATTCCTCACAGCTGCCTGTCGTTTGTTGTAATCATCTCTGTGTATTTAGTTCCTGCTTGTATTCAGTTCTGTGTCCGGTATTGTTTGTGTTAACGCTCATTGTTTTGTGTGTTACACGCTGTTATCCCTGTTTCCCTGTTTCCCTGTTTCCCTGTTTCCCTGTTTCCCTGTTTGCCTGTTTGCCTGTCTTTTGAAATTTAAACTTGTGTTGGAATATACCTTCTTCTGTCTTCCCTGAACCCACCCCGTGACATCCTCTCCCACAAAACCAGGTGTTACTCCCTGGGGTACATGAATTGACCCAAAACAACACTAATATTTGTACAAGCCTTTTGTTCTGGTCTGGGTATATGAGGGTAAGTGACAGATCAGTCTTTGGGAATCTATAACCAGAAAACCCCCATGCAGTGCTGTGTCAGTGTTTTCCCGTCAGAACACACTCACACACCACTGTGTGTCTCTTTCAGGAATGCATTTCTTACTCTTAGAGTCATCTTTGAGCAATTTATGTTATGTATGTATTATTTATGAATTGGCTTTTAATCATTTACTTGTGTAATTGGCATGATACTTTTTTACCTGACAAATAAAATGTTATATTTGATTTATTTTGCATTATTCTGAAATCATTTTTCTAGTATGGATTAACGTGTAGTCTGGTGTTTCCGCAAATCTCTTCCAGGATAGATCACACTGAAGGCACTAATGAATGGAGCATGGAGCACATCATTAAGGAGACCGTCTGGTTTCTGTCTATCACTGACTTAGCACGTTGCATCTTGCGATTATTAAAAAATTACACCTTTTGTTATGAGTCAGCATTGAGCGGCAACTTAAGGGTAAAATATATAGCACTGCATCCTCTGACTATTTCAGAACTGGCTAGTTTGTGATCGTGAGCGCACATTCACGACGTGTCATCTCAAAGCGATCCTTTAATGAACGAATAATTGAAAGTATGGGATACCCAGAATAATTAAAGATCTAAATTAAATCATAATCAATATTTATGATTATTTTCTAATAAGAAACACAATCTAAATTTGATTATCATTTGAAATTGGAGTCAGATTAAGCATAGAGATAAAGTAATATTGAAACTAAATTCTAATAAATAAGGTGAACTTCACTGGAGCGCATACACGCATTATACCTTCGCCCACACAATTGGATTATGTCGTTGGGCCATTGGGTGGCCCTCACACCTGGAAATCTTAAATTACTGTTTACTTAATTTGTTTCATCTTTGTTCTGTTGTATTTATTTTTGCAATGGCTTATAATTTGTTTATTTGTTTGACTGTTTACTTCCCTTTAATAATGTCTGACATTTATGGGCTAGTAGTTTTGCTGTGGTATCAAAATTGGAAACTAGAATGTTGAAATTTCACTGGTAGGCTTATCTAAAATTTGGTGGCCAAAACATTATGGCCACCTGCCTAATATGCTGTTGGTCCTCAGTGTGCTGCCAAACCAGCGCCTACCTGGGAAGCATTGATTCTTCAAGACCCCTGAAGGTGTCCTGTAGTATCTGGCACCAAGATGTTAGCAGCAGATCCTTCAAGTCCTGTAGGTTGCGAGGTGGAGCCACATATGCAGAAGAGTGCAAATCACTGTATGTTGTGACCAGGGCCGGGGGAAGACAATCCAGCGCTCTGGGCAAAATAGGAATATGCCTACACCGTTTTCAAATAAAAACTGAAAACTTTTGGCCACTCATTTACACGACAACATCATTTTGGGGACCTGAAATCTGGGTTTATTGTTGTTATTTTCTCCATGTAAACTACAAAAATGCGAACGTGAAAACGGTGACTTCATGAACATGTATAATGTGTTCAGTCTATAGGTGCGTAGTTTCTTTACAAAGTGATTGCCATCTACTGGCCTGGCATGCATAAAACAGCCTTTTTAGTAGTTTTCACAGATCGGGGATTGTTTTGACAACGTTGTTGTCTATATGCGAAAAACTCAAGGCCAGGTTCAAGGAGTAGATCAGGATATCGTCAATGTAGACGATAACGAAGCGTTGGAGGTACTCCCGGAACACCTCATTCATGTAGACTTTGAATACGGAGGGTGAGTTGGACAGGCCATGCGACATTACCTGGTACTCGTAGTGGCCTGCCGGAGTGATGAACACCGTCTTCTATTTGTCACCCTTGCGTATCCGAATGAGGTTATGGGTGCTCCGCAGGTCCAGTTTGGGGAAGATGTGAGCCCCACGGAGCTGTTCCAACGCGGCAGGGACCAGAGGAAGAGGATAACTGTTTTTAACAGTCTGTGCGTTAAGGGCCCGGTAGTCGATACACGGCCACAAATCTCCGTCCTTCTTGGCCACGAAGAAGAAGCTGGATGCGGCAGGGGATGTCGATGGACGGATGAAACTTTGTTTGAGAGCCTCCTGAATGTACTCCTCCATGGCCTTCTGTTCCGGGATAGACAGAGGGTAGACTTTACCCTTAGGTGGCGTCGCCCTAGGCAGCAGGTCGATGGCGCAGTCCCATGGCCGATGAGGTGGTAGACGGGTCGCCAACCATTTGCGGTATACATCCTGGAACGCCCGGTACTCTGGAGGGATTTCAGTTTTACTCTGTTTCTGGGCTTTTGGAGATGGAGTTCAACTGGAGACTGGATGAAGATTGAGAGAGGTCCGACGTGTAGACGGTTTGATCACAGATGACAGACAGTTCTGGAAGCAGGAATAAGTGTCTACCTGCATGGGTTCTGGTACTGGAAGGGCTATAGATGGAGAGATGGGCGGATGATGCGAAGCGGGTTGATCCAATGAGTGGGCTGAAAAACGTTGAAAGATACGCACAGCTTTCTGAATGAAACTCTCCAAACCGACGGTGTCGTCATAAATTACCATCTGGGGGCGCACTTCTGGGTTCAGACCCTGGCGAAAGGCTGTCAACAGGGTCGTCTCATACCAACCGCTAGATGCCGCCAACGTGCGGAACTGCAGAGCATAAGCATTTATAGATGTATTACATTGGCAGAGGTTGAACAGCTGGTCATGGATGGATAATTTGACCGAAGACTTCCTTGAAGTGACTGATGAAGAATGCCAATGAAGTCGTGACCAGTACATATCCATGTTGGCGTGCCAGATGGATTGGGCCCAATGATACTCTAATGACTGATAGTTGACATGTAGCTGCAAAGTTACTTATAGTTAGTAGAATGTCTAAAGTGGACTATCGAAATAAAGTGTTACCCAAGTAGATAGTACATAAAGCGGTGTATATTGCAACAAGACCAGACAAATGCTGCATTCCTGTCCAAAATTGTCATGCCCTTCACTCGCTTACTTCCCTCCGTCTCGTTCACTCGGATGTACGTCATTGCTTATGTTGCACGAGTGCCCACTTCTGGCGGAAACTGCAATGGGCTGAATTGGAACGTCCTAAGCCCTTGATCACTTGGAATCAGCTATGGAGTTGATTTAATATATATATATTTTCCCCTTTAAGAATTTGTTTAATGCAGCATCCAAATGTATATAGATGTGTTTGGGTTATTTTAAATTTAAAAAATCATAATTAATATATCATAGAGTTGTTTGTGGTGGTTGTGATTAGATGAGATCTGTGGTGACATCACAATCATGTTGCATTGTGGTATATGGAGCTGCCTAAAGTGTACATATGAAATAGACTCGCTCCCTTGGTCAATATCGAGGGAACGAGGGTCTGTCCATATAAACTTCCCTCGTCCACTTCACCAAGTGGAACGCACTTCAAAATGGCGGCAGGGATTCCCCCGAGTTGCGCACCCAAGCCCAACTGAACTGCACTCTGGCCCACCTCTTCCAAGCAGGCCAGGGATGGTTAAGCGAACCGCGACCGGGCATGGTTCGAAACAATCACACTAGTCAAACGAACCAGACTTTTGGGGGTCATTTCACATTGCAAAGTTTACACATTCAATTTAATGTATTTGTTTAGGCACTACATATTGTTTTAAGCAGCTTTACAAAGAACAACCTTACTAATATCCTAATGAACAAGTCATCTTTGTTACGTATGCAGCCTTGGTCCTGAGTAGGGAATGAGACTTTGTGTCAGCTGACACTATGGGAACACCTCCAGGTGTCACAATCATCACCTCCAGGTGTCACAATCATA
This sequence comes from Gila orcuttii, assembly GCA_026230005.1. Classification (NCBI taxonomy): domain Eukaryota; kingdom Metazoa; phylum Chordata; class Actinopteri; order Cypriniformes; family Leuciscidae; genus Gila; species Gila orcuttii. Next base: position 12,417,343 of record JAPDVR010000018.1, read on the forward strand.
ATTTTTTGGCTGATGGCGCTTTGCACTGCCCCATGAGGAATACGTCAAGTATGCCTCAAAAGGACATGCTCGCGTCATCTCAATTCAGATTTCCAGTGAAGGAAGCAAGCAAATGAGGAGAATGGCAAGCTACACAGTGTCTAGTTCCCTGCTCAGGTAGAATAAGCACGAACAGCCAAAGGCAAAGCCAAGCCACATGCCTCATAGGCTGCAGAAATAAAATCAGTCACCCAATGAGACATCATCTGCTTGGTGACAGCTGTTCCTCTATTCCATCCTCCAAAACAGAAAAACAGTTGATCACGCCTACGCCTCTGCACAGTATGATCAATGTAAGCCTTCAGCGCCCTTACTGGGCAAAGCCTGTGGAGCCGCTCATTCTATCAGCATCCTCAAAGTCTGGACTTCATGTTGACAGAGTTTGGTAGTGGTGGGATGAATTCCCTAGGAGGAGTATATCAACTTCCTGACTTCCTGTTGGGCGGAGCGTCCGGACTGATGAGATCTGTATGTGTACTAAGTTTCATGCATATACGGTCTTGTATGTGTCCAAGATATTAGCCCTCTGGGGTCGGCGGTCACGCCGGCGTGACCAGCTCACTTTTTTTCTTATCAGTGAGACTCAAAATACTCTGTTGATTTTGATAAGTGTTATACATCATTTGATCCTGTTAAGTGTCTATTTTTTTGTGTATACTCACAATAAAAACAAAGTTTTGTGGTTTTTGTCAAATAAAGAAAAATAAACATGATGCGAGTTTTGCCTTCTCTCTGTCAGTGAAGTCCATTCTGAAACGCGTCCGAAAATGAACTGTAACTCCGTGAATACTTGTCATACAGGCACGAGAGATTTTTCTTTATGAAGCTTGAATTCTCTTCTTTTAAATGAAGTAATTTATATAAAAAACAAATATTCTCAGTTTATGTAATCTGCATGAAAAGAGAGAGATGTCAGTCTTTTTCTTTTCAGCTAATTATACCTCATTACACAATGTGCCACGCCCACGGAAAGCGCGCGCTATTCAAACAAATGATCTGAGGCAAGCCATGCAAACATGCCTACGCCCACATCAGCTGGATATAAACACATCAAGTTTATTAAGAACCATGTACTTTACCTCGTCTTGCTGCGCTGTGAGGAATAATACTATCGTAATAATCCTGGAACATTTTACCTCAGAAGTGCTGGTAGTTTCATTTCGAGGAGCAATGGATCCAGCTGATGTAGTAAGAATAGTGACATTGAATAGTGTCTGTAAACTGTTGAAATATGAATTGCGTGTCTGTGTGTGAATGATGAATGAACGACACAGGCGCTGGTGCGCTGTTGTTTACTACAGTTATAGAGCGCGTGTCTGTGCCGATTCACTCTCGCACCTACATTAGTAAACGTTATTTTTACATGAACACATCCAAACTATATTGCTATAGCCTACTGAGATGATTAAAAATAGACTGTAATATGTTGAAATAAAATGTCTGTATAAGCAACAAACTCCAAAAAAAACATTTATATGTTAATATTTCATAAACATGATATGTTACAGACTAAATATGAATGTTTGGACAAGATTTTGTTGATTAGTTTTGGATAGATTATAAAGTTTTTAGGCTACTGTAAAAAAAGACTACTGCCACATTAAAGGGATAGTTCACCCAAAAATGAAAATTCTGTCAGTATTTATTTACCCTCATGTTGCTCCAACCCCGTAAGACCTTTGTTCATCTTCGGAACACGAATTAAGATATTTGTTATGAAATCTGAGAGCTGGATCACTCCTTCATACTCCTCCATAGGCTTCAAAAGGATTGAAACTTGCCGGCCTCGAAAAGTTATTAAAGACACACGTCACACGTAGGCTCACTATTGGCCGACGCTGGTCATGTGGGTGATGTGTGTGACGTACAACAACAGTAGCTCTACGCTTTTACACTAGTGAACTGACTCAAGGCCCACAGAGAAGGAAATGAATAGTTGAAATAAAGTTGTTATTTTTGTTTTTTTGCTCACAAAAAGTATTCTCGTCGTTTGATAAACTTAAGATTGAGCCACTGTAGTCACTTGGACTATTTTAACGATGTCTGTAATAACTTTTCGGGGCCTGCGAGTTCAATCCCTCAAGAAGCCTATGGAGGAGAATGGAGGAGTGATCCAGCTCTCAGATTTCATCAAAAATATCTTAATTCGTGTTCCGAAGATGAACGAAGGTCTTACGGGTTGGAACAACATGAGGGTGAGTAAATACTGACAGAATTTTCATTTTTGGGTGAACTATCCCTTTAAATAGGTAAGTGTACCCATTAAGCCCACCAAAATCTGTCTAGTTTTTTTTTCATAGATATTGACAAGGTTTATAAGGAAAATAATTAGTTAAAATGGAAGATTTATCTCTCATTTAAAAATGTATTAATTAGTTGATGTACATTTTAGAATATAAAATTAAGATCATTTAGGAATAAAGTCATAAGTCTGGCATGGGCTTAATTGGTACTTTTGGCATAATTTAAGCCCGTGTGTGTTCCAAATAAGCCCACATCATCATTTATTCACAAAATATAAAAAATTATTAATTTTAAAGAAGTAAAACATCAATATATTTATTCAGTGACAGGGAAGTATTAAAAAAAATCCTTTTGCTAATGTTTGATTAGAGCCCTGGGTGGGACGGGTAGGTGTTAGTGCACGGTGGTCTGGAGCCTTAAGTCGTCTTGACTGGAGTTGTAGCTGGAGTCAAGCTGGAAGTTTGACCAGGTGTATCTCGGAAGCCAAGGCGAGTTAGGGCTCCATACTCTGGGCTTAGGGGGGCCTCCTAGTGGGCCCCAGACACCGGGAGTCTGGAGCCTTAACCCTCTGGGGTCTAAGGTGTTTTTGGGGTCCTTGATGTTTGACATGCCCCGACATTTGTGCTTTTTTCAGTTGCTTATAAACATATTAATGGCAAAGGTGTAATTACACTCTATTTAGCACAAACATGGCTACCATAATATGTGAGCAACATATATGTACATGTTTGTATTTTTGAGAGAATATTGTTTATGCATGGTTATTGAAAAAACTAAAACTTAAAAGTTTCTGAAATAAGGCCACAAAACACATACTAAATATGTGTCCACAAAACTTTTGACTAATGGATGTTAGTAGTTAATAGCCTACGGCAAGTGTCAAAATGATTTATGACCCTATGATTGACAGGTGGGCGTGTCTATCCTTTGATCTTCCCCCGCCCCTTCCGGTTCCTCCCCTTCCTGTCCCGCCCCTTGTCCCGCCCCTTCCGGTTCCTCCCCTTCCGGTTCCCTTTGACCTAGTTCCGCCCCTTCCTGTTACCTTTGACCTAGTTTCCGCCCCTTCCGGTTACAGCTTCTGTCAAAATGATGGATGATGACCTTTGATCTAGTTCCGCCCCTTGCGGTTACAGCTTCTGTCAAAATGATGGATGTGTGACAGTTAGTTTGAAGTTCATTTGATAAAGCTCAGGGAGGGTTTGGCCTTTGATGTTAACATAAGCTTTGATGTTACAGTTACAAAGTGATGTGACAGTTAGTTTGAGATGTATTGGCTTTGATGGTGACAGTTAGTTTGATTGTTGCATCCCTAAATATCCCTGAGCTTTATCAAGGGGCAGCTGTGAAAGTGATAAGAAAAAATGGTGAAAGTTTATCTGTTCTGTAAAAGAATATAAAATAAAACCTCACACAAAAAGTTTGAATAAAATGTAGAACTATTCACTGAACCAAGCATTTCAGTTTAAATAAAATGGTGAAAGTTTATCTGTTCTGTAAAAGAATATAAAATAAAATCTCACACAAAAAAGTTTGAATCAAATGGTGAAAGTTTATCTGTTCTTTAAAAGAATATAAAATAAAATCTCACACAAAAAGTTTGAATAAAATGGAGCCACAAACATATTGCAAACAATCCAATGTATGAATGACCTTGTACTGTTTTAAAAACATAGCGAGCGAGCGTCTATGTATGTGTGTGTGTGTGTGTGTGTCTTTGTCAAAGCAGGAATTTCCCTCCCTCCGCATTGCTGAGGACGTTGGAAGTTTATCTCACACAGAAGTTGACAAAGCATTATGTTCATTTAAATGAAATGGTTATAAAATTTACATTTAGTCATTCACAAATATTTGACAGTGACTCAAGTTGAAAAAACCATGCTGTTCAATTAAAAGTATATAAATTAAACAAAAATAAAATCATCTTACTGTTTCACCATGGTTGAAAAAAACCCCACAAGTGTTTCCCCTGAAGTCTTTTCTCTCTGTCACACCAGCGTGTGCCTGGCCTGGTATCTGTTTTTGTGTCCTGAGCCCATTGAAAAGCATTGTGTTCCTTTAAAAGTGTATAAATTAAAATATATCATACATAAAATAAATAGTTTACTAATTTAACTAAAGTTGAAAATCATGCTGTTCATTTAAAATCTTACTAAATTACTGAAGTTGAAAAGCATTCTGTTCATTTAAAATAAATATTTTACAAATTTACTGTACCAATTATGTTAGATTTAGATAAAAATAAAATCATCTTACATTTTCACCAGGGTTGAAGAAAAAAATCACACAGGTAGTGCCTGCCAGCATGGACAGTGTGCGTGACAAATAAGTGATATCATCGCTGTTTTCGTACCACCGGTAATAAATTACTTATTTTCAGGAGTGACAGTTATCAGTGAAATATGCCGCTCGTGTAATCAAAAGGTCTGCCTAAATGCTGGGAATGTGAATTGGCCTTGAACCTAAACAGTTCCATTCATAGAGTACTGAAAGAATATAGTGGACACACAGCTCCGCCGTTTTCCCATAGTTTTCCACAGGCTCTTACTGTAAAAGATACATGGATGTGTGCCATACCCCATGTCTGGACCAAATACTTTTGCACCCTCTCTTCTATGACCACCTCATCAAAAATGCAAAACAGTGAGTACTTTCTCTATAATTAATTTATGCTACGGTGCTGTTTATCTGTATTATGCAATGATGTTTAATTTGAAAAATTGTTTATACATAAGGAAAAGACGGTATAATTCATTAGTGTTTTAAATAGCCCAGGCTACGTATTTGTTTTATCCACATTATGCTATTAGTATTTTTATCTGCTGTCACTGGGGCTACAGATATTAAAATGTATCTACTATATTAATTTATCAAAGTATGGGTTTAAAAATATGGAGCATTGTATTATGATATCGATGTGATACAGATATTAACATGCATCTACTATATTAATTTATCAAAGTATAATTTTTTTTAAATATGGAGCATCGTATTATGATATTGATGTGATACAGATATTAACATGTATCTACTATATTAATTGATCATAAAGTATGATTTTAAAAATGTACAACATTGTTTATGTTCATTATGCTATTTTTTTAATTTTATTTTTTTTAAACCATATCACAAAAGTATCAGTTTAACATGACTGTTTTACAGCAATGTTTATTTTGCATTATGCTATGTTGTTTTAACTGTTGTATTTTTTATCTGATGTAACTAAAATCTGCAGCATCGTTTATTTAAGCTGCGGGGTTTCCATAAAGGACCTTAAAATAAATGTTTTGGATTTATTCAGTTTTAAATCTTATTTAGAGATTATTTTAGTCAGACATGCTTATATGTGCATAGGCCTATTTTATTCCTCTTCAGTTAGTTACTTTTTAAATTTTGCTAGGTTACTTTTTAATTCTTCTTTTACTCTGTCTTTGATTTTAACTTTTAGCAATTTGCATGATAAATTGTTTAACATGTAAGCTATATGAATGACACTGTCACAATGTGATAAGCAAAACATAAAAGTCAAGTCAAAGCTATTTATATAGGCTAGCGCTTTTCATTACCATTTAAAATAACATGGTCTTTCCTTCTCTCTTTCTAGAGACAGCAAACACTGCAGGACAATCAGAAAATCAAGTAACATGTTAGTATGGTTTATATTTTATTTTTAATGAGAAAACATTATAGAGTGCAACAGGCGGTTTCTGGGAGTAAAAACATTTATTCTCTTATATTTATATTTATATTTTTATTCTTATAATTTGTAGTATTATGTTTCTTGTTGTATTTGTATCTGTATATGTCCACTGGAAGCCTCAGTACCAAAACAAATTCCTTGTGTGTGCAAGCACACTTTCTGATTCTGATTCTGATTCTTCTGATTACTTTCTCCATACGAAAATTAATTTTAAAGACAGACCTACTGTGAGCTAAGAGGTTGTTAATACATGGTATTTGCTTCTGATAAAGCCTTCAGCTTATTTTTTTTGCAAATAATAGTGTTTCACAGTTGAACTCCTGGTGAAAACTACATTACCCATGAGCCATGATGCTGTAGTGAAAATTATGTCAAACATAGTTTTTTTAAAAAGCAACACACTCCAAAATAGCTCTGCCCACTCCCATGAAGCACTGCGAATGACATAATCTCCCTACCCTCTCAAAATACTGAAATGTTTGTATAAGCTATATATGCATATTTTGCATATATATATATATATATAAATATATGCAAGCACTGTTGCACTCTATGTATAATGAACAATTGACAGATGAACTGACAGATATTTTATGTAAACAGGCAAAATCTCTACATCTGATGATGGCCATGTGTTTTCGCCGATCATAACGGGTTTAACTCTTGGCTCCTTTGAGATCAATATGACTTCTGCCAAATCAAATTGTAAGTGTAATAAAACAGTTTCGACTATGTATTAAATTAATCTTAATTAAGCAGTCCGAGTTAACTATTTGGGACCAATTGGAAGTTTACATTCTGATCTAACAGCGTCATGTACAAATTTGTCATGCTCCTGGATTATTTTACTATACTACATTACTATAGCCTTTTATTTACTGCTGATTTTATCAAAGCAACGAATTAACTCAATTCATGGTTGCAATAATAAAATAAATGAACAATTGACAGATGAACTGACAGATATTTTATGTAAACAGCCAAAATCTCTTCATCTGATGGTGGCCATGTGTTTTCGCCTATAATAACTGGTTTAACTCATGGCTCCCCCTTTGAGATCAACATGACTTCTGCCAAATCAAATGTACCGGCAAATTGTAAGTGTGATACATGAGAAACTATTAAAACAGTTTTTCGCCTATGTAATGTATAAAATTAATCTTAATTAAGCAGTTGGAGTTAACTATTTGGGACCAATTTTAAGGAAAGTTACATTCTGATCTAACATTGGCATGTGCACATTTGCAATACAGATTTTTTTTTATTTTATTTTATTTATTTTTTTTATGTTTTTGGTACTATTGGATCGAGTTTTGTAGAATAAGCCAAGATTAATTTATTTTATGTGGTCTCATGCTCCTGGATTATTCAGACTCAGAATTGTAACTATTACTACAGCCTTCATCAGCCATTTATGTTACTGCAGACTTATCAAACTTATTTTATTTACTGCAGATTTGATCAAAGTCAAATACTGCCCAAACGGGGATACTGGGAAAGAAGAGAAACAGGATAATACAAGGTTAGATTCAATCTTTATATTCTTTCCCCATTTTGCCTTCATTTTCCTTTTTCCTGTTATTGTTTTAATTTTTATATTCTCAGATCATCAAAGGTTTCTGAAAGCAAACACCAGTCAGTTGGTTGAAAAAGTGAAGAACATTGATCCAATAATTGACAATCTTGATTGTTCAATGAATCAGTTACAAATGTGCGAGCGAATCCAACACACCAGATGAAGACGAGGGAACCGCTGGACTATGTGAATTGTGAAAGCATTGCCAACGACCTGGTCAACGCTTTGTTCAAGCATGAAGAATCTCTCATAAAGAAACTACAATAACAACTGTTGTAGCCTATTGTTTGGCATTGTGTACTTAAACAGTTTTTTAAAAAATAAAATGTTTTTAATAATTGATTGGTGATGGAGTTTTAATTTTTGTATTTAGAACCAAGTATATTGTACATGTAAGAAGAAACCAAACAGGCCATATAATGATATATTGCACATAATAAACAATGGCAAAGTTTGTATTCCTTAAAAACAGGCAATGTTTGAGAACCCTAATATTGGTGTAATCTCTGCGAGGTCTCAACCACAAGCGCAAAACTTTGTGGTGGGTGATACGGGCATAGCTTTACTAAAGGAAAATATTATGGAAGTAATTTTCAAACTATATTTTATTTATTTATATTATAGTTTTCATGTTGATTCAAAGTTTTTGTTATTAACTAATACCTTTATTTTTTACATCCAGCACAAAATTTTGTTCAAAAATCATTCTCTGACCCCAAATAATCAGATAATGGTGTGTTCACAATCTACAATTAGATATTATCCTGCTTAGTATGTGTGTAAATAGTTGTGCTTAAATGTTTGGATGTATTTTTACACGCCAACATATTTTGTCACACCGTAGTGATGCAAATTTCCAAACTCTTCTAAAGACTATGGTCTAACTTTAAAACATAATCTTTATACATGAATTCAAAAGACCAAATCACTAAGAAAACAGGGGTGAAAAGCACCGTTTATAATAAATACACAAAGTATTAACGCAAAAAGTAAGTGTATGCTGTTTCACACTTAAACTATTACAACAGAATCACATCTGACTATGCAGATAAAATTGCACAAAAGTAAATTCTAGTGATCAACTTGCTAAAGAGTAAATACAACATGAGCCATACAGAAAAGCCACTTGTGATCAGTTTTGTAATTGACATTTTATATACTAGTCAATTAGGCCGTTTACATCTTGCTTCTTTTTGTTTTTGTACAGTTTGCAAGTCTCCGAGCGTGGTCAAACATATAGGAATTTATGAAAAACATGAACAGATATTTCTACATGAGATATTTCTTTTAGAACATCTTTCAGCTATGTCTACGAAACATCGACATGAAAGATGAGTATTGCTGTTTTTCTGCTACCTATAAAACTATTATACTTCAAACTCGTCTAGCTATTGCTCATTTCACAGCACAGTCGGTTATCTTTTTCTACGTGGCTAAACAACGGTTAAGCTAATGAATTACCGTTGATATTTTTACGTGAAAGGCGGGATGATTCATTTTTTATTCCGTCTACACCGATACTTTGACACAAGAGTTTTAGTCAGGGGTCTTTTAGGCCTGATCCAGAAAACAGGCGTTGTGTTTTATGTCTTAATAATTGTTCTTCTTCTTTTTTATGAAAACATGTGATAAGCAGTTTTGGCCTCATCAGCAGACGAAATGTTTTAACATATCGTAAATTTCAATTGTTAGATAAATTATATCCAACTATCAGCAGTTATATGTGAAACACGCTCAGTCGCATTAGAGTTGGATTCTTGTTTATAATGAACATTGTTATTGAACCGCATGTTTAACAGTGCTAGTGTTCTTAAATTGTTTACCACGGTTTCATTTTTAACAACACTATCGCAACACTTATCGTATTGCCGGTTGTGATTGTAATGTTTTGTATGGTGTCTTCTTTACACTTTCACCCCATGGATATCTGTTTCCTACAGTTAGCTGTAGTGAACTCTAGGTCTCCTCTTTTTCATATACGACAGTATTCACATGAATTGGCTTGATTTAATAAAATGATGGTTTAAACCACATTATTTTGTTATACCATTTTTAAATACCGCTTAAATGTATATTTTATATTTTAACCATTTATGCGAATATAGAATAGGCCTACCGCACAAGGATCTCTGAAATATTTTTTTCATGTAAAACACCTATGTAGATCTATCTATGTTTTTAAAAATACAAAGACATCTTTCTACCAGCGACCCTCAAAATCTGGGCATACAACAAAACACAGTGCATTCGTGTACGATGATTGATCAGAAAATTACTTTTGTCGCTTTGTTTGAAGAAACACTTTAATCAGCTGGTGCTTGATAACTATTAAACAACCCTCAATTCGGTAATGATGCGATATTGATATCACGTTTTAATTTCAACACAATGCGCTAAAGGTCTATAACTGAACTTTAACGTCTTCATATTTGGTAAAAGTTAACTTAAAGCCTTACTTTCTAAACGCTTTTTACGGAACTTGTTGCGAACATTCACTCATCCATATGTTTAAAAAATATATATATATTGGTGTAATTAATAGAATTCGTGAAGACAACCGATCCGAAACCTCTTATCACTTAGTCGAACTCCATTATCCTTTAAGACTGCGTCTTTTAAACGTTTTTAACCGCCTAAAGACCCAGGGTTAGACGGTCTATAATAAGCTTTTTCATAAGCTCCGACATGTTATCGTTTCGACCTCTGTAAAAGAAATAACACACACACACACACACACATGCATAGTGGTTCAACCTTTTTATTAAAATGACACATCTAATATTACAATCAGTAAAAACAGGATAGATAATGACTACATGTTATAAGTAATATAATAAAAGAATTAATAAAAGAAATAATGGTCGTACAAAACTCTAAATGATATAACGACGTTAGAGGCTAGTGAAAAAGGGGTAACAATAACATCATTGATAGTCTAACCAGTAGATGAAATTTCTGCATGCCATCATGTCACGATCTATGATGTAATTGACAAACATTTCGATAACTCTGGACGTGTCATCCTCGTCATTGTCTTTTAGTTTTGGTATCATTAGCTTACATACATCGGCCACATACGTACACATACAGAGTACATCGGGGATTTCAGATTCACAGCTGCATTCAAGCATCATAACCAGAGCATCTTTTACCAGTACAGACGGCGGCTCAATACCGTTGACACATATGTTTGATAATTCACCCCAAGAATCAGACGTACCTCTTATCAATCTCATATGTTTCTTGAGATTTCTTACACGCTTGGTTTCAACATTAACGTCGTCATCATCATCATCATCATCATCATCCGATTCACTTGAATACTCGATGACTCTTTCCATTAATGAAATCAGTTGGGTTCTGTAATGTCCTTTAAACATGAATTCCATGTAACTCTTTCGGCTAAAGGCAGCAGCCATGCTGGTGGGGGTTTGGTCACTCTCCATTCACGATTGAGAAACCTCGCCAGAGGTCGACGACGTCGGAGACGATCTCCTTGTTGGATTTGTCCAAAAGCTCGTCTCTGATTTCTTGTAGTTTAGTACCGATGAATGGCTCGTCTTTTAATTCGCGCAGAATAGCCCCGAGTGTTCCTTGAATAGTCTCAGGCTGTGATTTTAACCTGCACCTGTTTAGGACAAATGCTATGATGAGTCGTAGAAGACTAGTTTGCGGTAGGTTCAAACAAACAGGAATGTCAAAGCAAGCTTTAGCAGGCCATGTAACAACCAAATGTTCCTTCAACTTCAGATCAATGAGATGTAGCAGTAGACCCAACAGTCAGCGTTTTTACGATTTTGAATCCATTTGAAGCAACCTTCTGTAGCGTCGAAACCAGGTTTAGCAGCGTTACCACCACACACACACACACACAAACAGTTAGGAGAAACCGGCTTGCATGCGATAACTGAGGCTGGGCTCTGTGTAGAGTTTATCAGGACAACTGATAGTACTCACCCGACCGTAGGAGGAGTTGTATAGGGGTGTCATCGTCATGACGTCGTAAACCGCTACGTAGGATTAAAGCCTGAAGTAAAGTCATGGAGAAGTTATGCATATACCGCCAGAGAGAATTCTATTAATTACACCAATATATATATATTTTTTAAACATATGGATGAGTGAATGTTCGCAACAAGTTCCGTAAAAAGCGTTTAGAAAGTAAGGCTTTAAGTTAACTTTTACCAAATATGAAGACGTTAAAGTTCAGTTATAGACCTTTAGCGCATTGTGTTGAAATTAAAACGTGATATCAATATCGCATCATTACCGAATTGAGGGTTGTTTAATAGTTATCAAGCACCAGCTGATTAAAGTGTTTCTTCAAACAAAGCGACAAAAGTAATTTTCTGATCAATCATCGTACACGAATGCACTGTGTTTTGTTGTATGCCCAGATTTTGAGGGTCGCTGGTAGAAAGATGTCTTTGTATTTTTAAAAACATAGATAGATCTACATAGGTGTTTTACATGAAAAAAATATTTCAGAGATCCTTGTGCGGTAGGCCTATTCTATATTCGCATAAATGGTTAAAATATAAAATATACATTTAAGCGGTATTTAAAAATGGTATAATAAAATAATGTGGTTTAAACCATCATTTTATTAAATCAAGCCAATTCATGTGAATACTGTCGTATATGAAAAAGAGGAGACCTAGAGTTCACTACAGCTAACTGTAGGAAACAGATATCCATGGGGTGAAAGTGTAAAGAAGACACCATACAAAACATTACAATCACAACCGGCAATACGATAAGTGTTGCGATAGTGTTGTTAAAAATGAAACCGTGGTAAACAATTTAAGAACACTAGCACTGTTAAACATGCGGTTCAATAACAATGTTCATTATAAACAAGAATCCAACTCTAATGCGACTGAGCGTGTTTCACATATAACTGCTGATAGTTGGATATAATTTATCTAACAATTGAAATTTACGATATGTTAAAACATTTCGTCTGCTGATGAGGCCAAAACTGCTTATCACATGTTTTCATAAAAAAGAAGAAGAACAATTATTAAGACATAAAACACAACGCCTGTTTTCTGGATCAGGCCTAAAAGACCCCTGACTAAAACTCTTGTGTCAAAGTATCGGTGTAGACGGAATAAAAAATGAATCATCCCGCCTTTCACGTAAAAATATCAACGGTAATTCATTAGCTTAACCGTTGTTTAGCCACGTAGAAAAAGATAACCGACTGTGCTGTGAAATGAGCAATAGCTAGATGAGTTATAATAAGTATAATAGTTTTATAGGTAGCAGAAAAACAGCAATACTCATCTTTCATGTCGATGTTTCGTAGACATAGCTGAAAGATGTTCTAAAAGAAATATCTCATGTAGAAATATCTGTTCATGTTTTTCATAAATTCCTATATGTTTGACCACGCTCGGAGACTTGCAAACTGTACAAAAACAAAAAGAAGCAAGATGTAAACGGCCTAATTGACTAGTATATAAAATGTCAATTACAAAACTGATCACAAGTGGCTTTTCTGTATGGCTCATGTTGTATTTACTCTTTAGCAAGTTGATCACTAGAATTTACTTTTGTGCAATTTTATCTGCATAGTCAGATGTGATTCTGTTGTAATAGTTTAAGTGTGAAACAGCATACACTTACTTTTTGCGTTAATACTTTGTGTATTTATTATAAACGGTGCTTTTCACCCCTGTTTTCTTAGTGATTTGGTCTTTTGAATTCATGTATAAAGATTATGTTTTAAAGTTAGACCATAGTCTTTAGAAGAGTTTGGAAATTTGCATCACTACGGTGTGACAAAATATGTTGGCGTGTAAAAATACATCCAAACATTTAAGCACAACTATTTACACACATACTAAGCAGGATAATATCTAATTGTAGATTGTGAACACACCATTATCTGATTATTTGGGGTCAGAGAATGATTTTTGAACAAAATTTTGTGCTGGATGTAAAAAATAAAGGTATTAGTTAATAACAAAAACTTTGAATCAACATGAAAACTATAATATAAATAAATAAAATATAGTTTGAAAATTACTTCCATAATATTTTCCTTTAGTAAAGCTATGCCCGTATCACCCACCACAAAGTTTTGCGCTTGTGGTTGAGACCTCGCAGAGATTACACCAATATTAGGGTTCTCAAACATTGCCTGTTTTTAAGGAATACAAACTTTGCCATTGTTTATTATGTGCAATATATCATTATATGGCCTGTTTGGTTTCTTCTTACATGTACAATATACTTGGTTCTAAATACAAAAATTAAAACTCCATCACCAATCAATTATTAAAAACATTTTATTTTTTAAAAAACTGTTTAAGTACATAATGCCAAACAATAGGCTACAACAGTTGTTATTGTAGTTTCTTTATGAGAGATTCTTCATGCTTGAACAAAGCGTTGACCAGGTCGTTGGCAATGCTTTCACAATTCACATAGTCCAGCGGTTCCCTCGTCTTCATCTGGTGTGTTGGATTCGCTCGCACATTTGTAACTGATTCATTGAACAATCAAGATTGTCAATTATTGGATCAATGTTCTTCACTTTTTCAACCAACTGACTGGTGTTTGCTCACCTTTGATGATCTGAGAATATAAAAATTAAAACAATAACAGGAAAAAGGAAAATGAAGGCAAAATGGGGAAAGAATATAAAGATTGAATCTAACCTTGTATTATCCTGTTTCTCTTCTTTCCCAGTACCCCCGTTTGGGCAGTATTTGACTTTGATCAAATCTGCAGTAAATAAAATAAGTTTGATAAGTCTGCAGTAACATAAATGGCTGATGAAGGCTGTAGTAATAGTTACAATTCTGAGTCTGAATAATCCAGGAGCATGAGACCGCATAAAATAAATTAATCTTGGCTTATTCTACAAAACTCGATCCAATAGTACCAAAAACATAAAAAAAATAAATAAAATAAAATAAAAAAAAATCTGTATTGCAAATGTGCACATGCCAATGTTAGATCAGAATGTAACTTTCCTTAAAATTGGTCCCAAATACATAACTCCAACTGCTTAATTAAGATTAATTTTATACATTACATAGGCGAAAAACTGTTTTAATAGTTTCTCATGTATCACACTTACAATTTGCCAGTACATTTGATTTGGCAGAAGTCATGTTGATCTCAAAGGGGGAGCCATGAGTTAAACCAGTTATTATAGGCGAAAACACATGGCCACCATCAGATGAAGAGATTTTGGCTGTTTACATAAAATATCTGTCAGTTCATCTGTCAATTGTTCATTTATTTTATTATTGCAACCATGAATTGAGTTAATTCGTTGCTTTGATAAAATCAGCAGTAAATAAAAGGCTATAGTAATGTAGTATAGTAAAATAATCCAGGAGCATGACAAATTTGTACATGACGCTGTTAGATCAGAATGTAAATTTCCAATTGGTCCCAAATAGTTAACTCGGACTGCTTAATTAAGATTAATTTAATACATAGTCGAAACTGTTTTATTACACTTACAATTTGATTTGAAACAAAGGAGCCAAGAGTTAAACCCGTTATGATCGGCGAAAACACATGGCCATCATCAGATGTAGAGATTTTGCCTGTTTACATAAAATATCTGTCAGTTCATCTGTCAATTGTTCATTATACATAGAGTGCAACAGTGCTTGCATATATATATATATATATATATATATATATATATATATATATATATATGCAAAATATGCATATATAGCTTATACAAACATTTCAGTATTTTGAGAGGGTAGGGAGATTATGTCATTCGCAGTGCTTCATGGGAGTGGGGAGAGCTATTTTGGAGTGTGTTGCTTTTTAAAAAAAACTATGTTTGACATAATTTTCACTACAGCATCATGGCTCATGGGTAATGTAGTTTTCACCAGGAGTTCAACTGTGAAACACTATTATTTGCAAAAAAAATAAGCTGAAGGCTTTATCAGAAGCAAATACCATGTATTAACAACCTCTTAGCTCACAGTAGGTCTGTCTTTAAAATTAATTTTCGTATGGAGAAAGTAATCAGAAGAATCAGAATCAGAATCAGAAAGTGTGCTTGCACACACAAGGAATTTGTTTTGGTACTGAGGCTTCCAGTGGACATATACAGATACAAATACAACAAGAAACATAATACTACAAATTATAAGAATAAAAATATAAATATAAATATAAGAGAATAAATGTTTTTACTCCCAGAAACCGCCTGTTGCACTCTATAATGTTTTCTCATTAAAAATAAAATATAAACCATACTAACATGTTACTTGATTTTCTGATTGTCCTGCAGTGTTTGCTGTCTCTAGAAAGAGAGAAGGAAAGACCATGTTATTTTAAATGGTAATGAAAAGCGCTAGCCTATATAAATAGCTTTGACTTGACTTTTATGTTTTGCTTATCACATTGTGACAGTGTCATTCATATAGCTTACATGTTAAACAATTTATCATGCAAATTGCTAAAAGTTAAAATCAAAGACAGAGTAAAAGAAGAATTAAAAAGTAACCTAGCAAAATTTAAAAAGTAACTAACTGAAGAGGAATAAAATAGGCCTATGCACATATAAGCATGTCTGACTAAAATAATCTCTAAATAAGATTTAAAACTGAATAAATCCAAAACATTTATTTTAAGGTCCTTTATGGAAACCCCGCAGCTTAAATAAACGATGCTGCAGATTTTAGTTACATCAGATAAAAAATACAACAGTTAAAACAACATAGCATAATGCAAAATAAACATTGCTGTAAAACAGTCATGTTAAACTGATACTTTTGTGATATGGTTTAAAAAAAATAAAATTAAAAAAATAGCATAATGAACATAAACAATGTTGTACATTTTTAAAATCATACTTTATGATCAATTAATATAGTAGATACATGTTAATATCTGTATCACATCAATATCATAATACGATGCTCCATATTTAAAAAAAATTATACTTTGATAAATTAATATAGTAGATGCATGTTAATATCTGTATCACATCGATATCATAATACAATGCTCCATATTTTTAAACCCATACTTTGATAAATTAATATAGTAGATACATTTTAATATCTGTAGCCCCAGTGACAGCAGATAAAAATACTAATAGCATAATGTGGATAAAACAAATACGTAGCCTGGGCTATTTAAAACACTAATGAATTATACCGTCTTTTCCTTATGTATAAACAATTTTTCAAATTAAACATCATTGCATAATACAGATAAACAGCACCGTAGCATAAATTAATTATAGAGAAAGTACTCACTGTTTTGCATTTTTGATGAGGTGGTCATAGAAGAGAGGGTGCAAAAAGTTTTTGGTCCAGACATGGGGTATGGCACACGTCCATGTGTCTTTTACAGTAAGAGCCTGTGGAAAACTATGGGAAAACGGCGGAGCTGTGTGTCCACTATATTCTTTCAGTACTCTATGAATGGAACTGTTTAGATTCAAGGCCAATTCACATTCCCAGCATTTAGGCAGACCTTTTGATTACACGAGCGGCATATTTCACTGATAACTGTCACTCCTGAAAATAAGTAATTTATTACCGGTGGTACGAAAACAGCGATGATATCACTTATTTGTCACGCACACTGTCCATGCTGGCAGGCACTACCTGTGTGATTTTTTTCTTCAACCCTGGTGAAAATGTAAGATGATTTTATTTTTATCTAAATCTAACATAATTGGTACAGTAAATTTGTAAAATATTTATTTTAAATGAACAGAATGCTTTTCAACTTCAGTAATTTAGTAAGATTTTAAATGAACAGCATGATTTTCAACTTTAGTTAAATTAGTAAACTATTTATTTTATGTATGATATATTTTAATTTATACACTTTTAAAGGAACACAATGCTTTTCAATGGGCTCAGGACATAAAAACAGATACCAGGCCAGGCACACGCTGGTGTGACAGAGAGAAAAGACTTCAGGGGAAACACTTGTGGGGTTTTTTTCAACCATGGTGAAACAGTAAGATGATTTTATTTTTGTTTAATTTATATACTTTTAATTGAACAGCATGGTTTTTTCAACTTGAGTCAGTGTCAAATATTTGTGAATGACTAAATGTAAATTTTATAACCATTTATTTTAAATGAACATAATGCTTTTTCAACTTCTGTGTGAGATAAACTTCCAACGTCCTCAGCAATGCGGAGGGAGGGAAATTCCTGCTTTGACAAAGACACACACACACACACACACACACACATACATAGACGCTCGCTCGCTATGTTTTTAAAACAGTACAAGGTCATTCATACATTGGATTGTTTGCAATATGTTTGTGGCTCCATTTTATTCAAACTTTTTGTGTGAGATTTTATTTTATATTCTTTTAAAGAACAGATAAACTTTCACCATTTGATTCAAACTTTTTTGTGTGAGATTTTATTTTATATTCTTTTACAGAACAGATAAACTTTCACCATTTTATTTAAACTGAAATGCTTGGTTCAGTGAATAGTTCTACATTTTATTCAAACTTTTTGTGTGAGGTTTTATTTTATATTCTTTTACAGAACAGATAAACTTTCACCATTTTTTCTTATCACTTTCACAGCTGCCCCTTGATAAAGCTCAGGGATATTTAGGGATGCAACAATCAAACTAACTGTCACCATCAAAGCCAATACATCTCAAACTAACTGTCACATCACTTTGTAACTGTAACATCAAAGCTTATGTTAACATCAAAGGCCAAACCCTCCCTGAGCTTTATCAAATGAACTTCAAACTAACTGTCACACATCCATAATTTTGACAGAAGCTGTAACCACAAGGGGCGGAACTAGATCAAAGGTCATCATCCATCAGTTTGACAGAAAGTTTAACCGGAAGGGGCGGAACTAGGTTAAAGGTAACCGGAAGGGGCGGAAACTAGGTTAAAGGTAACAGGAAGGGGCGGAAACTAGGTCAAAGGTAACAGGAAGGGGCGGAACTAGGTTAAAGGTAACCGGAAGGGGCGGGACAAGGGGCGGGACAGGAAGGGGAGGAACCGGAAGGGGCGGGGGAAGATCAAAGGATAGACACGCCCACCTGTCAATCATAGGGTCATAAATCATTTTGACACTTGCCGTAGGCTATTAACTACTGATGTTGTCGCCTAGAGTTTTGCTTCAAAATGATCTGAAAATTCATCCTGCGTAATTATTTACACAAAACAATACATTGATTTAAATTTTATAAGATACTTTTTGTTTGGAAAGGCAATATGTGTGGAGGCGTGTTCACACCTGAGAAGACAAAGACCGCTTAATGTGTCGCATAATAAGCTGCATAATGAGCCTTTCACACAGGTGTGTCACTGGGTACCAAAGAATGCAAGGACACAAAATAAATTATATATATATATATATATATATATATATGATATATTTTACAATTGGAAATTGTAACCAATTACAAACAGGTTACAATTACAACAACAATTACAATTTTAACAATATTCCAAGTGTTCATTAGTTTGAATATTGGAACAAACACTATAATATACCTACTTTATTTTTGACAAAACATCCCATACTATATATTTAACATATGAGCAGAAATTGGCGGACAAAAGCTTAGGGTAAGTGTACCCATTAAGCACATGTACCCTTTAAGCCCACTTTCAACTTTGAAGTCAAATAAAAAAAAAGAGTAAATCATATTTTATGCTGCTCATTATTTTAATCAATCCAGTGATTTGTTACTTGCCTGCCATTTTTTATTGTATACCAATCGCATTTGGCAATGTTGAGTTAGCCCCACCCATGTGCATGCTGTCTCAGGGGACCTCACACAAAGTCACCCCAAAACTTTGGTGTTTCGGGACCCTTCAGAAATCAATCAATTTCTGCAATTTTCAGCCATTTATTTGGTAACTACATTGATATTATGTCAAATAAGAGATGCATGTGTTGTTTTTTGTGTATGAACAAATAGTACTTTATCATTTTATATAATTTTCCTTTAAATGGAAAGATGAGTTTTATTAGCTTCTGTTCAAAGCTAATCTCTTGGTCAAACCATTAGCCTTACAGAAAGATAGACTGCCAAAGAATTAAGCATGTGAACTGCAAGTAATAAATGTTTTGTGATTCACTTTACATTAATTTACAAATAAATACATCATAAATTGTTTTGTAGAGAAGATTATGTTCATAAAATAACTTTTTTTTAGATGGGCTTAAATGGTACAGTGCCACAAAACGCATGCAAACTATAGCTAACCTTGAATGAAAAAAACTTAACATTTCTCAATGTGGGCACAATGAAAATTACTATGATACTTAGTCCACTGTATATTTAAGCTCCATGCATGTATTTGTAAACATATCTTACATTTTTAAAGGAAAACATTGTCTTTTTTCACCATTACTCACTCAGGAACCATTTAAGCCCACCTTATGTGTTTCAATGAGGAATCCCTCTAATTGCAAACTTTGATACATTTTCTGAAAGTGTTTAATGATAACATTTCCGCTACTTCCGGTCCAGCTTTGACCGGGCAAAACTCGGGACCCAAGCCAAGTTGGGGCTCCGGACTCCAGGCATGGGACTCCCCATGCCAGGAGTATTGAGCCCTAACACGGCTTTCTTCCCAAGATATGGTCACTTCCTGTGGAACTTTGATTGGGCATAACTCCACAGTCAAGCCGACCTAAGGCTGCCTACTCCTGGTGTGGGGGGCCTATTAGGAGACCCCCCGAAACCCCAGAGTCTGGAGCCCCAACTCGGCTTCCTTCCGGAGATACACCCGGTCAAACTTCTACCTTTGACCAGGAATAACTCGGGAGCCAAGCCCACTTAATAACAATTTCGGTCTCACGCACGCTTGATCTTTCGTTATTTCCTTATCACTTCTCACGTGTGTTCGATTGTGAAACGTAGTTTGCAGACCAGACCGAAGTTGTCGGCGATTCTTTCTTTTGTAAAGTCATGCAGTGTCGAACCCCCTGTCGCCGATCCATTGTGCAGTGTGAACACAGCAGCAACTGAATGTTACCCCATATAGTCCCCAAATCAGCATTAGGAAAGAAAGATCAATAAAGGTCAGATTAAACACAAAGAAGTCATTAGAGATTTTTTGTTGGTGTCTTTTACAAATTTCCTGAAGTACCATGACAATGGCTGGGAAACCCAGGAGTAAGCAAACAACAAAAAAACCTGACCAGAACAGAGGAACAATAGGCTGTTCAGTGGAAAAAATAGTCCACTTGAAAAATGTCGACATTTCGACATTTTCGACTCTGCCGACATTTTTAGCACAAGAATTTCCCGAGCTGAAATAGAAAAAAAACAAAAAACAATCCCAGTTCCCTTTCATCCTGGGAACTCCGACGTGTCGTCGGGGGAGTTCCCTGACGAATTGGGATCACGCTAGGGAGCCAACTGCCTTCGAGAGAATTAAAACGAGCCAATAGACATTGGCATGCAAGGTTTGCATTCCGTGACCCGCCTACCAGCGCGGGTATAAAAGGCGGAAGTAAACATTGCGCAATGCTTTTTGCTTCGGAGCCATTCAGTGTCTCTCTGAGCTGCTGTATTCCGAGGAAATATTGAAAAACGAGTCTTCTTTGGCGAAAGGAATCCTCTGCTGCTGGTGTGACGGCGCTTCAAGTGGCCATCGCTTCCCGTTGCCGGCCGTTTCTCTCTCTCTATTCAAACAAAGAGCTGTTTTAACGGCTGGTATTGGTAACGGTGAGTGCAGCACACGGGCTTGCAGTTTCCCCGCTGTGTCTGCCGCGGTGGTCCCTTTGTGCCTCGGCACATAAAAGAGCATTTCTTTTTGTCTAAAAGAGCAACACGAGTGAAGATCGCGTCCTTTTCAGGATGACGTTTCACTCGTGTGTTTCTGGATGCGATCGTTTCCTGTCCTTATTTGACGGCCACGTTCATTGTTTCACATGCCTAATCAGTGTGTGAGACTACGTTCGTGGGTGGTTCATGTTCTCCCAGGAGTGCATGACCACGTCGGCACGTTGTTCATCTCCCCTTTCTCGTAAAGGCTTGAGCCGCTCAGCGTGCCGTGTGCCGTCGAGCGCCGGCTGACAGCGCGGGTTGTCACGGCAACCCAGCGCGCGTCATTCGGCGCTCAAGATGCGCGGTCAAGATCAAGACTCATGTGCCTCTATGAGGTGAGTCCCTTTGCTTATTTCCCCGATATAGTTTCTCTTCTGGTGCACCAGAAGAGGGCTACTTTGGCGAATAACATTGGTGATCTGAGGGTTTCAGTGAGCACGAACCACTCACTCCTCTAGCGCATCGCAAACATGCTGAGACTGTGTTCGTGGGTGGTTTATGCTTTCTTATGAGAGCATGACCACGTCGGCACGTTGTTCGCCTTGCCTGAAGGCTTGAGCGCCCAGCGTGCCGTGTGTCATCGAAGCGATGGCCACGTTCACTATCTTGCATGCCTGGTTGACGGCCACGATCACTGTTTCACATGCCTAATCAGTGTGTTGAGACTGCGTTCGTGGGTGGTTCATGTTCTTTCAGGAGTGCATGACCACGTCGGCACGTTGTTCGCCTCCCCTTTCTCGTAAAGGCTTGAGCCGCTCAGCGTGCCGTGTGCCGTCAAGGCTTTCGGATGGGATTCTGGTCCTTCTCATGAGGGACCAAGCATTTCATTCGGGGCCCCAGGGAGGACAGATGTCGATCGCTACATCGGAGAGACGGCTGTTATACTCTGAAAATGATGCTGAGTTCCTACTATAATGGTGTTTCTCATGCTGAAGATTCAGACTTAACAGCCACACTTTCCTGGGCTGTTCTAAAGTGCCTGGATGTGTGTGAAGAATTTTGGCAGTATGGAAGCATTTTGGTGCCAATATGGCAAGCCAAACATGCCTAAATTTGCAGAAGTTTTTCCTCTCTCGCTACCACTGCACGTGCGTAGTTCTAACTCGGGGTTGAGCTGTGCTTAGTGACTGACCGTGATTAGTCACAGCGCTGGCCCTCGGTTAGACGATGTCCACACTGGTGGTCCAGAAGCACCTCACAACCAGCCCGCTCGGAGTTTGTTTTCCCCCCAGCAAAGGGAAGGGAAACAACCCTGAGAGGAGCGACCCAGAGTATGTGACGATCTGCTCTTTGGGAGTGCGTGCCATCACCACTCCTTCCCCCGGGGGAGGGCCGGGTGGAGAATTTCGCTTCTGTTCCGCCGCTGGTTATCCAGTAATCAGCGGTACCCAAAGTTTGAGCAGTCCATTCCTCTGAGTCGTTCACGGGCCCCAGCGCTCAGATGGCAGTGAGGACTACGGCCTTGTCACTCTCGTCTCTCGCTGGGTGAGGGGAAACCAGGACTCGATGCCCCCGGGCCTTGTTCCTCGTTTCCCCTCACGGTCGAGACTGGCAGTATAATAAGACCAGTTTCCTCCGTCCGAGAGGGTCAGAATGGCAGTGCGTGCCGACCCCCTAGCTGCACCACTCCCGTTCCCCTCTCCCCAGCTTGCAGATAGCAGTGACGCAGCCTCGGCTGCGTCGCTCCGGTCTGCAGCTGGGCCCGGAGGCGCAGAGACCAGGACACGAGGAGTCAGGGCCTCGTTCTTCGTCTCTCCCCCTCCCTTTGCCACCGGGCAGCCCGCAGCAGAATGCCCACGGGCCTTCTCTGTCGTCTGCCCTCAGGTGGAAGCAGGTTGGTGTCAAGTTAAAACGCCCAGATCCCGCTCTTGGTCGCTACAGTGCCACCAGGGCCAGGTCCCTGCCTTCCACCTCGCTGCCCCTCCGCGGGTACGCCGGTGGTTCGGGTGGGTTTGTTGAGACCGTATCTGGAAGCCTGGCTAAAAAACGCTTCCGGGTCCGTCCCGATGGCTCATCCGCACCGTCCGGTTCGGCTATGCAATTCAGTGTGCACGCCGGCCTCCCAAGTTCAGGGGCGTCCACTTCACCCGTGTGCGGTCGGTGGACGCCCCTGTCTTGAGGAAAGAGATCGATGTCCTGCTGGCGAAGGACGTGATCGAGCCGGTCCCTCTTGCCGAGATGAGGTCTGGGTTTTACAGCCCCTACTTCATTGTACCCAAGAAAGGCGGTGGGTTACGGCCAATCCTGGACCTGCGTGTTTTGAATCGGGCCCTGCACAAACTCCCGTTCAAAATGCTTACGCAGAAGCGCATTTTCGAGTGCATCCGTCCCCAGGATTGGTTTGCAGCGATCGACCTAAAGGACTCGTACTTTCACGTCTCGATTCTCCCTCGACACAGACCGTTTCTTCGGTCTGCTTTCGAGGGTCGAGCGTATCAGTACAAGGTCCTACCCTTCGGGCTGGCCCTGTCGCCTCGTGTCTTCACGGAAGTCGTGGAGGCGGCCATTGTTCCCATGAGAGAACAAGGCGTTCGCATTCTCAACTATCTCGACGACTGGCTCATTCTAGCCCACTCGCGAGATGTGTTGTGCGATCACAGGGACATGGTGCTTCGGCACCTCAGCCAGTTGGGGCTTCAGGTCAACTGGGACAAGAGCAAACTCTGCCCCAGGCAGAGGATCTCTTATCTCGGTATGGAGCTGGACTCGGTCGCCCAGACTGCGTGCCTCACGGAGGAACGCGTCCAGTCAGTGCTCACCTGCCTCAGGTGTTTTCGAGGCAGGACAGCGGTTCCACTTAAACAATTTCAGAGGCTCCTGGGGCATATGGCAGCCGCAGCCGCAGTAACGCCGCTCGGCCTGTTACATATGAGACCGCTTCAGCGCTGGCTTCACGATCGAGTCCCGAGGTGGGCGTGGCGCAGCGGCACGTTCCGGGTCAAAGTGACCCCGCACTGTCGCCAAACCTTCTCCCCGTGGTCAGATCCTGCGTTTCTACGGGCCGGAGTGCCCCTAGTCCAGGTTCCCAGGCATGCTGTGGTTTTCACAGATGCCTCTGCCACCGGGTGGGGGGCCACGTACAAAGGGCATGCAGTTTCAGGTCTGTGGACGGGGCCTCAACTGCATTGGCACATCAACTGCCTAGAGTTGCAAGCAGTACGTCTAGCCCTGCGTCGCCTCAAGGGGTTTCTCAGACACAGGCACGTACTGGTCCGTACGGACAGCACTGCGACCGTTGCGTACATCAACCATCAAGGTGGTCTACGCTCCCGTCGCATGTCGCGACTCGCCTCCCACCTCCTCCTATGGAGTCAGAAGCATCTGAGGTCGCTTCGTGCCGTTCACATTCCAGGGGAGCTCAACCGTGTGGCAGACGAGCTCTCACAGTTGCCTCCCCTGCCAGGAGAATGGCGACTCCATCCCCAGGCGGTCCAGCTGGTTTGGAGTGTCTTTGGAGCCGCACAGGTAGATCTGTTTGCGTCTCCAGACACAACCCATTGCCAGTGGTTTTTCTCCCTGACCGAGGGAACCCTCGGCACGGATGCCCTGGCTCACAGCTGGCCCCGGGACCTACGCAAGTATGCGTTTTCCCCAGTGAGCCTTCTTGCACAGACACTGTGCAAGGTCAGGGAGGACGAGGAGCAGGTCCTTCTAGTGGCGCCGTATTGGCCCACCAGGACTTGGTTCACGGAACTCATGCTCCTCGCGACAGCCCCTCCTTGGCCGATTCCTCTAAGGAAGGACCTTCTTTCTCAGAGACGGGGCACTCTATTGCACCCGCGTCCAGACCTCTGGAAACTCCATGTCTGGTCTCTGGACGGGACGCGGAGGTTCTCGGTGGTCTACCACAGGCAGTGGTAGACACCATCACTTCCGCTAGAGCCCCCTCTACGAGGCGCCTCTACGCGTTGAAGTGGAACCTGTTCGTCGATTGGTGTTCCTCCCGTCAGGAGGACCCCCGAACTTGCCCGATCGGTGTCGTGCTTTCCTTCCTGCAAGATGGGTTGGAGCGGAGGCTGTCCCCCTCCACCCTCAAAGTGTATGTCGCCGCAATAGCCGCGCATCACGATGCAATAGAAGGTAAGTCCTTGGGGAAGCACGACCTGGTCATCAGATTCCTCAAGGGTGCTAGGAGGTTAAATCCACCTCGGGTTTTGCACTCTGTACCCTCTTGGGACCTAGCTCTGGTACTTAGAGCTCTTCAAGGTCCCCCCCTTTGAGCCGTTGCTGACCGTAGAGCTCAATTTCCTGTCCATCAAGACAGCACTCTTGTTAGCTTTGGCCTCTTTCAAGAGGGTCGGGGATCTGCAGGCTTTTTCGGTCGACGAATCGTGCCTAGAGTTCGGGCCGGTCCTTTCTCATGTTGTATTGAGACCCCGGCTCGGATATGTGCCCAAGGTTCCTACCACTCCCTTCGTGGACCAGGTAGTGAACCTGCAAGCGCTGCCCCAGGAGGAGGCAGACCCAGCCCTAGCTTTTCTCTGTCCCGTCCGCGCTCTGCGGGTTTATATTGACAGAACGCAAAGCTTCAGAACCTCAGATCAGCTCTTTGTCTGTTACGGAGGCCAGCAGAAGGGGAAGGCCGTCTCCAAGCAGAGGTTAGCCCACTGGTTAGTGGTTGCTATCACCCGAGCGTATGAATCTCTGGGTGAGCCTTGTCCTCCCAGGTTGCGTGCCCACTCTACTAGAGGTGTTGCCGCTTCCTGGGCTTTGGCTCAAGGCGCCTCGCTGACAGACATCTGTAGAGCTGCGGGCTGGGCGACACCGAACACGTTCGCTAGGTTCTATAGCCTTCGTGTGGAACCTGTTTCCTCCCGAGTTCTGGCTACGGCCAGTGGGTCGAGGGAATAGGTTGTGTCGGCTTGCCACGCCACTCCGTGCCTCGGCTGGATACGTGCGTCTTTTTGCTCCGTTGGCGCCCTACGTCGGTGAGCCTCGTGAGTTCCTCCTTCACCCCCCGGTGCTGGGCGCGGCGGACCGCCCGGCGCCAGGTCTGCTACCTCTAGTAAGGAGTTGTTAGTAGACTGGGTGCCCCAGTGGTCTCTACTGTGACCCATGATGCCATGTGCAGTTCAGCCATGTCTTCCTCTTGACGGACTCGTTCGTCGTCCCCTTGAGTACGCTCCCACTTCCCTTGGATTGGGACTACCTCTGGGACTGCCATATGTTTCACTATTCCTTCGGGCTAGTACATATGTGTATTCCTGGCCTTCCTCAGTCAGGCTGGGGCTTCCGCAGCGTTCCCTCCTCTCTTGAGGGAACGCTTTCCCAGTGTTATCCAACCACTGTGCGGGTCTTGCGGAACAGCAGTGTGGTTCCCGTGCTAGCTCCCGCAACTTATTTCAAGAAACTGCTGCAGGGTAGCTTAGCTGGGCGCTGGAAGGGGCCAGCACCATGGCGTTTTATTAGGGATCCCAATTCGTCAGGGAACTCCCCCGACGACACGTCGGAGTTCCCAGGACGAAAGGGAACGTCTCGGTTACGTATGTAACCCTCGTTCCCTGAGTACAGGGAACGGAGACGTGTCGTCCCTTCGCCATGTTGCTGTACCTTCGCGAGGACTGGACACTGTTCGGCTCCTCAGCGAAAAGCATTGCGCAATGTTTACTTCCGCCTTTTATACCCGCGCTGGTAGGCGGGTCACGGAATGCAAACCTTGCATGCCAATGTCTATTGGCTCGTTTTAATTCTCTCGAAGGCAGTTGGCTCCCTAGCGTGATCCCAATTCGTCAGGGAACTCCCCCGACGACACGTCTCCGTTCCCTGTACTCAGGGAACGAGGGTTACATACGTAACCGAGACGTTAGACTTAATGTGTTAAAGTAAATATTCTAATAACCATTACAATGCCCAATACATTTAAAAACTGCACTGCAATGAGATCTACAATGACATTTTAGTTAGCATGAATTTGTAGATTGAAATCTACAAAATTTGCTGGCCTAAATTCCAGTGTCATCACGTTTCAACAATTTATATTTAAAGAAATTAAAAATGTTTGTCTTACCTAAATGAAGTCTTGTAAGTCTCATAATAACTTGTGAATGAGAGACTGTGAAAAGCAATGACATTTGGCTGTGAGGGATATGGCTCACAGGTGTGTACATTAAAAATTCTAATTATTTCAGATGTTTTAAATATGGAGTTGCTATATCACTAAAAAAACCTGTCAAAAATATCTGTACTGCATGCAAGTATAATTATGATCAATCAATCAATCAGTCAATGTTTATTTTAGTCCATGTTACATATTTAAGTTTAAACATTTTAAATTATCTATATTTAAATTATCTATATTTAAATATATATATAACATACATTTTTTGTTTTTAATTATTATTATTTTATTTTTATATGTATTTTATTATTATCATTTTTTAAGTATATCCAACAAAAGATGTTATGCTTGTGCAATTGATCCCTTTTTGGTAACAAAAGCTAATACTGTAAGGGATTTGTGAATTTAATTTTTTTTTTTACGATCATTGATCATGATGGAACTGCTTATAATGGATAGCTACTTAAAACACTTAAAACCACCTTTATTTATATAAATGTAGGTGACAAAATCTGACACACCATATGGTATATTATTATAATTATATGGATTGTGAAATCAAACTGCAAAAAATGTGCCTTTATGATTTCAAGTTAAACTCTTAAATAACATTGTCAACCCATACAAAATTACTTCATAACTAATTTAAGGGGGGGAAATGCTCCCATTTTGGGATCATCCATTTCAACAACCCCACTTTATTTTTTCTACCAATTTGTGTATGTTGAACTGGCTTGTACTGTGTAGATACTGTATACAGCAGGCATAATGACAGAGCATGAAATAGTTTGTTTCAAAATTCAGTTTTGTATTGTGCCCCAATAAAATAGTAACTGATGGTGGCAGGTAAACAGTAAAAGTCATGACGCAGAGCTTTTTTCTTCTGTGGATGCATATTGCATTTTCTGAAGGATTGTTTTTACTCAAAGCTTGAACCAATCACAGACATGGTAATAAATAGGGGTACATATGCAAAAGCAGTAGCAAACATACAAAAACTGGAGGCTGCAAGTGGTCCAAAACACACTATAAACACCCAGACTATCACAGAGATTACCTTCCTAATCATGGCACTTCTCTTGTTGGTCATGTAGATGATGGGATGAACCACAGCAAAATAATAATCTCCACAGACACAAGCCATGAAGAGAGGTCTGCTAGAAATGGTTAGTGAATATAGGGAATATATTTTGTGACTATATTTTGTTTTTAGAATTTACAGTATTTATATAGAAGTGAATTTATATTTTACGTATATGGCTAGTTTACTAGGTTTGCTAGTTTACTACGTCTAAACTATTTATTTGTTTATAAATAATCATAAGCCAAAAACATTGACAGACAACTCTGTACTATCTAACTCTGTATGCATGTTTGCAGAGTAAAAGAGAAATGTGGACAAATGTTTGGAAGAGAGGTGTTGTTTGTTTTATCCTTAACTTTTTGTTTTATCTGTTAACTATTTTTTTATTGAACTGTTGGGTGGTACGTGGCTCAGTGGTTTGCACTGTTGCTTCATGGAATGAAGGTCTCGCTTCGTGTCCTGGCTGAGCTAGGAGGCCTTTCTGTGTACTGTAGTGTACATGTTCTTCCCAAGTTGGCTTGGGTTTCTTTTGAGTACTCTATTTTCCCCCACAATCCAAAGACATGCAGGACAGGTCAATTATCTGTCTTTGTCTAGTAGTTTACTGATAGTATACTGCAGTGTATTTTACAAACTTAAATGTATATAACTAGTAAATGTCTCGGTTATGTATGTGACCCTAGTTCCCTGAAGAGGGAACGAGACACTGCGTCGAAAAGCTGTGGGAATGCCTCTGTGTGATTGTGTCATGAAGCAAGTATGAAATCAGTCAAATGGAGTGACGGAACATACGTCATCAACCAGGAAACTATAAAGCTCACCTGAACCAAACAGCATCAGTTTCTGATAGGCTGTAGCAAGTCGATCACGGGTATGCGGTGAGAACTAGCCTGCCGCATCACAAACATCTTGGAGGGAAACTCCTGACAGTAATGCTTTGGAAGCAGCCATGCTGACTGGCCGACTCATAAGCAAGTGATATGGCCTCGAACACCCACTTGCTCATCCTCTGCTCAGATGCCGGGCACCCCTTTCTGGGTGCCCCTAAGCAAACAAACAGTTGTTCAGACATTGTTCTGTTGTGTTGTACTGTTCTGTGGACGTAGGCCTCTAAGGCCCTAACTAGGCAGAGCAGATATAGTTTCTCTTGGTCTGACGTCCGGAGGAGGACAGAAGGCCTGCAATACTATAGGTCTTACGGTAACCTGGTCTTAGGGTGAAGAAAAACCTTTACCATACCTGGAGCAAATTCCAGGCACGAGGGAGATACCGAGAGGACTTGAATGTCTCCAATTATTTTGATAGATGTAATAGCAAGAAGAAATACAGTCTTGGAGTGAGAACTTCTCAGGAACCTCTTCAATAGGCTACAAAATTATGGTCAAATCCCAGGCCGGCACCCTCGTGAGGAGTTCAGGTCTAAGCCTCAAAGTGCCACGGAGGAAACGTGTACTAAGGGGTGTCTCCCCAAAGACACACCACATAAAGCAGTTTGGTAAGCAGCTATGGCCACATACACTTTTAGTGTGGAGGGGGCTAACCTTACAGAGAATCGTTCCTGCAGGAATTCCAGCACTGCACCCACCGTGCAGTTAACTGGGTCCAACTGGTGATTTCCGAACTAGGAAGTGAAAAATCTCCACTTTAAGGTGTACAGTTTCCTCGTGGATGGAGCTCTGGAGTGGAGGATGGTCTAAACAACCTCAATTGAGAAACCTGCACTTATGAGCTGGGCCCCATCAGAGACCAAGCCCAGAGACTCCACAATTCTGGGCGGGGGGTGAAGGATCAACCCGCTCACCTGAAAGAAAAGGTCCCTCCTGATTTGAATCTCCAGAGGAGAGCCGTCGAGGAGAGATACTAGGTCCAAGAACTATACTCGGCCCAGCCAAAACGTGGCTATTAACAGAAGACGGGCCCCATCCCGGCGAGCTCTCTCCAGAACTCCCAGGAGCAGAGTGATCAGGGGAAATGCAGGTGTACCATAGCGTCCAGCCCCAGAGGAGCTGGCTGACTGAGGGAGAACCACAGTCGTCTCTTGAGACGTAAACAGATCTACTTCCACTCGACCAAAGTTTTTTATTTCAGGTAGGCCGTGGCATTTAATCAATGCCCAATTGGCACTAAGGGGCCTAAAGTGTGCCAAGAAAACATCCCCCACACCATTACACCAGCACCACCAGCCTGCACAGTGGTAACAAGGCATGATGTATCCATGTTCTCATTCTGTTTACGCCAAATTCTGACTCTACCATCTGAATGTCTCAACAGAAATCGAGACTCATCAGACCAGGCAACATTTTTCCAGTCTTCAACTGTCCAATTTTGGTGAGCTCTTGCAAATTGTAGCCTCTTTTTCCTATTTGTAGTGGAGATGAGTGGTACCCGGTGGGGTCTTCTGCTGTTGTAGCCCATCTGCCTCAAGTTTGTGCGTGTTGTGGCTTCACAAATGCTTTGCTGCATACCTCGGTTGTAACGAGTGGTTATTTCAGTCAAAGTTGCTCTTATATCAGCTTGAATCAGTCGGCCCATTCTCCTCTGACCTCTAGTATCAACATGGCATTTTCGCCCTGAGGACTGCCGCATACTGGATGTTTTTCCCTTTTCACACCATTCTTTGTAAACCCTAGAAATGGTTGTGCGTGAAAATCCCAGTAACTGAGCAGATTGTGAAATACTCAGACCGGCCCGTCTGGCACCAACAACCATGCCACGCTCAAAATTACCTTTCTTTCCCATTCTGACATTCAGTTTGGAGTTCAGGAGATTGTCTTGACCAGGACCACAACCTTAAATGCATTGAAGCAACTGACATGTGATTGGTTGATTAGATAATTGCATTAATGAGAAATTGAACAGGTGTTCCTAATAATCCTTTAGGTGAGTGTATATGTATGTACACTGCTTCTTCAAGCAATCAGCCAGATATACAGACAGTGGATAAACACACCCCTGTTAAAACTGCTGAGTTTTGCAATATTAAAGATGAAAAACAGATAAATCAGATCAGATTTTTACATTTAATCTAAACATTACAAGCTGATACTATTCAAGAAGCAGCTGAAAACTCATATTTTCCCTCAGCACGTAACTGCTAAATAAAAAATTACTACAAGTATATGAGTAAACTATCAGTATAACTAGAAGTCACTTGTAGTATAGTTGCACTACAAACGAAAAACTTAGTGGTATATTAGTTATGTACTCAAAGTTTATACTGTTACACTTAAAGTATACTTAAAATATATTAAAGTTAACAATTAAAGGGATAGTTCACCCAAAAATAAAAATTCTGTCAGTATTTACTCACCCTCATGTTGTTCCAACCCCGTAAGACCTTCGTTCATCTTCGGAACATGAATTAAGATATTTTTGATTAAATCTGAGAGCTGGATCACTCCTCCATAGGCTTCTTAAGGGATTGAAACTTGGGGGGCAAAACTCAATCTCGCCTAGGGCAACCAAAGGGCTAGAGCCGGCCCTGGACTAGAGGCCCAGAAAGAAGGAAATGAATAAAGTCGTTATTTTTGGGGGTTCTTGCGCACAAAAAGTATTCTTGAAGGTCTTACGGGGTTGGAACAACATGAGGATGAGTAAATACAGAGAGAATACAGACAGAATTTTCATTTTTGGGTGAACTAACCCTTTAAAGTATATTTTAATACACTAAAATGTGGGCCGATTTAGTCCCAAGCAGGGCCTGAAGTTAACTTTTTTGACCACCAGCAACTGTGGCAGGTGAATTTAAAAATCCACCTGCCACAGTGACTTTTTACCAGCCAGTTTTTTTTTTTTTTTTGCCTAATAAAGATGAAAACCAGGAATTGCACAAACATTGTTCTTTAACTTGTAAGAATACACATTTAAGTGCTGTCAAGTTATTAACGAAATCAATATAAGTAATAATAACTCTTAGAATATATATATTTTTTTATCTTTTTATTCATTGATTTCCCGTGTCACAGACAGTCATATACTGACTGCTGCTAATTTGAGTTCTAAATTAACATGATTATTATTACTGGTAAAGTTACCGGGTACCGG
Organism: Gila orcuttii; assembly: GCA_026230005.1. Classification (NCBI taxonomy): domain Eukaryota; kingdom Metazoa; phylum Chordata; class Actinopteri; order Cypriniformes; family Leuciscidae; genus Gila; species Gila orcuttii. The sequence continues at coordinate 12,449,870 of JAPDVR010000018.1, forward strand.
ACATTTTCTCACCGGTTCCCAACTCCCAACATGCACACGCACACACATCTGTGCAACTGTCATTGTACTGTAGCCTACGTTAGCGTTGCATTATCTCATCCCATCTCACCAACAGTTTAATACTTACTCGCACATCCAAACGTAGTCAGAGAAGGGCCTCGTCTTCTTTCCGATCGCATGAAAGTTCCAAAACAGCAGTTGCTGTTACTCTCAAATTGCGCTGCTTTCATGGACGTCAGTGCCTTGACCGCAGATCGTGTGTAGGTGGCTTTTTGATGACTCGTGGTCCTAATTTTAAGTTTTTAGTCCCGATTACAAAAGGATTTGACTTCGCTTTTTCTGAGCCATACACACAATAGTCACTGCAGTACATTTGTTCTGTACTGCTGTCATAAATCAGCCACTCACGAACCTTGCCATTGTTCGCCAATTGTACACTTTGTATTAAAACGTCTTCTTTTATTTTTCTTTGACTCATCCTCATGTTTTTGTTGGTTGTTCGTTTCAGCTGACCTCTTTACCCCAGTAATGTGCCGCCACATTATTAGCTAAAATCCAAACGAAATGGCGGACTTCGTTGAAATGTAAAAGAACAACAGTTGCATAAAAAAACTAATGAATTACTCAATTCTCATTGGCTACCTGCCAATGTGACAGGTAGATTGACAGTGTTACCCGCCAATTGCAAAATTCACCCGCATTTGGTGTGTAGTCAGGTGTTAATTTCAGGCCCTGGTCCCATGTAGTATTGCAACAGTGCACTTACAAGTATAGTTCTAGTACATTGATATTAGTATACTTAAAACATAAAGTTTACTTAAAAATATACTTGAACTATACTTAATAAAATGAACTTGAAGTATACTTATTTTTTTGTAAGGCAAGGCAAAATGGAGAAACCTTTTTGTACCGTAACATTCTGTAGTTTTATTTAGGTCTACCCAGAAATAAATATTTCATTACTTTCCGTTCGTTTTCTCCTTTTCATTGCTCGTCTTATTGTGGTTAATAAGACACTACACTGTGTGTGCTGTTGTTGTTGTTGTTGTTATTTTACTCTAACATAAATTAGAATAATGATTCATGATAAATGAACTAATTACAGACACTTTATTTAATGTGTGTGTATATATATATATATATATATATATATATATAGTGTAATCTGTATTGTATTTGTTTGTGTAGTATACAAGTATACAACACAAAATATATTATCATAATTCAATGAACACAATTCCAATATATTAAAACAAATGTCTCTAGTTATTTAGGGCTATAATTTGGCTATTAACTCCCCAAATACCATTTATACATTAATTATTTTCAGAATAATGTTATAATAATTAATTAAGTTCAGTAATGACTATGACTAAAATTGTAATACCATAAAGATAGACTAGGCATTCCAGTCTATTTACATTCAATTTTCATCTCCTCATTTTTATTATTTTTACAATATTTTGTATGTTGAGCTGACCTATGCTCTCCAGATAAAGAACTGGCATAATGACACCCCCCAAGACAACAGAACATATAGCAATAAAGATTAATGTGCAGTAGTACATATCAAAGCTTATTGGTAAATTGTGTCCAAATGAAAAGATAAGTGCTGATGGCAGGTAAGTGGTAAAAGTCAAGACAAAACTGTTAATTATGGTACGCAGGGCTCTCTTCTTTTGGGGATGTATATGACTTTTCCCTGAAGGATCAGGTTTTCTCAAAGCTTGTAAAACTTTGACGTCACAAAAACCAATCACAGGTAGGGAAATAAACAGAGGTGTAGATGTAAAAGTACTTGTAAAAATCCAAGGATTTAAGACATTAATAAATCCAAAAAAAAAGATCAACAACCAAATTATCATGGCAATTACCTTTCTGATAATAGCAGTTCTCCTGCTGTTGATGTAGATGATGGGATGAACCACAGCAAAATAGTAATCTCCACAGACACAGGCCATGAAGAGAGGTCTTCCACACATGGGTAGTGAATATGTGAAATTAATAAAGTATTCAAATTCTGAGTTCTGCAAAAGCATGTAGTTATAGACACCGAAAGGCAGGAAACTTAGGAAAACAAGATCGATTATCGTCAGATTAAACACAAAGAAGTCATTTGTAGAAATATTTTGTCGATGTCTTTGACAAAGTTTCCGAAGTACAACGGTACTGGCAAAGACACCCAGAAGAACACAAAATATAGAGAGACCTGACCAGAACATGGGAAAAGTAAGCTGGTCACTGCAAAGTGAAAAATAGTTCCTGGTTCCATTTGAGAAATCTGAAGCACTCTGATGTAAAGATAACATCCCTAAATGCACGAAGAAAGAAAGCATTCAATGAGACTTGTCTATTACCTGTGAAGTTATAGTGATCTGCTGAGAAAGATTAAATAAAAAATACAGTATTTATCATTATTTATTTATTTATCTTACCTCAGTGATGTCTATAATAACCAAGAGGAAAGAGATAAAATGAGAGGCAACAAGTCCCATGAACGAGGTCTGAGAGGTATTACATGTACACAAATAGCAATGGGTTATATCCCTTGACTGTGAAGTTTTGAATATGATGCAGAATAACATCACCAGAAAAACAAACACTGCTTAAACAAAAGTACACAACAGTGGAGGGGGAAAGTTCTATTACATCCATCTAATGACAGTTCACAATGCCTGTATTTTCACTCCATGCTTTCTATCATTTTCTAATATTATTATTATTGTTTTGTATTTTGATCAAGAAAGTAATCTATATTCAATGGAGCTTGATGTCGGTTATTATTATCTATTTTTGATATGCAAATATATCATATCACGATTTTTTTTCAAGAAAATCCCAATTCACGATTTTATCACGATTCTTTTTCATGTTGGTTATACTATTTTGCAAGTGATTGAGCATTACAGCCAAACTAATGTCCCTATTTAAAAAAACAAGGTAACAAGGTAACAAAATATAAAATAATGGGAGACATTAGTCCAAAGTGGCAAAGATACAAATCTTTGTCGTAATTTTCTTTGTTAGTAAAAATAAGAACAAAGATACACATTACAGATACACAACATAATATACAAATGAAATAAACAGTTATTTATTTATTCTGCTACAGTTGGTATATTTAACAGTAGCATTCAAGAAAGAAATTAAATGAACAAAGATACAAATAAAACACTACATAGACTTCACTGTATAAATTATACATTGATTCTTATTAAAGCTACCATTAAAGTTCTCAGTAAAGAGCAGTGAGTGATTTTGTCTCTGTTTTGTTGTTTTATTGACATTAAAGGGATAGTCCTCCCAAAAATGAAAATTGTCATAATTTACTCTCTCAAGTTAATACTTTTCTTTTTTTAAATTTATTTATTTGAATTTATTTGAATAGGGACAGATACAAAAAAACATAGATTATTACATAAAGAACAATCCGATGCCTGTATCGCAGTGTTTATAGCCAAGGCTAATTCGCAACACCTGTCCCTAGAAGGGCTTTTAACAGTTACGATAATAAAGGAATAGAAAATTTACAGCAAATACAATAAAATGTCCAGAAACCAGTTAGCACCAATAAAAATTAGTAAATAAACACATTCACTCGAACTCAAACAGATGCATACCTACATTTCATATGACATGATCACACTGCTGCTGTTGTATGAACCAGGCCTTTGTTTGTTTTTTGAAGCTGGACAATTTAGTTAAAGTCTTTATATTTGTAGGAAGACAGTTCCACAGATTGGCTCCTTTCACAGAAAAAACGTTTTGGGCAAAAGATGTTTTAAAAAATGGAACTTTACAGTCTCCACGTGTAGCAGCTCTAGTTGATCTGGAGGGTTCCAGCCTGTTCACAAATTTACAAAGTGGCTCAGGTGCAAGTCCAGTTAAACATTTAAAAAACAACATAAGGTGTTTGAAATTAACAAAATTAACAAAAGATAAGATTTTATGTTTACTTAAAATATTACAGTGATGGAATCGAATGGGCTTTTTATCTAAAATTTTTAGGGCACGGTTATAAAGCCTCTCAATAGGCTTTAGGGTAGTTTGGCTGGTCTGAGACCAAACAGTGGTGCAGTACGACAGGTGGGACAGGATCATAGTGTTCAGAAAGACATGAGCACATTCAAATGTTAGACTGCTCCTGATCATTCTGAAACAGTTCATACTGGCCTTCATTTTTCTTGAGATGTTTTTGATATGACTTTTAAAATTTAGCTGAGAATCCAAAATCACTCCTAAATATTTTTCCTGTTCTACCTGATCGATTAGATCGCCATTCATTTTAATGTTAAGGTCGTTTATTGTCCGAGTTCTTATCGAAAAACACATTGACTTATCCTCAGATTAAGTGTTAAACAGGATTTGTTTAGCCAATTAAACACTTTCTCAAGACTTTTGGTCAGTGTATTGCCGATAACAACAGGGCTTTTGCCGGACACATAAACCACAGTGTCATCGGCATACATCTGAAGACCAACTTCAGGACACACTTCAGGCAGCTCGTTCACATACAGGCTGAACAGAATAGGCCCCAGTATGGTTCCCTGAGGGATTCCGGTCTTAATTTTACATGGTGCAGATTTTACATGCTCAATAACTACACATTGTTCTTGTCCCTGTAAGTATGATTCGAACCATGATAATGCCTGGAGTGACGTGTTATAGGATGACAGTATAGAGATAAGACGGCTATGGTTTACTGTATCGAATGCCCTCTTTAAGTCCAGGAATACTGTGCCCACAATGTTTCCTTTATCGAGCGGCTGCACAATATTTTCCAATAATGCGCAGATAGCTGATTCAGTGGAATGGTTCTGTCTGAAACCATACTGTTGAGGGTGTATATACTGATGTGTTTCTAAATATTGAGTTAGCTGTTCTGAAACTATTTTTTCTAATATTTTTGACATTACCGGAACTAGACTTATTGGTCGATAGTTACTAACGTCTGTGGTATTCCCGGACTTAAAGATGGGTTTAACCAGTGCCTTTTTCCAAGCATCTGGAAATATTCCCCTTTTAATCGAAACATTTATAATGTGAGTTAAAGGTTGAATGATAATTTGAGCATATTTTTTGAGAAAAGTTGCGTCTATGTTGTAATTGTCTTTGGATAAGCTGGTATTCAGGTCTGAAATGGCTTTCAATACCACTGCCTGATCCACTTCTCTAATTTTAAAGGAATTCTCATTTGCTGATGACAATATATTTAAGCTGCTACTATTTGTCACATGTCTGTCCTGTCTTGTTATGCACATGGGTGTTTTGTTATCTTGAGCCATGTGCTCTTGTCGTTGTTTAATCCCTCCCCCTTGTTATCTGATTATTGATTAATTGCTCCACCTGTCTGTCTCGTTACCCTCCTTTGTTTGCCTCCTTATTTAGTCTTCCTGTGTTTGCTGTCCTGTGCTCGTTCGTTGTCATTGTTACGTGGTTTAGTCTTGTGGAGTTCTGTGCCTGTCCTGTCTGGTCTGTGTTGGATTTAGTTTTGAAACATTGGAATTCTTTTGTTGGTTTGTTTATTTTATGTGTTATCTTTATTAAATTCTTCATTTCACTCTGCATTTGAGTCCTCTTCTCCATTTCTCCACAACCCACCGTGACAGAACGAACGAGCCAATGTGGATTCAGCGGAGCGAACTTTCTCCTGCAGAGAGGGAGAATGGGATTTCTTTGTTTAAATATTTATCCATGTGCGTTCAAAGGAATGAGGAAAGGAGGGCAGCAGAGTCATCATCACTGGATCCGTCAAGCGTGGGGACTTCATCGATGGTTTTAGCCAGCCTCGAGTTTGCACACATCCGTCAGAAAGGACGGAGGAGGAGAAGGAGACCTGCGCCTGCCCAGCGAGAGACTGTTCACGTCCCTTCTGCCCAGCGAGAGACTGTTCACGTCCCGTCTGCCCAGCGAGAGACTGTTCACGTCCCGTCTGCCCAGCGAGAGACTGTTCACGTCCCGTCTGCCCAGCGAGAGACTGTTCACGTCCCGTCTGCCCAGCGAGAGACTGTTCACGTCCCGTCTGCCCAGCGAGAGACTGTTCACGTCCCGTCTGCCCAGCGAGAGACTGTTCACGTCCCGTCTGCCCAGCGAGAGACTGTTCACGTCCCGTCTGCCCAGCGAGAGACTGTTCACGCTCTGTCTGCCCAGCCAGAGACTGAGCACGTCCAGTCTGCCCAGCCAGAGACTGAGCACGTCCAGTCTGCCCAGCCAGAGACTGAGCACGTCCAGTCTGCCCAGCCAGAGACTGAGCACGTCCAGTCTGCCCAGCCAGAGACTGAGCACGTCCAGTCTGCCCAGCCAGAGACTGAGCACGTCCAGTCTGCTCAGTCAGAGACTGAGCACGTCCAGTCTGCTCAGTCAGAGACTGAGCACGTCCAGTCTGCTCAGTCAGAGACTGAGCACGTCCAGTCTGCTCAGTCAGAGACTGAGCACGTCCAGTCTGCTCAGTCAGAGACTGAGCACGTCCAGTCTGCTCAGTCAGAGACTGAGCACGTCCAGTCTGCTCAGTCAGAGACTGAGCACGTCCAGTCTGCTCAGTCAGAGACTGAGCACGTCCAGTCTGCTCAGTCAGAGACTGAGCACGTCCAGTCTGCTCAGTCAGAGACCGATCCGGAAATGCCCATTTGTGTGGCCGCTAAGGCAGTTACGGACTATCTGGAGCGTCTGGCTCGGATCCTGGACATGCCCGTGTCTGCTGTCCCTGAGCCGGAGCCCGTGTCTGCTGTCCCTGAGCCGGAGCCCGTGTCTGCGGTTCCAGAGCCGGAGGCAGAGCCAGTGCCTGTTCCAGAGCCGGAGGCAGAGCCAGTGCCTGTTCCAGAGCTGGAGCCAATGTCTGTTCCAGAGCCAGTGCCTGTTCCAGCGCCAGAGCCAGTGTTTGTTTCTGTGTTTGTGTCTGTTCTTGTGGCTGTTACAGTTTTGGCGTCTGTTCCTGAGCCGGCGTCTGTTCCTGCGCCGGCGTCTGTTCCTGCGCCCTGGCCGCCCGAGGGGTCGTCACCGCCCTGGCCGCCCGAGGGGTCGTCACCGCCCTGGCCGCCCGAGGGGTCGTCACCGCCCTGGCCGCCCGATGGACTGTCTGCTTCGCCCTGGCCGCCCGATGGACTGTCTGCTTCGACCTGGCCGCCCGATGGACTGTCTGCTTCGCCCTGGCCGCCCGATGGACTGTCTGCTTCGCCCTGGCCGCCCGATGGACTGTGTTTTGCCCTGGTCTGTCTCTCCTGTCCCCCCCCCTGGCCTGTCCCTCCTGTCCAGCCCGGGTCGGATGGAGCGTCTGGTAGCCGTTCCGTAGGGAGGGGGTTATGTCACATGTCTGTCCTGTCTTGTTATGCACATGGGTGTTTTGTTATCTTGAGCCATGTGCTCTTGTCGTTGTTTAATCCCTCCCCCTTGTTATCTGATTATTGATTAATTGCTCCACCTGTCTGTCTCGTTACCCTCCTTTGTTTGCCTCCCTATTTAGTCTTCCTGTGTTTGCTGTCCTGTGCTCGTTCGTTGTCATTGTTACGTGGTTTAGTCGTGTGGAGTTCTGTGCCTGTCCTGTCTGGTCTGTGTTGGATTTAGTTTTGAAACATTGGAATTCTTTTGTTGGTTTGTTTATTTTATGTGTTATCTTTATTAAATTCTTCATTTCACTCCGCATTTGAGTCCTCTTCTCCATTTCTCCACAACCCACCGTGACACTATTGGGCTCGTCATCTAAAAAATTAGAAGCAAGATCTTCAACAGATTTGATTAAAAATTTATTAAAAACATTAGCAACTTGGACAGGGTCTGATATGTTTTTTCCTTCACATTTTAGTTCAAATGAATTATTTATATTTGCATTAGTTTTAATTAGACTGTTTATTTGTTTCCATATTGCTTTACAATTTCCTTTAGCTTCAGTTAGAATTTTCATATAATAGTTTGCTTTTAAGTTGCGCAATTCTTTTACTACTTGATTTCGTAAACCTTTAAATAACATCAGATCTATGTCATATCTGGTTTTAATATAGGTTTTTAGAGCAAAATCTCTTTTTTTAATTAACTGTCGTACTGCATCACTTACCCATGGAAGCTGTACTTTTCTTTGTGGCCTTTTACATTGTTTTAAGAACTTATTTAAAATGTTACTCATTGTGGAAGTAAATATATCGCAACACTCGTTCACTTGATTATGTTGTGAGACTTCATCCCAATTAGTGTTTGCTAACTTATTCTCAACTTTGACAAGATCCTTGCGGGGAATTATTAACTTGGTTACCTTTTGGTCATTTTTATATTCATTTAGACGCTTTTTGAGAGTTTTCTGGAAATTAATATCATGTTATGATCTGATAAGCCACACACCAGATTGTAGGTTTTAAAAACTCTTTCCGCTTATTTGAGAAAGCTAAATCTATTGTTGTCTGTGATGTTTTTGTCAGGCGAGTGGGTCCCTTTACAAACTGATAAAAGTCATATTTTGATGTTAGTTCTTTGAGTTGTGTAACCCCTCTTCTCTGTGCTAATTATGATACCGAATGTAGCTAACCCAATTTAGTAAATATAACACAAGATGGGGCCCTGGGTTTGTTCTAAAATAAATAATAATAAAACAAATAATGCAGATGTTGGTTTATTGTATGACTACTTGGTTAAATAAACTTTGCAACAACTTACTTTGGCGGTGCCTCCACTTAGTAGTAAATTATTACTTTAATTCAAATTACACTACTAAGAATGTATGCTTTTTAACTCACAGATTAAACCCACCAATAATAGTGTAAACTGCCTGGAAAGAAAACACACAGAAATGTGAATGAAGTAATTATATACAATTTACTGAAATGAAAATAAAGTATTCAATTTGTGTGATCGAATATGTTGAATTTAGAGGGAAACAGTTAAATAATATGCAACACAAAATTAAAACAATTCCAATATGAATCCTCAATTCAATTGACACCCAAATCAAATCAATCAAATTAGTAGAACCTTAGTGACAATAAATCAAGTGGGCCCACACATTCATTCAACTCTCATTCAGTATTAAACAAAATAAATCGTTGCAGGCCTGTGACGTAGCTTGAGAGCGTGGTGGCCAAAAACACAACGGCCGCTTCACTTTTAAAGCAAACAAAATAGTTTCTGCGAGTGCTTGGTAGTACTCACGACCTGAGAAGATGTTCAGTTGCAGACGAACGTCAGGCACAACTGTACAAGGCTGCAAGTTCAATCAGCTACCAGTTAGCAGATACATATTCCCGTGACGAATACTCAACGCCACGAATCATCCGAGAAACTGTAGAATATCTTTCCCCACTGATGCAGAGATGATCCTCGTACATAAACACAACCACAAAAAACAACTGTCCGTTTCCTTCAATCAATAAGACAAACATCCCAGAAATGCACAACGATTGGTCATCCATAATAACTGGGTGTACTTTATCATATTTTTAACAGAACTAAGCGGATTGCAAGTTCCTTTCACTTTCACCATGCACTGCTGCCAAATACGGTGCACATCTCCCAAACCCCGCCCCCTCCTGAGTAATCAACATCGGAGTTTATCCAATCAGAAAACAATAAAGTAAAAATAAACAGGTATTTCAGTGCAAGCTAGTTAGGATGTATAAAAGCATGTGAATGTTAATAGGTTTAACCCAAACTTATTAACCCCTTGCGGTCAGTATTTCTATAAGCATACAAAATCCCATCTGGGCTACACTCTCCCCCTTCTAAAAGTCTTGATGTCCTCATCAAACTCTTTTCAATCAGTGATTCTATTTGTTATCGGAAAGGTTCTTTTGTTTGGCACAGACTGCACAAGTAGCACGGGTTCTCTGTGTACTTTTCAACTTCTCCTTAATGTCAGAGTAACTGATTTGGATCATCATTCCCCTATGACTGATAGTTAACGGCATATCTGAGGGTTTTCCAGGTTCATCATAAGTCAAACGAATGACTGGCTTCACAACTCGTCTGGATACTCGGGAACCCGAAGCTTCACCATCCGCTACTGATGCACTAGAATCAAGGACGTCTCCTTCTTCTAACTCTGTGTCCACCACAGTATCAGGAAATGGATGGGTAACTTCAATTTCAGAGCCCTCCAAAAAGGTTGTTTCTTCCAAATCTCCATTTTCCTGATAAGAACTGAGTTTATCCTCATCCCCTGCTCCATCACCTTCTTTCAGGATGTTCTCCTGCTTCTTAAATTCATCCAAATTGAAATGATGAGTATGGTAAGTATAGTCAACTTCAGAATCCGAACTTTCTGCTTGTTTGTCATCATCTGACCTGGACAAATCGAATTTCCTTTTCCTGGTCTGCTTTTGTGCGTTTTGAATTCTGGTGGCAGGTTTCTCAGCCACTCTCTCCTTTTCCACAGAAGTAGACAACCTAACTAGGTACCCAATTGGTAACAGATGGTCTCTGTGAAGGGTCTTGATAATACCAGCTCCCTGTTCAGGCTTGACACGGTACACCGGTAAGTTTGGCAACTTCTCAACAATCACATAAGGTACCGACTTCCAACGGTCTTTCAGTTTATGTTTTCCCGTTATTCCAACATTTCAGAGTAGCACTCGATCTCCTTCCTCCAATGATTGATTCCGAACCCTTTGGTCATATCTTGTTTTGTTTTTCAGATGACTCTTGTTAGCAGCATCAGACGCAAGTTCATAAGCTTTCCTTAACTCTCTTCTCATCTCACTTACGTACCTCTGATATTGGATCTCATTTTCACCATCAGGTGAGGTACCAAAACAGATATCAACTGGCAAACGAGCTTCCCTACCAAACATGAGGAAGTAAGGGGAGTAGCCAGTGGCATCGTTTTTCGTGCAATTATATGCATGTACCAGATGACTGATGTATTGACTCCATTTCTGCTTCTGGGAAGTGTCAAGTGTTCCAAGCATTGATAAAAGAGTACGATTAAATCGCTCGGGTTGGGGATCTCCCTGGGGATGATAAGGTGTTGTATGAGACTTTCTAACCCCCAGCATTGACAACATCTCCTTGATTAATCTACTCTCAAAATCAGTGCCCTGGTCGGAATGTATTCTGGCTGGTAACCCATAGTGCACAAAGTATTTTTCGCACAATACCTTGGCTACAGTGATGGCTTTTTGGTTTGTTGTTGGGAAAGCCTGAGCGTACCGTGTGAAATGGTCAGTTACCACCAACACATTGGCAATTCCCTTTGTATCAGATTCTAAGGACAAGAAATCAATGCATACAAGATCTAATGGACCATTGCTTGTGATCTGATTCAGTGGAGATTTCTGTGGTAATGACTTACGGGAAATACATCTTCCGCAGTTTTTGATGTATTGTTCAATCTCCAAGCTCATTTTAGGCCAGTAAAACCGGTCCTTGACAAGATCAATAGTCCTCTCGACTCCAAGATGGCCGGATTCATCGTGAAGAGATCTTAACACCATAGGTTGGTATTTTTTAGGTAAGACAAGCTGCTTGATTTCTTTTCCTGAGGACTTTTCGGTCACTCTGTGTAGCAGACCATCCAGTATTACCAACTTTGCACGTTCACGCCGCAGAAGAAACAAGTGCGGATCACAACTCGTACTTAAAGTAGTTAGTTCGCCAGATTCTATTTCTCTCTTCACAGGGTTTATGAGAGGATCAAGATCTTGTGCTTTCTTCAACTGCAGAGGTGTTATATGTTCAAGAGAACCCGACTCCAGATTGGTGGGAAATGCATATGCATCTGGTATAACGGTGGAGGACACTCCAAGCTGGTCTACCATTCGTGAGTAAACTTCAGGTGGCTGCAACAGATTGACTTGCTGACACACAGCTTTAATCCCTGACAAAGGAATTTCCTTCCACTCTTCCAGTGACTCTGTGGAACATTTTCTGGACAAAAGATCAGCATCAATGTTTTGCCGTCCCGGACGGTACTGGATGGTGAAATCATATGTTCCCAGAGCAGCAAGCCAGCGATGTCCAGTGGCATTCAGTTTTGCTGTTGTGAGAACATAAGTCAAAGGATTATTATCTGTCCTTACCGTGAATCTGGCCCCATAGAGAAAATCATGGAATTTATCTACCACAGACCATTTAAGTGCCAAAAACTCTAACTGATGGACAGGATACCGTTGCTCCGATGGACTTAGCTTCCTACTGGCAAAAGCTACCGGTCTCAAACCTTCTGGATGTTCCTGATTTAGCACCGCTCCCAATCCATTTCGGCTCGCATCAACATGTAGTATATATGGTTTGGTGGGGTCAGCGAAAGCTAGAACAGGAGCATTAGTCAAATAGTGGAGTATCCTACTAAATGCCTCAGAGCATGCCTGATCCCACCTTTCACCAAAAGGCTCAGACTCCTTAAAGTAACCGGTTAATTTGTCTTTAACTGGTTTTCTGTTACGTTGTGTGGGTGGGTAACCTTTGGTAAGCTCGGTTAACGGTCTCACTATAGCAGAGTAATTGGCAATGAATCTGCGATAATACCCACAAAACCCAAGAAAGGATCTCAAAGATTTAAGATCAGTGGGCTGCTTCCAGTGTTTTACCGCCTCAACCTTTTCAGGATCTGTGGCAATGCCAGCTTCTGACACAATATGCCCCACATACTTCACTTGAGGTTGACAAAACTGACATTTGTCAATGGAAATCTTCAAGCCAACCTCCTCCAGACGGTCAAGAACTTTTAGAAGGCGCTCTTCGTGTTCTTCCAAGCTCTTACCAAAAACGATTATGTCATCCAAATAGACAATGACTTGAAGAAGATGCATATCCCCCACTGCTTTCTCCATAAGCCTCTGAAACGTAGCAGGGGCCCCAGTAATGCCTTGCGGCATACGCTCAAATTGGTAAAACCCAAGGGGACATATAAAAGCGGTCTTCTCCTTGTCTTCTTCTGCCATTGCTATTTGGTAGTATCCACTCCTGAGGTCGAGGACAGTGAACCATCTACTTCCTGATGAGCACTCTAGGGCATCCTCGATGCGGGGCATCGTATACTGATCAGGAATGGTACGCTTGTTTAATGTGCGATAATCCACGCACATACGAACACTGCCATTTTTCTTTCGTGCTATGACAATAGGAGAGGCATATGGACTGCGAGACTCCTTCACAATGCCAGCTGCCATTAGCTCTTGAATATGGCGGCGTACGTCATCAATGTCAGCTGGGGTCAAACGACGTGATCTCTGCCTGAAAGGACGAGTATCACTGAGCCGGATCTGATGTTCTACACCTTTAGCCAGACCTACATCCCATTCATGAATGGAAAAAACATTTTGTCGCTCTGCCAGTTTATGACTCAGTCTATTCTTCCACTCCTCAGAAATGGGTGAGTTGGCAAAGTTGAAAAGCTTGGGGTCTAGAACAGCCGTCTTCGTATCATCCTTTTGTGCCACTGTCACAGTATCGGTAGAATACATATGAGCAAGGACAGTGCCCACAGGCAGAGAGATTTCTTTTAAAGACTCATTCTGCATCAAAACAGGGAACCTTTTCTCATCCACACGGGAAGAAGGGAGTACAAAAGACTGTACTAACATACCAGCTGGCAAGGCAGGAGAGCTAGGTGCCTCAACAAGTAGGATATCTTTTTCTGTCTGTGAAAATTTCTCTACTTCGCAGGTAGCCAAACACTCTTTCCTTGGAGCCATAGTGAGTGGACCCGGGCCTAACCATTTCACCTGTCCAACAGCATCATCATTTACAACGGACAGTTGTTTCTGTTTAAGAAGAGCTTGTGAAATTATGGGCTGTAGCTTAAGACATTGAGCAGACCTGGTATCTGGTATCTCATGATAGAGATCCGCTAGCCGTTTGAACAAATAGGCATTTGTCCCAATGATAACCGGAACTTTGTCTGAATTGCGAGGTTCTGGACATACCAAGGCGAGTACTGATAAAGACCCTGAAATACCTAGGTCTTCGGGGAACTCTAAATCTACCACAACATATCCTTTGTATGGGTAGCTGGACTCACTCAGTCCCCATATGGCCAGGCCATTAACCGAATGGATTGGTACATTTGCCAGATGTTTGGAGTACCACTTCTCAAAGATAATCGTGACTTGTGAGCCACTATCAAGCAGGGCTTCACAGGGATGACCACAAATCTTGATATCTATGGTAGATGACGGCCCTACTAGTCCCTTAGGAATGTTAGATTCTAGCTTCAAGGTTTCAACTGTGCTCCTTTTCACATAACAGTTTCTCATTGCCTTACTCTGTGTGGATCTCTTTTCTTCTTTGAGTTTTCGCAAAACATGAAGCAACTTCTGAATTACTTTCGTTGGGTTCTCAGCAGCACTACATCTGGTGGCAATATGTCCATCTTGACCACAACGATAACAAAAGAAGTCATTAGTATCTTGAAAAGACTGGTTTCTTGCATGTATAGATGGACCATCTGAAGTGTCAACAGATTGTGCCTTGGGTTCTCTCAACTCATTCGCAGACTTTACTGCCATTGCTGTCAACTGAGTCTGAAGCTCCTTCACTTGCTTTCTCAGAGTTTGCACTTCACTATTCTGATCTGCTTTAGCTGGTTTCTTTGGCATAGTAACACTACTACTACTTACCAAAGTAGTTGGTGCAGAGCGCCCTTGGGTAGACAACTCTCTTACCATTAATTGCAAATCCTTTATTTCAGTGCGTAAATCAGAAAGTTCTGATTGTTCTGGATTTACATCTTGACTGATCTGCGCAGCTCTAACATGCGGCCTCTTTACTGGCGCACTGAGCTTGTGCCTTGCTACATCCTGTTCTTCCTCCTCACGGATTTCGTTAAGGAGCTGCAAAAAGGTAGGAGGATGGCTCTTTCTTTCCCTCAGTCTTAACCGCAACAACAGAATATCTGACTCAGTAGCCCCTCTGATGAGCTGCTCAACGCGCGCTTTATCAGCTAATGTGAAATCTAGACCTCCTTTCTGCAAAACCTTGGTAAGCGATCGCTCCACTCTTCTCAAAAATGCAGATAGAAGCTCACCAGGATTCTGACGCAGCAGTCGAAAAGCGAAATACAGATCCTCCCCAGATTCGGCTGTTCCAAATGCACTTTCTAATGCCTCTATGTATTCAATGGGACTTGCATCTGGATTCGCCATTCTCACAGCTTGAATGATCTCCAAAGCTGGACCCTTTAGACTTTCTACTATCCTTCTCCTCTTTTCTTTGTTTGAGCAGTCACATTCTTCTATCATGAGTCTGGCCTGATTGCTCCAACTGTCTAAAGTTTCTTCCCCTACAGGAGTAGGGCTTACACCTGACAGGGTTCGAAGACGGCGATAAGCACTGTTCTCTGGAAGGGGTCTTGCTGTTTTTTCTAGCAGTTCCCCAACAGCTCTAATGATAGACTCAGGGCTATTTCCCGATGTTAAGTTAGAAGCCTTAACAGCTTGAATATCCTCCCAAGTCTTTCCTTCTTCTTTTAATAATCGTGACAATTTCTCTGTGAAACTATCCGGATCATTTGTCTCAGTTTCCTCATCAGCTACAGTTATCATCCAGGCATTACCTCCACTCAAGGGGACGGCTTCTGAAGGGAGTACTGATGAATCTACTGGTTCACGGCATTCGCACAACACATTGAGGCAATTTTGGTTGGGCTTAAATACTTTCCCTCTTACTCTCACTCTACCAAGAGCTTTGATCATCTCCATTGTCTCTTCAACGTGTGCCACGTCAGTTTCTTCTGGCACTCCGGATAGCATTACTGCATGAGCCAGATCAATTCCTTCACCTCTACACCAATTTCGGAGTTCAGCCATCCTTTCAGTCCTCGCTGTGCCAGCCATGGCTGCTCTGCTTTACCTCAAATTAATCTCAGATATTCAAACTTGCATCAATAGTACAAAAATAAAACCCAAAAACGATCCCAGCGGTGCCTCCATTTATGTAACCCCTCTTCTCTGTGCTAATTATGATACCGAATGTAGCTAACCCAATTTAGTAAATATAACACAAGATGGGGCCCTGGGTTTGTTCTAAAATAAATAATAATAAAACAAATAATGCAGATGTTGGTTTATTGTATGACTACTTGGTTAAATAAACTTTGCAACAACTTACTTTGGCGGTGCCTCCACTTAGTAGTAAATTATTACTTTAATTCAAATTACACTACTAAGAATGTATGCTTTTTAACTCACAGATTAAACCCACCAATAATAGTGTAAACTGCCTGGAAAGAAAACACACAGAAATGTGAATGAAGTAATTATATACAATTTACTGAAATGAAAATAAAGTATTCAATTTGTGTGATCGAATATGTTGAATTTAGAGGGAAACAGTTAAATAATATGCAACACAAAATTAAAACAATTCCAATATGAATCCTCAATTCAATTGACACCCAAATCAAATCAATCAAATTAGTAGAACCTTAGTGACAATAAATCAAGTGGGCCCACACATTCATTCAACTCTCATTCAGTATTAAACAAAATAAATCGTTGCAGGCCTGTGACGTAGCTTGAGAGCGTGGTGGCCAAAAACACAACGGCCGCTTCACTTTTAAAGCAAACAAAATAGTTTCTGCGAGTGCTTGGTAGTACTCACGACCTGAGAAGATGTTCAGTTGCAGACGAACGTCAGGCACAACTGTACAAGGCTGCAAGTTCAATCAGCTACCAGTTAGCAGATACATATTCCCGTGACGAATACTCAACGCCACGAATCATCCGAGAAACTGTAGAATATCTTTCCCCACTGATGCAGAGATGATCCTCGTACATAAACACAACCACAAAAAACAACTGTCCGTTTCCTTCAATCAATAAGACAAACATCCCAGAAATGCACAACGATTGGTCATCCATAATAACTGGGTGTACTTTATCATATTTTTAACAGAACTAAGCGGATTGCAAGTTCCTTTCACTTTCACCATGCACTGCTGCCAAATACGGTGCACATCTCCCAAACCCCGCCCCCTCCTGAGTAATCAACATCGGAGTTTATCCAATCAGAAAACAATAAAGTAAAAATAAACAGGTATTTCAGTGCAAGCTAGTTAGGATGTATAAAAGCATGTGAATGTTAATAGGTTTAACCCAAACTTATTAACCCCTTGCGGTCAGTATTTCTATAAGCATACAAAATCCCATCTGGGCTACAGTTGTTTCCTACTGGATTTATTTAACCAGTTAACATTAGTATCTCCATAAATAAGCACCTCACTGTTCGGTTTAAAAGATTTGAATTTTTTTTCTAGATTTTGATAAAAAGTTTGTAGGCAACTAGATGGTGGATTATACACCACAAGGATGTTAAACATCATGGGTGAGGATAGAGCCACATTTACACACAGACTTTCAATTGAAACAGATTAATCTAATTGGACTTCCTTAGTCTTAAAGGAGTCTTTAATGTAAACCAGAACTCCTCCTCCTCTACCAGTAACACTGTCCTTTCTATAGCACTTATATCCAGGCACATCTATCATTGAGGTGGGAATTTTATCATGCATCCATGTTTCACCTAAATAATCAAGATTGGAACCAATTAACAGAATTCTAATTTCATCACATTTTGGATACAGGCTTCTAATATTTAAATGCCCTCCCAAGATATTTTGAAGAGTGTGGGTAATTAAACAGTTGCTGGTCCACCTGGGGACCTGCAACTCTTTGGATAGCCACATTCTTCAAAATACCTTCTTTTGTGTTCAGCACAAGAAGGAAATGAATACAGGTTTGGAACAACATTAGACGAGAGAGTAAATAATGACAGAATATTCATTTTTAGACAAACTATCCCTTTAAGGACAAGCGGCAGCATGTTTACTATGAGGCTATTGTCACTTTAAGATCGGCACATCTAAAATACACGCATATGATGACGCACCCAATTTCTTCTCAAATGTTTTCTTTCACTTTAGACATAACCAACTGTGTTTATGTAAACTTGTGTGTATTTCACCGTATTAGCGCAATACGACTCGAAAGATAACTTAGTCCAGTGCAGGCGCTGTTTGACAGGCTTTTAGAGCCTGTGCGCTTCGGATATATTCACTCAGAAAAGCGCATTTTAGAACAGCGCATCAGCACGCAAATGAAATTGTTAAACGGCAAGGCTTTAAAGCACATACAAATAATGAACTTTTGTGAACTGCAGTGTCCCTTGAGTGTAACTCTACCTTTGCGTTAACATGTGATTGGAATGTACATCGCGTTGTACAGTATGTTAAGACGGAGGCGTCAGAACTGCAACTGATAGAAAACGCACTGTAGCACGATACTACGATATTTCTTCTAAAGAAGATCGTGGATATATTAAAATCGTTATCTTCGTTAAAATCACACACCCCTACTTTGAAATCAATACTGGATTGACCATAACATGGTTGTAAAGTGTATCCTGTAGCCCTCCAGGGCCAGACTTGAGGAAACCTGCTTCAGTGCAACAGAGGACTCATTGTAACATGTAGGGCTGGCTGTAATGCTTACATGTGACAATGGACAAGGAGCAAAGATAGACATTATTTAGAATTTGTTGAGTGGAAAAATAAAAATATTTTTATGGTTTATATTCTTAGTGAATTACTTATTGATTATATGATACTGCTCACAGGTGTATGCAGTAAACTGTTTTAAACCTATTACCTGATAATCCTAGTTCTTTCATGACAACTCTCTGAGTGTTTGGCATGGTCAAGTCAAGTCAAGTCACCTTCATTTATATAGTGCTTTTTACAATACATATAATTTCAAAGCAGCTTTATAGTGATAATAAGAAATTAATGCAAAAAAGATTGTTTTGGCTGTAAAGCCGATCTAGAGGAAAGTCATTGTCTAGCTCAAGTAAGTTTTTAATTGATTCATTTCCGTTGTAAAAATAATTTATTAAATTAGGCGGTGCTTACACAATACCATTGATATAAACTGAAAACAGAAAACTTTGAATGTATTCTGGCTGTTCATTTATACGACAACAGCATTTTGGTGGCCTGAGAATGCAAACTTTGAAGTAAGTACTTCTTATAATCTGTTATGCAGTGGTACAAATTGGCTTTCCCTCTGTAATGCTGTTAGCTCTCAGAACTCCATCAGTTATGACATTCCCTTAAAGGTGTTCTCAGGAATGCCAAGCCGCTCGAGCTCTGCCTGTGGGCTGAGTTCTTTTTTAATTCAGTCCTGTAGGGAAGGGAGGAAGGGCGCAAGCCGTGTCTTCTCTGGTAAGATATGCAGCTCAGGCTTTGGCAGTAGGGAATTAGTTATGACAGTCACTGATGTGTATCTCAAGGATGGGGACTTTTTAGAGTCTTGGGCTTTTTGTCAGCTGATAGGGCACTCATCCCTTCAGAATGGCGGAGTGGGTACTCATTCCCCAGAGTGTCCTCTACGGGACGCAGTTTGATTTCTCATTCAAAAGGGAACATCTCAGGTTATGCATGTAACCATGGTTCCCTGAGAAGGGAATCGAGACACTGCGTCCCCTTGCCATGCTTCAGGTATTCATATGCGCGTCTCCTTCAGACAAGGAAGTTGATGAAGTGTTCTACAGGTACCCTTTTATAATTGCAGTTGCACCAATGATGTGTCATAGGCTGTCGCCAGCCAATGTCAAGTTCATTACTGTGTTTCCACAACTTCAGACACTGGTCATGCCTGTGGCATTACCCAAAGTGTCCTCTAGGAGGTGCAGTGTCTCGTTTCCCTTCTCAGGGTACCATTGTTACATGCATAACCTGAGATGTTTTTTAACGCCAAAATAATGTTTCCGCTAGGGCAAGCTGTTTGCATATCTGGCCCTAAGTATTTGAAGGTTGAGCAATGAGATCATATGCTACTGATTCAGCAGGAACCAATCAGCTGTGCCTTATAGAGAAAAATGTGATTGCAAGCAGATTGAGTTAAGGACCTATCCGTCTGCGCCATGACATAACTTTGTATTTTTGAGTATGCAGGTGTCACTGGAGGCTTTGTATAGACAAAATTACATTATATAAGCATAGTTAAACCAACACAATGAAACTCTAAACAACATATCAATCATCAGTCTTGACAACTTGTCACCCACATTATTGCGAACAAGAGACTTATAATGTTCCACTGACTCACACTGCACAACACACAATCAACAAGCTCACAATTAATAGGGGAGACCAGGGCGAGTTGTCACACTTTTTACTCCATGAATGTTAATACTCCAGTTAATATTTTTAACATCAATTTATCTATAGGCACATACCTAAGTCAAGGCAACAACAAAATTACTTAAAACATTTCCATTTTTAATTGCCCAGGAAAAAGATTCTGATCAATGAGAATACACTAACAGACTGTAGTGGGTCATGTTTTCATGTTGTCACAAAGGTTTTTCAGCCAAATGTGGCACAAAACAAAACACACAATTTCAAACCATTATTTTGGCCAATCGATATGGAACTTACTAAATTAGAAATAAAATTACAGCATTAAAATAAAATAAAAAGTTATCTATCCCAAATTGACAAAATTGAGAGCACAGTTCAACATGTTTTTGCTTAGACTCAACTAATACCTGACATTACTAATCAACTAGACTCAACTAATACCTGACCAAAATTATGTGTCATAATGTTTTACTGTCTCTTGATCTGTTTACTCTGATTCCAGGTGTCTTTCTTCTTGTTCATCATCTTTGTTGTATACACCATGCTTCCCTTCTCCATGAGGGATGCCATCATAGCCAGCGTGATCACCGCATCCTCTCATACTGTTGTCCTCAGTGTCTGCCTCTCCTCTACAGTCGACCATGTGGAGCCCCTGGTATGGCAGGTCAGTGCTCTCCCGTCTGTCTTGCTATGTGCGTGCCAAGAGTTGTGAGCTTTACCCTGTGCGCCAACTGCTTAAGTTTGCCTTGTTGGTTGAAACCATTGGCAATTACTATTTTCTTATTGTAATATTGATAAATTACTTTTGAAAATCTCTTATTGTGTTGATAATATAATGGATATTCACTGATATAATTAACACAAATTATTGATGTGGTATCAACCTTAATTAAGGTGGCCATATTTCTCAAATGAAAACAGTAACATGGGAGAATTTCTAGTTTAGTGGTAAATGTATTACTTAAATATAATGGTATTATCCAAGGGTTAAAAAAGGACAATTTTAGTTTTTTGTATTTTGACCATGATGATGTAGTGCTGTGATGAACTATGGAGTATCATATTGTGGCATGATTACATTTAGTTATCAACACACACATGACTTGTTCCCCTCAAACTAACGCTTCTCAACTGACAATGTATGCGTCCAAAACAATGCCTTAATACTTAGTTACTACACATAAAGAAATGTAAAATACAATAAAATTAATAATAATGTGCATCATCTAAATAATATGAAATATTTTTAAGCATGATTTAATGCAATAAAGAGAAACAGAGACTGTAAGTAATTAATCTCTTTATTGTATTACATTTGTGCAATTATGGGGCCTTTTTTACAACATATATGTTATTTTCATTCATTTTCTTAGTTTTCATAGTTTCATAAACAAACATGAGCTTCAGTGAACTTTAGACACAAAGGTAAAGTTGATCTAATTATGTAATTTTAAAGCTTTTTTTGTGAAACTTAAAATAATTAATTTGGAATGACGCATATGGAATATACAGTGTATATATATTGCATTAGATATTATTTCACTGTTGGAACACAGTAAAAAATGGGGACATTTCTGAGGACAGCTCCATCTGAGGAAGGCCATCCAAAATATTGAGTGTCCCCAGAAGACGGGGACATCTGTTCATCCAGGACTAAATATAACTAGCTATAAATATTAGATGAGACTTACCTTCCCTTGGTGTTATGTTCCTTATTTAGGCATTTTCATATTCTGTAAATCAAAGTCATTAGATTTTAACAAAGTCGTTTGCCCTTATTCATTTTGTTTCAATCTCTTCTATTTTCCTTGACGTGAATCGCACTGCACATGGTCTCTGATTTAATTTTCAATCAGATTGCTTGCTATGAAAATCCAGAAAGCTAACTTGCTTCTATCTTCAAATAAACACGTAAACAAGCTAATGTGACCTTTCCGTAGAAGCCAATTTATGTGAAGGGCATACAATAACATGTATTTAGAATGTTCTGTAAAAGGTCAAAATTTATATGAACAGAAACCCTTAATTTAATTATAAAAGTCAATGAATTTTCCATTTCTGCATGTGTCCAATCTTCCATTCAGTGTCCAATTCTGCATTCAGTGCAAATGTTCCTGTCTTAGACTACACAAAAAGAACCCTATCTGACCTCACTATTGCCAAATACTGTTTTTACTCCTTATTTATCACACAGTTTTGATTTCTTTCTCTCCCTTTCATGCTATGTCTTTTGGTCAGGGGTAGAGAGAATCTTGAAATCTGTACATTCTCTAACATCTGGAATGCCCCAGGCACAAGAGTGAGACACTTTGGCAAACTGCTGCTTGGCATCTTTGGGGAAGAACAAAACTATATATATATATATATATATATATATATATATATATATATATATATATTGGGAGGGAAAGGGCCTCTCAATAGTTTGTATGAGAGATAATAAACAAAGAGTTTAAGCCTAAATGCTTATTACTTTATTGTTGTAGTTGTAGAAATGTAAACCATAAATTTGATTCTGATGTGACTTCTTTTAAAAAATGTGATGTTAATATGTACAAAAATATAGTTGTGAGGATACTGCCTTTTCAAGTATCTTTGACAGAAAAGGTAGATTCGAGATCGGCCTGTAATTGACTAATTCTGTAGGATCAAGTTGCGTTTTTTTAACAAGCGGTTTAATCATAGCCAGCTTAAAAGTTTTTGGTACGTATCCTAATGACAAAGATTAATTAATGATATGAAGAAGAGGATCTATGACCTCTGGAAGCATCTCTTTCAATAGCTTAGTCGGTATAGGGTCTAACATACATGTTGTCGATTTAGATTATTTAACGAGTTTTCTCCTATTCACCTTTTTCCTCATTTCTCCGTGGGGGGCACCATAGCGGCGAGTGACTTCCGGTAAGATGCTCTCAACTTCCGTTTAGTAATTGTCATCAGCTAGACAACGTTACTGGTGATGGCAAATAGTGGAGGCTCTGGTAGAATTTGTGCCGTTAAAGGCTGTCACAACAGCTACAGAAAGCTAAAAAAAACTTCTGGAACATGAGTGATACAACCACAAGCCAACAACAAGAGCAGAATGTAAATGCCCAAAACCATTTAAATTGCACAGGATGCCATCCGACGACGAGGACAAAAGACAATGGCTCGCAGCACTTAATTTGAAATTACCGCCCGTAACATCCATCCACTTTGTGGACAGACAACCAATGGAAAATCCATATCCTGAACTTTGGCTTGGATTTGATCGTCCATTAAGAAAGAAGAGAAGACGACAAACTTGTCCGGAGGAAGGTGAGATTATTCATTAACATTATTTATAAGGCTAACGTGCAGGTCTGCACAATTAATAGAAATGTCGCTTATGATACGGATACAGTGTTCCCTTTCGTTGTCACTCCGAGTTACGTCGGATGGCGACGAATGGGGTTTCGCTGAGAAAGCCTATCGACTTCAAGCATTACAAAACGAGCCAATGGCAAAGAAATGCCATGGGTCTGCGGAATTTGCATGGCGCAACTCCGCCCCACCTCGTGGGTATAAAAGGAGGACGCCGGCAACATGCAGATATGTTTTCGCTTCGGAGCCAAGAGTATCTCTTCACTCCACAGCCATTTCTGACTTCACTCTACGAGACGAACAACTCTCCGGTGTTGGTGTGTCGGCGATCTCCAGCGAGTTCACACTGCCTGCTGATCTGTGCAGTATCTGCCAGTGAGTGTGATCTCCCTGCTCGCTTCAACGTCCGCGGAGTTTTTTCTCTCACAAAAGAGCTTGTACGCGGCACGTCTTTTTAAAGACGGCTCGCCCGTGCACTTCTGGTTGCGGTTGACTAATTTTGATGGGCACATTCTCGGCCCTGCGTGTTTGGGCTTGATCACGCTAGAGCAGCGTTTGTGGATGACTCACGCTCTCCCCGCGGGAACGTGACCATCGCATCATTATGGTCGAGACTCAATGACCTCATTAGAAAGAGAGTCCCCTCAGAGAGTCGTCCTCGGCCCACGCCCCCCTCTTCATTGACTTAACCCGTGAGCGATCACGGGACGCCCGCCGGCCCGTCTTCGGACCCCCCGCGGGTTTCCTTTGACGTTCCAGAATCGGATCTGTTGTCCATCGCAGCATCACAGGGCGGGCAAGAATCTTCAGGAAGTGAAGATTCGAGAGTGGTGCCACTTTCGGGTGTGCATATGGCATTGTCGAGTCGGACCCTGAGATGACGGCCATGCTTTCCCGGGCCGCTGCGAGCATCGGACTAGAGTGGAACCTTCCACCCTGTCCTGAGCGCTCACTGCTGGACAATTAGTTTTTGGGTGCGGCCGCTGACACCTGTCAGCGTCCACCCCAATACCCTTCTCCCGGATGTGCATCAGCAGATTTTAAAAATCCTTGAAGACACCCATGTCTTCCAGCGATCCCTCGTTGATCTCCTCCTCCTTTCCTCCCCTCGATGGGGCCGCTGCCCATGGGTACACTGGGGTCCCCCCAGTTGAAAGCTCTGTTGCGATGCTACGGTGTCCTCAGAGTGCTTCTTCTCGGCGCGATCCTAAGCACCCGTCCGAAGCCTGTAGTTTTTCGTCTACTCTTGTAGCGAAATCCTATAGCGCCATAGGACAGGCAGCCGCCTCACTGCATATCCCAGGTCTGCCTCTTCGGTGGTGTGGTTGAAGGCTTTGCCCAACAGTTCTCAACCGCCCATGAGCAGACTGAGGCTCATTCTGCCCCGACATCCCCGCCGTCGGCTCAGATCCCTCAGTCTGCCCACAGCCGAAGGCGCCCTCCAGCGGCTCCCACCCCGCCCGTTCATTCGGGCTGGCTCTGGAGTCCGCAGGAGGATGCCACGGCCGTCTCCAGCCCCGCCCCCCGCTATATGCCGGGCTAAGCGGCGCTCCTGAGATGGGCTGCTCAGAGATGGGACTCAGTTCTTTCCAGGAGCTGGTAGGAGGCCAGCCGTCCCCGGACTGTACCGCTCTCATCCCCCTCTGTCGCCAGACCCCTGGCAGAGCAGGCCCCCGCGGAACGTTCGTCCTTCCCTGGCCTCCTCTGTCAGGACGCGGTTAATGACCGTGCCCCCACACCGGGCCACTATGCAGTCCACGTCCTGGCCGGTCATTCCGGTCAAGCCTAGAGCTTCCC
Organism: Gila orcuttii; assembly: GCA_026230005.1. Taxonomy (NCBI): domain Eukaryota; kingdom Metazoa; phylum Chordata; class Actinopteri; order Cypriniformes; family Leuciscidae; genus Gila; species Gila orcuttii. The sequence goes on from JAPDVR010000018.1 coordinate 12,475,065, forward strand.
AACATGTACCGCTGGGTCGCACTAACTATCAGGCTCGGCTACGCAATTCAGTTCGCGCGGTCTCCTCCCCGCTTCAGGGGAGTCTGCTCCACTATGGTCGGTGGCAATGCCCCTATCATGAGAGCGGAGGTTGCCACCCGACTGGCGAAGGGTGCGATCGAGACTGTCCCTCCAGCCGAAATGAGGTCCGGGTTTTACAGCTCCTACCTCATTGTCCCGGAGAAATCCGGTGGGTTACGGCCAATCCTGGACCTGCGCATCTGAACCGCCCCATTCACAGGCTGCCGTTCAAGATGCTCCTGGCCAAACGCATTTTTGGATGTGTGCGGCCACAGGATTGGGTTGCAGCGATCGACCTGAAGGACACCTACTTTTATGTCTCCGTTCTCCTTCGACTCAGACTGTTCCTGCGGTTTGCTGTCAGGGGGCGCGCATATCAGTATGCTGTTCTCCCATTCGGGCTAGCCCTGTCTCCTCGTGCCTTCACGAAGGTTGTTGAGGCAGCCCTGGTTCCTCCATGGGAACACGGGGTTCGCATCCTGCACTATCTCGGCGACTGGCTATCCTAGCTCACTCTCGAGACCAGGTTTCTGAACACAGGGACCTAGTGCTCTGGCACCTAGCTCGTCTGGGCCTTCGGGTCAACTGGGAAAAGAGTAAACTTTGCCCCGTGCAGAGGATCTCTTTTCTCGGTATCGACTTGGTCGCCTTCTCTACTCAGCCATTGCTGACTTGCCTGAGACAATCAAGTGCAAGAGTGCGGTCCCACTGAAGTTATTTCAGAGGCTACTGGGGCATATGGCATCCGCAGCTGCAACACTGCCGCTCGGATTGCTCATATGAGACCGCTTCAGCTTTGGCTTTGCGACCGAGAAATTCCTGTGTTAAGTAGGAGTCCTTTGTCCATGCCAGTTTCACGACAGGGATCTCAGACTTACGCAGGGCACTGGAAGACAGCTGTGAAGGTGGCGTGATTAGACTGGAATCCCCATTCGTCGTCATCCGACTTAACTCGGAGTGACAACAAAAGGGAACGTCTCAGTTACGTATGTAACGCTCGTTCCCTGAGTAGGGAGCGGAGACGTTACATCTTCCTGCCACTTCCGCTGTACAGCGGGGATCGCCTGAGTTGCCGGTGTCCTCCTTTTATACCCACGAGGTGGGGCGGAGTTGCGCCATGCAAATTCCGCAGACCCATGGCATTTCTTTGCCATTGGCTCATTTTGTAATACTCGAAGTCAATAGGCTTTCTAAGCAAAACCCCATTCGTCGGCATCCGACGTAACGTCTCCGTTCCCTACTCAGGGAACGAGGGTTACATACGTAGCCGAGACGTTTTCAGTACCAAGTTCTCATGATGTGTGCTTAAACGTCTTTAAGAAACCAGCGTTTCCTTCACCACTTTAGTATATTAACTTGTAGCATAAGTGTGTTCATTTAACAAATTACTCTTTAGCATCGGCTCTTTAAATGAACTATTCTGACTCCCACACTCGTGTGTTATAGTGTTTTGATTCAGTATGACGAATCGTTTAAATTAGTCAACTTTACACTCCACTTTGAGGGTCAATACAGCGCAGGTTTTTTTATTTTTTTTTATTAATGTTGAATATTTATATGAATATGTTTTTACTCTGTTACTCTAAATAAATATTTGACTTAATTACAAAATATTTTGGCAGCAGAGTGTGGTCTTTGTTATATTTGAGCAGCTGCAGCAGTAAGAGATCTTAAATCTTATCACAGCTCAAATTGCAATGTTTAACAAAATAATACCTATCAGTAATTGTTTATAAGCTCATTACGGTATGCAGGAAAAAACCTTTACATTTGGTCCTTCATACATGCCATTTAAAAGTGTATTAGTGCTAAACTAAAATTCTGCATGATTATATTTAAAATATATTAATTGACTTTTTTTTTTTATTGTATACAATTTTCAAAAAAATAATTCTTTTCGAAATAGAAAATATAATGACCCAGCTAATTATAGATATGGTTATAATAGTTTGTCTGTTTTTACAGGAGCTGGTGTTTACCAAGAGGACACTGGAATGGATGAAGGGAGGCCTGAAGAATAGAGTCTTGCATCTGCCCCCAGCCCCATGCAATCAAATGTTGATGACCACAGTTGTACATCTAAAAACTTTGCCTCTGTTAGAACACAATGGGATGACTACATCTTCGAGGAGCATTGTTATGTCAAGAGAAAACAGTGTAACTTCTGTAAACCAGTCAACACATTGTGATACATCCAAGCATCCTACTCTGATGAATGACTCTGACTCAAATCTGTCCACCGGGCTCCAACTCCACACATTTCATACCCTTGTAGTTGTTCTGCATCCCCATGCAGATGCTCATCCCCATGTGGCATACAAGACTAAGGTTGAACAGCAAATCTTGCTCACACTAATGAAGCTGAAATTAAACCTTTTGATAGAAGACCTAGCCATTCGATTTTGTAGTGAGTCAAGTGAGCAGGATCATTTCTTTTTGGATTGACACCATGGCTGTAGTCTTGAAGGATCTGATTTAATGGCTCCCCAAAGAAACAATAAGGGCCACAACACCAGAAGCATTTAAGCAATATTATCACAATGTTACCTGTATCTTAGACTGCAGTGAAAGTGAAATCCAAAAACCAAGGAACCTTGACTCAAGGTCTGAATCGTACAGCCACTACTATGCTTGCAACACTATCAAATACTTAGTGGCTATTGCACCTTGTGGTCTAGTGATGCTCATATCAGCAGCATATGGGGGCCGCAGTAGCGACAAATTTATCACGTGTGACTCTGGCATTCTTGAAAACCTTAAACTGGGTGATGAAGTGATGGTGGATAGTTTTTTTTTTATAAGAGACTTATTGTATGAAAGACAAGTCAACTTGATAATTAGAAGAAAAAGTCAGTTGCAGTCGCAGGAATACATGATGAATGTGCAATCAGGAGACTGAAAGTATACAATGTGTTGTCACAAACCTTGCCTATCACCCTTATGCCAAAGATTGATAAAATTCTGCGTATATGTGCAGCTTTAGTGAATTTGCATGGTGACCTGATCTGTGAAGCTGACGCAGAAAATGAATGCTCAGTCTGCATGTCAAATTTGTACATATGTATTTAATCACAATACTTTACATTTTTAATTCTAAACAAATCTCCAAATCTCAATGTTTTCTGTTTTTGTGTACAATGTACATTATATATATATATATATATATATATATATATATATATGTATATATGTGTATATACACTCACCTAAAGGATTATTAGGAACACCTGTTCAATTTCTCATTAATGCAATTATCTAATCAACCAATCACATGGCAGTTGCTTCAATGCATTTAGGGGTGTGGTCCTGGTCAAGACAATCTCCTGAACTCCAAACTGAATGTCAGAATGGGAAAGAAGGTGATTTAAGCAATTTTGAGCGTGGCATGGTTGTTGGTGCCAGACGGGCCAGTCTGAGTGTTTCTGAGTATATCTGCTCAGTTACTGGGATTTTCACGCACAACCATTTCTAGGGTTTACAAAGAATGGTGTGAAAAGAGCAAAACATCCAGTATGCGGCAGTCCTGTGGGCGAAAATGCCTTGTTGATGCTAGAGGTCAGAGGAGAATGGGCCGACTGATTCAAGCTGATAGAAGAGCAACTTTGACTGAAATAACCACTCGTTACAACCGAAGTATGCAGCAAAGCATTTGTGAAGCCACAACACACACAACCTTGAGGCGGATGGGCTACGACAGCAGAAGACCCCACCGGGTATAACTCATCTCCACTACAAATAGGAAAAAGAGGCTACAATTTGCAAGAGCTCACCAAAATTGGACAGTTGAAGACTGGAAAAATGTTGCCTGGTCTGATGAGTCTCGATTTCTGTTGAGACATTCAGATGGTAGAGTCAGAATTTGGCGTAAACAGAATGAGAACATGGATCCATCATGACTTGTTACCACTGTGCAGGCTGGTGGTGGTGGTGTAATGGTGTGGGGATGTTTTCTTGGCACACTTTAGGCCCCTTAGTGCCAATTGGGCATCGTTTAAATGCCACGGCCTACCTGAGCATTGTTTCTGACCATGTCCATCCCTTTATGGCCACCATGTACCCATCCTCTGATGGCTACTTCCAGCAGGATAATGCACCATGTCACAAAGCTCAAATCATTTCAAAAATTGGTTTCTTGAACATGACAATGAGTTCACTGTACTAAAATGGCCCCCACAGTCACCAGATCTCAACCCAATAGAGCATCTTTGGGATGTGGTGGAACGGGAGCTTTGTGCCCTGGATGTGCATCCCACAAATCTCCATCAACTGCAAGATGCTATCCTATCAATATGGGCCAACATTTCTAAAGAATGCTTTCAGCACCTTGTTGAATCAATGCCACGTAGAATTAAGGCAGTTCTGAAGGCGAAAGGGGGTCAAACACAGTATTAGTATGGTGTTCCTAATAATCCTTTAGGTGAGTGTATGTACTTGTTCATTTTTTTAAAATACCATAAAAAACTTACCAAGTGCAAAACCTGTAAACAAGGAACTAATATCAAATAAATTCAAAATGGTTTTGAAAACTTGTCTTGACACATTGCAAGAACTTTTTTCCTCCTAAATGTCAGGATCTATAGTAAAAAAAAAAAAAAAAAAAAAAACTCTGTTAGTGTTTGTACCAGTAGTTTATGCTTTTCTGACAATATGTAGGTATTTGCCATTCAGTTTGAGTAGTCCGGCAATGAATTCATCCACTACTCTAGGAAGCATCACAGAGAAGTAAAAGCCTCTGAGACGCGTAACCTGCTCTGCATCATATGGTACATTTATCAGAATGTGTTCCTTTGATGACCAGACAAGTAGTTTTGCCAGTCTTAGCCCAGTACAAAACATGCCTAATTGTATCTGTCTGTAGTAGCCCCTGACTCCATTCCTTTGTAATTCAGGCTTCCCATCAACCAATTTGATGTCACTATAACTCATAGTGAAATGGTCTGCTAGAGAGGTGGTGTTGTTCTTAGGGATAGAGCACTTTATTTCCAGAAGTTTCACACCATTTATTATGCCATCAGGGTTTACAGATAGCCATGGCTCTGTCAGGCTGACCCTGGTGCCTGAGAGGGACACCTGTAGACCTCGTTCTACAAGAAGGTTTTGACTTATTACCTCTTTCTCAATCACATACGTTGTAGCCGCATTAGTACCTGAAACGTAGGGAAGAGATGCTCTCTCATGAATTTATCAGGATTTGTTGTTGCTCGTACTGGTACACCTTTAGCTGAACTAGCAGTGATCCTTATCTCTCTTGCACTGTGCCAAACTTCTGACAAGCTTTGATTTTGTGTTTGAATCTCCAATACAGCTGCCTGGTCGCTGTTCATCTCTATGTAGATTCTGTAAAATGCTTTACATTTACTGCAAGTCAAAGTCTCCCCATGTGGTTGGTGGAGTTCTACACTATCAGTTTCATCTGCCTGCTCTGGTACATTTGCATTGTGGCACTTTTCCAAAAGACAATTTTTTAGTTCAAACAGAGCTTTTGTATCTGAAGAACTGACTCTCTCATGATGCGTGTCATAGCATGGTGTAGATGCTAGCCTTTCTCCCTCCCTTGCTGATGACTCACAATATACTTCCTCAGCTCTGTGATGTCTAAATGCTATCTGACTGATTAGTTTCTGTTCATGATTTCTTCTGGTCCCTGCATTCCATCTACGCTGCTCATCAGTGCAAGATATCCCTGTCATACCAATGGCCACTGCATTCTGCACCTTTCAAAAATCAGAACATATTGTTTATTTTATTACTTATTGCACGGTACATCACCATTAGCACACAAAATGTTTTTTCAAGCTAAAGAATTATTATAATTTACATTTATTATTGTTTAAATATTTGTGAAAAAATGTATTCTTCACGTTGAATCACGCTGCACATACAGACTTAAATGTGTTGCCTGTATGTTAAGCCAGGCTATCAGTATTGCTCTATTTATAAATATCCACCTTCCACAACACAGCAGCAGCATGGCTACAAGACCTACCAGGGCCAGCTACGAAGGAGCATCCAGCTGTTTCCACTACTCCGTTATTTTGTAACATAACCCACGCAATGTGGGCTTATTTATAGTCTGACTCGGCTCTACCTCTGCTTTTAAGATTGTGAACTGCTGATGATTATGGCAAAGAATTTGTCCAATTTTATTACTGTGTAAGTAATTGTATGCTTCCGTGCTTTTATAATTTCTAAGCTCCTCGCCGTCGACACCCACAGACAGAACAAGATAATTGAATATGTCAACATATGTGACTGATGGCCATTGTGTCATATCATCAATCCAGGAGGTGGCGCTTGTCAACTTCGTAGGATGAGGGACAGACAAAGTTACGTTGTTTACGGTCTTCGTTAAATAGTCTTGCCTGTGCTGCCACCGCAAACTAATGTTGCCATTGCTTGTTGCCATTATTGACATTAAAATTAAGTAAAACAGATTACAACCTTCGTTTCAGAGCTGTCCAATAATGCCTACCTAAACGCATCAAGCTGCGAACCAGAAGTTTTGAGCATCCTACCTACGCGCAAGCGCAAAGCATAACGGGTAGTTTCGCGTCCCGTGAAAAAGTGAATAGCAATGAATGCATTAAATTTTTGCAGTTTAAAGTCTTCAGTGTCACATGATCCTTCAGAAATCATTCTAATATGAGGATGTGATGCTCAAAAAAACATTCATTATTATTATCAATGTTAAAAACAGTTGTGTGCAATTTTTTGTTCAGGATTCTTTGATGGATAGAAAGTTAAAAAGAACAGCATTTATTTGAAATAGAATCTTTTGTAACATTATAAATTCAAAATGTTCAACATTGATAGAGAATGAGATGTTTATTAAGCATAAAATCAGCATATTAGAATGATTTCTGAAGAATCATGTGACACTGAAGACTGTAGTAATGATGCTGAAAATTCGGATTTGATCACAATAATAAATTATACTTTACTGTATTCACATAGAAAACAATGTTTTAAATTGCAATAATATTTCACAATATTACTGTTTTTTTTATTTATTTTTATTTATAATAAATAAATAAATAAATAAATAAAATAAATAAATGCAGCCATAGTGAGCAGAAGATACTTTTTTTTAAAAACAGAAAAAATCTTAAAGATCCAAAACTTTTGACCGGTAGTAGGCTAGATCAGCTTCAGAATTAATTTTAGCAGAATTAATTTCAAATAGACAGATCTGTTCATCCACCAAGCCGACAGCACCACCTTCTATCAACTCTTTAAGGAAGGTTATTCTTCTGGCCAAGAAGAATAACTTGCTTATTCTATATAGTATGAAAAGCATGTAGCAAAATCAAATGTTAAAGTGACTTGATCTGTTAGAAGAAAAAAAAAAAAAAAAATATATATATATATATATATATATATATATATACAGAATAACAAAAGTTGAGAAAGAAGAAGAGAGAAGATCAGAGAATGGCAAAATGTACAAACAAAAATGAGAGCCAGCAAATAATCACATCACCTTAATAGGGCTTATATAAGCTTAAAATGCATCTAATGATTGATAAAATTAATACTTACATTGATTTTTTTTTTTTTTTTTTGAGCTGAGTAAGGATAGATGTGTGTGTACAGAGGTTCTCTGTGCATTTGTGAGCTGAAGCTTAGTTTCTTCCAGAGATCATGTCGTCCACTGGAAATTTAAACAAGGTTAACTTGAAAGCGATTTTTGCTTGAAGTCAGGAAGGTGTCTCATCTCGATATTTCATGAGAGTGCTTTGGTGAAGCAGGGTGGACTTCTATTCTAAGCATATACCCTCTTTCAGCATGATTTATGAAATCTGTGCTCAAAGCTATTTAACATCAGCACACAGGCCACATGGACTACTTTAAGATGTTTTTATTAATTTGTGTGTGTGCTTTTTGTCATTTTTGTAGATTGACAGCCCCACTTTCATTGTATGAAAGAGTATTGAGAATATCTTCAAAACTTTTCCTTTTGTGATTCAAATAACCAAGAAAGATACATAGGTTTGGAACAACATAAAGCCCTAAGTATACCTAGTTTTTTTTTATGCATACGCTAGCAGTCAAATGTGTAGCCTTTCAAAGTTGACAGCGTGAGAGAAAGCAAGCGGTCGACGCATGCAGTCTATAAAGTTTAATCTTGGTCCAGTGTGTGCGCTATAATTCTCTAGAAGTGATGACCGATAAAATTTTCTTTGTATGCTTTTAAACTAAAGTTAAAAAGTTATGAGGGGGAGGGGTTATCTCATAACCCCCTCACTCAAGCGCTAGTCAATGATTCATTTCAATGCTATCAATGATTATTATGTCTAACATGACATGTTGTTGTTGAAAAAGAAATTTACTTTAAAAGTGAGTCAAAACTGTGACCTGCCTAACTAAACTGCACAGCATGTCCTGTTATTTTGTGCAGCTAGACACACTATGTCTGCATTCAACATGATTATTTTGATACAGAATAATAAAAAAATAGCTTTTCCTGTCGTTTCAAACTATTATGAGAAGCAGCTATTAAGGTAGGTGGGCCCCTGGTTTATGTTCAAAATTCCAGCCCAATCTCATGAAAGTGCATATCTATACAACAAATGTTCCCTTTCGAGAGGTCTCTCCTATTGCGTAAGTAGCTTACGCTATGGGAAAACTCCTTTTCTCGAGAATATTGAAGTCTTTATGTAAAACGCATTGCAGCTGCACAGCTGACAGCAATGAACGAAGGAACTCGGTCATTGGCTGTGCTGCGGCAACTTGCTTGAACCAATGACGGGGCGACTCTGAATGCGCGACCAATGAGCGCGCTTCGCGCCCGCGCGTGTCAGAGCCTGCCAAGATGGGCGCGGCCAAGCTATATATTGGGCGCCCCGTCATGAGAGTTCTTTAGATTTAATCTCCTTCAGCGAACACCTTCTTCGCTGGATCCTCCGGATTATTGGAAGCCTTCGCCGCCGTGGAAAAGCATACCAGCGGGATTGCTACGAGGACGTCGGCACCTTCAGCCGCCTTCAAGCACCTCCTACTGAGCCATCCGGCGCGCCATATACGCAAGTATTTTACATCTGTCCGCCCCGCGACATTTGTGAAAGAGCAAATTTCCATTAAGGCGTTGTTTCAAATGCCTTCCTGCGCGTCGTGCAGAGACCTTCTCCCGGACGGGGATCGTCACATCATCTGCGCTCGCTGCCTGGGCCGTGACCACGCAGAAGCTGCATTGACCAAGGGCGGATGCCCGGAATGTGATGACCTGGGTCTCTCCGCACTACGGGCTCGCCTCGCCGCTTTCGCCGTGAGCGAGCCCATCGCCACCCCTCTGTTTGAGCCGCGCACTAAGAAAAAGCGCCGCTCACAGAGGCTTCCTGAACCTGAGCTCAGTGACGTCACGCCGAGCCAGTCTCCGCGTGCTTCACCGGCGCTCTTGCCTTCCCCACCGCCGGTTCAGTTCACCCAGCCGGACCCACACCCCTCTGGCAGAGCGGTGGGCCTTGTGACTTTCGGCGCGTCCGAGGACGACGGGGGAATGGACGACAGCTTGTCCATCGACGCTGCATCGGACGACTGGCCGGGCTCCACTCTCGACCCCGCCCCGTCGACGCTAGCTAGCACGAGCGGGGGCTCCACTATGGATACTGAGATTATCCGTGTCCTCTCTAAGGCCGTGGAAGACCTCGGGCTCGATTGGTCTTCTCCCGAAGAGCCAACCCGGAGCCGACTGGATGAGTGGTTTCTGCAGGGGCGCCAGCAGGCCCCTCGGCAAAGGCCTTCTCCCTTCTTCCCGGAAGTTCACGACGAACTCACCAAGTCGTGGAAAGCCCCCCACTCTGCGCGCCTAAAGCCTTCTTTTTCTTCTTCGCTCTCCTCAGTGGACGGCGCGAAGGAAAGAGGCTACGAGGGAACGCCGCCCCTCGAGGAGGCCGTGGCCAATCATCTCTGCCCGCCCTCCACCTCCGGATGGAAAGCCAAAAGCTTCCCACCCCTCGAAACCCTGCCGCACTACCTCTGCTCTCGCCGGTCGCGCCTACGCCGCCGCTGGCCAAGCTGCATCAGCGCTTCACTCAATGGCGGTACTTCAAGTGTTCCAAGCCAAGCTTCTCCGCTCTATGGACGAGTCTGGCCCCGAACCCGAAGCCTTCAGGGACTTACGCAGCGCGACTGATATAGCTCTGCGAGCCACGAAGGCCACCGCCCAGTCCATCGGCCGTGCAATGGCTAATTTGACTGTTCTCGAGCGCCATCTGTGGCTGACTCTGACTGAAATGAAGGACGCGGATAAGGGGCCATTTCTCGATGCGCCTATCTCCACCAGCGGGCTGTTTGGACCGGCGGTTAAAGGTTTCGCCGAACGCTTCACTGAGGCCCAGAACGCTTCACAAGCTATGCGTCATTTCCTGCCAAAGCGTTCCAGCTCATCGCAGAGCAGACAGAGACCGCCACAGCCGCAGCGGGCTAGAACAGCCCCCACCGCCTCTCAGCCCGCGCCTCAGGCTGACGCTCGACGCCGCTCGCGCTCTCACAACCGCAAGCCGCCTCCTGAGCGACGGGGTCCTCGGCCCAAGATTGTGCTGAACCCTGAGCCTCGAAAGCCGTCCTAGCCACAGAAATGAGAAGAGAGAGTGCGTGTCTCGCAAAAGCCGGACCACTCTCTCTGCAAAAGCTCAAACATTACCCAGTCCCCTTACAGGCGGCTGGATATGTCCATACAGCAGTCAATGGGCCAGTCACAGAGCTCGCTCACCTGCAAACAAACGCCGTTTTTACGGCGACGCACAGAAAACACAAAAAGAGTCTTTTGCACCCCCACTTATAAACACTGCCCTTACAGTGTCAAACAAAACCTCAGCTCAGGCTGCGAGTTTTACAAACACAGCGCGCACTGTTGTAATCACACACGCGCCCATTCACTCGGCTGCTCAGCGCGCGCCCGCGCTTCTGAGAGCTATGAGCTCAGGCGATTCGCTAGCCGGGTCCCTACGTCACAGCGGCCCGCCCCTAGCCTGTATTCAGCCCATATCTGTACACGCAGCGGCATGGGAAAACATTCCAGATATGCCGAAATGGGTATTAAATATAGTAAAGCACGGATACTCGCTCCAGTTCGCTCGCAGGCCACCACGTTTTACGACTGTGGTCGAGACGAAAGTGAGAAAAGAGTGTTCACATGTTCTACGCACCGAGGTGCGCAAACTAATAGAAAAGGGCGCTGTGGAAACTGTTTCCCCCTCTCTGAGCGGGACAGGTTTTTACAGCCGCTATTTTCTCGTCCCGAAAAAGGATGGCGGTCTCCGCCCCATCCTAGATCTCAGACACCTGAACAAAGCACTAATGATTCGCTCGTTCAGAATGTTAACAACCAAGCATATCCTCGCGCAAGTGCGCCCAGGAGATTGGTTTCTCTCAGTGGATCTGAAAGATGCTTACTTTCACATTCCAATAGCGCCTCATCACAGGCCATTTCTGAGATTCGCTTTCGAGGGACAGTCATACCAGTACACAGTACTCCCGTTCGGCCTGTCCCTGGCTCCCCGTACATTCACGAAATGTATGGATGCAGCACTTTCCCCCCTAAGACGAAGGGGAGTGCGAATACTGAATTATCTCGACGATTGGCTGGTTCTAGCACAATCAGAGAGTCAGCTAATAACACACAGATCTTGGATTATCAGCCATTTAGAATGCCTGGGTCTAAGAATCAATTTTGCAAAAAGCATACTATCTCCCAGCCAGAGAATTTCTTTCCTGGGAATAGTTCTAGACTCGATGCAAAAGACAGCGCGTCTCTCATCGGAGCGCGCGCTCACCATCCGGCGCCTTGCAACATCATTCAGAGCGGGCGCGTGCGCCCCCGTCAAACGGTTTCAGAGGATGCTCGGTCTCATGGCCTCAGCATCGGCCGTACTCCAGCTAGGATTGTTGCATATGCTCCCTCTCCAACGCTGGCTCAAGACCCGCGTCCCTACTCACGCGTGGCGTTCGGGCCACTTTTTAATCAGAGCGAACCACGGCTGTATAAAAGCCCTGACGCACTGGAAAGCCGCCGACTGGTACCAGTCAGGCGTGAGTCTGGGTGTGAACACAAGGAGAAAGATGATAACGACAGATGCCTCCAAAATAGGTTGGGGGGCCCTTTACGAGGGCAGGCCTGTCTCCGGCTTTTGGTCAAACCCGGAGAAGCGCCTACACATAAACTGTCTGGAAATGAAAGCGGTCGCTTTGGCTCTCAGAGCCCTGCTCCCACATCTAAAAAACGAACACGTCCTGGTCCGAACGGACAACATGACGGTAGTGTCGTACATAAATCGCCAGGGTGGACTCAGGTCGAGCTCCATGCATTCAATGGCCAGGAGACTCATTTTATGGTCCCAGCACAACTTGCGCTCGCTGAGAGCAGCGCATGTGCCAGGCGCCCTGAACCAGGGGGCAGACATGTTATCCAGAGACAAGATTCTCCCAGGAGAATGGGCTCTCAACCCTCTGACGATTCAGTGGTTATGGAAAACCTTTGGCAAAGCGGAGATCGACCTCTTCGCCTCCAAGGAGAACGCGCACTGCTCTCTTTTCTTCACGAAAAGCACGGACGCGCTCGCCCAGAGCTGGCCGAGCCGCCCCTTATATGCCTTTCCCCCGATCGCGATGCTGCCACAGGTCATCAGTCGGGTCAGAGAGGAGGGAAACGCAGTGCTGCTGATAGCCCCACTCTGGAAGAACCAAACATGGTTTCCAGATCTGATGCAAATGCAATCTGCACCACGGCCGATTCCACTGAGGCCAGACCTCCTCAGTCAGGCCAGCGGGATGATATTTCATCCCCGCCCCGATCTGTGGGCCCTTCATGCATGGCCCCTCAACGGGTTCCCAGGAACCTCGCGAGCGGAGCACTAAAAACCATCGCTGAGGCGCGGGCGCCCTCCACGAGACGCTTATATGCCCAGAAATGGAAAGTGTTCGGTGACTGGTGTAATACCAAGGGCCTGAACCCTGTAACATGCGAGATTACGAGTGTACTCGTTTTCCTACAAGGGCTTCTGGAGGCGGGCCGCACCCCCTCCACGCTCAAAGTATATGTGGCTGCCATCACAGCGTCACACGACATTGTAATGGAACGTCCATTGGGAAGAAACGACCTAATTATTCGTTTCCTAAGGGGTGCCAGGAGGATGAACCCTTCACGCCCCCCCTCAGTGCCGATCTGGGACCTAGCTACGGTCCTAGACGCTCTTAAAGGGCCCCCGTTCGAACCACTCCGAACCGTGCACCTTAAACAGCTCTCGCTCAAGACGGCGCTCTTGCTGGCACTCGCCTCGGTCAAGAGAGTGGGCGACCTGCACGCGCTTTCAACAAGCGCTGCCTGCCTAGAATTCGGACCTAACGACTGCAGGGTCGTCCTTAGACCGAAACATGGGTATATTCCTAAAGTGCTCACCACTCCCTTCAGAGCACAGGTTATCTCCCTAACTGCGCTTTCGTCTCCAGCAGACGAACACGACGCTAATCTACTCTGCCCCGTTAGGGCTCTCAGAGTGTATTTGGAGCGTTCTGCCCTATTCAGACAGACAGAACAACTGTTTGTATGCTTTGGCGGCCGTACGAAAGGTTCCGCCGTTTCAAAGCAGAGAATCTCTCACTGGATAGTCGAAGCTATAGCTCTGGCTTATGAAGCTCAGGGACTTCAATGCCCCTGGGGAGTCAAAGCACACTCCACCAGGAGTGTGGCTTCTTCCTGGGCATGGTCGAGCGGGATACCGATCGAGGATATTTGTGCGGCGGCAGGCTGGGCCTCACCGTCCACATTTATCAGATTCTACAACCTACAGGTCCCGACATTGCATTCCAATGTGCTATCAGCATAATGCTAGTTGAACTGCGAGTTCGTATCTAGATTATGTATGTGCTTGTGTCACACTGAGCGCCTTCTAGCCGCTCTGTATTTTTTCCCACATATAAAGCTCGCCTCTGCCGGCTAGTTGGATGATAACTTTGCTTTTTAGCTCAGGCACCTGCCTCTGGCTATCATAAGGCGAAGTTCAGCACGCACGGCGTTTTGCATGGTGTTCCCATAGCGTAAGCTACTTACGCAATAGGAGAGACCTCTCGAAAGGGAACGACTCGGTTACTAACGTAACCTCGGTTCCCTGAGAGGAGGGAACGAGTATTGCGTAAGCTGCCGTGCTTGTGCTTGGTTAGTTCGCTTCAGTCGTTTTAACCTAAAGAACTCTCATGACGGGGCGCCCAATATATAGCTTGGCCACGCCCATCTTGGCGGGCTCTGACGCGCGCGGGCGCGAAGCGCGCTCATTGGTCGCGCATTCAGAGTCGCCCCGTCATTGGTTCAAGCAAGTTGCCGCAGCACAGCCAATGACCGAGTTCCTTCGTTCATTGCTGTCAGCTGTGCAGCTGCAATGCGTTTTACATAAAGACTTCAATATTCTCGAGAAAAGGAGTTTTCCCATTGCGTAAGCTACTTACGCAATACTCGTTCCCTCCTCTCAGGGAACCGAGGTTACGTTAGTAACCGAGTCGTTATTTCTCGTGCCCTTTATACGCCAAAAATAGTTTTTGCGTGCATATGATATGCAGTTTTCGCGTGCATATGATACGCACTTTATGGCGTGTAATACGCACACACTCCCCACCCCTAATCCTAACCAAGTGGTTTTCAGTGTGTAGCATATGTATGAAGGTATTTTTGGTGCAAAACAACTGAACGCCTGTGACAGTGAAATTTGTAGTTGTAGAGAATATCCACACATGTGTATCAGTAAATTTTAAGTCACAGAAAGAAATGTTTTAAGAGTTACAAACTTGTAGAATTTTTTTCTCTCCCACAAACACAACACAACAGTTAGACCTTCTCAAATTCTTCATTGCAGGTGCACAAATCCTATTCTACAAATCACAAATTAATAAACTCGTGCACTCGCATTTTTGCGACAGTTGCTGCAGTGAATATGGTGCAAAACGCATTTAAACACCCGCATCAAAAAATGTGAAGTCACAGAGAAATTTTGCTCATCCGCAAATCAGTATGTGAATTCATCCAATGAGAGTTGCACACTTGTAGAATATTTTCTCACAAATATCTTGTATATTTTTCTAGCACAAACACAAGTACATAACTACAGCTGCTTGAATCTGTTGCGACGAATCTCAAACACTGTTTTTCGCTTTCAAGTGACAAGTTTTGCGCGCTCTCCCTTTTGCACCATATATCTCGTTAAATGTGGAGCAAAAGTGACTTGTGCATCTGTAGAGGCAGTGGGCGGAGCCCACATGAATATTCATGAGTTTCCCGGGCATGCACGTGTTGCACTGCTCATTTTAGTTCACTGAGAGGTTCACTCCTCGTTTCTCAGCAGGTTTAATGGGTTATTTAAAAAAGGTAAATATAGTTTCAGCGCGAACTTAAAATAAAATTGTGCATCATTTCACAAAGTTCATCATGTTTTTATTAGTTTGCACGTTTTTTTGCATTCATTAATGACTGAATGATTGCAGGCATTCACTTCGTGTAGGCCTATATAAAGTACAGCAAACTTCAACTCAATAAAAAATATTAACATTTTTTACAAACAAAATATAAATTTACAAAAAAATATCACAGGTTCCACTTTTACTGTAAAACCAGAAATTCCAGAACACCTGAATGATTACAGCAACACTTATTTCCAACAGAAGAGCAGATATGGAATATTCCTAAATACATTAACCACTACCATTTAATTTATTTATTGCTAAGCTCTTCTGATACCTTACCTTATGAAGCTTTAAAACTGTGTCATCTCTGACAAATTTGTAGTTGTAGAGAATAGCCACACATGTGTATCAGTAAATTTTAAGTCACAGAAAGAAATGTTTTAAGAGTTACAAACTTGTAGACTTTTTTTTCTCTCCCACAAACACAACACAACAGTTACACCTTCTCAAATTCTTCATTGCAGGTGCAAAAATCCTATTCTACAAATTACAAATTAATAAACTCGTGCACTCGCATTTTTGCGACAGTTGCTGCAGTGAATATGGTGCAAAACGCATTTAAACACCCGCATCAAAAAATGTGAAGTCATGGAGAAATTTTGCTCATCCGCAAATCAGTATGTGAATTCATCCAATGAGAGTTGCACACTTGTAGAATATTTTCTCACAAATATCTTGTATATTTTTCTAGCACAAACACAAGTACATAACTACAGCTGCTTGAATCTGTTGCGACGAATTAACACAACCATATCAGTGTCCTAAACATGTTGCACCCTACACTGATGTTTCTCTTTGTCATGTTATTAGGATGATGCACAATGATGATCACTGATACAAATGCATGATCTCATTCAACAACATGTTTTAAAAGTCATAAAGTTCTATAAACATGTATGTTCTTAATTGGGCTTCAATTAGAGGCACTTCTGACTTGAACTCTTGAAACATGAAACCTTTAAACTTTGTTGGATCGATGTTAAAAAATGACATTCTCATCATTTTCATCACTTAAGATTTGCATGACAAAAGTTTGGAATGACTATGATTTAAAAAAAATTATACTTTTATAGCAAGCAAGGTCAAGGATGCCTTAAATTGATCAAAAATTACAGCAAAGACACTTATAATGTTACAAAATAATAATAATTTTAAATAAATTTTGTTCTTTTGTACTTGCTCATGCTTGTACCTAACCCATGCTCCATAATGATTTCCACACTTCATTAAGCAACACAACCATTTTCAAATGTGATCATAATCTTAAATGTTTCTTGAGCAGCAGATCAGTATTAGAATGATTTCTGAAGGCTTGTGTGACACTGAAATCTAGAGTAATGAGCTCTGCCATCACAATAAAAAATTTTAAAACATTAAAATAGAAAACTTTCACATATTTATAATATTTTACAACATTACTGTTTTTCAGATAAATGTAGTCTTAGTACCCTTCCTAGAACCTTACTAATACCAAACTATTGAACAGTAGTGTATATATTATTATATCAAAGCCAGCACAAGCACATCTTGCAACCAAAACATTAAAAAAATAGTGTTACATTATTTTGCCAGTATGTATATTTGCAAATATAATTATTTTAGAACATCAAATTGGTTGCTTATTATAAAGAATGTTAAGTGTTTTTTTCCTCATTTACTGTAACCAAGTAGTACCAAATGTAATTTATCCACTTTTGTCCATACAATTTTGTTTAATCCAAATTGTACTTAAGTATTAAAGCAACTCATTCATGCTTCTGTGTGGTCTTAAATTATTTGGCTTATTTAAATGAACAAGAATTTAAGAACAATCACACCAGGATATATTTGTAAAAAAAAGTGTTAGCCCACAGATACATTTATGAGGGTTTATTTAATTTATTGCAATCAACAAATTATAACAATTAGTAAAATACACAGTTTTAAAGCTAGGTGCAATTTATACGACGAGTTGAAGTTTGCTGTACTTTATAGGCCTACACGAAGTGAATGCCTGCAATCATTCAGTCATTGACGAATGCACAAAACGTGCAAATTAATAAAAACATAATGAACTTTACAAAACAATACACAATTGTAGTTTAAGTTCGCGCTGAAACTATATTTACCTTTTTTGAAATAACCCATTAAACCTGCTGAGAAACGAGGAGTGAACTTCTCAGTGAACTAAAATGAGCAGTCCGACACGCCCATGCCCGGGAAACTCATGAATATTCATGTTGGCTCCGCCCACTGCCTCTACAGATCAAGCGGCAACCTCCCTGTCTCCCTCTTGAAACCAACACGGAAGTGAATTAAACTGCAATTCATTGACTGGCCGCTTGAGGCTGACTGCAAAAGTGAGCCAAATCTGTATCTCTCCCATGTTAAAATGCCCAACGCCCAACCGAAAAAAATATGTTTACAGCCTGGTGCCTTAAGTTGTTTTGGTCTATACAGCTAATTTTGCCCTTCATGACAACTGTGAGGGGGGTGAATTTTTTTACAACTCATCCGTTTAAATTATATTAAGCCTTAAAGTTCTGCATAATTAAGGGCGTGGCCACTTGAGTGACAGGTGGATTGAGGCTGCTGTAACTGCTAGCCGACTTTTGTATATCTGTTAACGTCACCCTCAGCTAATTCCAGCAGCTGCTGTACTTGCCATCTCTGCAGTCTTTGTGCTTTTTTCGGGATTATTTCATACAATTTAATACACGTATTATACCTTTGCCCACGCCGTTGGATTCCGTCGTTGTCGAGTATGGAGAGAACAACCAGCGCTGTATTTCCAGTTGTTTTCCTCGCATGTACTAATGGATGTCTGACAATTTCTTTGCTTTTTGGAGTATACAGGCTACACTCGTTATGCGGTACCGTTGCTCTCACGGAACAGATATGCTTATTTAACTTTTAAGTGTTAAATAAAAAGTACCGTGAGATGAAATCCTGCAGGTGTCAGTGCTTTCTCTCCGTCCATGCAATAGATGCACACCCTTGAATGAGCGCGGATTTCTAGTGCATTTACTTGAACTTCTGAGGTAATATTTTTGGTTTAACCCATCTGAGAAATTGAGAGGCGGCCAAAATCAGATTTTAAAATCGACTGAACTGAATAAAGCTCTTTACGAACTTGACGTGTGATGCCGCGCTGACTGCATGAATCACTGTCACACGTACAAGCTCAGAGCAATATTGTAAGTTAGCGTTACTGCACGATAATACATTTTTAACTAGCAGAATAATGATGCATCACGATACACATAGTCTCACTTTTAGTTACGTCTTTTAATTATTATAGTATTTCGAAGGGCAAGAATATGAACTTTAACTATTGGCTTTACTTCTACATTCAGCTGTCACTTTAGCGCAAAGCCAGTAGCATAGCATTAGCACCTCAGCTCCACCCACGTCCCGCCTCTTTGCCCATTTTCTTTTATCCGGGAGTGACAAGAGATGACGCGCTGCCAACATGGCGACGGTTGGCCCCGCCTACTTTAGGCTTCAAAAACGCTCTTCAGAAACCTACGGGTGACGTCACGGACACTACGTCCATATTTTTTTACAGTCTATGCTACAGATGCACAAGTCACTTTTGCTCCACATTTAACGAGACATATGGTGCAAAAGGGAGAGTGCGCAAAACTTGTCACTTGAAAGCGAAAAACAGTGTTTGAGATTCGTCGCAGCAGATTCAAGCAGCTGTAGTTATGTACTTGTGTTTGTGCTAGAAAAATATTTGTGAGAAAATATTCTACAAGTGTGCAACTCTCATTGGATGAATTCACATACTGATTTGCGGATGAGCAAAATTTCTCTGTGACTTCACATTTTTGGATGCGGGTGTTTAAATGCGTTTTGCACCATATTCACTGCAGCAACTGTAGCAAAAATGCGAGCGCACGAGTTTATTAATTTGTGATTTGTAGAATAGGATTTGTGCACCTGCAATGAAGAATTTGAGAAGGTGTAACTGTTGTGTTGTGTTTGTGGGAGAGAAAAAAAAGTCTACAAGTTTGCAACTCTTAAAACATTTCTCTCTGTGACTTCAAATTTACTGATACACATGTGTGGCTATTTTCTACAACTACAAATTTCACTGTCACAGGCGTTCAGTTGTTTTGCACCAAAAATACCTTCATACATATGCACGCAAAAAACATTTTTGCCGTATAAATGGCACGAGAAATAACATTTGTGGTATAGATACGCACTGTCATGAGATTGTGTTGCAAAATTCACATAGCTGAAAGTCTGCTATACTGTTATAATGCTAAAAATGTTTCAAAAAATCACAGGAAGAATGCCTGAATACCTCTCTTGGTTTCCTCTGAACCTTTTCCAAATCTGATATTTTTTTTAAACCTGATGCCTTGAGGTGCTGAATGAAATCTGTGCTCACATTAGCACACAGGCCACATGGACAACTTTAAGATGTTTTTATTAATTTGTGTGTGTGCTTTTTGTCATTTTTGAAGCTTGACAGCCATGAGAGTTTTGTCTGTATTGTGTTACAGAGCTTTTCTAGTGTTCTGTCTCAGTGAGGCTCAGGGTGAGTTGATTGGATCTGATCTTGGTGTCACTGGCTGAAAAGGATGGTTAAATTTCATTGTGGTTTAGCGTTTCCCCATTGGGCACTCATCAAATAACAACTTATGCACTTTAGTGTGTAATTAGGATGGAAGAGCCCCAGGTTTAAATGGGTGTTGGATGGGAGGACAGCAATACAATCCAAACGATGAATGGGTTGATGCAATTCTAACTGAATGGATACTTCAGAATGCCCATTTAATTTAATTGCACAAAATTTGTTGACCCTGTCCGTTTTCTCTTCCTTTGACTTACACACAGAAAAAAAAAAACTCATACTGCAATAAGGAACAGTGACATGTGGGGACCTTCTCATATTTGCGAGCCAAGTGTATTTCAAATCAATTTCATAATTGAGTTGAACAATAATTTTAGGTAAAAATGTAACAACTCTAACAACGAATGAACAAACCAATATTGTTTCATCAGGTATATTGCAGTGCTGTCCAAAAGGGGTCATGAATTGAGAAATCAAATTTTCCTTGACCTTTTGACAAGAGGTAATTATACTAAAAACATCCTGTAAGTTTCAGAGCTCAATTTTTTTTTGTTAGTTTAAGAACAAACTTTTATTGAAACGAAGCTGCCAAAACGACTCGTTTCACATTTTGTCTCATTATGACGTTATAGAGCGATGAAAGACCACCTCTGAAGAAGATCATTGCTTCTACATGGTTGCCTCTTTAGCCCCGCCCACCGATACATGAATGTCATTTGGTAGTTAATATGAGAGAGATGCAAACACATAATTATTCGAGCAACAAAATGATGGAGATGCCCCTATTGAAAAAGTATACTTAAGCACAATTTATTCATATGTACTTTAGTATAACTAAATGTATTTGTGGCATGCTATAAATTTGTATACTTAAAGTCTGTTAAATTGGAATGAATTTTGTTCTAAATAGGGCTGCAACTAACGACTATTTTAATAGTCGACTAGTCACCAACTATTGAAACGATTAGTTGACTAATCGAATAATTATTAATTTTTTCTAAAATTTAGCATGAGATTGCTTTAATTCTGTGGAAAATGATAGTAAACACAAGAAAGAACGTCTGCTTCTTTTGCAGAAAGGGGTCCATGGTGGCTCTCTTCTTCAGACTGCATGCATTTAATTTAAAATACTTTTGTCAGGCACAGTCGGGCATAACTTTAAATCCTTTTTTTTTTTTTTTTTTTTTTTTACCGAAAATACGCTTATAAAATGTACAATGTACATCCAAAACAAAACGTATTGGCTTCCATGTTATTTAAATCTTACCGAGGCGAGTCAAACTCCATTTCATTCAACTGTCCGACGTGCTTTCTCTTTAAGTGTTCGTGCGTGATGCACTGATACGCAAGGACTGCTTTGCAAACCATGCAGGTAATCTTTTTATTCGCCGTATCCAGGCTAAATGCTCCCAAACTTTAGATATTTTGGTATGCGCAGCTGCTGCGTTGGACGCCGCCATTTCTGTATGTTATCGCTCAGCAGAGAAGCTAATGCGCATGTACGACTCTCGGCAGAGATTGTAATGAAGAGAGATGTCTCGGTCGGAAAAAACATGTCTGGCGACAACTTCGACAATGAATTTCATTGTCGACTATTTCTATTATCGATTTTTGTCGACAACGTCGACGAATCGTTGCAGCCCTAGTTCTAAATGCATTTTAGTTGTCCAAAAGCAGTGCTGAAGTTCAATTAAAGTTGTATTAAATATAGGCTACTTGTTTGTTCTAAAGTGGAACTATTCCAATTATGCTTATGTACACTTTAGGTATCTACTCTTGTATTTAAGGTTTGAAATGCAGATTTCACTCAGCATAGACTTCAAATGTATTTTGGTGACATTACAATCACAATTCAATTACACTGTAAGATTGTTCAACATACATTAATATTATACTGATAACAATCTGAGGTCATACTATCCTTTACTTTTAGTGATTTTAAAACACATTGCAATGGCATTCCAAGTAAACTTGAAGTGTGCTAATTACATCATTATTGTGTGCTTCAAATACAATAAAGTAATCTTTATAAAAAATGGCACAGCAGAAGAATTTGCCTTTTACTGACATTTTACAAACAACCCCAGTATACCATAACTCACTTATCTGGAGAAAATCAGTGAGAAAAAGGGAACAGACATATGTACATTGAATGTAGGAACCACTACAGACTGGATTCGAACCTAGGTCGCTGACACACAAGCTCACTCGTTTTACCAGTAGCACCATCATGGAGATATGCATCTCAGAAAACTGGGGTTACTTCGTGTTCTTCCTTTACTGTTACAAGTATTACTGTAAGCAAACATATTTTTCTATCGATGACAGCACAAATTAAATGGATTTAAAGACTGCGAATCGCAGAGAAAAGTCTCAATATGCGCAGTAAGTCACTTACAAGTTTACTACTAGTACATATTCATATTGACATTAGTATACTTACTACATAATTATACTTAAAAACAGGGGCGCCTGGCCAATAGAGGGCGCTGGGGCGCCGCCCCCCATGAGCCAGACCACAGTTTATGAGCCACATACATAAATAAATACATGTAAATACATAAATAAATAATATATAAAAATTGTCAATATTTGTGTGTTTGAGATATTAAATGCACCCAGTATATGTGAAAAATATGATAGAAATTCAAAATGTCTGTTTTTTCTACACGTCTCCTCCAGCTCTGTGCACGTGATTAGCTCTGGGTCGCTGGAGAAATCGCCGCAGAAAGGCGGGTCTCTGGAGCAGTTTAGCCAATTGCTGATTTAAGATATAAATGTTTCACACAATCTGTAGCCAATCAGCGAGCTCCAATCAGGTCAGCTATGGGCGATTCTTTTAGCGCCCCAAACTGCGCGCGCATCTCTATCAGACAGCAGCAACACTATCGGAGCTGTACACTAGAAAGGCCTGGCTAGCTCAATACAGTCATGCTAATGCCTTGTTTTTTTTTTAAACAACAGTGAACGATCCAGCATGGCACAGTTACCGGAGTGAGGGAAGCAGCACCTGTCTGAGAAAGTAAACAGTTTGAGTTAAGTTTCAAATGCAAATGGAAAGTTTGTGCAATTTGTTTGTTTTTGTGTAAGAATGCCTCAGCCTTGTAATATGGCATTAAATAATTACTGACTTTATCACAAAGCACTGGTATCATGCAGTTTGTGTTAAAATGTATTCAGGTGGTTATTAATAATAATAATTATTATTATTTGTGTTTATATAGTGTCACGTCACACCCAAGGTCGCTTTACAAAGATATGTAACGTTAAAGGCAGTGGTTCTCAAACTGTGGTACGCAACGTGACAGAAGGGGGTACGGGAACAAAATGCTGAATTTTGCCGTTCATTTAAGTCGACCTCACCTTAAAATAAGATTGAAACTGAGCATGTTTTTCTATCTGGTAAAATTCTGTAAATACATGACGTCCTAGTGCAGATTGGTGCCTTGGCAAATCGCACTATACTACCGTTCTAGACAATGTAACGTTACCTTTGGAAATAAGAGATTTAGCACTTACTAGCATGCAGAACAAATATAGACACAGGCTGTGCATGGAGATCGATATAAGATTCAAACTCTCTTCCATACAGACACATTCCCTGTGTGAGTTCCTGTGTTTAATGTTGATCACGTTATATGAAGGTCCACACGATTGCAAATGTGACATTAATTTTATACAACAGTTCAACAAACGAAATATTAAGTGATGTTAATTTAGGCTACAACACAGTTGTCAGTATTTTTTAAAACAAAATACTAGCTCCAACGAAAGCCACAGCAGAACTGCAGCACACAGCAGTGTTTGTGAACAAATCTGCGGCTTTGAACGAATCATTAGAGTCAATGATTCAATTATTAATTCATAAATACATCCACTTGCTTCATTACTGAATGAATGACTCAATGACTCACCACCTATTGGCAGTTTTAATTTAACATTTAAAAGCATCACTTTGTTTTTACCATCATTGTGCGTTTCTCTATTGAATTTTTATTTATTTAAATCGATTTAAGGGGGCAAATATTGTCCCTTACTGAAAAAGGTGTGACTGAAGAGTGGGGGTACGAAGTAAGATGTTGAAAGTCTCATAGGGTACAACTCTAAACAGATTGAGAACCACTGGGACTGGGTTAAGGAATAGAACAATCAACATCAAAGCACAATACACATACCAAGGGCAGAAAGTAGGCCTAATATACAGAGGTCACTTACAAAGTTAGGTTAAAGATACAAACAAAGAGGGATTCAAACAAATAGCATATCAATAACAATGTTTAATTTACAGACTGTGAGCTGAAGTGTAATATACAGAATCAGATAAAATATGTGTTTTTGAAGGAGAGAAGGGTGGATGTTGGACGGATGTCTTGAGGAAGAGCATTCCACAACCTCGAAGCCACTACACTAAAAGACTCCCATTACCAGACTATTGAAACCGACAGAATATGACACAGCCCCACCTCAGATATTTTTCACCAGCCGCCACTGCTTAAAAATATACTTGAACATTACTTAAGTATACTTCATAAAATTAACTTGAAGTATACTTTTTTTTCGTAAGGGCAGCTCTGGGCTTTTAGGTTTCGAGGGATTAATGACGTATCAATATCCAAAGAGGCAATCAGCTCATCAGTCTTCTATACTCCTGTTGTTTCCCACCGAAGTTAGGTCCTAATCTTCTTGATTGACGCAAGTTGTAACTTTCCCAAAGTTTCCAAGATCCTTCTCAAGGCCTCGGCATCTAGGCATCTACAAAAAGGCGTCTAAATTAGATAAATCGGCAGTGTATTTGCATTTCCTTGATATTATACAACAGTATACTACAAACCATTAACATATTTACTGACATATCACTTGAGACTTACATATAATTAAACTTTATTTGGAGTACTTCTTTATTGCACAATGCACATTTCTTAATATTAAGCCTAAAATTTGTTTTAATACCAGTTTTAGTAAGTATAGTATGATCTCTGTATAATACAAGATATACAAGTCTTTAAATGCAAGATATTTAAAGCGTACCTTAATTATACTTGCAATAGTTTCACTTTAGCACAATCAAATATACTTAATTAAATCTTTAGTTTGAAGGGAAGAATCCTTTGAAAGGTATGCAGAGACAATCTTTTTCCACCACTAAGAACAGCAAAACATAATGGAAAACTTATACTTAATCTAAATCTATTTTATTCCAAGTAATCCTGTTGTATTACTGTATCTGTTGTCCTCTTTAATATAATTTTAGTCCTCAGATTAATTTTACAGTAACATTTTGCTGTTGTGTTGAGTACATGTGATTCAAAAGCTCCTGCCTGTCTTAACAGCTTTAAACATTAGATAATAAATATAAGCTCTAGATTTATGAGTAAACTCAATCATTTGCATGTGCCTTTAAATAATTCGGGTTGTTGTCACAAGCTTTTCTGGTTATGTCAGTAATATTAAAATAATTATTGTCATTGTTAAAAGTAGAGACATTTCGATATTTCCTATAGTCTGAAATGGAACTTCGAATGGATCATGGCTGATAGTTTAGAGGTCATGGGTTACTGAGTTCCTGTATTACTGTTGTGTCTCTAGGTAAAGCACTTCACTATGAAATGTGTATTAAAAAGTGTATTACGTTGCATTAAACAAGGGTGCTAAATGATGAATAACTTAGATTAGTTGCTTGAAAAGCTATTTATCTTTGCTGGAACGTAAACCGGTTACAATCAATTGTTTGCATCAGTGGCCAAGATTTTAATTAGAATTGTGAGCATTGCATTAGCATAATATAATGACTTGTACATAGTAGTTATGATTGTATGTTTAATACGCAGATACAGTATACAGGTGAGAAAAAATGAGAGCCAGGATGTACTGGTTGTTTTTTTGGGACATCTCTTCAAGATGCAAAGCTTTTACAGTAAGAGGTCCCAGAAAAACAATCAAAACAAAAAACAAAACAAAACAAAAACTGCACTGCTTGTCTCCAGTAGAGACTGAAGACTGGACCACAACAGGCTTTTTAATCAGTTTAACCAGCAAAACTTTCTTGGTCAAAGGGATTCACAAGCTAAGTTTTACCACTGAACATAATCTAGTCAAGTCACCTTTATTTATATAGCGCTTTTTACAATACAAATTGTTTCAAAGCAGCTTCACAGAGATAACAGGAAAATAATGTTATAATAGTATAGTTAAATTCAAAATTAAATGTTAAATGTCCCCAACTAAGCAAGCCAAAAGCCAATGGCGACAAAGGCGAAGAGAGACGAAAAAGGCAACAGTGGCAAGGAACCAAAACTCCATCAGGTGACAGAATGGAGAAAAAAACCTTGGGAGAACCCAGGCTCAGTCGGGGGGCCAGTCCTCCTTTGGCCAACGAACGAACAGTGAATGATTATGATTTAGGCAGCATTATAGGTCAGAAGTCAGATGTGATCAGAACTTTCACGATATTTATCCAGTTCATCTGGTTGGGGTCGGAGTCATCACTGTGTTGAGGTGTCCATGAGGCCTTCAGTGTTGATGAGGCTGGCACTTCAGGGATGCGTTGTCATCGTGTCCAGGTGATGGTCCTTCCTCAGATCTGGATATGGCCTGGATCCGGTGGTTTGCGGTAAACCTCGGGATGAACAGAGAGACTAATATTAGCGTAGACGCCATCCTTCCCATGATGTACAAAGTACATCAGGAATCATGGGAAGTGTTCCCGGTTCCGGCTGATCTAAACTACGCAGCCTAACATTGAATTATAGAAGTCTATAGTGTGCTATGTGTCTGCTAAGCCAAAGAGATGTGTTTTTAGTCTAGATTTAAACTGACAGACTGTGCCTGCTTCCCGGACCATGTTAGGAAGATTGTTCCAACGTTTTGGTGCTAAATAGGAAAAGGATCTACCGCCAGCAGTCGATTTTGATATTCTAGGTATTATCAACTGGCCAGAATTTTGAGATCGCAATAGACGTGAAGGACTATAATGCGTTAAGAGCTCGCTCAAGTACTGGGGAGCTAAACCATTTAGTGCTTTGTAAGTAATCAGCAATATTTAAAAAATTATACGATGTTTAATAGGCAGCCAATGCAGTGTTGACAGAAACAGGCTAATATGGTCATACTTCCTGGTTCTGGTAAGAACTCTAGCTGCTGCGTTTTGAACTAGCTGTAGTTTGTTTATTAAGCGTGCAGGGCAACCACCCAGTAGAGCATTACAATAATCTAGCCTTGAGGTCATGAACGCATGAACTAATTGTTCTGCATTTGTCAGTGAGAGCATATGACGTAATTTAGATATATTTTTAAGATGGAAAAATGCGGATTTACAGATACTAGACACGTGACTTTCAAATGAAAGATTGGTGTCAAAGAGCACACCCAGGTTCCTAACCGACGACGAAGACTTAACAGAGCAGCCATCAAGTGTTAGACAGTATTCTAGGTTCTCTTTCGATGTCACTCCGAGTTACGTCGGATGACGACGAAATGGGGTTTCGCTTAGAAAGCCTATCAACTTCGAGTATAACAAAACGAGCCAATGGCAAAGAAATGCCATGGGTCTGCGGAATTTGCATGACGTAACTCCGCCCCACCTCGTGGGTATAAAAGGAGGAAGTCCGGCAACATGCAGGTATGTTTTCGCTTCGGAGCCAAGTTTATTCTTCTCTCCACAAGCCATCTCTGAATCGTCAGCTTTACGAACGAGTACCTCGAGTGTTGGTGTGACGGCGATCTACGGCGAGAGCGTGCTTCCTGCTGATCTGCTGCAGTGGTCTGCCAGTCGGTGCGTTTCTCCCCGGGTGCTTCAACACTTGAGTTTTCTCTCACTAAAAGAGCTTACACGCGGCACGTCTTTTTAAAGATGCCTCGCCCGTGTACTTCTGGTTGCGGCAGATTGGTATCGGACTCTGATGGGCACGAGCGTTGCATAGTATATTTGGGCATTGATCATGCTAGAGCAGCGCTCGTGGATGACTCATGTTCTCTCTGTGGGAACATGACCATCGCGTCATTACGGTCGAGACTCGGTGAACTCGCAAGAGTGAGAGTCCCCTCATCCACCCCCCGTCCTGCGGCTGGTGGCCAGGGTGACCTGAGGGTTACGGTCTGGAACAAGGCGCCGACTATGTGTCCGCGACCCCAGCCCCCCTCTTCAATGACGGTGCCCGCTAGTGAACAGCCGATTCCCGCGGGTCTACCCTCTGATGGCCCGCGTGTTTCGGTTGAAGCTACAGAGGATGATGCCATGTCTGTTGCAGCATCACTAGGTGGGTTCGATTCTTCTGGAAGTGAGGGCTCGTCACAACTACCACCTTCCGGTGTGCATACGGCTGTGTTCGAGTCTGATCCGGAGATGACGGCCATGCTTTCCCGGGCAGCCGCGAGCATCGGGCTTGAGTGGAGGCCTCCACCCTGTCCTGAGCGCTCGCGGCTGGATGATTGGATGATTTTGGGTAAGGCCGCCGACCCTCGTCCTCGGCAAACCCCAATACCTTTCTTCCCGGATGTGCATGATGAGATCTCGAAGTCCTGGAAGACCCCGTTGTCTTCTCGGGACCGCTCGTTGCTCTCATCCGCCTTTCCTCCCCTCGATGATGCAGCTGCCCGTGGGTAGACTGGGCTTCCCCCGGTTGAACGCTCTGTTGCCATGCAACTATGTCCTCAGAGTGCTTCTTCTCGGGGCGAGCCTAAGCACCCATCCAAAGCCTGTAGATTTTCGTCGACCCTGGTGGCGAAGTCTTACAGAGCGGCGGGACAGGCAGCTGCTTCACTGCATGCTATGGCCACTCTGCAGGTCTACCAGGCCCAGATGCTCAGAGACATGCACGAGGGTAGGACAGACCCAGGGCTCTTTGATGAGCTGCGCGCCGCTACCGACCTCGCTCTACGGGCGACGAAGGTTACCTTCGGCGCGGTTGAAGACTTTGCCCAACAGTTTTCAACTGCTCAGAAACAGACCGAGGCCATCAAGCACATTCTGCCCCGCCGGCCCGCTGCTGCCTCCACCCAGCCGGCCGGGCAGACGCCTCGTCCTGTTTCCCGCCGAGGGCGCCCTCCTGCGGCTCCCGCCCCTCCCGCCCGGTCCACGCAGCAGCCTCCACCCCGGGCCGGTCGCGGGGAAGCCGCAAGAAGGCGCCACAGCCCTCTCCCGCCCCGCCCCCGCTAAACGCCGGGCCAATCGGCGCTCCTGAGACGAGATACATCCAGCTGCAGACCCGCAGCACCGCCAGTTTCAGAACCCCAGCGCCAGAACCGGAAGTGAGGGAGGGGCGGAATTACTATTCCGCCCCCTATTGCATTGTAGTTATTTTTGCAAGAATGTAAGAACAAAATTGACCTGAGAGTGAGTTCCTCATTTGATACATTGTAAGTTAAATTTATACAGGATTGTTGTGATAAAATGGGCCTAGGGGTGAATTGGTCATTTGTTGCATACATTTTTATTGTTACTTTTAAAACAATGCCTAATTTTCTCTCTCTTTTTTAGATTTTTGACATTATTATTTTACATAAAGAAAAATGCGTGCTGGACGTTCTTGTGAAATAAAGTATATTATATATAAAATGCCCATACGTTTTTTTTGTTTTGTTTTTTTAATTAAACAATCAAAACCAGGCATTACAAATTCATATTAATACATACCTTTAATATCAAAACAATTTAAAAATTTTGTAAACACAATAAATAAATAAATAGAACATAAAATATCACAGAGGTCTAATCAGTTATCAAATTGTGTATAATTTTGAAAACCTCCAAGGCTTGATTTGTTTTTATATCTTTCAAAGCTTTCTTATACAGAGTTAATTCCTTCATAAAAACCAAAAACAAAAGTCTTACCTTCATAAATCCACATAAACTGCTTAGCTAAAATAATTAAACTGTTATACATTAAAATACCCATAAGTTTCAAGCATTATTTTTCACCATCATGATCAGGAAGTAACTCTCATAATACAATGAAACGGAACACTATATACAATTATATTACACAAAATCAATGTTTTAAAATGCTTATTGTATTGTTCCTTTATGTATCATTATAAAATATAAAGTTTGACGTTTCGTGTGTAATAAAAGCATGCCGTTTCGTGTCTAAGCAAATTACGTTTCAAAACGTTAGGTGGCGTTACTCGGTTTAGAATGTAAGCTCCGCCCCTCACTTCCGGTCCTGGCGCTGCTGTTAGAACCTAAGCTCCGCCCCTTACTTCCGGTTCTGGCGCTGGGGTTCTGAAACTGGTGGTGCTGCGGGTCTGCAGCTGGATACTATAGCCTGAGACGGGCTGCTCAGGGATGATGGTCGTTTCTCAGGAGATGGTAGCAGGACCACTCCTTCCCCCGGTGGAGGGCCGGGGGAGAATCCTTTGTTCTCCGCTCCCCGCTGCTCACCCACGGGTGGGCAGCACCCTAAAGTGGTTAATGACAGAAACGACCCCCTCTTCCCTGAGCCCACAGAGTTCTCAGGCAACACAGAGCGCCGCCCACAAGCCGTGCTCTCCTCGCCCCCCTCTGTCCCGGAGGCGGTTGACACGGCGTGCCGTCCACGGACCGCTTCGCCCCTGTCCCCCTCTGTCGCCAGACCCCTGGCAGAGCAGGCCCCCGCGGGACAACCAGCCTGGTCCTCCCCTGGCCCCCTCTGCCAGGGCGCGGTTGCTAACTGTGCCCCCACACCGGGCCGCTATGCCGTCCACGTCTGGGCCAGTTACTGCGTCCTGTCTACATAGGCAAGGAGAGCGCGTACTGGACAGAGCAGTGCCAAGGCTGGGTCTGCCTCCCTCCGGGGGGACACCTGTCGTTCGCATGATCCCGCTGGTTCAGTTCCTGGGAGCCTGGTTAGAGCTTCCCCGTCTGTCCCGCTGGATCGCACGGACCGTCAGGCTCGGCTATGCGATTCAGTTCGCACGGTCTCCTCCCCGCTTCAGGGGAGTCCGCTCCACTTTGGTCGGTGGCAATGCCCCCATCATGAGAGCAGAGATTGCCATTGCTGGCGAAGGGTGCAATCGAGACTGTCCATCCAGCCGAGATGAGGTCCGGCTTCTACAGCCCCTACTTCATTGTCCCCAAAAAAAACGGTGGGTTACGGCCATTCCTGGACCTGCGCGTGCTGAACCGCTCCCTTCATAGGCTTCCGTTCAAGATGCTCACCGCCAGACGCGTTTTCGAATGCATTCGGCCCCAGGATTGGTTTGCAGCGATCGACCTGAAGGACGCCTACTTTCATGTCTGCATTCTTCCTCGACACAGACCGTTCCTACGGTTTGCTTTCGAGGGGCAGGCATACCAGTACGCAGTTCTCCCTTTCGGGCTAGCCCTGTCTCCTCGCATCTTCACGAAGGTCGTCGAGGCTGCCCTTGTTCCCCTTCGGGAACACGGGGTTCGCATCCTGAGTTAAATCGACGACTGGCTGATCCTAGCTAACTCTCGAGATCAGGTTTGCGAACACAGGGACCTAGTGCTCCGGCACCTAGCTCGTCTGGGCCTTCGGGTCAACTGGGAGAAGAGCAAACTTTGCCCCGTGCAGAGGATCTCTTTTCTCGGTATGGACATCGACTCGGTCGCCATGTCCGCGCAGCTTACGAGCGAGCGTGCGCAGTCACTGCTGACTTGCCTGAGACAACTCGAGGGCAAGAGTGCGGTTCCACTGAAACACTTTCAGAGGCTCCTGGGGCATATGGCATCTGCAGCCGCGGTCACGCCGCTCGGATTGCTTCATATGAGACCGCTTCAGCTTTGGCTTCGCGACCGAGTCCCGAGGTGGGCATGGCAACAAGGCACGCTCCGAATACCAGTTACTCCGACCTGCCGTCAGTTCTTCACCCCGTGGTCGAACCTCTGGAACGAGCTTCCGGGCATGTTGTTGTCTCAACAGATGCCTCCACCACGGGCTGGGGCGCCATGTGCAATGGACATGCTGCTGCGGGCTCCTGGACAGGACCCCAGCGGCTATGGCATGTCAATTGCCTCGAGTTGTTAGCAGTACGCCTTGCCCTGCACCGCTTCCGGGCGTTGCTCAGGGGTCAACACGTACTAGTCCGATCAGACAATACCGCTACTGTAGCGTACATCAACCGTCAAGGTGGTCTACGCTCCCACCGTATGTCACAACTCGCCC
Source organism: Gila orcuttii (assembly GCA_026230005.1). Classification (NCBI taxonomy): domain Eukaryota; kingdom Metazoa; phylum Chordata; class Actinopteri; order Cypriniformes; family Leuciscidae; genus Gila; species Gila orcuttii. The sequence continues at coordinate 12,507,240 of JAPDVR010000018.1, forward strand.
GCCACCTCCTCCTATGGAGTCAGAAGCATCTGAGGTCGCTTCGAGCCATTTTCATTCCCGGAGCTCTGAACTGTGCAGCCGACGAGCTCTCACGGCTTCAGCCCCTCCCTGGAGAATGGCGACTCCATCCCCAGTCGGTTCAGCTGATTTGGGACCAGTTCGGGGACGCACAGATAGATCTGTTTGCCTCTCACGACTCGACCCATTGCGCCCTGTACTTTTCCCTAACCGAGGGCACGCTCGGCACGGATGCACTGGCGCACAGCTAGCCGCCGGGCCGCAAATATGCGTTTCCCCCAGTGAGCCTTCTTGCGCAGACCTTGCGCAAGGTCAGGGAGGACGAGGAGCAGGTCATTCTGGTCGCGCCGTACTGGCCCACCCAGACCTGGTTCCCCGAACTTGTACTCCTCGCGACAGCACCTCCCTGGCCCATTCCTCTGAGGAAGGACCTTCTTTCTCAGGGACGGGGCACCCTATGGCACCCTCGCCCCGATCTTTGGAGCCTCCACGTTTGGCTCCTGGACAGCTCGAGGCAGGTTTGAGTACCCTACCACCAGCGGTGGTGGCTACCATCACTTCCGCTAGAGCGTCGTCCACGAGACACGCCTATGCGTTGAAATAGAACCTCTTCGTCGACTGGTGCTCTTCTCACCGAGAAGACCCCCGGAGATGCTCGATCAGCGTTGTGCTTTCCTTCCTTCAGCAGGGGTTGGAGCGAAGGCTGTCTCCATCCACCCTAAAGGTCTATGTTGCCGCTATTGCCGCACACCATGACCTTGTCGAAGGTAAGTCGGTGGGGAAGCACGACCTGGTCATCAGGTTCCTGAGAGGAGCGAGGAGACTGAATCCTCCTCGTCCTCCTCTCGTTCCCTCTTGGGACCTCTCAGTGGTTCTAACTGCCCTGAAGAGTGCTCCCTTTGAGCCCCTGCAGTCAGTTGAGCTTAAGTTCCTGTCAATGAAGACAGCGCTCCTGGTTGCACTGGCCTCCATCAAGAGGGTAGGGGACCTGCACGCATTCTCCGTCGATGAAGCGTTCCTGGAATTCGGGCCGGCTTTCTCTCACGTGATCCTGAGTCCCCGGCCCGGATATGTGTCCAAGGTTCCTACCACTCCCTTTCGGGACCAGGTGGTGAACCTGCAAGCACTGCCCCCGGAGGAGGCAGACCCAGCCTTGGCACTGCTCTGTCCAGTACGCGCTCTCCTTGCCTATGTAGACAGGACGCAGTGTTTCAGGACCTCTGACCAGCTCTTGTCTGTTATGGTGGGAAGCTGAAGGGAAAGGCTCTCTCCAAGCAAAGGTTGTCTCACTGGATAGTGGACGCCATTGCTTTGGCATACCAGAAGCAAGGTCATCCGTGCCCCCTTGGTGTGACGGCCCACTCCACCCGGAGTGTGGCATCCTCTTGGGCTCTAGCGCATGGCGCCTCGCTAACAGACATCTGCAGAGCTGCAGGCTGGGCGACACCTAACACATTCGCCAGATTCTATAATCTCCGAGTGGAGCCTGTGTCCTCTCATGTACTCGCTTCAACTAGCTAGTACCGGACCCACTCAGGTGTCTTCGCTTGCTCGCCATTCCACTCCACGGACTGGATACGTGCGATATTCTCCTCAGGTGAGCTTCCCCGAAAGCCCTGAGCTCCTCCAGCACTCCTGACGTCGGCGCCAGTGTCTCTTGCCTGCGCATCGGCTAGGTGCCTCCCGTGTGCATGGTCCCTCCCCTGAGCGACCCCCACATGTGTATTTCCACTGTAAGTCTCTCTGAGCATGTGTCTTTCCCTTGGCAAGCCACCTTGCCACCCCTGGGGTTGAAATATTCCACCTGCGGCTGGACACCCCAGTGTTCTCCATATGCATCCTTCGGGTCATATGTGTATTCTCTAAGTTCCCCCCCTCTGGGTTGGCATTAATTGCATACTTCCCCTAGCTTGGGATATGCTTCCCAGTGTACCTTGGTATTCCTGTGTTAAATGGAGTCCTTCGTCCGTCTATGACAGGGATCTCGATTTACGCAGGGCACTGGAAGACAGCTGAGAAGGTGGCGTAATTAGACTGGTAACCCCATTTCGTCGTCATCCGACGTAACTCGGAGTGACTACGAAAGGGAACGTCTGCCTGCCACTTTCCGCTGTACCGCGGGGATCGCCTGAGCTCAGTCTCGGCTCCTCAGCGAAGAAACATACCTGCATGTTGCCGGACTTCCTCCTTTTATACCCACGAGGTGGGGCGGAGTTACGTCATGCAAAGTCCGCAGACCCATGGCATTTCTTTGCCATTGGCTCGTTTTGTAATACTCAAAGTTGATAGGCTTTCTAAGCGAAACCCCATTTCGTCGTCATCCGACGTAACGTCTCCGTTCCCTACTGGTCATCCAATTTTTTATATCAGCTATGCATTCCGTTAATTTTGTGAATTGGTAAGTTTCGTTAGGTTTTGAAGAAATATAAAGCTGAGTATCATCAGCATAACAGTGAAAGCTAATTCCATATTTCCTAATGATATCTCCTAATGTTAGCATGTACAGAGTGAACAGAAGCGGTCCTAGTACTGAGCCTTGTGGTACGCCATACTGAACTTGTGATCGATAAGACATCTCTTCGTTTACTGCTACACACTGAAAACGGTCAGATAAGTATGATTTAAACCATGCTAGTGCAATTCCACTAATGCCAATATAGCTTTCTAGTCTATTTAAAAGAATGTTGTGGTCGATAGTATCAAATGCCGCACTAAGATCGAGTAACACTAATAGAGAGATACAACCACGATCGGATGATAAGAGCAAATCATTTGTGACTTTAATGAGAGCAGTCTCGGTACTATGGTACGGTCTAAATCCGGACTGAAAATCCTCGCAGATATTATTTCTTTCTAAAAAGGAACACAGTTGTGAGGATACTGCTTTTTCTAGTCATTCTAGTCATCTTTGACAGAAAAGGCAGATTCGAGATTGGCCTGTAATTGACTAATTCTGTAGGATCAAGTTGCGTTTTTTTAATAAGCGGTTTAATCATAGCCAGCTTAAACAGGGTTTCTACAGGTATCTTCAAATTAAATTTAATGCCTTTTTAATGCCTTTTTAATGCCATTTTAAAATGTTTTAATGCCATATACGACCCATGACTAACCACGTATATATATATAAAATGTTTTTTTTTCTTGAACACATAGGTGTAATTTGCGGGTGGGACATGTCGATTGTCCCCACCATTTTTTAAACATCTCGCAGCGTATAGGACGGGTCACAGGAATGGTGGTGTTTCATTAGTAATATTATTATTAGTGTTTTTGTTGTTGTTATAATTGCTCAAACTTGCAAAAGAGAAGATTTGACACATGGCACTGACAATTCAACCAAATACAAAGTATTTATTCTCTTCCTCTTCTACCGGCACCGTCTCCTCCTCTAATGGGCCCTTTTCGCCACCTTCCCTGGGCCGGCATCCTCTAACCTGGCCTTTTTAGGGGGCTTTCCTCTCAGGGCGAACGAGAGGAGGCTTTATTGCTTTTTACCTGACATCTTTGAAAGACAGATGCAATGATTAATGCATCCATGGCCCGGATATAATTATAAAATATGACATGATTTTAAAAGTGACCTATAACATCGACTATGCAATACACTTTAATTTATTTAGTGCTTATAAAATTATTAAGCCTATTTGGAGAGAGAGATGTTTATAATGTGACAATATGTCAGTCATCGTGTGATAACGAAAATATGATTAGGCCTGGACTACTTGTTCTGAGCAGGTGTTGTCAGGGAACAGGCTGTAAAACTGTTGTCTAAGTTAGACACTCATAAAAAACTGATGCTAATTATCTGGGAAACGTTTCTTTAACAGCAATCAAGTTGCCATTGTTTTTGTCAAACAAGTTCTGAATTTTTTGTAACATTAAAACAGGAGATCATGACTTATCTTGAATCTTACCCAGATACAATAGTGCTATTTTCTAATTGGCTAATGTGTAGACCCTTTCTTTTTTTTTTGATTGGCTGATAAGTGGCAGGCTCGACTAGTAAGAACTGCAGGGGAGACGCGCTTAAATCCTGTCGGTTCCATAGTGATAGCGGCGCGGCCAGAGACATTTGGGGCGCTGCGGCATATTCAATATATTATAAATAGGTTTTCAGCGTTAGAAATACAGGTCCTTCTCAAAAAATTAGCATATTGTGATAAAGTTAATTATTTTCCATAATGTAATGATAAAAATTAAACTTTCTTATATTTTAGATTCATTGCATACCAACTGAAATATTTCAGGTCTTTTATTGTTTTAAAACTGATGATTTTGGCATACAGCTCATGAAAACCCAAAATTCCTGTCTCAAAAAATTAGCATATCATGAAAAGGGTCTCTAAACGAGCTATTAACCTAATCATCTGAATCAACTAACTAACTCTAAACACCTGCAAAAGATTCCTGAGGCTTTTAAAAACTCCCAGCCTGTTTCATTACTCAAAACCGCAATCATGGGTAAGACTGCCGACCTGACTGCTGTCCAGAAGGCCATCATTGACAGCCTCAAGCAAGAGGGTAAGACAGAAAGAAATTTCTGAACAAATAGGCTGTTATTTGTTACAGTGTTAAGAAATCAGTCTGTGCAGACTGGGTTATTGTCCATGTACATGGTGAAAATATTAGGGACTTTAAGCAACAGCCTCTGGTGGAACGGCAACGGCAGCCGGAAGTAAACGGTTAACTGCCGTAGTTAAAGAACGCAAAAATCACTAAGCAACAGTGAAGAGTACGGCGTAGGGAATAATTTAATAATTAAAACAATTAATTAAGACAGTAAAAATACAAATAAAGAAAGTGATTTTAAAAAGCAGGAGAGGGTTGCTTTGGGCATTTAATGATATACATAAACAATTACAATGCCACATACCATAAAACAATATTAACTTTCTTAATCTTTCACGTAGTAGCGACAACGGCAAATCAGCTGTTCTCCCGTAGTAGACAGTTACAGTAGAACGTCGTGAAGTAGCAGTTTAAGTCGCGCATGCGCAATAGAACGCCAGAATGCCGTTGCCGTTCCACCAGAGGCTGTTGCTTAAAGTCCCTATTTGGGGCGCTGCGGCATATTCAATATATTATAAATAGGTTTTCAGCGTTAGAAATACAATGTGTGGCGGGAGTGCGTGACAAAAGACTGAATGAGTGACTTGAGAGCCCTGCGTCAAAGAGTATAGAAGAACAATATACGTTCTTTGCCTGCGTTCTGTTGTGGCTCGTGCACAACACTTCTTCTCTTGGACTCTCTTTTTGTTACGGTGAAATTACAAAACATAATTCAATTCAATTCAATTCAAATTTATTTGTATAGCGCTTTTCACAATACATATTGTTTCAAAGCAGCTTTACAGAAAGTGCATTTCAGAAATGTACGTAAAAAATACAGTTAGTTAATCATCATGTATTAATTTATGGCATAACATATCGCCGGCGTTGAGTCGTCTCTTCACAGGCGTCGAGTCGTCTCATCGCAGGTGTTGGGGACTCTGAAGTCTCCGCGAGAGGCTGGATACAGACTGTAGCTGAAGAACGCTATTTACCTCGGGATTAGCATCCCGAGATAACAGCAGAAAAGCAGATGGGAAATAATTAGCGTAGCTGCTGTTCATAATATTAATGCATTCGATCTGGTTCAACAGTAGTATAAGAGGCAAGCATTATGTGAATGCTTGGCTGAAGAGATGCGTCTTTAATCTAGTTTTGAACTGGGAGAGCGAGTCTGAGCAACGAACAGTATCAGGAAGGCTATTCCAGAGTTTAGGAGCGAAATGCGAGAACGCCCTCCCTCCTTTAGTGGATCTGGATATCCTAGGAATGACCAGAAGCCTCGAATTTAGGGATCTTAAAGAACGCGATGGATTGTAGGGCGATAGAAGGTCCATTAAATATACAGGAGCTAGACCATTTAGGGCTTTATAGGTCAGTAATAGTACTTTGTAATTGATACGGAACTTAATAGGTAACCAGTGCAGAGATGATAAAATTGGTGTTATATGATCATATTTTCTTGACCTAGTAAGAACTCTAGCAGCTGCATTTTGCACTAACTGTAGCTTGTTTATTGAGGATGCAGGACAACCAGCTAATAAAGCGTTACAGTAATCTAGTCTTGAGGTCATGAATGCATGAACTAACTTTTCTGCATCAGAAACAGATAGCATGTTACGTAGCTTAGCAATATTTCTAAGGTGGAAGAAGGCTGTTCTTGTAACATATGAAATATGATTTTCGAAAGACAAGTTGCGGTCTAGTATAACACCCAGGTCTTTTACTGTAGTGGATAAAGTAACTGGACATCCTTCTAAATTAAAGTTGTATTGTACGAGGTTTTGTGGGTAGTTTTTTGGACCAATAAGTAATACCTCCGTTTTTATCTGAATTTAATAGCAGGAAATTACACGTCATCCAGCATTTTATATCTTTAAGACACTCTGTCAATTTAGATAAGTTAGTGTTTTCATCTGGTCTTGATGAAATATATAATTGAGTGTCATCAGCATAACAGTGGAAATTAATTCCATGTTTTCTTATAATATTACCCAGTGGCAGCATATATATTGAGAATAGCAGAGGGCCTAACACCGATCCTTGCGCCACTCCATAGTCTACTGACGTTATCTTCGATTTTTCACCATTTAAACAGACAAAATGGTAACGGTCTGATAAGTACGATCTAAACCAGCTTAATGCCTGTCCCTGAACACCAGTGTAGTTTTGTAGTCGATCTAAGAGTATTTTATGATCTATAGTGTCGAACGCAGCGCTAAGATCGAGTAGAACTAGTATTGAGATACAGCCTTGGTCAGAAGCTAAAAGTAAATCATTTGTAATTTTAACTAGCGCAGTTTCTGTGCTATGATGCGGTCTGAATCCTGACTGAAATTTTTCATAGATATCATTTTCTTGCAAGAAAGAGCACAATTGAGCGGACACAATTTTTTCTAGTATTTTAGATATAAATGGAAGATTTGAAATGGGTCTGTAATTTGCTAAGTTATTTTGATCTAATTGCGGTTTCTTAATAATAGGTTTTATTACTGCCAGCTTAAATATTTTTGGAACATGACCTAAAGATAAAGACGAGTTAATAATATTGAGAAGAGGCTCTTCCACTACAGGTAACACTTCTTTCAGTAGTTTAGTGGGTATTGGGTCTAATAAACATGTTGTTGGTTTCGCTGCAAAGATAAGTTTATTTAGCTTTTCCTGTCCTATAGTTGTAAAGCGGTGTAGTTGTTCTTGAGGGGCGATAATTGTGGCTGAATCATAAGACACCATAGAGGATTGTACATTTACAATTGTATTTCGGATGCTTTCTATTTTCTCATTGAAGTAATTCATAAAATCATTACAACTATACTGTAACGGAATATTTTGCTCTGGTGATGTCTGTTTATTTGTTAGTCTAGCCACGGTGTTAAATAAAAACCTTGGATTATTTTGGTTATTTTCTATTAGTTTGCGGAGATGCTCAGCCCTGGCTGCTTTTAGAGCCTTTTTATAACGTGACATACTGTCTTTCCACGCGATTCTAAAGACCTCTAAATTAGTTTGTTTCCATTTACGCTCTAAGTTACGAGTTTCTCTCTTGATAACATGTGTAGTACTATTGTACCATGGTGCTTTAGTTTTCTCTCTAACCTTTTTTAATCTAATTGGTGCAACAATATCTAATGTACTAGAGAAAATGGTGCTCAAACTGCTAGTCATTTCCTCTAGTTCATCTGTTTGTTGGGGTTCACTGAGCAGCTGAGATAGATCAGGTAAGCTATTTGTGAATCTATCTATAGTGGTTGGAACGATTGTTCTGCCTGGTCGATAACGTGGCGCAACATGGCAAATTTCAGCAGTACGTAATATGCACGTTACCATACAATGATCAGTGAGATCGTCACTTTGCGCTATAATATCTATATCGGTTGGATTGGTTCCATATGATATAATTAAATCTAGTGTATGATTTAGACGATGAGTGGGACCACTGACGTTTTGCTTGACCCCAAATGAGTTTAATAAATCTGTAAACGCAGCCCCTAACGCATCATTTGTGTTATCTACGTGTATGTTAAAATCTCCAACAATTATTGCTTTATCGGCATTGACCAATAGATCTGAGAGAAAGTCTGAAAACTCTTTTAGGAAATCAGCATAGGGCCCTGGAGGTCTATATACGGTCGCTAAGGCTAGAGATAATAGGGATTTCTTTCTTACATCTAAGAGCGTAACATTTAGCACAAGTACTTCGAACGAATTAAACCTGTGACCTGTTTTCTGAGTAACATTTAGGATATCTCTATAGATTGTTGCAACACCGCCGCCACGACCGATCGGACGGGGCTCATGCTTATACCAGTATCCTGGCGGAGTAGACTCATTTAGACCGAAATAATCATTTGGTTTAAGCCAGGTTTCAGTAAGGCACAGAACATCGAAATTATTATCTGTGACCATTTCATTTACAATAACCGCCTTAGGTGTGAGCGATCTAATGTTTAGAAGACCTAGTTTTAGAAATTCTTTTTGTTCACTGAGATTTAGATTTTCTGGTTTAATTACAATAAGATTTTTCCTAGATCCTAAACTAGATTTATTGTTTGGCCTCACTAGACGAGGAATAGACACAGTTTCTATATAATGCTCTACACTACTTGTATCAATTAAGTTGGGACAGCAGAGATTGTGATTTGGACTTTGACTTACTAGTCAGATGGTGTGTAACGTCTTGGAGATGTTGTCCGACAGCACAGCCGCTCCGATTCTGCTGGGGTGCAGGCCATCAGCACGGTAGAGCCTAGGTCGCTCCCAGAACAGATTCCAATTATTTACAAAGAGCAGTTTCTGTTCATTACACCATGATATTAACCATTCATTTAGAGCAAATAGTCTACTGAACCTTTCTTGTCCTAGTCGGTACGTGGGAAGCGGTCCAGACACGATGATCGTTGCCTCAGGCGCTGTGCTGCGTACCGTCTCGATCAGGCTCCTGTAGTCCTTCTTCAGAACCTCCGTCTGCCGCAGCCGGATGTCGTTCGTTCCCACGTGCAGCACCACAGCTCCGACGCGCTCGTCACCGTTCAGGATCTCGGGAACATGTGCAGCGACATCTAGAACACGAGCACCAGGAAAGCAGTGAGTGCGCACATTACCCTTACCTGAGGTAGCGCGGACATGACGGACGATGGAACTGCCGATGATCACGGCGTCGTCACGTTCCGACTCGCGAAGAGGGGAGAAGCGGTTCCGGGTGGAGATCTCGAAGACCGGGAGTGGTGGAGAGGTTCTTGGTCTGGTCCTGGCTCGTGTCTTCCGCTGAGGGATCACCCAGGGTCCATGGCTTTGTGTCGGTGCCGGAGTGAATGAAGCCAGAGATGATCGCGTCCTCCTGGGCAGAGAAACGCACGGAGTAGACGAAGTCGGAGTCAAAAAGTTACTAACCACTGACTTGTGAGCATCGGCGCGTGATGTTTCAAGCGCTGATCGCCGATCTCGCAGCTCGGCTTGCCTCTCTAGCAGACCACGGATCTGCTTCTCCACGGACTCCAGCTCCAACAGCACCGAATGCAGCTCGAATGTGTCCTCACCTGCACTCAGAGGTAGCGTTAGACACACATCCGATATATTCGCCATTATAACAGATGAACAGTAAATTAGTAGTGATACTACCAATATCACTACTAATTTAGGACTGAAATCCTGGATATAACCCGTATCCTTTCAGTGAAACGGGTGTAAAATCCGACGGTCGATTGGCGCGAGGCCACGCGTGAAATGCTAGTGGGCTAAAAGGCTAGTAGCTGGGATTCGCAAAGTTGGATCTAAGTAGCGATATCAAAGCAATCCGATTGTTTTTTATAGGGAATAGTATCGAGGATAAGTTCACACGATATAAAAATAGAAAGTACTTGTTTATAAATGAGTGGTAAAGAAGAAAATCAAGGATTAATGAATCAATTCGACGGAGCTCCAAACACAAACAATCACCGCACGCGCATGCGCTCTGAAATGAAAAAATAATGCATACAAACATGTCAGTGCTTGATATACAACCACTAATAAACAATCGGTTTTGATGAGGGAAAAAATATATACTTCTTACTGCGGATTAGAACCCAAAACCTCTGACACGCTTGGCAAAAGTTCTGCTACTGGACCATTAAAGTGCATGCGTGTAACAGTCGGGTATTCTCGCTACTAGCAACATATATTAGATCTCATTAAACAACAAATTAAACACAATGTACATACTATTTAAATCTAACGCCGATTTGTGGCCGTCACACTGCATGGGATTAACGTTATACGGCGCTGATTCCCATTGTCCCCGACTTTAAATGCTTTTTTACAAACACCGCAAAATCCTTCATCATTTTTACCACTAACGGGCTGCAACCATGTCATAAAAATTTTGTTTTCCAGCCACTTTGGATGGAATTTGCACTTTCCCATTTTTCCAAGGTTCAGACCTGTCCACCGCTGACCCTACAACAGACCTGCATCACGGCACTTTTGCTCCGACCGGAAGCAATTACCAAACTGGTTCCGCATATTTATCACACGAACGTACATATTTTGCGACAGCAAATACAAATTATTAATTATGAAGGCTATATTCAAATAAATTTATATAAAATTCTCTTCAAAACTATAGAAAAATTTAATGCCTGCAAGAATCAAATTTAATGCTTTTTAATGCCTTTTAAGGCCTTAATTTTCGCTAAATCCATTTAAGGTCTTTTAATGCTTTTTAATGCCCCGCGGAAACCCTGTTAAAGGTTTTTGGTACGTATCCTAGAGACAAAGACGAATTAATGATATTTAGAAGAGGATCTATGACCTCTGGAAGTATCTCTTTCAGTAGCTTAGTCGGTATAGGGTCTAACATACAAGTTGTCGATTTAGATGAATTAACAAGTTTGCAAAATTCTTCCTCTCCTATAGCAACAAACAAATCAAAATGGAGACTACAAAGGACTCCCTGATGCGCTACTGTAGTAGACGGTTGCAAATTTATCATTTTGTCCCTGATATTATAGATCTAATAAGTGAAGAAGTTCATAAAGTCATTACTGCTCTGTTTCTTGGAAACTTCTGGGCTTGAAGCTTTCTTTTTCGTTAGTTTAGCCACTTGTTCAAATAAATACCTAGGATTATGTTTATTTTCTTCTAATAGGGTCGAAAAATAAGCAGATCTAGCAGCTTTTAAGGCCTCTCTGTAAGCGATCGAGCTCTCCTTCCATGAAATCCGAAATACCTCTAGTTTTGTTTTCTTCCAGTTTCGCTCCATTTTTCTGGCTGCTCTCTTAAGAGCCCGGGTGTGCTCGTTGTACCACGGCGTTGGACTATTTTCTTTAATCTTCTTTAAGCGCAACGGAGCAACTGTGTCTAAAGTGCTGGAAAAGAGAGAGTTAAACGTTTCTGTTGCAATATCAAGTTCTTCTAAGCTATCCGGGATGCTGAGATGATGAAACTGATTAGGAAGATTATTGATAAAGCAATCTTTAGTGGCAGAAGTGATAGTTCTAACATATTTATAACATGGAGTCGGCTTTGCAGCCTTGGCTAAATGTAAATTACACGAGACTAGATAATGATCTGAGATGTCGTAGCTCTGCTGCAGAATTTCAACGGCATCAACATCTATTCCATGTGATAGTATTAGATCTAGCGTAAGATTACGACAATGAGTAGGTCCTGACACGTGTTGTCTAACTCCAATTGAGTTTATAATGTCTTTAAATGCCAATCCCAATGTATCTTTTTCATTATCTACATGTATATTAAAATCATCAACAATTAGGACTTTATCTGCAGCCAATACTAATTCTGATAGAAAGTCAGCAAATTCTTTGATAAAATCTTTATGGTGCCCTGGTGGCCTGTATCCAGTAGCCAGCAGAATTCTCAAACGTGATTTATTGTTTACACTATATATTTTTACATTAAGCACCAACACTTCAAAAGAAGTATATTTAAAACTAGATTTCTTAGTGGTTTTGAAAATATTACTATAAATTACAGCAACACCTCCCCCTTTGCCTTTCGGACGAGGCTCATGTTTATAACAGTAATCTTGTGGGGTGGACTCATTTAAAGTAATGTAATTGTTTGGTTTTAGCCAGGTTTCTGTCAAACACAGCACATCTAGGTTATAGTCTGTAATCTTATCATTAATTATGAGCGCTTTTGAATTAAGAGATCGAATATTCAACAACCCAAGCTTTATCGTTTGCTCATCTGTATTGTATCGGTTTTTTATTTGTTGAACATCAATTACATTTTTAACCTTAGAAAGGTTTGGCATTTTTTTGGATTTCCAAAGTCTGGGAACAGACACAGTCTCTATATGATGATATCTAGGTGAAAGAGTCGCTATGTGATGGGATTTATCTGACCTTGGTGACGCAAGGCCGCTAGTAGACGGTCGGTTTAGCCAGTCTGTCTGCTTCCTGACCTGAGCCCCAGATTGTCATGTTTTATCTCTAAGACTATGAGCCAAATTACTAGAGAAAAGAGCAGCATCATCCCAGGAGGGATGAATACCATCTCTTTTCAACAGGTCAGGTTTGCCCCAAAAACTTTTCCAATTGTCTATGAATTCTATGATATTTTGCAGACACCACTTAGACAACCAGCCATTGAGTGAACAAAATCTACTAACTATCTCATCACTCCTTCGAACAGGAAGAGGGCCAGAGCAAATTACAGTGCCTGACATCGTACTTGCGATTTCAAACACCTCTTTAATATTAATTTTGGTGATCTCCGACTGGCGAAGTCGAACATCATTAGTGCCGACGTGAATAACAATCTTAGAGAATTTACGATTAGCATTAGCCAGCACTTTTAAATTTGCTTTGATGTCAGGCGCTCTGGCTCCCGGCAAACATGTGACTATGGTGGCTGGTGTCTCTATTTTCACGTTCCGTGTAATAGAATCGCCAATTACCAGGGCACAATCAACAGAATTCTCAGTGGATGTTTCACTGAGTGGGGCAAATCGATTTGTTATGGTAATCGGAACGTAAGAGTGTTTTTTTGATCCGCGACTAGAGTGATCCCTGACAGTCACCCATCTGCCAGGCTGCACAGGCAATAACTCAGCCGGAACCGAATCATGTAAATGGTTTACTATGCTAGGCGCATCCAAAGTAGTATCTAGTAAGTAAGTATCGAGCACACTTACTATCCTCAATTAAAGTTTGGATGCGTGTCTCTAATTCTGAAATCTTCTCCGTCAGCCTGACTGTCTCCTTGCATTTATCACATATAAACCCTATGCCGACGGGGAAGGCTATAGTAAACATGTGGCATGAGATGCAGGTGACAATAAAAGGACAAGACATTACTCACCGTGTTTGTTAAATGATTCTTACTCACCTGTGCTTTTTATGAACTCAGAGGCGCGGGCGCGCACGAGAAAAATAAATAAATAACTGAACGCACGGGCGGCGCGTTAACAGGCTAGCGAGATAACGTTACTAGCGTGTTATGCTAACAATAACAGAAGCTAGCGATGTTAGGTTAGTCTGAGATGTTAGGTAAACTGTTATTAGTAGTATAAACAACTAAACAACTAGAAATTATCGTAAATTATGGTTCAAAACAAAGAAATACGAGGCTTAGACGGAGCTTACAGACTCGGAGCAAACACACTCACACACAGCAGGCAGCCTCAGGAGGGTATCACGTGCCGTTTGAACTCAACTTCAACAACTCGTTTTTAGTTGATCATAATCTAGACTATCACTAACTAGCATAAACCAGGTTGGACCTGCATGGAAATTAATCATAACATTTTTGCAGGGTTCCAAGGGTGTAAGACTGGAGAAACTGGAAGAACTGGAAGGGAGTGCAACTCTCTGAGAAAACAAAAGAAATTAACATTTGAATTTCTCTCTTGTGATAGCCTGAAATTCACCAAAAAATCTATATGGGTTAATGTGAATAATTATCATACAGTATTACATGTTTGATATCATTTGAAATGTCTGTGCAACTGGTACAAATGTCTCATTACAAACCGAAAGGTAATAAGTTATTTAAGAGTTTAGAGATAATTCAAATTCCCATTGTTAGCAAATGGTTCCATGTAAATCAACTTTTGCCCCCAGTAAGTCTGGGGCGGTGATTAATGTAAATTCCCACGGTGAACTCATGTTTACATTTGAAAAGAGGTTTCTGCCTTGGTCTATCTATATAATGAAATGCAACGAGAGGCTCGGGGCGATTCTGTAACTAAGACTAGCCCATGATGCAAAGTGTAAGGAAAACACTTTGCATCATGTATTTTATAATGTCAAGGTATTGCATCTTCTCTCTTTATTCCAGAGCATTTGATGTTTCTATCTATTATCTTTGAATTGATTACAAATTGGCGTGATACATTTACCTGACATAATAAATTGTAAATATTTGATTTTATTCTAATCGACTCTGACATTAATTTCAGTAAAGAGTTAAAAAGAATAGTCAAACATTCACTCACACTTAATGATGCACAGATATCATTAAAACCTTTTTCATTTATGGAGTCAGATGAAATAACGAGTTAATACATATGAGAAAATGTATTTAATTTAATCAAATTACTTTACCACGCGGACAGTAAATACCTCCATTGGGCCGATTGAGCCGGGCTTACACAGGATACCAATAATCACTTACAAAATTATACCCATTACAATATGAGCCTGTCCATTTAATGGATTTAACCAGGACCTATTATGCTCTTTTACAAAGTCTTGAGTTTGTTTTTGGAGTCTATTGCACATCTTTTCCCAGTCTGTCAGTAATGCTCTGTTTAGTTCCTGTCTCTATGAAGCCTCCCCTTCCAAAAAGTGCAATGTGCTCTGATTGGTTGGATGGATCAATGTGGTCAATTTGATATTGGTCAACCGCTTTGAGCATGTTTCGAAAATGTCAGGCCCTTTTTCACAACAGTGTTAAATACAGGGTGGAAAAAACAGTGTGTCTTGGAAATCTTGAAAACACACTCATAATGCTACTCAACCAGGCTCTCCCCCTTTTTTACGCATTCCTTGGGTGGGAATTATTTAAATGAGGAATATTGTGACGTTTACACTCTGGAAGAAAACTCTATAATACAATCAAGGCGTTTTTAGGGAGTTCAGAAACAGTGATAACTGATATAGAGAGTAAATCATTTTGGAGTGGACTTTTTGCTTTGTAACTTCGCAAACCTTTTTCATGGTCAAACAGCAACATTACACAGTAAAAAATATATCTGGAATTGTAAAAAAAGCATAATATATAAAGAAAAAAAAAACTTTAATGTTTTTGTTGTGCAAAAATTAATAGTTAACTCTTAATTGTCTTGAAAGTCTGTTGTCCGGATGTGTTCATTTTAGGATCCAAGCCAGAGAGCAAACAATGTTAACTGTCTGTAGCCATGAAATGTAATGTAAAAATTTACTTTATTAATGTCTTTAATTTTATGTTTACACAGCGCACAAATCTAGTTATGTTTTCAAATATGGTCTTTAAGATTTGACTGACTTTCCACACTGGACAAACATGTTTAGACAGTGTTGTCAATGTCACTATTTACATCGGTTGCTATGTGTTAGGATGCCAGCCTGTGTTCCCCTGTCTTGTGTTGGACTCTTATTTACTTTTCTGTTCCTATAGACCCCTTTTCAGTTGGTAAACATGATGACGTTTTTATGTGGGCAGAGCTTAGGTGGAGGCAGAACGATCCCTCTGGCCGCTTCACTAATGCTAGTTTGCAAGTTTTGTTAGCTTGTTTTTTAACACTGATGGGAGTAAATCAGATTTTATCTTAATGTGCAAGGTCACTCACTGTCCAGGACCGCGATTGTTATTTGCAAAAGTTAATTTTAACGGATGGAACCAGATTGGCTGACCCATACACGCTCAGTCAATGGATGGACGATCTGACAGGATTAACGTTAACGTTACCTCGGTTGAGTGGCCTGCCTTCTACACCTACCTGATAGAGAAACCGAGCGTAAAGACAAACTGAGGGCATATAAATCTTTAGATGCCTATAACTATGTGATGAATGGTCTTGACTTGTGGCAACGTTACATTGCGGGGTCCTGCTTAGCGCCAAGGCCAGAAGACGACAATGTAAAGTGACATTACAGTGCAATTTTAATGATGTGAATATTTTCTAGAAATAAAAATATTTTTTGCTATGGAGGACGTCTGGACGGTGTTCAGACCATTTGCTCGGCTATGGTGGTCATATGCTCTGCCGTGGTAGTCTCCAGCTCTGCTGAGATGGTCTTTAGTCCCATCAGCTCCACCCTGGCCACATGCTCTGCTGTTTCTGAGCTGGCCACCTCGCTCTGCAGGCTCCACCCTGGCTCCCCGATCCGCCTCAGTCTCCAGTCCTGCTTACACTCTATGGGCCTGGCCCTCCATCCCTCCCCCTGATCCGCCGCCACTTCACCTCCCTCCTGGACTTATGTCTATGTTTGTTTAGGAGCTTCTGGAATGAATCCACTTAGTAAGGGGGGGAGGGGGCTCTATCATGATCCAGTCTTGTGTTGGATTCTTATTTTGAAGTGTTTCACCATTGTTATTTTGCTGTTTCTATTCTTTCTGTTTTCCTTTTCTGTGTTTAGTTCCTTTTTCCTGTGTTGCATTAGCTACCTTCTTTGCTCCCATGGTTACCCTAGTTTGTTTCCATAGCAACTAATCTTGATACTAACTCTTGTTATCCTGTGTATACATACCCTAGTGCTTCTCTTGTTCTTTGTCTGGTGTTGTATGTATCGTGCACATTTGTTGTAGTTCCCTGTTCTCTCTTGTCTGGATTACCTTGTTCATTACCTGTTTTTTTCTGATGTCTTAATAGATGTTAACTGCCTTTGGATCCAATGCTCCTCTTTGCCTCAACAGCCATGTTACACTATAGCCCCTTTCACACAGAGATTCCGGAAAATACACGGATAAAGTGACCCGGGATTTGACCCGGGTTCGTTTGATTTTGGTTCATTCACACTGCCAGTGATTTTTCGGAATCAGAGAGTGCATTCACACACAACCCGTAAAAATCCCGTAAAGACACGTGACATCGATGTGACATGTAATGTCAGCAGCGTCTATAGTTTGCTTATGAGCTGCGATTTTTCTCTCGAGAAACCACGCTTGTGCATTTTTTTTCTCTGATTCGATCATAAACTAGCGCATTGCGTACCGTTTCACTAGCCTGCTTTCACTTCACTTCAGCGTCATCATTACGACACGGCATTGGTTACAGCTTTTGTTCACACAGCGCGTGTTTCGGGACTGATCCCGGCAATGTTACTAGGTCCCCAACCCGGCATCGATCCCGGGATCAATCCCGGGTCGTGTTTGCGTTCACACAGAAGGCGTTCTGGCAATTTCCCGGCAATTTCCCGGGATCAACGTGCTGTGTGAAAGGGGCTTATGGTAATGTAAGCATCAGCAGTAATCATCAGCATCAGATGTAAATACAGTCTTATATAGAGCTTTTTATTTGTGCACTGTAATCTAATCTTCAGAATCCATATGAAGTTTAATTAACAAAATTCGGGAGGAACACATTCAGATAATCCAACAAATCAGCATGAGAGGAATCCGAAATATAGCCTTCTCTCACCTGTGTTCAGTTTTCCGGCATCCCTCCGCCACCCCAACTCCTCACTCTGGGCTAGTTCCTATCCCAGGCATGGATATTGAGGGGAGTACTCCGGGTTCTTTGGGCCAAATTCCGAGCTCGAGCCCTTCTCTCAGACAGCACACCAAATATGCATACTCCTTACTTTACTCTTTACTGGTCTGGTGGTAGAACATTTGTGAATTGTGATAGAGGTTTTTGGGTTCTAATCTGCCCTGGTGTCGTATTTTTTTTTTCTCATTAAACCAAAAGATGTACATAATTGATTGTACACCAAGAGCAACACGTTTGTGCGCATTTTGTTTTTTTATTTCACCAGAACGAATTATGCCTATGCTGTGTGTTTTGTATGGCATGTTGTTTATTATGGTTTATGTTAATTCTTTTGCCACAATAATAGACTGCAAAAAGTCTACACGAATAGGCATCATTCCATCCACCCAACCATCCATCCATCCAGCTGGTAAAGAAATACATCCTCTTTCTGAGCCCAATGGGTAATGTGCTAATGCTGTGATTTAATGCTAATGCACTCTTCAGAGTGACAAGCTCACCCTCTGGAAGTGTACCCATACTCTGACCTGCTTGTAGATTGTATTTAACTTTGCTTCCTTCGAGTTCCGCTTGTCCAGATTATTTAACATAAGGGCAGAAGCCGTGCTGTCCATAGAGTGCTGCAGTATGTGCTTCTTCAGATCATTAATTTCCACGAATGGAATTTGTTTCTCTTAGACCACACTGAGATTAAATCGAGAACAAACACAGTGCCTGGCTTATGGGTTTTTTCTTCTTCTTTTTTTCCCTCTAATTTTCAAGATCTGCCGAAATCTTTATTCAAAAGTCAAGAGATCTACCTATGAACTCAAACATTTCTAATCTGATTCTTCCTTAGATTGCAAAAGAAAAAAATTCTAAACCACAGCTTTAATATGCTGTGAAAAATGAGGTTGTTCAAAGTTTTTCATTGATTTCGTAGTAGGCACTTTATGAAGAAACAGTGTCTTGCACTTGCATAATGCAGATTCAGGAGCTACGCATGTTTTTAAGTGTAATACCTAAAAAGCTGTATTGTACTGAATGTGTCTGTGTGCATCTAAATCGTTTAAACATTATTCACATTCACACTTAAACTAATCACATTCACATTTTACAATAGTAGGCCTACTTTTTAATATCATACTGTGAGGAGAACTCCACGGAGCTATGAAAGAGCAACATATAAGCAATACAAGTTCTTCTGGAAAAAGATACAGAATAAAATGAGAGCAATTTACAAATATTTGCTTCTTTGGAGACATGCAGGATGTTTTGAATACAGACATTTCTTCGCCTTTGTTGTCATTGGCTTTTGGCTTGCTTCGTTGGGGACATTTAATTTTATATTTAACAATATTATCACAACATTATTTTCCTATTATCTCTGTAAAGCTGCTTTGAAACAATCTGTATTGTAAAAAGCGCTATATAAATAAAGGTGACTTGACTTGACTTGGCCTTTTGAATTCTCTCTTCCCAGCCTGGTCTAATTGTTAATATGTAGGTATTAATACGTAACATTTTACATGTTCAAAACGTATATTTTTGTACATTTGGATAGATTCTAAAACGTACAATATGGATGTATGTACAGTGGTCCAGCAGTGGCAGTGACGATTATCAAATTATGCTAAATCATCATAGCCTACTGTTTGCACAGGTGGTTGTGGGGCGTTTCTTTTCTCATCTCTATTAGCCTGCAATGTGTTATCATTTGTTAAAACCACACATAATGTACATTCTAATTGGATATGTTTGAGTCTTTTTGCTCAGGCACACATAGTCATAGGTCACTAGAGTTAAGCCATTCGGCGTGGTAGCCCAGGCACACATAGTCATAGGCCACTAGAGTTAAGCCATTTAGCATGGTAGCCCAGGCACACATAGTCATAGGCCACTGGAGTTAAGCCATTCGGCGTGGTAGCCCAGGCAAACATGGTCATAGGCCACTAGAGTTAAGCCATTCGGCGTGGTAGCCCAGGCACACATAGTCATATTGTTCACCAGCTAAGACGATTAAGGCTATATTGTACAGCAGCAGCATGTCTTACTTGCTCACAGCAGCATGTCAAAATTCTGGCATGAAAATCTAGATGGCACTGGCTAATAGGTCAGGTCCTTTAACTCACCTCTTCATAATCAGATCGTTATCTATAGGGCACAGCTGATTGGTTCCTGCCCTATCAGTAGCCAATGAGCTCGCTGTCAACCTATATATATATATATATATATATATATATATATATATATATATATATACAGTATCTCACAAAAGTGAGTACACCCCTCACATTTCAGCAAACATTTTAGTATATCTTCTCAAGGGACAATACTATAGAAATGAAACTTGGATATATTTTAGAGTAGTTAATGTGCTGCTTTTTTAGCCGTATATATTTACTTTCCTCTGAAAATAACTCAACATACAGCCATTATTGTCAAAATAGCTGCCAACAAAAGTGAGTACACCCTAAGTGAACATGTCAAAACTGTCCAAAGTGTCAATATTTTGTGTGAGCACCATTCTTATCTATCACTGCCTTAATCCTCCTGGGCATGGAATTCACCAGAACATCACAGGTTGTTGCTGGGATCCTCTTTCACTCCTCCATAATGACATCATGGAGCTGATGGATGGTAGATACATGGCACTTCTCCATCTTCTGCTTGAGGACACCCCACAGGTGCTCAATAGGGTTCAGGTCTGGAGACATACTTGGCCACTCAATCCCCTTCACCTTCAGCTTTCCTCAGCAAGGCAGTTGTCATCTTGGTGGTGTGTTTGGGGACATTATCATGCCATTCGGCCCAGTTTCTGAAGGGAGGGCACCATGTTCTGCTTCAGAATGTCACAGTACATATTGGAATCCATGTTTTCCTCAATAAAGCGCAGCTCCCCAATACCAGCAGCACTCATGCAGCCTTTGACTTTTTTTTTTTTTTTTTGGGCCGAATCAAATGTTTTATGGTCACGATTCATCTCGTTGCTCGCTGCCTTGGTTCCAGACTTAAAACTCTTTATATCAGCAGTTTACTGAAACGTCAATGGAGACATTGAACGTGGGTAAAACACTTCGGAAACTAATGGACGTTACTGTTGATATCGGGGTCAAATGAAAGCGAGGCTCGTTCTTCTTTGAAGTCTGCCTCTTCTGGACAGACGGCGCCTCTCCATTGCTCAGGTAAGTGATAGGGAAACAATAAAATTAGGTAAAAAAAAGTTTGAGCTGAAAGAAATGTTAGCTGTCTGTATGTTTAACTGTTCAAATGAGCTAACGTTAATGTTAGCGAGCTCAGTAACATTAGCTAATGTTAGCTACTTTAGTTGACATTGATGTAAAACCGCCTACACAAGATCCACGGTAAAACCCGCTGAAGTCTGAAGAGTTGACTTTTAGACCACTGATCGTTATAAAGTTGTTTTGAGATTCAGTAGGCCTACGTGTATTTAAGCTGTCTTGTCTGGTGAAGTAAGATGAGAGCTTGTTTGTTTTTGAAGGCAAATTATACGGGAAACAACAAATGAGCCAAGCTAATGCCAACAATAGAACTAGTGCAGATTTAGCTGATCATTGCTGCTAGCTGAAACTTTCAGCGGGACATTCTAACACTTAACGTGAAAAAGCTTAATGTGGCTTAAAGTCGGAAAACAATGATCAATGATCACCGAATTTCTCATGGCCATATCTTGTCATGAACACTTAAGCCTGTCAAAAAAAAAAAACTAAACCGAAATCCAACGATTATAGAAGTTATCTCACATTAAATGTTTCTTCTTCATTGGCGCCTATGGCAAGGAAAAGGCTTAACGTGGTTTAATTGACCTAAACAAGGATCACCAAATTTCTCTCTCATATTACTTCTCATAACCACTGAAAACTGTTATAAAATCAAGCCTAAAGTCCCATTATTATGGACGTTATCTGTCATTATCTATTTCATTAGAGCCTATTGTAAGGAAAAAGTTTGTAAATCAAACATAACGTAAACTGCCAAAGAAATTGGCCCTGATTCTCTTAAATCAACATATTTTTCTTGTTTAAAAATGTTTATATAATTTCCAACCAATATTTTCAAACATGTTCAATTTCATAAATTTTCCAAGGGTGAAATCCGTTGCCTGCCTGTTAACATTAAAGGTAAAAAATTATAATAAAGTAAGTTAATTGTAAAGTATTCTCTTTGTTTGAATAACTACTCAATCCTAACTTATACATTAATACTGGAAAAAGAGCCCCTTTGGTGTAAAAATACATTTTATGGTGCGATTTTGAATGATAACCATTCACTGTAAATAAGGGCTCCCCCTCCCTACAAAAGCCAATTTAACCACTGGTCTCATCAGACCACAGGACATGGTTCCAGTAATTCATGCTCTTGGAAAGGTTGCTTTCAGCAAACTGTTTGCAGGCTTTCTTGTGAGCCAGTTTTAGAAAAGGCTTCCTTCTGGGACGACGGCCATGTAATTCGACTTGTTGCAGTGTGCAGCGTATGGTCTGAGCACTGACAAGCTGATCTTCCGCTTCTGCAACCTCTAAAGCAATGCTGGCATGATCATGCGTCTGTTTTTTGAAGCCAGCTTCTGCACTTGACACACAGCACAAGGACTCAACTTCGTTGATGAACCCTTGCGAGGCCTGTTCCGAGTGGAACTCGTCTTGGAAAACCTCTGTATGACCCAGGCCACTGTACTGTAACTCAGTTCCAGGTTGTTTCCAATCTTCTTATAGCCTAGGCCATCTTTGTGGAGAGCAACAATTCTAATTCTCAAATCCTTAGAGAGTTATATGCCATGATGTACCATGTTGAACATCCAGTGGTCATATGAGAGAATAGTACTCAAAGCACAAATTTTAACTGCTCTAATACAAGATACAACAATTTATATGGTCCTGTCAAGCAGACAAAACAAAATGAACATGATGAATAGGACATGTGGCTTTGCATGGTTAAACAACGTACTGTTGTTATCACTTAGGGTGTTCTCACTTTTGTTGCCTGCTATTTTGACAATAATGGCTGTATGTTGAGTTATTTTCAGAGGACAGTAAATATATCATATATATCACATTGACTACTCTAAAATATATCCAAGTTTCATTTCTATAGTATTGTCCCTTGAATAGATATACTAAAATGTTTGCTGAAGTGTGAGGGGTCTACTCACTTATGTGAGATACTGTGTGTGTGTGTCTGTGTGTGTATGTATGTATATATATATATATATATATATATATATATATATATATATACAGGTCCTTCTCCAAAAATTAGCATATTGTGATAAAGTTCATTATTTTCCATAATGTAATGATTAAAATTAAACTTTCATATATTTTAGATTCATTGCACACCAACTGAAATATTTCAGGTCTTTTATTGTTTTAATACTGATTTTGGAATACAGCTCATGAAAACCCAAAATTCCTATCTAAAAAAATTAGCATATCATGAAAAGGTTCTCTAAACGAGCTATTAACCTAATCATCTGAATCAACTAATTAACTCTAAACACCTGCAAAAGATTCCTGAGGCTTTTAAAAACTCCCAGCCTGTTTCATTACTCAAAACCGCAATCATGGGTAAGACTGCCGACCTGACTGCTGTCCAGAAGGCCATCATTGACACCCTCAAGCAAGAGGGTAAGACACAGAAAGAAATTTCTGAACAAATAGGCTGTTCCCAGAGTGCTGTATCAAGGCACCTCAGTGGGAAGTCTGTGGGAAGGAAAAAGTGTGGCAAAAAACGCTGCACAACGAGAAGAGGTGACCGGACCCTGAGGAAGATTGTGGAGAAGGACCGATTCCAGAACTTGGGGGACCTGCGGAAGCAGTGGACTGAGTCTGGAGTAGAAACATCCAGAGCCACCGTGCACAGGCGTGTGCAGGAAATGGGCTACAGGTGCCGCATTCCCCAGGTCAAGCCACTTTTGAACCAGAAACAGCGGCAGAAGCGCCTGACCTGGGCTACAGAGAAGCAGCACTGGACTGTTGCTCAGTTTTGCATGTCATTCGGAAATCAAGGTGCCAGAGTCTGGAGGAAGACTGGGGAGAAGGAAATGCCAAAATGCCTGAAGTCCAGTGTCAAGTACCCACAGTCAGTGATGCCATGTCAGCTGCTGGTGTTGGTCCACTGTGTTTTATCAAGGGCAGGGTCACTGCCGCTAGCTATCAGGAGATTTTGGAGCACTTCATGCTTCCATCTGATTTCATTTTTCAGCACGACCTGGCACCTGCTCACAGTGCCAAAACCACTGGTAAATGGTTTACTGACCATGGTATTACTGTGCTCAATTGGCCTGCCAACTCTCCTGACCTGAACCCCATAGAGAATCTGTGGGATATTGTGAAGAGAAAGTTGAGAGACGCAAGACCCGACACTCTGGATGAGCTTAAGGCCGCTATCAAAGCATCCTGGGCCTCCATAACACCTCAGCAGTGCCACAGGCTGATTGTCTCCATGCCACGCCGCTTTGAAGCAGTCATTTCTGCAAAAGGATTCCCGACCAAGTATTGAGTGCATAACTGAACATAATTATTTGAAGGTTGACTTTTTTTGTATTAAAAACACTTATTTTATTGGTCGGATGAAATATGCTAATTTTTTGAGATTTTCATGAGCTGTATGCCAAAATCATCAGTATTAAAACAATAAAAGACCTGAAATATTTCAGTTGGTGTGCAATGAATCTAAAATATATGAAAGTTTAATTTTTATCATTACATTATGGAAAATAATTAACTTTATCACAATATGCTAATTTTTTGAGAAGGACCTGTATATATATGGGTTCAATTCCCAAGGAAAGCAAGAACTGATAAGAATGTAAATGTGTACCTTGAAATGCAATGTAAGTCGCTTTGGATAAAAGCATCTGCCAAATGCATAAATGTAAATGTAATATATATATATATATATATATATGAGAGAGAGAGAGAGAGAGAGAGAGAGAGAGAGAGAGAGAGAGAGATATCTGGGTTTACATTAATTAGTGATTGTCGGTGATAGTGATTGTCGGTGAAAGTGATTGTCGGTGATAGTTGTATAAATATTTATATTCATTTGTTACTTATTGATGTATGTAGCTCCTCTTTAATAAATTTGGTGCTTCGTCTTTTTTTAACTAAGCACCATTAGAGTTGAATGAGGATTTAATGCAGGGTCTAATGATCTAACGAAATCCAAATTTTGATATCCAATATATATCAGGCCATTTCACTGTGCCGTTTCTGTTAAGGTGCATTAAAGCTAACGTACAAGCTTTAAACTAGTAGTAATGGAATAATGAAAACCTGAACAGTTTAACACTATTACTAATTTTAAACAGCTTTTGCTCTACCAGGCTTTTTAAATTACAATTTAAATTTACATAGCTATATAAATTAATTGGCTAATGGTTTAAGAAGAGGATCTATGACCTCTGGAAGCATCTCTTTCAATAGCTCAGTCGGTATAGGGTCTAACATACCTGCTGTCGATTTAGACGATTTAACGAGTTTAGAAAATTCTTCCTCTCCTATAGCAATGAATGAATCACATTTTTCCTCAGGGAGACTACAATGCACTGCCTGATGCGATACTGTAGTAGACGGTTGCATAGTTATAATTTTCTCCCTGATATTATCAATATTGTAAGTAAAGAAGTTCATAAAGTCATTACTGCTGTGCTGCTTGGACAAGTTTGGGGTTGAAGCTTTATTTTTTGTTAAATTTGCCACTGCTTCAAATAAATACCTAGGGTTTTGTTTATTTTATTTTAATAGGGTTGAAAAATAAGCAGATCTAGAAGCTTTTAAGGCCTCTCTGTACGCAATCGTGCTCTCTTTCCATGAAATGCGAAAAAAAAACTCTAGTTTTGTTTTCTTCCAGTTACGCTCCATTTTTCTGGCTGCTCTCTTAAGGGCCTGAGTGTGCTCGTTGTACCACGGCGTTAGACTATTTTCTTTAATCTTCTTAAAGCGCAAAGGAGCAGTCAAGAGAGAGAGAGAGTCAAAAGTTTCTGTCGCAATATCGAGTTCTTGTAAGCTGTCTGGGATTCTGAGGAGATGAAACTGATCAGAAATATTATGAATAAAGCAATCTTTAGTGGCAAAAGTGATAGGTCTAACATATTTGTAACATGGAGTCGACTTTGCAGCCTTGGCTAAATGAAGTATACACAAAACTAGATAATGATCTGAGATGTCATCGCTCTGCTCTAGAATTTCAACGGCATCAACATTGATTCCATGCGATAATATTAGATCTAGAGTATGATTACGACAATGAGTAGGCCCTGACACGTGTTGTCTAACTCCAATAGAGTTCAGAATGTCTTTAAATGCCAATCCCAATGCATCTTTTTCGTTATCTACATGTATATTAAAATCACCAACAATTAGGACTTCATCTGCAGCCAGTACTAACTATGATAGAAAATAAGCAAATTCTTTGATAAAGTCTGTATGGTACCCTGGTGGCCTGTATACATTAGCCAGCATAAATCTCAAACATGATTTATCATTTACATTAGATAGTGTTACATTAAGCACCAACACTTCAAAAGAATTATATTTAAAACTAGACTTCTCAGTAATTCTGAAGATATTACTATAAATTACAGCAACACCTCTCCCTTTGCCTTTCAGACGAGGCTCATGTTTATAACAGTAATCTTGCGGGGTGTACTCATTTAATGTAATGTAATCGTCTGGTTTTAGTCAGGTTTCTGTCAAACACAGCACATCTAGGTTATAATCTGTAATCATATCATTAACAATAAGTGCTTTTGAAGTAAGGGATTGACTATTCAGCAACCCGAGCTTAATCATTTGTTCATCCGTATTATATCTGCTTTTTATTTGTTGAACATCAATTTTTTTTTTACTCTTAAATGGGTTTAGGATTTTTTTGTATGTCCTAATTCGGGGAACAGACACAGTCTCTATGTGATGATATCTAGGTGAAGAGTCTCTATGTGATGGGATTTATCTGACCTCAGTGACATGAGACAGCTAGCAGATGGTCGGTTTAGCCTGTTTGTCTGCTTCCTGACCTGAGCCCCAGATTGTCATGTTTGAGCTGTAAGACTATGTCCCATATTACTAGAGAGAAGAGCAGCACCATCCCAGGAGTGATGAATACCATCTCTTTTCAACAGGTCAGGTCTGGCCCAAAAAACTTTTCCAAATGTCTACGAATTTTATATTATTTTGCGGACACAACTTAGACAGCCATCGATTGAGTGAACACAATCTACTAAGTATCTCATCACTCCTGCGAACAGGAAGGGGGCCAGAGCAAATTACAGTGCCTGACATCGTACTTGCGAGTTCATACACCTCTTTAACGTTAATTTTGGTGATCTCCGACTGGCGAAGTCGAACATCCTTAGTGCCGACATGAATAATAATCTTAGAGAATTTACGATTAGCATTAGCCAGCACTTTTAAATGTGCTTTGATGTCAGGCGCTCTGGCTCCCGGCAAACATGTGACTATGGTGGCTGGTGTCTATATTTTCACGCTCCGTGTAATAGAATCGCCAATAACTAGGGCACTTTCAACAGGATTCTCAGTGGGTGTTTCACTGAAAGGGGAGAACCTGTTTAATATTATTATCGGAATGGAATAGCGTTAATTAAAGTTTGGATGCTTGTCTCTAGTTCTAAAATCTTCAGACCGTCAGCCTGACTGTCTCCCTGCATTTATCACATGTAAATCCTTCAATGCTGACAGAGAATGCTATACTATACATATGACACGAAGTGCAAGTGACAATGACAGGAGAAGACATTACTCACCGTGTATGTTGACTGATTCTTCTTACCTTAGTTGCTTGATAGACTTGTAAAAGGTGCGAGCGCATGTGTGAAAAAAAAAACAGCAAGCACGGATGGCAGGTTAACAGGCTAGCGAGATACTAGCGTGTTGGGTAACACTTTATTTCGATAGTCCACTTTAGACATTCTACTAACTATAAGTAACTTTGCAACTACATGTCAACTAAATCTCATTAGAGCATTAGTAGACTGTCTGCTTAATATCTGCTAACACTTGTGGCAAGCAGGACGAGGCCGAGGGCTGTGGGAGAACGGCTCGAGGCCGGTGCCGTGATTACTGATGAGCGACACCTGCGTGATGCACCGGCCTCACGTTCTCTCATGTCCCCCGACCTCGTCCTGCTCGCCACAACACTTTATTCTGATGTTCCCCAAACAGACATTCTGCTGACTATAAGTAACTTGGCAACTACAAGTCAACTTATCTATCTAATATCTAATATATATCTAATATATAACATATCTAATATATGTTGTATATGTAATTTATGTAATATATCTAATATATGCAAGTTAAATTTAGCAAATAAGAACAGCAAGGAATGATAGTAAATAGAGATTCAAACATAAAACGATACAGAGCTTACAGACGCAGACCAGCAGCAAGGCAGACAAGAGCAATCGATCAAACAGGAGTACATTAAAAAAATGCCCTACTTAAGCCCTATTCGCACGGGATTAGTATTACCTGGTGACCTCTAGTCATTTGTAATAATTGCAGAGGTTGTCTGTGATAATAATCCTTTGCGAATCGGCCATGTCTGTAATTTGTAAAGTAAAAATTCCCCTGCAAATGACCTACCATATTTCGCCGAACACCGAGGTACAGTGATAATATTAGTCCTGTGCGAATCGGCATCTCTGTGATTTGGCGGGGTCGTTTCTAATTCACACAAGGTCCCCAGATAATATTAATCCCGTGAGAATAGGGCTTTAGACAACTTAGTGGCCTTGGAGTTAGTCAGCATATTTTAGAACTTGTGTACAAATCTATTGTAGAGAGTGTATTAACTTTTCATCTCCCAGCCTGGTATGATCACTTAAACTATAAATCTAAGAACAAACTCACCAGAATTGTGTCAATGGCAGGCAAAATAGTTGGCAGACCACAGAAGCCTTAAGTACAACTTTTTGCTGAAATGGCAAATAAGAAGGCAAGGATTATTCTTGAAGCTAGTTCTCACCCTCTCTTTAGTCAATTTGAGCCCTTGAAATCAGGTAGGCCCTATAGAATCCCTCTAGTGAATAAAATAAATAAAATAAAATACTCTGCAAGTGATCGATAAACCAAATGATAGTGCCATGAACTTTTTTATATCTATGTAATGTGTCTGTGTTTTTTGTTCTGAGTTTTCTTTTTATTTATTTTTATACTACTGCCTGTATAGTTATTTTATGTGCTGGTGAGCCAAAGACAAATTTCCACCTTGATGGGACCACCCGGGAGCCAGTGGCGGAACAAAAAGAAAAGGAAACAAAAGATTCTCCGCCCGTCCCTCCACCTGGGGAAGGAGCGGCGCGTTCACCATCTCCTGAAGAGCAGTCTGATCCACCTCTGGGTCGCCTGTCTCAGGGTCGTTTGCACCTCCGCTTGCCTCCTGGTTTAGCAGCGGCCTGGACGGGCGGGGCTGACTTCATGCAGCTTGCTCCACGGTGAGGAATGAGTGATGGCTGCTGCGGTGGCTTAGCGGGAGCGGAGGACGCCGCAGGAGGTCGAGCTCGGCGACGAGCAGACGGAGGGTCTGTGGCTGGTAGACGGGTGTAGGCAGCAGCGGTCCGCCGAGACAGGATGTGCCAGATGGCCTCCGCCTGCTTCTGGGCAGCCGAGAACTGCTGGGCAAAGCTCTCTGCCGAATAACCCAACCTGGGAAAGTGGGGCATCCAGGAACCGATATTTATCGGTGTCCCTCATATCCGCCAGGTTGAGCCAAAGGTGGCGTTCCTGGACCACCAAGGTGGACATCGCCTGACGGACGAAACGTACGGTTTCTTTCGTCGCCTGAAGGGGGCAAGGTCAGTTGCAGCACGGAGCTCCCGGAGGAGCTCTGGGTCAGAACCACCCTTGTGCATGTTCATGAGCGCCTGGGCCTGGTGGACCTGCAGGAGCGCCATGGCATGGAGGGCAGAAGCAATCTGTCCACAGGCTCTGTAAGCCTTTGCTGTAAGACCGGACGAAAACTTACAAGCCTCAGACGGGAGCCGTGGATTACCCCGCCAGGAGGAAGCGGACGCTGGACACAGTTGCATCGCAACGGCACCCACCACTGGCGGGACATCCACATACCCCTTAGCTGCTCCACCATCAAGGGTGGTGAGGAGGTAGGAGCTCCTCATGCACTTCCGGAAAGAATGGTACCGGCCCGCCCCGAGAAAACAATTGTCCAACTGAGAAGGTTCAGGATGTGGTGGGGTCCAGAATAGGCACTAGATCAGGGCATAGGCAAGGGGACTGCACCTCCCTTGAGGTAAGCGAGTCTCGATCTCAATGCTGCCATAGTCATATTCCCGCAATGGGAACATACTAATACAACTAATACATACTAACAACTAATAACAAAGGCTGCCTCAGCATGCTGAATGCCCAAACATGAGAGGCAGCTATTGTGGCCGTCTGCTGGTGCCAGGGAACGACCGCATCCAGAAACGCACAAGCGGAATGACATCCTGAAAAGAAAGCAGGGTCACGCTTATGTTGCTCTTTTTGTGAAAGAAAAAATGCTCTTTCTGAACTCTCACAGTGCTGAGGCACCGAGGGAATGGCCGCTGTGTACTGTGTACACTGATGGTAAACGCCCACCGAACCGACACAGGCTCTTTTGCTGTAAAAACAGCAGTTGTTTGAACATAGAAATGTTCACAGCCACTCGCTGCTCGTGCCGTCACACCAAAACTGTCTGTAGAGTTTTCAATGAACAATAGCAGTCTGCAGATTCAGAGATGAACAGGAACAGTAACGTCGAACGTGAGCAACTGATAAGGAACTGCATTTAATAAATGCGAATGAAAATATAATGTCACTGATATGACAACTGAATACAATAAAATAAAAATATTAATGCCACAATCTTAATATTCATAAATTCGTACACATTTGTACTTCTGTAAATTTGTTCATAAGTAAATAATTCAAGTTTTAGTGATGTCAATACGTCCATATTGTTCGTTTCAGTGTCTTTGGAAACGTAAGTAAATTTACGTGTAGAACCATTCTTAACGTAATACATACAAATACTCATAAAATCCCATTGCTCTTCCCTTCAGTAAGTTTTTCGTCCTCTTGATTTTAAGATTTCTTTAAGTTGCATGTGTCTAAGTAAACATCTGTGGAGAGGCAGAGAGCGCAGTTGATTAATGAGCTTCAGACAAAAATCCATGTGTTTTTCAGGATTAACCACAATCTGGGCATGTGTGCTTATAGATTCCAAAAGAAAAGATTCTAAGCCTCAGCTTTAGTGTGGTGTGAAAATTGAGGTATGACCTCAGAGTTGTTCATTGATTTTGAAAAAGGTATTAGGAAAGCTTAAGGAAGTAGCAAATCCCTTTTACTTGCTTGTGTTATGGGTCAGATTCAGGAGCTAAATGCAATCCCCAGAAAGCCATAACATCTAGCAAAACTATGGGAAGTGAATAGCAATGAAATAGCATTACTAACAAACAATCCACATTCAATTAAATTGTCCTAAATCATACTGCGAGGTCATGAAAATTCAATAGTCATGACCTTCAGTAGCAGCTGCTTCTAAATGAGTCATTTTACAGTTTTTCTCAATCGATTTAACATATTTCTTCAAATGAATGTAGTTGCACTCAACAATATCTATCAACAATTTACACAGCACTAAACACACTCTTATGTTGACAAAACATTTCAATATTCACTGCATAATGAAGCACAGCAGTTTTTCTAGTAATGCATTTATTAAAGGTTAATGCTGTCATCAAAACTATAACATATTCAGCTATAGACACTAGGGGTGGAACGGTACATGTATTCGTATTGAACCGAATCGGTACGGGCGTCACGGTTCGGTGCACGAATTTACACGGAGAATACAGGGTATAAAAATAAATAAAACTCTAAATAGCGATAAATTTCGCTCAATTCGCGTTTGGTCTGAACGCAGCATAATGAGCAGACTGCGATGTCAATAATGCAATGCTGAAGTGTGTGTGCGCGAGAGAGAGGGAGAGGCGCGGGCGCGATCGAACTGTGTGTGTGTGTGTGAGAGAGAGAGAGAGAGAGAGGCGCGGGCGCGATCGAACAGTGGAAACGTAAAAACATACTCCGTCATTTTGTTAATACAGGACATCATTCAAACTGCAAAATGTTTACATATATTTGTGTACACTCGCAATAAAACACAACATTGTGCTTTTGTCACACTCTAAACTCTTATCAAACGGTATACAACTGTCACACAACCAAAATCGCACGCAAGCACACACACACACACACACACACACACACACACATCTGACGAAAATGTTTCTCTTCTTGATTACGAATGTGACTCCCAAGGAGGGTCTGTATGTGGACTTGAGGGTGATTCTCAAGATATGTCCATCAAAGATCCCTCTTTGTATACATTAGAGGAAATTAATGGGTTTCTTGATGAGACATTTGGAAAACAAGTCAACATTAAATAATTTTTTCCTGATGTAGGAAAATTTGAGAGGTCAGTGGCGGTTCTTCAAAAGACTGCAAATCTTGATCAGTTGAGTGAAAAGAAACGCTTTCATTTAAAAAAAATATGTTACAGTTATTAGAAAATGTAGGATAGTGGATTAAAAGAAGAGGCTAAAAGCATTTTTATAAACGATTAGCCATGCATCACACGCTGTTCTTCTCTTTATTTCTTCTGTTTTCTTCTGCCTTTTTTTCTCTCCTCCCTAAACTTATATATGGATCTTTTGAGGGTGGGTTCATTGAATATTAATGGAGGGAGGGATAGTCATAAATGAGTTCTGGTGTCTGAAATCATGCAAAATAAAAAGTTACATGTCATTTTATTGCAAGAAACACATAATGATATGGATAATGAAGTAGAGTGGGGAATGTGGTGGAAAGGTCAACATGTACTTAGCCATGGCACAAATCTGAGGGCTGGAATTGCTCTCCTTTTTTCTCCAGATATAAAAGTTAGCATTGAAAAATGGAAGAATTTGCAGAAGGTCGCCTGGTTCTTGTCAAAACTACTATTGAAGAGATGACAATTTATTTGATAAATGTTTATGCACCAAATGTGGGAAATGAGCGATTACAGTTTTTTAGAATGTTAACTAATGTCTTAAAACAGGATTTTAGTGATGGAGATATCATTATTGGTGGAGATTGGAATTGTACGGAATGTTTCAATGTTGATCGTAATAATGTAGAGCCTCATATGCTTTCATCCAACTATTTGTCAAGACTGGTGAAAGAGGCCGAACTTTTAGATATGTGGAGAATCAAGCATCCGTAGATAAACAATATACATGGGTTAAAATTTCTGACAATAGAGTAAGTGCTGCTCGCTTAGACAGAATTTATGTTTCAAAACATTTTAATAACAGGATTATTGATTGTTTTATTTCTTCTGTAGGTTTCTCTGATCACCATCTGGTTTTTATTTCAGTAAATATGGCACAATTTCCAAGAAAATCTTCTTATTGGCACTTTAACGCTAAATTGTTACAGGATGCTTTATTTTCGGAACATTTTGTGGTATTTTGGAATCATTGGAAGGGGAAGAAAAATGATTTTGAAAATCTAAAACAATGGTGGGAGGTTGGAAAAACGTCTCTGGTTACGTATGTAACCCTAGTTCCCTGAAGGGAACGAGACGCTGCGTGAAACGCTGTGGGAACGCCCCTGCGTGAGTGCGTCATGAAGCACGTATGAAATCAATCCAATGGCGAGACGGAACGTCATAGGCGGGTGACGTCATCGACCAGGAAACTATAAAGCACTCCCAAAACACAAGCGCGTCAGCTTCTGATAGACTGAGGCAAGTGATCTCGGGCATGCCGCGAGTATGGCATAGACACGCAGCGTCTCGTTCCCTTCAGGGAACTAGGGTTACATACGTAACCAGAGACGTTCCCTATCAGGGAACTCGAGCTGCGTGAAACGCTGTGGGAACGCCAATACCCACGTCGCCATACGAGCAAGTGTCCACCGTGTGAAGTCAGGGCGCACATTCGGACGAAAGCACCTGCGACCCTGGAGTGGAGCTGAAGTCAAGATGGTAAAATCTGACGAATGTATGCGGTGAGGACCAGCCTGCCGCATCACAAACGTCCTGAAGAGAGACTCCTGACAAAAGAGCCTTAGAGGCAGCCATACTCCTTGTAGAGTGAGCTCGTACAGCCAAGGGTGAAGGCTGACCAGCCGACAGGTAAGCAAGAGAGATGGCCTCGACCACCCACTTGCTCATCCTCTGCTTAGACGCAGGACACCCCTTTTTGGGTGGTCCAAAGCAAACAAACAACTGTTCAGATTTTCTCCACAGGGCAGCTCTGTGGACATAAGCATCTAAAGCCCTAACTGGGCAGAGCAGATTAAGTTTCTCCTGGTCCGACGTCAGAAAAGGAGGAGGACAGAAGGCTTGCAGTACAATAGGCCTAACCACATTAGTTGGGACCTTAGGAACATAGCCCGGTCTAGGATGGAGGAAAGCTTTAACCATGCCAGGCGAGAATTCCAAGCACGAGGGAGCAACCGAGAGAGCTTGAATATCCCCAATTCTTTTCAAAGAAGAAATAGCAAGCAGAAAGATAGTTTTGAGAGTAATGAATTTCTCGGAAACCTCTTCAATGGGCTCGAAAGGAGCAAGGGAGAGGCCTTCTAGAACGGTGGCCAGGTCCCAAGTCGGCACCCTCGTGCGAACTGCTGGCCTCAGCCTCAAAGTGCCACGAAGGAAACGAGATATAAGTGGGTGTCTCCCCAGAGAGACTCCACTCAAAGGGACATGGTAAGCAGATAAGGCCGCCACGTACACCTTTAGTGTGGAGGGGGATAACCCTGTGGAAAAACGCTCTTGCAGGAATTCCAGCACTGCACCCACTGGGCAGTTAACTGGGTCCAACCGGTGCTCTCCACACCATGATGAGAAAAGTTTACACCTCAAAGCACCTCGGCCCCTGCCTCGACAGGATGTCTGCCCCCTGATTTAGATACCCTGGGATATAAATCGCCCTCAATGAAAGAAGCTTCCCCTGGGACCATAAAAGGATCTGGCGAGCCAGCTTGTATAACGGGCGCGAACGCAGACCTCCCTGGTAATTTATGTAGGAGACCACCGATGTGTTGTCTGACCGGACAAGAACATGACGATCTCTCAGGTCTGGGAGGAAGTGTTTCAGAGCCTGAAACACTGCCAACATTTCTAGGCAATTTATATGCCACGAGAGATGATGGTCCTGCCACAGACCATGAGCAGGGCGACCACTCATGATCGCCCCCCAGCCCGTGAGGGAGGCATCCGTCGTTAGCGTTACACGACGACAGGGAGCTTCCAGCACGGGCCCATGGGAAAGGAACCAAGGTTCTTTCCACATGGCCAGGGCGCGAAGACAACGTCGCGTAACCCTGATCATGCGGAGCGGGTTTCCCCTCGGGGAGAACCCCTTGGTCCTGAGCCACCACTGCAACGGTCTCATGTACAACAGGCCGCAAGGAATAACGTTGGACGCTGCTGTCATCAGACCTAACAATCTCTGAAACTGTTTGACAGTGAGTGACTGGCCTAGCTTTGCTTGTTTGACGGCCGTGAGAATCGAAGCGATACGAGCAGGAGACAGGCGTGCCTGCATCGTCGTCGAATCCCAGATCACACCCAGAAAAGTGGTCCTCTGTAGTGGAGATAGCACACTTTTCTTGGCATTGAGCCTCAACCCCAGTTTCTTGATATGAGCGAGAACGACATCTCGATGCCGAGCCGCCTGAAGCTCCGATTGAGCTAGAATCAACCAATCGTCGATATAATTCAAAATGCGGATGCCCTGGAGTCGCAGAGGAGCCAGAGCAGCATCCATACATTTCGTGAACGTTCGGCGAGAGAGAGCTAGGCCGAACGGAAGAACCCGATACTGGTACGCTTCGCCCCCGAAAGCGAACCTCAGGAACTTCCTGTGTTGAGGAAGGATAGACACATGGAAGTAAGCGTCCTTTAGATCTATCGTGACAAACCAGTCCTCGGATCTGATATGTGACACTATCTGTTTGAGAGTAAGCATCTTGAACTTGAGCTTCCCTACAGTACGATTTAATTTTTGCAGATCTAAAATTGGACGTAACCCCCCATCCTTTTTCGTAAACGATGAAGCACCGGCTGTAATAACCTGACTCCCTGCTGGGAGGAAGAACTCATTCTATAGCCTCTATAAGAGTTCTATAAGAGTTTTTACCTCCTGTTCCACAACCAGAGCCTGCTCGGGGCCCACCACTGTAGGCAGGACCCCCCTGAATCGAGGCGGACGAGACCTGAACTGAATAGCGTAACCTTTTTCGATTGTCTGCAGGACCCAATGAGATACATTTGGAAGGCTCTTCCACTCTGCCAAAAAATCTACTAAGGGTACCAGCCTCTCGAGGCTGGCCTCTGGAATATTTGGAACTGCAGACACAGCGCCCTGTAACGGCGCACCGGAACAACTGGTCTGACAGCTCTGGACCCCTCCTCAGAGGGAGCGAGCGCCCCTCGGGGAAACACTCGCTGGGACCGTCTACGCCCCGGCACGAAGGCGGGGTTGGCAGAACGGGCCCCTGAGGGCACCGAGAGAGAATGGGCACCGTGTAGTGAGGTGAACTCCTTTCTCTCGCGGTGGGGACTACCCTCAGGGACGTGAACCCGAAGGGGAAGGAATTTTTGGAGCGCCGCCGCCTGCTTTTTTTCTTCCTGAAACCTCTCGATGACAGAATTTACAGAGTCACCGAAGAGGCCAGCAGGTGAGAGCGGGGCGTCCAGAAGGAAAGTTTTCTCTTTCTCCTTCATATTAGATAGATTTAACCATAAGTGTCTCTCCGTGGCCACCAGGGCTGCCATAGAACGGCCCACTGGCACGGAGAGACAAACCTGCTGCCTGACGAAGTTCGCGAATAAGGTCCGCACTTATCTCTTCCCCATCGCTCACATCTTTTAACAGCTCAGCCTGATAAGCCTGAAGAATAGACATAGTGTGAAGGCATGAAGCTGCTTGACACGCCGCCGAATAAGCTTTGCCCACCAGCGCCGAGGTATTTCTTAAAGGCTTGGTGGGCAAAACTGGTGTTTTAAAAGACGATGCCGAATCAGGAGAGAGATGGCTGGCCAGAGTCTCTTCAGCCTTTGGCATCGCCCCATACCCATAAGATTTAGCCCCAGATATGTTAGAATATACAGAGGTCTGCTGACTAAAAATACGGGATGAAACCGTTTTTTTCTAGGACCTAGACACCTCAGTGTGAAGGTCTGAGAAGAAGGGCAAACACCGGCGTGGAGGCATAGCACGGGAAGGCAAAAAACTTTCGTCTAATTTACTCTTTGATTTAGACTCCTGCCTGTCAACTGGCCACTCAATGCTTAACTTTTCAACAGCTCGAGTGAGCACCTCCATAAGCTCCTCACTAGCGGGAGACTGAAGTGACGAGTCCCCAGTCTCTACTGTCTCAACACTTTCAACATCCAGCTCCTCAGAACTGGATAGATGAAGAACAGGTGCCTCAGCCTGAGGGGAAGAAACCGCAGCGCGTGCTTCCACACCCGGGACTGAGGCACTGGATCTAGCAGGTAAAGGTTGAGATAAGGCAGAGCCCGTCTCAAACCCCCCTGTTAGATCCATCTGCGATCCCCACGACAGGCGTCGCCGCTCAGCCTCGGCAGAAGCGGGACCCAATCCGCGGGGAGCGCACCAAACCGCCCTCCTCAAAGAGTGATCGGCGGGAGCGCAGCGTCCGTAGAGGTAGACGCTCGCAATGCTCACAATCAGCCCCCTCGAGAGCTGACTGGGCATGCTGCACTCCTAAACAAACAACACATAGTTGGTGTGTATCCCCGCCCGTGATATAACGAGAGCAGGGGAAAACACACTTCCTAAAATGTTGCTCGCTCGCCATAATGATAAATGTTTTTTTATATATATATGAGATATATAAGTGAAAAACTCCTGCCTAGTAACAACTAAGGACAGACAAAAACACAGTATTCGACAGATTTCACACACACAGAGCGCTTGCTGAAGTAACAGAAGCTGACGCGCTTGTGTTTTGGGAGTGCTTTATAGTTTCCTGGTCAATGACGTCACCCGCCTATGTTGTTCCGTCTCGCCATTGGATTGATTTCATACGTGCTTCATGACGCACTCACGCAGGGGCGTTCCCACAGCGTTTCACGTAGCTCGAGTTCCCTGGTAGGGAACTCAAATAAAACTATGCTGTCAACAGTATACTGCATATTGTTGACAATTCAAGCTCTGGAAAGAGGTATAGAGTCTAAAGAGACAGAAATTATAAAAAGACATGACCCAGGTTTTATCAACAGCTTACAACAGAAAAAGAAACAGCTAAGTTTCCATTTGAATGAGAGGGTGAAAGCAGCTTTGGTGAGGTTACGTTTTACATCGGTTACTGAGATGGATGCCCCAAGTGCCTATTTTTTCAACTTAGAACGTTCAGTGGCACAATCTAAGCAGATGACATGTTTACGTCTTCCAGATGGGAAGATTACAAATGACATTATAGAAATGCGTCGTCATGCTGTTGGTTTTTATTCTTCTCTCTACAAAGCTGATCTTTGCAACTCTAGTTGTGCAGCGCAACTTTCGCATGAACTTCCTCAAATAGACTCTGTTTCTAAGACTGCTTTGGACACATGAATTACTTTTCAAGGACTCACTATTGCTGTTGGACAGTTGAAATCTGGACGTTCTCCTGGAATTGATGGGTTGACTTCCGAATTTTATAAACATTTTTGGAAATATATTGGAATGGACCTTTATGAAGTTTTCTGTGAAAGTTATAGAGATGGCATTCTACCTGCTACATGTCAACGTGCTGTATTGTCCCTATTATCTAAAAAGGGAGACTTGACCCTGTTAAAGAACTGGAGACCTGTTGCTTTATTAACAACAGAGTATAAAACCTTGTCCAAATGTCTGTCTAATAGGCTTAAGGAGTTTTTACATTTGATAATTCATCAAGACCAAACCTATTGCATTCCAAAAAGATCTATAATGGATAATCTTTTTTTAGTAAGAGATACCTTGGATATCTGTAAAATGTTTAATGCAGAGGTTGGATTGATTGCTTTAGACCAAGAAAAGGCGTTTGATCGTGTTGATCATAACTATCTTTTTAATCTACTTGCTGCATTTGGGTTTGGTCAGGATTTTATCAAATGGATACGTTTGTTGTACACTGGAGCTTCTTGTATGGTTAAAGTGGGGGGTGGCCTAAGTCGGCCTATTGTGGTTTCAAGGGGCATCAGACAAGGGTGCCCTGTATCAGGGCAATTTATTTTTGGGCCAAAGTATTTCGCTAGTTGTAAGCATGTTTTGGTTTTACAAAATTTTGTTTTTGGAACTGCCAAACTCACTATTTGGAAAACGTCTCGGGTTATGACTATAACCCTTGTTCCCTGAGAAGGGAACGAGACACTGCGTCGAGAATCGACTCTTTGGGGACACTCCCTTAGCGTGCGCCTCTGAAGTATGAATGAAACTATTCCAATCCTGATTGGTGTGGCGTCATGACGTAACATGTGACGGCATAACCGGATGCATAAAAGCGACGCCGGCACACACACACACTAGCCTAGCGATGAAGCAAGACGCTCTCAGGCCTCGAGGGGCGTGGCAGGACGACGCAGTGTCTCGTTCCCTTCTCAGGGAACAAGGGTTATAGTCATAACCCGAGACGTTCCCTTTCGAGGGAACTCAACACTGCGTCGAGAATCAACTCTTTGGGGAACGAATGCCCACTAGGCCACGCACCGAAACAGGCCTGCCCAGGAGTGAAACTGATTTAGGCACTCAGCAGGACGAGAGCACACGTGCGCCAGGCGTACTGGGGAGGTGCAGACTATAGAACCGAACAAAAGTGTGTGGGGTAGCCCAACCGGCTGCATCACAGATCTCCTGGAGGGGAACTCCCGAGAGGAGAGCCCTAGAGGACGCCATGCCTCTAGTAGAAAGAGCCCTTATGGCCAGAGGTGAAGGCAAATTGTGCCCCTCATAAGTCAAGGCAATAGCCTGCACGATCCAATTACTAATGGTTTGCTTGGATGCCGGGAGCCCTCTCCTAGGTGACCCGAAACACACTAACAGTTGGTCCGACCTCCTCCAAGAAGGGGACCTCTCGAGATAAATACTCAAAGCTCTGACGGGGCAGAGCAAATGAAGCTTCTCTTCTTCTGCCGACACATGAGGTGGAGGATGGAACGCCTTAAGGGTCGTAGACCTAGCCGTATTAGCAGGCACTTCAGGCACATAGCCCGGTCTCGGGTGCAAAAAGGCCTTAACCCTGCCAGGTGCAAACTCCAAGCAAGCTGGAGTCACTGCCAGGGCTTGGAGATCTCCCACCCTCTTAAGAGAGGTAATGGCTAAGAGAAAGACCAATTTGCAGGTAAGATCTTTAGGCGAAGCCGACTGAAGAGGTTTGAAGGGGGCCAGAGATAACCCTTCCAGAACCACTGACAGGTCCCAGGCAGGAACCCTGGACCTGGTTGTCGGTCTCGTCCTCCAAGTACCATGGAGAAAATGAATGACCAGCTGGTGCCTCCCCAGAGGCGCATCACCTAATGGCACGTGGAAAGCCGCAATGGCAGCCACATACACCTTAAGCGTGGAAGGGGAGAGACCCGCAGAGAAACGATCTTGAAGAAACTCCAGAACTGAAGCCACCGGGCAGTTAACTGGGTCTAAATTATGTTCTCTACACCAAGTGACGAAAACATTCCACTTGAGGCCATATAATCTCCTAGTAGACGGAGCCCTAGAGCTAAGTATGGTTTCAACCACCCCGGCTGATAGACCAGCCTTTAGGTACTGAACCCCCTCAGAGGCCAGGCCCACAGTTTCCACAGCTCTGGGTGAGGGTGGAAGATTGTGCCCTCCACCTGAGACAATAGATCCCTCCTCAGAGGAATCTGCCATGGCTGAGCTATCAGGAGCGAAATTATGTCTGAAAACCATACTCGGGTCGGCCACATTGGGGCAACCAGAAGTAGACTGATGCCCTCCTGACGGACCCTTTCCAGGACTGCCCGAAGCAGAGCGATCGGGGGAAATGCGTACAGGCGAAGCCTCGGCCAGGCCTGTACCATGGCATCCAACCCCAGTGAGGCTGGATGTGAGAGGGAGAACCAAAGTGGGCAGTGGGACGTCTCTCGAGACGCAAATAGATCCACTTCCATTGGTCCAAACCTCTCCCATATCAACTTCACCACATCTGGATGAAGTCTCCATTCCCCGGGCCTCAGCCCCTGCCTCGACAGGATGTCTGCTCCCTGATTCTGAACCCCCGGAATATACATTGCTCTGATAGACAGTATTTTCCCCTGGGACCAAAGGATAATCTGATGCGCCAGTCTGCACAGAGGGCGCGATCTGAGCCCCCCTTGTCGGTTCAGATAAGCCACCACTGAAGTATTGTCTGATCGTACTAAGACGTGGTAACCTCTGATGTCTGGAAGGAAGCTCCTCAGAGCCCTGAACACAGCCATCATCTCTAGACAGTTTATGTGCCGAGAGTGATGATGGTCCTGCCACAGACCCCTGGCAAAGCGGCCGTCCATGACCGCGCCCCAGCCAGTGAGGGAGGCGTCTGTCGAAACGGTTTTCTGGCGACATGACGCTCCTAACACTGGCCCTTGGAACAGGAACCAAGGTTTCTTCCATATTTTTAGAGAACGAAGGCATCTGCGCGTTACTCTGATCATACGAAATGGATTCCCCTTGGGGGAAAACCCCTTGGCTTTCAGCCACCACTGAAGGGGCCTCATGTGTAGAAGGCCCAAAGGTATAATGTTGGATGCCGCTGCCATGAGGCCCAGCAGTCTTTGGAATTGCTTTACAGTAGTGGCCTGGCCTAGCTTTAACTTGGACACCATCGCCAGAATGGACTCGATACGCGCCGGAGACAAGCGTGCCTGCATCGTAGTCGAGTTCCACACAACGCCTAGAAACGTTGTGGACTGGGACGGTTCTAACACACTCTTCTTTGTGTTGAGTCTCAACCCCAATTTTTGAATGTGGTCAAGGACGACATCTCGATGCCGAACTGCCATTTCTCGAGACTGGGCCAGAATGAGCCAATCGTCTATATAATTCAGTATGCGGATGCCCTGAAGTCTCAGAGGAGCAAGTGCTGCATCCATACATTTGGTGAATGTGCGGGGAGAGAGTGCTAGGCCGAACGGAAGAACCCGATATTGGTAAGCTTCGCCCCCGAAAGCGAACCTCAGGAACCTCCTGTGACATGGAAGGATGGATACGTGAAAATAGGCGTCTTTTAGATCTATCGTGACAAACCAGTCCTCGGATCTGATTTGACTCACGATGACAGGAATAGTGAGCATTTTGAACTTGAGATTCATCAGAGACAGGTTCAAAACCCTGAGATCTAGAATTGGCCTCAACCCCCCATCCTTCTTTGGAACTAAAAAGTACCAGCTGTAAAAACCGGACTCCCTGTCTGAATGAGGAACACGTTCTATGGCCTCCTTTAACAGCAGAGATTGCACTTCTTGTTCCATCACCTGAGCCTGCTCTGGAACCACTGTAGTCTGCACCACCTCAGAGGTGGCCGAACTGCAGTCTGTACCCTGACCTTATTTTATGCAGGACCCATGCAGATATGTTGGGAAGATGATACCATGCCTCTACAAAATCTACTAAGGGAACCAGCCTCTCGAGACTGGCCTCTGGTGTTTTTCGAGCACCCTTCTCGACCCCCTGAAGCGGAAGACCGGCAGGCTGTAGTCGATACGTTTTTCGTGGCCATAACTCGTTTTTTATTTTTCGAGAAACAAGAGTCACAGTGCATTCGCTGGAATATGATGCGGCCCGAAGCGTCACCGACGGCGGGCACTCCCATTGTTTCCTTGAGGGCTCCGCTGTGAGAGCAACCTCGGTTGTTCTACAACGGAGGGGACAGCCCTCAGAGGTCCCACCACTCTGGCTAGGACCTCTTTCCTGAAGCCCTCTTAGCCTGAAGGACATCCCTTAAATCGCCCTTCTGGCTGGGGGGCTTCTGCTGGGAGCGTTTCCTCCGTTGCCAAGCTCCCGGAGGAGGGGCTCTAGAGGAAACGCTCTCCTTTTGCTCTGCCCGGTGTGAGGAGCTGGTTGATGGCTGGGGCTGATGTTCTTGCCCCACCCTACTCGATTTGGACTTCGATTTTCGGGGGAGGAACTGCTGGAACGCCGCAGATTGCTTCTTCGCCTCCTGAAACCTGTCGACGACCGATGTAACGGCGTCGCCGAACAGGCCAGAAGGTGAAAGCGGCGCATCCAACAAAACAGATTTATCTCTCTCTTATAAACCTGATAAGTTGAGCCACAGATGCCTCTCCGTGGCCACCACAGCTGCCATAGAGTAGCCAATAGCACGGGCCGTCTCTTTAGTGGCCCGGAGAGACAAATCTGTGGCTTTGCACAACTCCGAAATATTTCCAGGAGTTGGTCCCTCCCCCTCGTCCAAATCTTTCAGGACCAGACCTGCCGCCATGTAAGCCCTGCCTATTAAAGCAGATGTATCTCTGCAGGGCTTACTAGGCAGCGCCGGGGTTTTAAGGGAAGATGCCGACTCAGGAGATAGATAACCGGCTAGAGCTTCTTCGATTTTAGGCATCTTCCCATAACCCATATCCCGTGCCCCCACAACATTGCTATAATTGACAACAGATGGACGGGAGACACGGGACGAATGCGGTTTATCCCACGATCTCGAGATCTCTTTGTGGAGATCGGGGAAAAACGGCAAACCCCGGCGCTGAGG
This sequence comes from Gila orcuttii, assembly GCA_026230005.1. NCBI lineage: Eukaryota > Metazoa > Chordata > Actinopteri > Cypriniformes > Leuciscidae > Gila > Gila orcuttii. The sequence goes on from JAPDVR010000018.1 coordinate 12,550,698, forward strand.
CTGTGACCTGTGCCGCAGGAAACGCTCGTCTAACTTGCTTACGACTTGCGTTCCCTGCTCATCTTGTGGCCAGCTGATGTTAAGTCTGGCCACGGCACGAGTCACAACCTCCACCAGCTCCTCATAAGCATGGCCGTGAACTGGCGCGCTCGAATCACGGTCATCCTCGATGCTGATCACCTCTGCCTCCTCGGAAGCAGAGAGCTCAAGCACCGGGACCTGGTCGTGGGCAGAAGAAGCCGCAGCGCGGGCTTCTGCACCACTCACAGGGGCTTCGGGATCTTCAGATGAAGAATGAGAAAGTGCCGCAGCAGTCTCATTCTCATCTGCAAGATCCCGCTGCGAACCCCACGATCTGAGTCGCCGCGCCGCCTCAACAGACGCGGGACCAGAACCACGGGGAACGTGAGCCTGACCAAGCTTATCAAAGCACGCCAGCCGGGAGCGCAGCACCCTCATGGGTAGTGCTTCACAGTGTACGCAGACAGCTCCCTCGAGAGCTGCCTGGGCGTGCTGCGCTCCCAAACAGTTCACACACAAAACATGCGTGTCCCCATCCGTAATAAAACGAGGACAGGGGTGCACACACATTCTGAACTGCTGGCTGGCCATAATATATATATATATATATAGATAATATTTTCTGACAAACACCACCAAATAAGACAGACAGTTGTAACATAGAGCGCTTGCTGAAGAGCGAAAAGCTAGTGTGTGTGTGTGCCGGCGTCGCTTTTATGCATCCGGTTATGCCGTCACATGTTACGTCATGACGCAACACCAATCAGGATTGGAATAGTTTCATTCATACTTCAGAGGCGCACGCTAAGGGAGCGTCCCCAAAGAGTCGATTCTCGACGCAGTGTTGAGTTCCCTCGAAAGGGAACTAGGAAAAACAAGATGCTTGGTAAAGATACATTAGATCCTTTGCTGATGTTCAAGGGTTTAATAGCATCAAGACTGAGGATAGAGTATGCATACTATAAACTGGTTGGGTGCTTACCAGTGTTTGTGAATATTTGGGCCATAAATGGAGTGTTATGCACAGTTAATGAAAATGATGATTTACTGTTGACTTTTTAAGTCACTCTGTTCTTTTTTTTTTTTTTAGACTTTGTAACGTAGATTGTTAGTGGTAACACAGACTGGTTTTACCTATATGTGGTAAATAAAGGTGATTTCAATCTCTCTCTCTCTCTCTCTCTCTCTCTCTCTCTCTCTCTCTCTCTCTCTCTCTCTCTCTCTCTCTCTCTCACTCTCTCACTTGGATCATTACCTGTCTCAGTGCTTACATTGCTCATTGCCTTTTTTTCCTGATAGCGGAAAGAACTTAAAATATACCGTAATTTCTGGTCAGACAGATAATAGTAGTACATCAATCGAAACTGTAAAGGGTACTTGTACTTGTACATTTCCTGTAAAGGAAACTCAGCGAATACTTGTCACACAGACATCAAGAACATGTCTATGAAAACAAATATTCCCGTTTATGTAATCCCTATAAAACTAATGAGAGGTACAATCTTTACCGTCTGAGCTCATTATCTGTATTGTGGTCCTACTCACAGCACAGGCTATTCATACGTTAATCGTCCAACAAGCTTCGTCCGGTTATTCTACTTCTCTTCGAGTTTGGAAGAAGACACTTGAATAAGACTTGAATTTACCTCAAAAGAAGAATGCTATGTGATGATCATTGATTCAGCAGAGGATATAATTTCGGAGTAAGTATTCATTCTTACCTTAGTTATTGTGTTTTTCTTTTTACAAAAACTTGTACACATTTTACTTGGGCTTTTCCCACACTATATCGGCAAACTGAATTGTGTGAAATCGAGTGAAATGTTGAAATATTAAATATAGGCAACCTTTCATAGCAACTAATGTCCTTGTCACGTAACACGTACAAAAATGGGAAGAGAACTCAAGAGCAAAAACAAGGAGGATTTCCCACGAGGGGGAAAATATAATAAATGAACATGAAACCAACACTGACTCTGAACATAAGCACATCAACAAGGAACTGGGAAGACGTATGACAACGAACCGACAAAGACTGCATACAAGAGGAGACTTAAAAAGGGAACAAATCAAGAGGGGACAGGTGGAACAACTCAAACACTAATCAGGTAACGAGGGGGAGGGATCAACAATCACAACAGCACATGGCACAACATAACAAACACCCATGTGCAACACAAGACAGGACAGACATGTGACATAACCCCCTCCCTACGGAGCGGCTACCAGACGCTCCATCCGACCCGGGCGGGACAGGAGGGACAGGCCGGGGGGGGGACAGGAGAGACAGACCACCAGGGCAAAACACAGTCCATCGGGTGGCCAGGGCGAAGCAGACAGTTCATCAGGCGGCCAGGGCGAAGCAGACAGTCCATCGGGCGGCCAGGGCGAAGCAGACAGTCCATCGGGCGGCCAGGCCGAAGCAGACAGTCCATCGGGCGGCCAGGGCGGTGAGGACCCCTCGGGTGGCCAGGGCGGTGAGGACCCCTCGGGCGGCCAGGGCGGTGAGGACCCCTCGGGCGGCCAGGGCGGTGAGGACCCCTCGGGCGGCCAGGGCGGTGAGGACCCCTTGGGCGGCCAGGGCGGAGACGACCCCTCGGGCGGCCAGGGCGGAGAAGACCCCTCGGGCGGCCAGGGTGGTGAAGACCCCTCGGGCGGCCAGGGCGGTGAAGACCCCTCGGGCGGCCAGGGCGGTGAAGACCCCTTGGGCGGCCAGGGCGGAGACGACCCCTCGGGCGGCCAGGGCACAGGAACAGCAACCGGCTCAGGAACAGACACCGGCTCAGGAACAGCAACCGGCTCAGGAACAGACACCGGCTCAGGAACAGACACCAAAACTGTAACAGCCACAAGAACAGACACAAACACAGAAACAAACACTGGCTCTGGCGCTGGAACAGGCACTGGCTCCGGCTCTGGAACACGCACTGGCTCTGCCTCCGGCTCAGGAAGGGGCACTGGCTCTGCCTCCGGCTCAGAGAAGGGCACTGGCTCTGCCTCCGGCTCAGAGAAGGGCACTGGCTCTGCCTCCGGCTGAGGAACGGGCACTGGCTCTGCCTCCGGCTCAGGAACGGGCACTGGCTCTGCCTCTGGCTCAGGAACGGGCACTGGCTCTGCCTCCGGCTCAGGAACGGGCACTGGCTCTGCCTCCGCCTCCGGCTCAGGAACGGGCACTGGCTCTGCCTGCGGCTCAGGAACAGCAGACACGGGCTCCGGCTCAGGGACAGCAGACACGGGCTCCGGCTCAGGGACAGCAGACACGGGCTCCGGCTCAGGGACAGCAGACACGGGCTCCGGCTCAGGGACAGCAGACACGGGCATGTCCAGGATCCAAGCCAGACGCTCCAGATAGTCCGTAACTGCCTTGGCGGCTACACAAATGGGCATTTCCGGATCTGTCTCAGACTGGGCAGACTGGACGTGCTCAATCTCAGACTGGGCAGACTGGACGTGCTCAGTCTCAGACTGAGCAGACTGGACGTGCTCAGTCTCTGACTGGGCAGACGTGACGTGAACAGTCTCTCGCTGGGCAGACGTGAGGTGAACAGTCTCTCGCTGGGCAGACGTGACGTGAACAGTCTCTCGCTGGGCAGACGTGACGTGAACAGTCTCTCGCTGGGCAGACGTGACGTGAACAGTCTCTCGCTGGGCAGACGTGACGTGAACAGTCTCTCGCTGGGAAGACGTGACGTGAACAGTCTCTCGCTGGGCAGACGTGACGTGAACAGTCTCTCGCTGGGCAGACGTGACGTGAACAGTCTCTCGCTGGGAAGACGTGACGTGAACAGTCTCTCGCTGGGCAGACGTGACGTGAACAGTCTCTCGCTGGGCAGACGGGCGTCTCCTCCTCCTCCTCCGTCCATGACGGCGAGAAGCCGGCCCAGAACTGCCTTCCACCGGTCCAGGATCGAAGGGGGGCCAGGATGGAGAGTGATGTTGACCCTCCTCTCGACCACCTCCTCCTCCTTTACAACCTCCCTGGGTCCCACGAAAAATTACCTGGCGGGTCCCCCGAAAATCTCTCCTCCCCCGCTCCTTGGCTTGGAAGAGAAGTCCGAAAACCCCCCCGCTGGAACCCAGGTTTGGCGGAGTCCTTCTGACACCGCCGATCGGAGAGAATTGGGTTGATCCAAATGTGGAAATGATGTAATCTGGGCAATCCAAGTCGTCGTCATCCATATACCTCCAGCAAAAATCCTCCATGCTGCTGAGTTCTCAAAGGGTCGGTTCGTTCTGTCACGGAACACGTACAAAAATGGGAAGAGAACTCAAGTGCAAAAACAAGGAGGATTTAATAACAAAAACAGTACAAACACAAATCAAAAACCCACGAGGGGGAAAACATAATAAATGAACATGAAACCAACACTGACTCTGAACATAAGCACATCAACAAGGAACTGGGAAGACGTATGACAACGAACCGACAAAGACTGCATACAAGAGGAGACTTAAAAAGGGAACAAATCAAGAGCGGACAGGTGGAACAACTCAAACACTAATCAGGTAACGAGGCGGAGGGATCAACAATCACAACAGCACTGTGCACAACATAACAAACACCCATGTGCAACACAAGACAGGACAGACATGTGACAGTCCTATGATGCGTTGTTTTTTGCTCTAAAATATAAACATAATACGATTTAAAAGTAATAAGAATGTTTACACTGTAATATGATGAATGTTTCAGTGAGTGCACACCAAAAGAGTAGATACAAAGTCAAAGAGTATAGTAAATTACATACAAAGTTAATGCAAAGATGCGAATAGATACGAATGATGCAAATTGCGCTACGTGATTGCCACGAAAGCACGATATTTGCCTCAATTTCAACTCGAGCAGGAAATTTGCATGACGCGTTTTTGCACGAGCCAATCAGCAAAGAGCTTATGACACGTTTGGTTTGACACGTACATATTTGAACAATAGTAGCAACATGGTTGCTAATGGAAAAAATGAAAGAAAGAAATGTTGTAGTTGTTGTTGATGTGCGTGAAGAAGACACTCCTTTAAGTTACTTTCAAATGGTGATTTGCTCTGTTTTGATCATTACCATAGACATCAGTGTTTATATCCAAACTCTTTTATCCCAGTACTTTTTTGATAATTTTGATATATGTAACACCAAAACAACGATACTGTGAGGTTGACCATCACCTCATGTTGCAGCATGATAATGCACGGCCCCATGTTGCAAGGATCTGTACACAATTCCTGGAAGCTGAAAACATCCCAGTTCTTGCATCGTCAGCATACTCACCGGACATGTCACCCATTGAGCATGTTTGGATGCTCAGGATCGGCGTATACGACAGCGTGTTCCAGGTCCTGCCAATAGCCAGCAACTTCGCACAGCCATTGAAGAGGAGTGGACCAACATTCCACAGGCCAAAATCAACAACCTGATCAACTCTATGCGAAGGAGATGTGTTGCACTGAGTGAGGCAAATGGTGGTCACACCAGATACTGACTGGTTTTCGGACCCCCCCAATACAGTAAAACTGCACATTTTAGAGTGGCTTTTTATTGTGGCCAGCAAAAGGCACACCTGTGCAATAACCATGCTGTCTAATCAGCATCTTGATATGCCACACCTGTGAGGTGGTTGGATTATCTCGGCAAAGGAGAAGTGCTCACTAACACAGATTTAGACAGATTTGTGAACAATATTTGAGAGAAATAGGCCTTTTGTGTACATAGAAAAAGTCTTAGATCTTTGAGTTCAGCTCATAAAAAATGGGGGCAAAAACAAAAGTGTTGCGTTTATAATTTTGTTCAGTGTATATTGCCCGGAGTTTAGTCAAGTCAAGTCAAGTCACCTTTATTTATATAGCGCTTCTTACAATACAAATTGCTTCAAAGCAGCTTCACAGAGATAACAGGAAAATAATGTTATAATAGTATTGTTAAATTCAAAATTAAATGTTAAATGTCCCCAACTAAGCAAGCCAAAAGCCAATGGCGACAAAGGCGAAGAGAGACGAAAAAAGGCAACAGTGGCAAGGAACCAAATCTCCATCAGGTGACAGAATGGAGAAAAAAACCTTGGGAGAACCCAGGCTCAGTCGGGGGGCCAGTCCTCCTTTGGCCAACGAACGAACAGTGAATGATTATGATTTAGGCAGCATAATGTCAGGAGTCAGATGTGATCAGAACTTTCACGATATTTATCCAGTTCATCTGGTTGGGGTCGGAGTCATCACGCCGGTGTGGAGATGAGTGTGTTGTGGTGTCCATGAGGCCTTCAGTGTTGATGAGGCTGGCACTTCAGGGATGCGTTGTCGTCGTGTCCAGGTGATGGTCCTTCCTCAGATCTGGATATGGCCTGGATCCGGTGGTTTGCGGTAAACCTCGGGATAAACAGAGAGACTAATATTAGCGTAGACGCCATCCTTCCCATGATGTACAAGGTACATCAGGAATCATGGGAAGTGTTCCCGGTTCCGGCTGATCTAAACTACGCAGCCTAACATTGAATTATAGAAGTCTATAGTGTGCTATGTGTATTATAAGCCAAAGAGATGTGTTTTTAGTCTAGATTTAAACTGACAGACTGTGCCTGCTACCCAGACCATGTTAGGAAGATTGTTCCAAAGTTTTGGTGCTAAATAGGAAAAGGATCTACCGCCAGCAGTCGATTTTGATATTCTAGGTATTATCAACTGGCCAGAATTTTGAGATCGCAATAGACGTGAAGGACTATAATGCATTAAGAGCTCGCTCAAGTACTGGGGAGCTAAACCATTTAGTGCTTTCTAAGTAATCAGCAATATTTTAAAATTTATACGATGTTTAATAGGCAGCCAATGCAGTGTTGACAGAACCGGGCTAATATGGTCATACTTCCTGGTTCTGGTAAGAACTCTAGCTGCTGCGTTTTGAACTAGCTGTAGTTTGTTTATTAAGTGTGCAGGGCAACCACCCAGTAGAGCATTACAATAATCTAGCCTTGAGGTCATGAACGCATGAACTAATTGTTCTGCATTTGTCAGTGAGAGCATATGACGTAATTTAGATATATTTTTAAGATGGAAAAATGCGGATTTACAGATACTAGACACGTGACTTTCAAATGAAAGATTGGTATCAAATTTACGTTTTCCTTTGTCTGGGATTGTCTTTGTTTTACAAAACTGTTATGTTTTCTGACAGTAAAAACCTTTTTAATGGTGAGTAATGACTTACCAATGTGTTTTTTGTTATCAGCTTTACAGTTTATCATCAATTGGAATAATTGGTTCCATTATACTCAAAACACAGTTTTGTGTCTTTTTATATAAATATTAATTCACCATCCATCAGTCAGAAAGCAGAATCTTTTCTGTATGTAATCCCACTTATGTCAGAATAAGAAGCTTTACCACCTCTCTGAAAGCAATGAATCATCCATGATTTATTCATAGACAGCAAATGAATGTTGTACATCTTTTACAAATAAATTATAACAGTGTTTGTTTACTACAGCTCACTTGCCATCTCACATGCTTGCAGATAAAATCTGGACATCAACATTTTGTATGATTAAACTCCTCACAAATTATTTTTGCCATTTTAAAAAGAGTGTTTGGAAGAAAAACATTGCTGTAGTCAGCCACTGTTAAAATCTTAAAGTCTGTTTCTAAGAGCTTTGACATTCAGCAGTTAAATATCCAATATGATTTTTGCTTAAATGGCTATGGTTTGTTACCAATTGAACATAAGCTTGAATAACTTGTCAGAATTTTAAAAGTAATTCAATTTCCTTGTTTACGACTTTAAGTTTTTATAACAACAACATCCTGCATGACCAATTAAAAGTCCACATTAATATTCCCCTAGAGGAATATTAACCATTAGAGTCAGGGGACACAATGAATATAGTTCTGAAATTTCTAAACATACCAGATGTGCTCAGAATAGTACTGGTAACGTCATCTTCCTCATCTACCTCATCTTCATAAGTTAAGAATAAAGTTACAAATATTTGTTGATTTATTGTAACGCATTCATTTGTGTTACTTACTATATTTTACCTTGCTTAACGGTTATGTGTATAACATAGATGTTTTTAGTTAATGTTAATGGTATTACATTATTATATTCAAATGAATTTGCCACAGAAAAGAGTTTACCTGAAAAGAGCTAATGTTTGAAAAACATGAAAAGTCCATATACAGGAATATATTAAAAAAGGTTTTTTTTAGAACCAGATGAAATGAAATGTTTTCTCTTTGTGTCTTTTGGTGTCTTTTATCATATCTATCTGAGACCTCATGGGATTCTGATTGAAAACGAATTATGTCTTTTTGTCTGAAATACTAACAGTACAAAATTTTTCCCTAACCTAAACACACAAAAGACAGTATACACTTTCTTTCTTTAAAAAAAAAAAACGAAAAGAAAAGAACAAAGAAATACCATGCAACAAATAAGTAATTCAGAATCACATTCAGATCAATTTTGATTTGTTGTTTGTGTAATTTAAACAAATTAAAGTCACAAAATATTGTTTTCATGAGTCCAACTCTGTATTGACACATACCGTTGTGCTTTCTGACTGTGGCTGACTCTTTTCTTTCATTCCATCTATGTCAGCGGCTGATGCCTTTTGAAGTTTTCATGGTCCAAAGTGTGACAGCCTAGATGAGTTTAGGACTATTTCTATAGTGACCTAAACGAAAGGGATGTCCAAGAGCAATTAAAAAAATATCTCATGGAGCTAAGCCTTTGATGCACTGTTCTCATCCGACTGTTGAATAGTGAGATTGAAAAAGATGAAGAAACGAAAGGACTTTACCACTGGGGTGGTAATTGAACGAGGAAGTATGAAAGACAAAATGAGAGAGAAAAAAAAGAGATGTGAACAGTGAACACTAACAGTAGGAAAAGTTAAGAACTTAAGAACTTCTCTCTGCTGCTAATACTGACTACAATAACCAAAGTCCCCTCCATGCTGAACATTTGATTGGGTTAGCAAAGCTCTTGTCGAAAATCATTCTTCAAGAGCTTTTTGAAACTGGAATGGAAAATTTAAGCAGCTGAAGTGTTGTATGAGAAGTGCTGCAAGCTGGTGTCAATGAAATATTTCTGGACTGGAAATTGATTTCTTGCACAATCCTACATCACTAAAAGGACACAGTTATTATGAAATAGAATTTTTTTTCAAATACAAATTATATCACCAGCATAACAATTTAAAAAATAATAATTTATATTAATTTTAATTACATTTATTGTAAACGTCAAAATATGATGGTCCATGTTATTTTAAAATGTTCCAAAGAGCATTTTGTGTACATCAGTGGAAGCAATGAAATCTGAACTTCAGTAGTAATTCACATTGGTAGATTTCAACTTTGACAAAAATAAATAAATTGATAGATAGACAGACAGACCAGGGACGTGCACAGGGGGGCTGCTCAGGTTGCCCGGGCAACTGCCCATATGCCCTTCTCGACTCACGTTGCCCTTCCGAGGGGGGAAATAAATAAATAAATTGTACAATGGATGCAGAATTTCACGTAAGCCTAGATACATTTTTTTTTTTAAAAAATCGCAAAGCCTCATTCACTTCCATTCCGGCACCGAGAGTGAAAGTCAGTAGGGGAAGGGCAAACTCTGTTTACGTGGCTGCAGCGCTGCACGCGACCGGTGTATCAGTTGATTCTGTTCCCTACCGGAATTCCTGTTCCCTTTACGCAATCATACTACAAATCATGCGTAGTTGCCAAGTTACCATACGTACCATCAGAACTGAATACGAGCAAGAAGCACAACTGAATGTAAGGGAAGCCAAAAGGTTAAAAAAGTACCGAAATCTAAGCGTTTATTATTATTATTATTTTTTTTTTTTATTAGAAGCAAGTTTTTCCCCATCTGTCAATTCAATCCAGATTATTTCTTTTCAAATAAAAAAAAATAAAAAAATTATAATAATTAAAAAAACAATAATATGAGGAACTCTTTTTCTCATGTGTATTTTGGTGACATTTAACATATTGTTAATACATTTTGTATACTGTTTACAAAGTTGTATATCATAAACCTGTCATCTCTGACGTTTTGCAATCTTTATAAATAATAATAAAACCATAATATGAGGCATTGAGTTTGGACATAAACAGGGTCAGATAAGGCAATTTGTATGGGCAAAATTCAACTGAATATATTCAGACATAATACAAAAACTATGAACAAGTGCAAGATTAATTAAATTCACAGAAATATTACTGGAGTGTGAGAACCATTTTATTATGCTGCAGTGTAGCAAGACAATTAAATGTTGTGCCAATGCTTTAGTTGTAAATTTGGTGAAACCTATCAATGATAGGATATTGATAGGGATATTGATGTAGGGATTTCATGACTCAAGTCATGTTTTTCTGTGTTATTATTAGTAGTAGTTAAGGTGATTGAGTGCTGTATTTCAGTTTTTTTACTTTGTGAATATATATTTTAACAAAGACCCTGCTATTCTCAGTCCTTCATATAGCCTTTGAGGTTTTTTTTTTTTTTTGGGGGGGAAAGGGGGCTTTTTTCAGGTCAGAGCAACTGCCCCTCAAAATTCCTGTGCACGTCCCTGAGACAGACAGACAAACAGACAAATAAATAAATAGTGCAGAGGTTTTTTTGTGGTATCATCCTATTTACAGGATATCCACTGTTATTAATTTTTATTTATTTTTTATTTTTTATAGATCCTGGCAAATATCATAATTTTCATATGTGGGAACCTGGCAGGAGCATACCATAAACACCTGATGGAACTGGCGTTAAAGCAGACATATCAAGACACCTGCAACTGTATAAAATCACCCATCAAACTGGAGTTTGAGAAACGTCAGCAGGTTCAGTATCAATCTCGCTTTACCTTCTCTCAGTTCTGAAGTCATGATTTATCAGCTGGCTATGGCTGAAATTGAAAGACCTGCCAAACAGTCTCAAAAACTGAGATATTCCATATTTTCTTTGGCAAACCACTGAATGCTGATAGTGACTTAACATTGGGGAATTTAGCAGTGAACTAATACTGAGAAATACCAGAAAGCTTTTGTGTTATGTGTTAGTTTGCTGAGAGAATGACAGAACTAGATTAGATTAGTGTACAAATAATAGTCCCTCAACCTCCTTGACATATCACTCAAACTTAATGTTTATTTAATCTACATGCACATTTTTGCCAATGTCTTTATATTTTTGAAAGTACATTATGTGTGTATATTGTACATTGCATGGAAGCTTGTAAATGTTAAGTTTAATTATGGCTTCTTTTGTAAAGTGAATCAGAATGCTGATAGAATTTACCTTTTGAAATAGTTATTAGTTGGCGGTTTTAAGAAGTTTTAAAAGTTTCTTTTTTATGTAACTGCACGAAGAATGACTGAATAACTGGGAATTGAGAAACCCTTACATTCAATATACATTAAATTTTGCATTATACTAAAAGTAATTCCACATCTTACTTTTACATCTAGATTGTTTTTGGGGGAAAGTTTAACATATTTTAATCTCTACTCATATTACAGCAATCTCTTTCATATATGTATACTTATATATTAAAAACTACAAACAAACTTTTGGAAAAAAAACAAAAACAAAAAAAAAAAAAACAGTCCAGACCAACTATATCTCTAAATTCACTATACAATTAGACCATCTAGGTTTCCATCCCTCACGTGACATTTTAAAATAATAATAATAATAATAATAATTATCAGATAAAAATTTTAAAAAATCATTTATTTAAGCATTTATTTTAGGTCTACTTTCAGAGGACTGCACCACGTTCTAATTCGTACGAATTTGTAAAATTTTTCAAAAAGCGTCACCAGGAAGGACCCACACATCACTGGAAGTCTTGTCAAATCTTACAAAAATGAATTACGAATTCGTACGAATAAGCCACCTCATAAAATATATATATATGAATTGCCATGAGATTGTTATAATGTCACAAACTGCATGTTTTTGTTTAGCTTTCATGAACTTTGCATTTGTTTCTCTCAGTTACCTGTTTTAATTTGTTGCTGTTTCCCACTCCTCGTTTGACTCCTTTTTTGATTAACTCACCTGTTTGTCATTTCAGTTATATTACCATGTGCATTTAAAGGAACACCCTACCGTTTTTTGAAATAGGGGTTATTCACTGTCTCCCCTACATTTAGATAGGTGGGCAAACGCATTTTTGTCTCAGTGCATGCATTGTCTTAGTTTGGCAGCACCGACGCTAGCTTAGCATAATGAATGGAATCCTTTGTTGCCAGATAGCATGTAGTGAGTAAAAGGGATCCAAACCCCCCCCCCAAAAAAACTAATTACTTCTTGTGGCCTGCGTACTCACAACGAGTGCAAATAGCAATGCAGATTAAGACTAGGCGAATTCCTAGGCAGATATTGACTTGGGACTATAGGGGTGATCACATAACACCAGAAATCCCCCAACTTCCGTCAACATACCCGCGTGACCTGCACCGAGTATCTTCGCTTTTGGATTGTGTTGAGTTTGAGAAGTTACAGCAAACATGGTAATTGCCTGCATAGCAAAAGGTTGTGAGAACAAGCAAAGGATATACACAAATGTAATGTTTCACAGAATTCCATCGAATGTGGAACTGAGAAATCAATGGCTAGCTGCTCTGGATATCTGTACTTCAACACCTCCTTAATCGTGTTTGTGAAGAGCATTTTACACCAGAGGACTATGTTGAAAAAATGCAATATGGGCCCAGAAAGATGGTACTACGTCTGAAGGATACAGCCGTCCCATCCATTTTTAAAGCACAGGCAGAAAAAAGTGCACATGTAAGTTGTCTTTTATTACTCTTCCTTTCGTGAATCTGTGTCTTTATTCAGTTGTAAGATAGATGCTGAGAAGCTGTATAGAATGGTTCAAATTGCCTCCTCTAGTATAACCTCATGTTGAGTTCAACCTGTTTAGCATGAACAACCAAAAATCGTTGTTATCGTTACCTGTGAAATTAAATGACTGAGGGCTAGCTATATTATGTCTCTCACAAAATTGATGGAAGTTGGGGGTTTCCTTTCAGTCACTCATGTTCGACGTAACGTCGACGTGACGACATAATTGGGATCACTTCAGGGAGCCCTATCAACTTCGAGTGTCTTCAGAACGAGCCAATGAACGTTGGCGTGCGTGAAAAGCGCCCCGCCCCCCGCAGTGCGGCTATAAACAGGAAGCGGGCGCACGCACTCATTGTCTTTCGCTTCGGAGCTGAGCTTTCGTTTGACTCTGAGTACTGCAGACTGCTGCAACGTTGAAGACTCAACTAAAAGAAGATACTCTGTTCCAGTGCTGGTGTGAAGGCGCAATCAGCGGTGGCCTTGCAGCTCACAACTGCTGTTTTCACAGCATTGCTTGTGTGTGTGTGTCTGTATGTGTCGGTCTCAATGGGCGTTCCTCTCTTGAGTGTGTACCCCGATTACACCGCAGCTATCCCTGGGTGCTTCAGCACTGAGAGAGTTATTTTTTCTTTTTTATATTTTTTGTTTTCAACTAAAACAGCAACACACGCATGACCCTGCGTCCTTTTCAGGATGTCATTCCGCTTGTGCGTTTCTGGGTGCGGTCGTTCCCTGGCGCCAGCAGACGGCCACAATAGTTGCCTCTCATGTTTGGGCATTCAGCACGCTGAGGCAGCTTTTGTGAATAGTTCATGTTCCCATTGCGGGAATATGACTATGGTAGCGCTGAGATCGAGACTCGCTAACCTCAAGAGAGGTGCAGTCCCCTCGCCTATGCCCCGATCTAGTGTCTATTCTGGACCTCAGAATAGACCTACTTCTGTGCATGGTCAGGGTGATCTGAGGATTACCGTGAGGGCTTCCCCGCTGAGGCAATCTCCGTGGGTCCCTCACGCCTCACAAGCGCTACCACTGTTGGAGCCTCCAAAGGAACGCATTGGTCCTTCTCATGGACGGCCAGCCGTGTCCTTTGGGGCCCCACCCTGACGACCAGATGTCGATCGCAGCATCGGAGGGGGAGCTTCAGTCCTCTGGAGATGATGATTCGGCTGCGTTACCCCCTTGCGGGAGTGTAGCGTTGCCCGAGTCCGATCCAGAATGGGTGGCTATGCTTTCCCGGGCCGCCGAGAAGGTCGGGCTTGCGTGGAACCCTCCACCACGTCTCGAACCTTCTCGGTTGGACGATTGGTTTCTCAGTACCATTTTTTCTGGAAGTTCATGAGGAGCTTACTAGGACGTGGACAGCGCCGTATAGTGCCAGAAGCCATCCTAGTAGCACCTCCCTCCTCACCACCCTCGACGGCAGAGCGGCTAAGGGGTATGTGGATGTCCCGCCGGTGGAGCTTGCCGTTGCGATGCAATTGTGTCCAGCGTCCGCTTCCTCCTGGCGGGGCAATCCACGCCTCCCGTCCAAGGCATGTAAGTTTTCGTCCGGTCTCATGGCGAAGGCTTACAGAGCCTGTGGACAGGCTACTTCCGCCCTCCATGCCATGGCGCTTCTGCAGGTCCACCAAGCCCAGGCGCTCATGGACATGAACGAGGGTGGTTCTGACCCAGAGCTCCTCCGGGAGCTCCGTGTGGCAATTGACCTCGCTCTCCGAGCGAAGAAAGAAACCGCACATTCAGTCGGTTAGGCAATGTCCACCTTGGTGGTCCAGGAGCACCACCTTTGGCTCAACCTGGCGGGTATGAGGGACACCGATAAATATCACTTCCTGGATACCCCTCTCTCCCAGGTTGGGTTATTCGGCGACACGGTCGAGTGCTTCGTCCAACAGTTCTCGGCCGCCCAGAAGTGGACGGAGACCATCCAACACATCCTGCCCCGGCAGACCGCTGCTGCTCCCACCCGTCCGCCGGCCACAGACCCTCTGTCCACTCGTCGCCGAGGTCGACCTCCTGCGGCGTCCTCTGCTCCAGCGAAGCCTCAGCAGCAGCCACCACCCAGGCCTCAGCGTGGAGCAAGCCACAGGAAGTCGACCACGCCCGTCCAGGCCGCTGCCAAACCAGGAGGCAAGCGGAGGTGCAAACGACCCTGAGACGGGCAACCCAGAGGTGGATCAAGTTGCTCTTCAGTAGATGGTGAACGCGCCGCTCCTTCCACCGGTGGATGGCTGGGCGGAAAATCTTTTGTTTCCTTTTCTTTCTGTTCCGCCACTGACCCACGGGCCAGTGGTACCCACATTTTCAACAAAAGAGCAATTTCTGAAACCTCTGGGTCCCAAGAGGGCGCGCTTGGCGGTCGACAACGCTATGCCTTGACACCCTCAAGCCCCTCTTTCATCGCCAGCGAGCAGCAGTGGCTGTGTTCCGGACACACTGACGCCTCCGCACACTCACTCTCCCCTTCGACGGAAGCAGGTACGTGTTGCACCACACACTCAGACCCCACTCTGGGCCACTATGCCGTCCGAGTCGGGTCCCTGCATTCTGCCACGCTGCCCCACCCCGGGTACATCTGTGGTGCCGTTGGTCCCGCTTGCGCGGTGTCTTGGAGCCTGGCTAGCGCTTCCCAGCCCGTCTCACTGGCTCATCCGTAATATCAGACTCGGCTATGCGATTTAGTTTGCCCGGCGTCCCCCTGTGTTCAATGGCATTCTGTTCACCCGTGTTTTGGCGGACAGTGCCCCTGTGCTCAGGGCAGAGATCGCAGTCCTACTGGGGAAGGACGCGATCGAGTCGGTCCCTCCAGCCGATATGAAGACTGGCTTCTACAGCCCGTACTTCATTGTACCCAAGAAAGGCGGTGGGTTACGGCCAATGTTGGACCTGCGTGTCCTGAACCGTGTCCCCAAGATTGGTTTGCAGCAATCGACCTGAAGGACGCGTACTTTCATGTCTCGATTCTCCCTCGACACAGACCGTTTCTTCGCTTTGCGTTCAAGGGACAGGCATATCAGTACAAAGTCTTACCCTTCGGGCTGGCCCTGTCACCCCGTGTCTTCATGAAAGTTGCGGAGGCGGCCATTACTCCCATGTGCGAGCGTGGTGTTCGCATTCTCAACTACCTCGACGACTGGCTTATTCTTGCCCAGTCGAGAGAGCAGTTGTGCGAACACAGGGACATAGTGCTCAGTCACCTCGGCCACCTAGGGCTTTGGGTCAACTGGGAAAAGAGCAAACTCACCCCCAGGCAGAGGATCTCTTTTCTCAGGATGGAGTTGGACTCGGTCAACATGACAGCACCCCTCACTGAGGCCAGCGTCCAGTCAGTGTTGAACTGCGTGAGCACGCTCAGACGCAGAACAGCGGCAACACTGAAACTGTTTCAGAGGCTCCTGGGGCATATGGCATCTTCAGCCGCGGTAACGCCACTCGGATTGCTTCATATGAGGCCGCTCCAACACTGGCTCCACGATCGAGTCCCGAGATGGGTGTGGCAGAGCAGCTCGTGCCGGGTCCAAGTGACCCTGCACTGTCGCCAAACTCTCAGCTTGTGGTCGGACCCTTCGTTCCTGCGGGGAGGTGTTCCCCTAGAACAAGTGTCCAGGCACTCTGTGGTCACCACGGAGGCCTCTGCCACCGGCTGGGGGGCCACGTACAACGGCCATGCAGCTTCAGGTCTGTGGATGGGGCCTCAACTGCTTTGGCACATCAACTGCCTCGAGTTATTAGCAGTACATCTTGCGCTGGGCTGCTTCAAAACGATGCTACTAGGCAAGCATGTACTGGTCCGTACGGACAGCACTGGGACCGTTGCGTACATCAACCGTCAGGGTGGTCTACGCTCCCGCCGCATGTCACAACTCACCCGCCATCTCCTCCTTTGGAGTCAGAAGCATCTGAGGTCGCTTTGTGCCATTTATATTCCGGGCCTGCTCAACTGTGCAGCCGATAAGCTCTCACGGCAGCGGATGCTACCGGGAGAATGGCGACTCCATCCCCAGGTGGTCCAGCTGATTTTCAGGTGCTTCGGGACCGCACAGGTTTGCCGCCCTGGACACGTCTCATTGCCAGGTGTTCTATTCCCTGACCGAGGGGACCCTGGGCACGGATGCATTGGCGCACAGCTGGCCCCCGGGCCTACGCAAGTATGCATTTCCCCCAGTGAGCCTTCTTGCACAGACCTTGTGCAAGGTCAGGGAGGACGAGGAGCAGGTCTTGTTAGTTGAGCCGTATTGGCCCAACCAGACCTGGTTCCCGGAACTAGTGCTCCTCGCGACAGCCCCTCCCTGGCCCATTCCTGGACCTGCTCTCTCAGAGACGGGGCACCCTATGGCACCCGCCTCCAGACCTTTGGAAACTCCATGTCTGTTCCCTGGACGGGACTCGGAGGTTCTAGGTGACCTACCCCCAGCAGTAGTTGACATCATTCACTTCTGCTAGAGCCCCCACAACGAGGTGCCTCTATGCGTTGAAGTGGAACCTGTTCGTTGACTGGTTTTCTTCTCACGAGGAGAACCCCCTAACTTGCTCGATCAGAGCTGTGCTTTCCTTCCTGCAAGATGGGTTGGAGTGAAGGCTGTCTCCCTCCACCCTTAAAGTGTATGTTGCCACTATCGCCGCACATCACGATCCAGTTGAAGGTAAGTCGCTGGGAAAGCACGATCTGATCATCAGGTTTCTGAGGAGGGCAAGGAGACTAAATCCTCCTCACCCGCTCTCTGTACCCTCTTGGGATTTGTCTCTGGTCCTTTCGGCTCACCCTTTGGGCCTCTGCAATCAACTGAGTTAAAAATTCTGTCCTGTAAAACAGTACTCCTGGTTGCATTGGCCTCCATCAAGAGGGTAGGGGACCTGCATGCATTTTCGGTCGACGAATCATGCCTGGAATTCGGCCCGGCTAACTCTCACGTGATCCTGAGACCCCGGCCCAAATACGTGCCCAAGGTTCCCAACACTCCCTTTCGAGACCGGTGAACCTGCAAGCGCTGCCTTCGGAGGAGGCAGACCCAGCCCTGGCTTTTCTCTGTCCCGTCCCGTACTGATAGATATCTGTAGAGCTGCGGGCTGGGCGACACCTAACACGTTCACTAGGCTTTATAGCCTACTTGTTGAGCCGGTTTCTTCCTATGTGCTTGCTTCAACCAGCCGGTAACACCGAAGTTCCCGCTCTAGTGTCGGCTTGCTGCGCCACTCCCCTCCACATGGAGCGGATACTTGCGCTTTCTGCTCCAGTCGAGTTCCCCACACAGGCGAACCCTGTAGAGTTCCTCCGCACCCCTTCGGCAGCTGGACGTTGCGGAGCGTCTGACGCCAGGCCTAGTGCTCATATGCTTGT
Source organism: Gila orcuttii (assembly GCA_026230005.1). NCBI lineage: Eukaryota > Metazoa > Chordata > Actinopteri > Cypriniformes > Leuciscidae > Gila > Gila orcuttii. Next base: position 12,568,905 of record JAPDVR010000018.1, read on the forward strand.
GTAACTTGTGCTAGGCTGGGTTCCATATGTTGTGATCCCTGTGGCGATCTATATATGCTTATTCTTCCACGATCAGCTCCCTGCGGTGAGCCCGTGTCTTTCCCTTGGCAGAGTCCGCTCTGCCGTCACTGTTTGGTGTCCCTGTCCCTGTCACTGTCTGGATCCCTGAAGTGATCCCAATTACGTTGTCACGTCGACGTTACGTCTCCCTTTCCCTCCTTCAGGGAACGAGGGTTACATCAGTAACCGAGACGATTTCAGGTGTTGCGTGATATCTCTGCGCCCAAGTAACAGTGCTTCGCCTGTGCTTCACCCCAATATAGTCCCAAGTCAATATCTGCCTAGGGAATCGGCTAGTCTGCATTGCTATTTGTACTTGTGAATACAAGTTGTGAATACGCAGGCCACAAGAAGTAATTAGTTTTTTGGGGTTTTTTTGGATCACTTTTACTCACGAGATGCTATCTGGCAACAAAGGATTCCATTCATTATGCTAAGCTAAACTAGCTTCGGCGCCGCCAAACAAAGACAATGCATGCACTGAGACAAAAATGCGTTTGCCCACCTATCTAAATGTAGGGGAGACGGAGAATAACCCCTATTTAAAAAAAAACGGTGGCGTGTTCCTTTAAGTTCTTCCTATACATTCAGTTAGTGTCTAATATTGATCATGTGAACGTGTAAATGTACGCTCATTTGTTTATGCTATACACGCTGTTAGAAAGCCTTTCGCCTTATGGATTTCTTAAAGGTGCAGTAAGCGATTTCTGCGAAAGGCTGTTGATATTTGAAATCACCAAAACAAATACCCAAAATGATTGCACCCCTTCATTTATAGCTCCGCCCCCCAAACTCATGAACACGCTTTGCAACACAGGCACCTCCCCCTAATGAGTATGCCCTTACTGCGGATTGGCTACAAGTGTGTTGTGGCTCTTGGTTCGATCCACTTTCAACAGTGTTTCTCAGAAATCGCTTACTGCACCTTTAAGTTTGCTTTATTAAAGAACCTTTTGTTTATTGGAACCCGTTTGAACATTTTTCATCATCCTCAAAATAACATGGCCAACTAGGAACTGTCAAGAGGAAAATTCCATCAACATCCCAGCATTTAATTTTTTGCGATTAAAAGATGTCTAATGGCCGTCCAAACACAGCCCTGACGTCTAGGCTAAAACAAGGCAAAATTTGGGCTGTCAGTGAAAATTTATTAGACGTCTAACCATAGCCCAAGGATAGACTCATAAATTAGATAACAAAATGTCAAAGAAATGAAACCAAACTAATCACTGTTGACTGATCTCACAAGTTATTTTGGCAAAAAAAAATAAAAAATAAGTGTCTAGAAGTGGGTAACTCATAGCGGACTATATCGGGTCTATGGTTAACCTAGATGTTGGAATGATGGCTATTGCTTACTGGGATACTTCTGATTCACTTTACAAAAGAAGCCATATTAAACAACATTTACAAGCTTACAACAATACACATATAATGTACTTTCAAATATATAAAGACATTTGCAAAAATGTTAATCTAGATTAAATAAACATTAAGTTTGCATGATACATCATAGGAGGTTCAGAGACTATTATTTTATCAGTTGTTATTTTATCATATCACACCTATTAAGGACACAATGTTTTTGAAATTGATTTGTCGCCTATACTTTCACTACTTTGTCCATATGTTTGACATTATGTTCTCCGTGGGTCCCCTTTGAAATACTGCAAACCTTTGCGGTCTCCTACTCTCAGCCCAGTTGCTACCGAATGGAAACCAGGACGCTTCTGTGATGTTGGTTTTCAGCTCCCAGTTTAAACACGGCCACAAAGGCAGATGGTGTGACTGAAGCCCACTGCTGTCTCTGTGAAGTCTAAAGGCCGCTGCTGGTGTATTGGCTGTCTTCCATCAGACTATGTGCTCTGCAAGAGGTCAAACATTGCCTCTCTGGACTTCTCTGGATTAACCTCTTAAGAATATCCTCTCCGGCTATGGGTGATGAATTGTGCTTTCCACAGCTTAGTGGTCTCGGCAGCAGCGTTTTCTGCTGTTGATGTTATTGGAGTAAATCCTAGATTCATCGTATAACACATTAATTAGTGGAAAAAGGGATAACGATGCATTTGTCACAGCTCAAATTAATGTATATGGCTTTTATGTAGATGCTAATAAAATGATCAGGATTTTAAAATGATTTTTATAAGTTCATTATGGTTGATTAGGGGAAATGTACCAGACCTATTGGGCAATTAACCTTCTTTTGCTTGTAGCACAGAGTCAAGCTATCATAAGCTTCCATAATGACCCTCCAGACCGTCCCTGTTAGATCTAATTAAACTCATTCACACTTTATGCCTAGTGGGGAAACCGAAATTGAATTGAATCAATTTAATGTGGTAATCTAATTTTTTTTCCTTTTCAAAAAAGTCCACCCTAACCCAATTATATCAATCCCAGATGAATTTCACATTACAGATGCCTTTGACATGGATTTTCACATCTCCTGTGAAAAAAACAAAACAATGCTAAGGTATATTTTGAAGAGATCCAGAAAGCTAATATAGCAGACTTTTCTTTGCTGCTTAAATGCAGATTAACCACATGCAGATTGCTTAATATTAATTTTTTATTCTACTTTATAAAATGTATAGAGTTTCTCATTTATCATAAATCCTTTTGTATGCAGCAGACGAACATTAAAGGCCCTGATTTACTCAAGGCGAGGTTCTTTTTTGTTGTTCGTTTAAGGGTAAAATGGAATTCGAAATAAGTGACCAGCGATATGCTGTTAGCGAACATCCGACTGTGTCAACAATGCTATGTAATTATTTGATGCTGGCTTTCCTCTCAATAACAAAATTGAGAAAACAGCAAGCTTTTTTTAAATAAAGGATAAGAAAAGCATTGATCGTCATAGCAACATTTGCACGTCACGTTTATTTATATAGCACTTTTGTCATGGTTTCACAAGGCTCCACCACCACAGCCACTCAAAGATCACAGGCTGTATCCAAAATGACCCCCTATACCCTTAAATAGGGCACTATTTTAAGGGACAGCCATTTGTTGTGGATGTTATTAAGTGCACTCATTTAATCCCACAATGCACCGCAATAACGAGTGTACAACCGATGTATGCTCAATGGCTAGAGAATACCCATAATGCACTGTGAGAGTCACGCGTTGAGCGTCTCGCCAGGAGATGGCGCCGCAGCTGAATCAAATCATCCATCCATTTTCCAAACCGCGCTGGTCCAGCGTATTATCAATAAATTCCTTTTTCATTTGTTATTAAATTGTTAAATTAAGGTTTATATGCTAGTTTCCATGCCAGAGTTCAAGATAAATCTTTTCATTACTACTGGAGCTGCCAGTGTGCTGTTTCAAATGATTATTATTAAACAGCAAGCACAAACTATGGAAAATCAGCAGCCCGTCCGGTGCCCTCAGTGTCCGAATTCACTCACTCGTTTTCATCAACCCCAAGTTGACTATATTAGTGGGGTTAAGTAGTGAATGAGGGTATAGGGGGCAATTTCGAACACAGCAACTGTCTCCAGAATTCTAGCCAGCCACACCTGTTCCTCTTCTCTGCACTCATTATCCTCCCTAAATATACACACATATTCATCGCCTTCATCGTCTGGTCTCTAATGTGGAAAAGGACTCATAACCCCTTGCTACTTACAGTACCTGGGCTGCGTTTCCCAAAAGCATCGTAAGCCACTTACAATGCTTTTGGGAAACGCAGCCCTGATCTCCTAACGCTAAAGTCTCCAGTGGATTCCCGTTCTCCTCCTGTGTTCCCTCGTGTTCTCCTTGATCCATCCTCTACCACTCCAATACCCTGGTATTCAGAAAAGACTGTTGTTCATCTGCCATCATCGCAGTACTGTGCTATATCTTTGCTACTTATCTGTTTCACGTCATTATTCAACCTGTTCAATACCTATGGTTCAATTTAACCTCTATCTCCGAGTCTGGTATCCGTTACAACTTTATACAATAGATTGCTTACAATCAACCAGCTTTACCATATTAAAAATGAAAATCAATGTCTCATTTCTCATAGGCCTATCAGTACAAGATCATTTTCTACTATGAAGCAGCTCTCCAGTGTGGTCATGTTTTCACTTGCACACATCGGACCTCCACATACTCAACAGAAGAAACTTTGTCCTGATTTTGTTCGAAATTATGTCACATTTGTCACACAGTTCGTTCTTCAATTTCGCTTCAAGTATATTGGGGCCTTAAAGTTCCAAAGTTGCAAAACCTATTGAGATGCCTCTCAGCCTTTTGGCTTCACTTAAAATGGTTAATTGGTTTGGTTTTATTCAAATCAAAAAATGTTATACATTTCTACTGTAAATGCATTTATTTATACCAACAAAACAATTTTTATGGGTTAAATCAGGTAAAAATTGCTCTTTAAGGTAACAATTGCAGTTGTTTAACAAAATCCATTGACTAAAGTCTTAAAGGAGAACTCCGGTCAATTTTAAAGGGGTCATATAATGGTACATGCACTTTTACAAGTTGATTGTACTGAAATGTGTGTTGGCAGTGCCTGTACACAACCATCATATAATGATAAAAATCCATAGTGTTTTTTTTTTTAATCTCCTTATATGTTTCCCCTGCCTCAAATTGAGCCGTTCGATTTTGTGTTGTCAATAAATCGGACGCCCCTCCCACGATTGATGATTGACAGCAGCGTTTCAACACAGACCCGCCCTGAGCGAGCTGTCATCGTAGTCCGCCATTGTTGATACACTGGAGCAGAATGGCGTCTAAGCGATTGTGGTGTTCTGTTCTTGGCTGTAATAATAAACACAACAGTCATTTTAATGTTCCTAAATTCGAACCGCTGAAGACGCATTGGCTGAGTTTTATTTTTGAAGGGAATATTCTCAACGATCTACGTAAATGCTTTTATGTTTGCGCTAATCATTTCTCACCAGACTGCTTTATAAACGAGCGTCAGTGTAAATCTGGTTTTGCTAAGAAGCTGGTCCTGAAAACAGAATAGGTACCAACTATTCGTGTTCCTGCTGCACTTCCAGAAGAAGTGAGTGTAACGTTTTATTAACCTTTAAATATTAATCTTTGCAAATCGCTTGCATGCTTCACGATGAATGCGGCTAATGTTTACACTCAGGGTATATTACGGCATGTTTTCTACGTAACGTTACGACGTTCACAATATAATTCATAATCCCACGTTTATAATGAACAACGCGTTATATATGTTGCAGCACTGACAGTTTTTCCTAACACTGAGATAACGTTACGCATCACTGACAAGCCTACATTTACCAAAAAAAGGTTTTTCAACATCAATCTGTCAACGAACTAACCTATACATCAGTAAACACATAGCGTCTGTATCCCACTACTCTAAGTTATCCTGCCAGTACATAAGTTACAAAAATAGATCAAAGTGACATTACGTTAACCAACCATTCAGAAACGTCCTGTTCGAGCCTTAATTGTCGAACTTCTTCTGGGCCGTCATTTTGTTCTGGGTCCGACTCCGGTTCAAACTGGTATGGTAGAACAAGTGTTTCCTCAGAGATTCCCGCTGACATTCTTGTTGCAAAATATACCCTCAACTGTTGTCAAGGCAACATTCCATGTGCTTGTGTCAAAACGCCCCACAGAACAGAGGGGCGGAGTGAGCAAAACTCATTATCATTTAAAGGCATATGCACTGAAATGGCGTGCTGAAAACAGAGCTGTTTTTGACCATGTAAAATTTGTGTTTTCTTACAATACTAATGATAATTTTTAATAAAAGTATATTACAAAGTTTTCATTAAGACCCTAAAGATTCATATTAACTTGTACAAAAATGCCATTATTTGACCCCTTTAACATTTAAGTAAACAGGGTGCAAATTTTAAAAAGAGGATAACAAGGTGTAGGCAACACCGATTTGTGTCGTTGTTCTCTGTACTGACAGCACTCCAAATTTACAAAAAAAATGTGCTCAATGTTAAAATTGACCAGAGTTCTCCTTTAACAGGGATCATAATTTACTATCTTTTGGAATAACCTTTATGTTGGGAACATGTCTACTGCCTTTAACTCAGTGGCACTCTTTTTATTGCCTTTTTTCGTATCACATATTTTAATAATCATACATTGATTTATACAGGTATCATTCGAAAGCTTATGAAATTCATCCTGTGAAAACCATTTTGAAATTGGACGCATGTAAAAGTCTTAAGGTTACATATATGGCACCTATTTTGTGATAGAATTGAAAATCTCATAGGAACTTACATTTTTGTGACATCAGCTTCAAATTTGGAACACAACTTGTTTAGATATATGTCTTTGATTTTATAGTAATTTTATAGTAAAAAATTATTGTGTAAAATCAATTTTATTTGAAATAAAAAATGTTTAGTGTAGTTCATTTGATGTACAGTAAATTTAAACTTCCATAACTTTTTCACTTCAGCAATAATCTGCTGAATATCTTAACATAACCAAACCATCTTGAATTACAACCATTTAAGTTTGAATAGTGCATGTTCACATCTATTTTCAAAAAGGGGGGTGGGGGTGGGGGTATGATGCCAGCTTTCCAGAATTTTGAAAAGAGCATAGGCCTACTGTAAATCATACATCATGTGTTTTAATCACTTAATTATTTTCAATCCATTTGTTCACATGACTGTGAGCAGTCTTTTATGTAATGCAAGCTTTCATATCAGAGTCAAGTCTCTGCTGCACTTACTGAAGGGACAAGCCAGACAAGAGTGTAGGCTATATGAGATATAATTATCTCACTTCCCCGGTGTGGTGTTTTTTGCTACAGGAACGTCTGTTGCTGTCTCTGCTTCCTGCTCACATTGCCCGAGTGATGAAAGCTGAAATCATACAGAGACTACAGGGGCCGAAGTTTGGTCAGGTGGAAAACACCAACAACTTTCATAATTTATATGTACAACGTCACACCAATGTCAGGTGCGTCACCCCATACCACAAAATGAGAATTTCTCACTACAGTCAAAATCATGAATAAGAATGAAGTACAATATTATGAGGTTGGAGCAACATATTATCTGCAGAATTGTTTTGTCCACAGACAAATCTATCTGTAATGTCTTGATAAAAGAAACATACACTGTAAATATTGTACAAATAGCTATATCAAATGAAACAAATGTCATAAAATGAATCACAGTATGTATGTTTGGCCAAAGCCTGGAAACTTATGGGGAGATGTTGTAGTTATTCAAAATTGATTCAGGTTTGAGCTCTTTTGATTGTGCTGAATAATGAGCTTATTCATTGTCATCACTGAACAACTTTATTTGCTCCACCTGCCATCTTTTTAAATGGTGGACTTAAATTAAAAGGTCAGAGATTTAAAAGAATGCAAAATAGTTTGTTTACCACAAAGCCTGAGAAACACATTCTGAGTGTCCTGTTCTTGCTGTGGTTCATTCTGACATGGTTTGAGGATAACTTTACCACTAGCTATACTCTTTTGTTCTGTTGCATGGAAAATAAAATAATCCTGAAGTAATTAAGTTGCCCACTACTGCCAGCATTTTTGATAATTTTCACCTAATTTTCATGGCCCCCAGAATATTTTGTTGTATGAATATCTGAACATGCAATATATCAAAAGAAGGAATCGACTCTCTGATTTTCAGATGCATATAAGTATAAATCTTAAGTATGTATGTCTTTTTCCATTCCTGTGTCGCACAAATGTATATTCTCTTACAGCATTCTGTATGCTGATATTGTTGGATTTACCCGCTTGGCCACCGATTGCTCACCAGGAGAGCTGGTTCATATGTTGAATGAACTATTTGGCAAATTTGATCAGATTGCCAAGGTAAACTAAATCTGAAAATGAGTCACTTCAGTCCAGTAACTGACATGTACTTTATTGATACAGATGCTTATAGCTTTACCATTTCCTTCTGATTTGGAATATAAATTACTTTATACAACTCAAATCAAATGTTGCAGATTGATTACCAAGAGTTGCTCTTATCAAGATGTTTTCTGACTGTTGAAGTCCTTGAATGTTTTTTGTGTCTTTCAGGAAAATGAATGTATGCGAATAAAAATTCTAGGGGACTGTTATTACTGTGTATCTGGCCTCCCAGAGTCCTTGCCAAATCATGCCAAAAACTGTGTGAAGATGGGACTTGACATGTGCGAAGCTATTAAGTAAGTTCAGTAAGTTCACATGTCTGCTTTCAGTGGTTCTCAGCTGGTGTTGTTAATGCAAAGTTAATGTAATATTTGATCCAGTACTTTACATGGTTGGTAAATCTCACTTCTGCTGTTGGTTATGCATTTTCTAAATTTCGACATATTGTTTGTCCTATGTTGTTCATGGTCATTTTACATTTTCTGATACTTGATATCCACAGTCTGGCTTTTGGAGCAAAACCAATTGTGAACCATTGGTCTAAACATATATCGAACTCTACATTTCCAAAGGGCTTGTTCATCTACTGATTGTTTCTTATAGATCTTAGCTGAAAGATTCTTTGCCTCAGATTAGTTTGAAAACATCTGTCCTAATTTCATAATTATTATATGTTCTGCAAACCTGTTCACACTTTATCTCTGAAAAACAACACTGTGAACACCTGGCTTTATAGCACATTACTACAGGAGATTACAAAATGTATAATTTAAATAATCATTCTGTTTCTATCTACAAGTAACTTCAATTTGCATAAAATTAAAAGCATTTTATAATACAATAAATAGAGTTTTAAGCAAACTGTGTGCATACTTGCTTTATTACTATGACAGAATTTAGGCAGAGCCAGTCCAGCAGCAAAGCTTCTATCCCAGTCCTATAATCCTCGGCGCAGAGGGGTTGATTGGTCTCGGCCCGGTGCTGCTGTGAAGGACATGATACCTGTCTGTCCTGATAATGAGTCAGAGGCCTTAGAGGTCAGACTGTGGAAAATGACTGGTGCTCAGTCTAGACGAGAGAGCTGTCTTTCTCTTATCTTTACCTGTTCTGCAGAAGCCTGGAAGAATGAAATCTCTCTATTAGTAGTTGGAGGCAAATTGTGGTGGTGGAAAATATGCTGAGAATTCCTGTTAAAGGGACAAATTGATTGCACGGAAAATTGTCACAATCACAGAGTCAATGTATAATCATTGATAATAATCAAATAATAATCAATAATCAAAATGATATGCTGTTTGTTTTGAGTGTCCAATCTAGTCACAGTATAGACTCACTAGACTTTTCATCATCTTAAAACCAAGTGCTAATAAATGTTTTACAGATCAGCACCATTTTAAGGGACTAATTCTCCAAAAAAAAAAAAAAATCATATGACTCATTCAAACTCATATGACTTTTTAGTTGTTCTGTTCACTCACTGCTGAAAACATGGTAACACTTTACAATAAGGTTCATTAGTTAACATTAGTTAACATGGACAGATGTTAGAATGAACAATACTTCTTCAGCATTTATTAATCTTAGTTAATATAAGTTTCAACATTTACTAATGCGTTACTAAAATCAAAGGTTGTATTTGTTAACAAAGTTAATGCACTGTGAACTAACATAAACACACAATTAACAGCTGTGTTTTTATTAACTAACATTAACAAAGATCAATAAATGCTGTAACAAATGTATTGCTCATTATTAGTTCATGTTAATTAATACATTATCTAATGTTAACTAATGAACCTTATTGTAAAGTGATACCGAAAACATTCTTCAATTTCAATTCTTCAAATTCTTCAAAAATTTACAAAACCATATAGTGACCAGGGTCTGTTAAGTTCAAACTGGATTTCAGATTCACTATAGATCTTGCCCTTTTACACTTATACATCCTACTTTATGTCTTGTGACCAATCACCACACTGCAGGTTTTCAATGTGCTTTAAGATTTAAGCGCTATGGCATAGAAGAAGAATTTCAGTGAATAACAATTTTCATTTTAATCTGTCACTACATGAAGCAATTGTACAGCTTCAGAAGACTTGTGCTGCGTCTAATCTGAAGAAAATATATTTGTATTTAATATTAATTAAAATATAATAAAATATTAATTATATTTAAATTGCAACAGCATTGTGAACTTTTGTAAAGATATGTTTTGGTCATTAACTTTTAAATGGCGAATTTTAACAAGATGATTGACTGGGCAGTGGGCAGCTTAAACAGTGACAGGATGCTGTACGTAATTATGAAGAAAGTAGTAAGTCCCAAAGCTTGCCTACTCTTCTGCTACACTCTCAAAAGTATGCACTTTTTCTTCACAAAACAGTACATACTTTTAGGTCTCAGTATATGTAGGTGAATTGGGACACAACACTGGAGTATATCATACAATGCATAGGGCCTTTGTTGTGCTTTTAATGTGCTTTTTGGAGTTTAACATCCTCAGGTCCTACTCAGATATGTTGTATGGAAAAGAGCGGCTAGGACATTCTGTAAAACATCTATTTTTGTGCTCTGTGGAAGAAAGGAATTCATGGGTTAGGAACAACAGGATGAGTAAATGAGTAATTTTCAAGAGGAGCATGCAATTTTGATGCATCTCCAGCAACTTGTGAATTGGTGTGACAAAAACAACATTCAAAAGGTCATGCCTTTTAAAAGTGCATAGCCATGTCTCTTGTCTAAATGTGTTTCTAATCATGTTACTGCATAAGGTTAAATCAATGCTCTGATGTGTGATGGGATGTGTTGTTGTTTTTTATTTTTCCTTTCCTATATAGGAAAGTGCGAGATGCCACAGGGGTGGACATTAACATGCGAGTGGGAGTTCACTCTGGAAATGTTCTCTGTGGTGTGATTGGCCTCCAGAAATGGCAATATGATGTCTGGTCTCACGATGTGACTTTAGCTAATTACATGGAAGCAGGTGGTGTACCTGGGTAAGCCCCTGTGGGGTTTTAATGTAATTGTATGCTTCATTTATGTTGTTATTCATAATTATAATATGCATTTTCAGTTTGTAGAAGATGTGCAAATTGTTAAAAATCTGGTGAGAAAACAATAGTAATTGCAAGTTGTTGATGAATAGACGAGTCCACATCACCTCAGTGACCCTTGAGCACTTGAACGGGTCATATAAGGTTGAAGATGGAGATGGCCAGGAACGTGATCCTTATCTAAAAGAGCATGGAGTTGTAACTTACTTAGTGATCAACCCAAAGGTATGAAAGTCTCTAAACAAATGAACAGTCACTTTTGTTTCCTTCAAGTCAAGCTCTCTTTATAAACTTTACTGCTTTCCTTTTACAAGCTCTTGTGTAAATACATATTATGTTGCTAAGTTGTCCAAGGTACTTAGTTGAGTAGGTTTAGTGAAGTTTGTCTAGAATCTGTCTAGTGTGTTTTTTTTTTTTAGGTAGAGAGAAAGAGTCCTCAACACCACTACAGACCCAGACACACCATTGACGGGGCTAAAATGAGAGCTTCAGTGAGGATGACCCGATACCTGGAGTCCTGGGGTGCAGCCAAGCCTTTCGCCAACCTTCACCACAGAGACAGCATGACCAATGAGAACGGAAAAATCAACACTGCAGTGAGTCTTCCTATGAACTCTTTTTTATTTTTCAAGGGCTACATTTTACAGTGGAGACCTAACATAGTTTTACCAATAATTGTTTATTGTACAAAGTAAATGAAAATGTACTTAATTTTGAAAGCAGAAGTTTGATTTACCTGCCTAACACATGAAACAAACACTTTGTTAAATTAATATACAAAGCTGGTAAATTGGCCTTTGATGTTAACATCAATGGATGTCTGTCTTACGAAACTCTACAGTATTTTGGCAGCAATTGTTAGAATTAACCATATTATCTAGTAACAGGTACATTTGCTGCAAAAAATACTATATTTTGATTAGACGGACATCCTTTGATGTTAGGAGCAGAAGACGTTTTACTATTCTAACAATAAACGTAACTGGTCCTACTCGACCCAATCCGAGCGGACCAGGGGAGCGGACCAGGGGACCAATCTTGAGACCAGGGGAGTGAGGTTTACACGCACAACTTTTACTAGCCTACATCCGTTACACTCAACCACCCCCCCCCCCCACCCCCCACCCCCCCACCAACCTCACTCCCATCTGGGTCGACAGTACCAAATGTAACCGGTCCCACTTGACCTGCTTTGAGCGGGATTCAAACCGGGTCTCTGGTTTGGGAGGCAGGCGAGCTAAAGAGAACATTAAAGACCGCAACCTCTAGCATCAGTGTTTTAGCGCACCTCTTGAGGCCAGGGGAGTGAGGTTTACATGCAAAGCTCTTACTGGCCTACATCCGTTACACACAAAAATATAGTCAATGGTATAGTTGACCCAAAAATTTAAATTATGTCATAATTTACCCTCCCTAAAATTGTTCCAAACCTGTATAAATTTCGTTCTTCTGCTGAACACAAAAGAAGATTATTTTGAAGAATGTCGGTTATCAAACAGTTGATGGGCCCCACTGACACAGACACTGAAAAAGTCAACTGTTTGGTTACTGACATTCTTCAAAATATCTTCTTTTAGAAAGATATTCATACAGGTTTGGAACAACTTGAGGGTGAGTAAATGATGACGGAATCTGGTGCAATTCTGGCAATTATCTCTTATTTGCATAATTACTAATTAAAGCAAATAAAAACAACATAATAAAGTGTAGGTGCCGCTTCTAACAACAATGTAAAGCAGTCGCAAGAAGCTTTTATTCTTGTGTCTCTCTTTTTTTCTCTTTCTTTTTTTTCTTTCTGAGATGTCCCTTCTGCTAAAATTACTCACCACCTACTCCTTCCTTATTAACAGGATGTCCCCATGGGCCAGTACCACTTTCAGAGACGTTCAGAGAGGTGATTTAAGTTCTGTATTTTTATACTAAAAGCAGTTATGCTACAGTAGGTAACATATTTGATCTGTTCTAAAACCTAGTGAGCTGTTATATACTGCATGTATTGCACCTGATGCTGCCTTAGAAACAAAGTATCTTAGGAGGCAGCATAATGTAGATGCCTACCTACTGGAATAACTTTTACTTCACTACTTTCATAGACATGTTTTGACTTTTTTAATAGACATAGCATCAAAATAGATACAGAACAAGGAATATGTATAGAATTAATTGAAATGATAAATATATTTTAAATGTTTATGAATGCAAGACAAAGAGTCATTAATAAGTCAGTGTCCTCTTCAGAACAAAATCTCAAAAGAAGCGTTTTGAGGAGGAACTCAATGAGAGGATGATTCGAACTTTCGATGGCATCACTTCTCAAAAGTAGGTCATCTCATATTTCAGCTGTATATTTACCCCTGATGTTTAATGACCCAGTTCTTTGTTGGTTGGTTTTATCTATCCATTTCTCTCTCTTTTTTTAAATTTCCATAGACAATGGCTCAAATCAGAAGACATTCAGAGAATATCCTTGTTTTTCCACAATAAAACATTGGAAAAAGAGGTTAGCATTGATTCTTCGCAAAGTTTACTTGAAGTGTAGTCATCCATAGTCCATCAATAACACATCAACATATCAATAATTGAAACACAAACCTGTTTGCTTTCACCCACAATGAGACGGAATGAGATGAATCAGTCAACTAAATTAAAAAAGACACAAGAGTTGGATGCTCTGTGAGAACAGTGTGTCTATTCCCTGCAGTATAGAGCAACGACCCTGCCGGCCTTCAAATATTACATCACCTGTGCCTGCTTGATATTCTTCTGCATTTTCATCGTGCAGATCCTGGTCCTGCCAAAGTATGTTCATTCATCCTCTGCACATGTTTCACAGTGCATGACAACACAAGATTGTAATGAATTGTAGTGAACTGGAACTGTCAGGGTGAATTTGTTGAATTTGAGTTGGAGATGTCAGAATGAATTTGTGAGTGAGAACACCTGTTCTCACTCTCTTCAGTTTGTGATTTAAGACACCATGTGCTCTCTGTCTATTTCAGAACAGCAGTATTGGGAATATCATTTGGAATGTCCTTCTTAATTCTGTCTGTGATTCTGCTCATTTGCTTCATTGGGCATTTCTTGGTAAGTGACAGTGGAGTCTATAGTGTTTATTTTGTTAATAATGTCAACACTGTTTTAGCAAGAGTTGGCTCGTTGGTTCATTTCACACAAGACAATTACATTAAGTTAGGTACATAAAATTACAACTGCACAAACTATTTGTTCTTTTTAGAAGAAATACATTTGTCTGCTATTGTTTGGAGCATTCTGTGGAAAAGAAGTACACTTTTAAAAACAGTATGTAATACAAAAATAATATTTTAATGCATATATTTAAGTGTGAACTGAATATAATGTTTTTGGACACTTAACTGCATGTTGTTTACAATTAAATTAAAGTGTATTATAGTTTAAATTTATATTAAATGCAATTAGTTGAGTCTTTTTTGACTCCCACTTATGTGCATAGATTTAACAAATAGAAGAACAAATAATCAAATTAGCAATAGCAATATTTGGAACAAAGTTCATAAATTGAAATCATATGTAAAATAACACTGCAGTTTTCTTTTTATAAATAAAATATAGATTAATCCTTTTAAAAGTTACAAAAGTTGTTCAGTCAAGATCACAGAGTGATTAATTTCTTTTGTTCTTTGATTAAAAGTAATTACACAGACTGCAGTTGCTATACTAGCCTGTTGTCACTTTAAGACCTAATGCACAGATCCAATATACTGTAACACATGCGCATTCTTTTTCAACTGTTTACGTTCACTTGAGACATGTGTTTAGAAGGATATTTTTACATAATTTGGTGTTTATTTGTCCTTTCAAGTGCAAGAAGATGCAAAAGAGAACTCTATTCAGCATTCATGCACTATTCAGTATTCGTGTATAAGAGGCAGCTCTTTGTGCGTGCACTCTGGATGTGCAGAGCACAGAAAATAGCTTGCGAGTGCCGAATTAAATTTTGTTTTGTATCTTCTTGCGATTGAATTGAACCACATTAAAATGCACAAACAGGATTCAATAAGCGTTTTCTGATCTTAAGTATCCGATTTTCAATTCCCATATATATATATATATATATATATATATATATGTAATTACAAGTTGCTTTCAAACTTGCATTTTAGTCTGGAACTAGGTTTAAGCCTTGTCTGTGAAACCGGGGGTTTGTCATACAAGTGTGCAAAGTTGGGATCGTAAAATAAATAGCATTGTCAAATTTTAAAAGGGAAGAGAAAATGCATTTAATATCTTTTCTTTTCTTCAAGTAAAAAAAAAAAATACAATCCAAATTCCGTTAAACACATTTAGGGCCAGATTTACTAAACAGGGCAAATTAGCATAAGAGAACAATCCCATAAAAGCGCAGATAGGAGTGGAAAGTTGGGAAATTACAGAAAACAGACGCAGCCGGATCATTTCCATAACGACTAAAGCAATCTACCAAGGGCAGCGCAAATTAGCATTTGGTGGAGACATGCTTTTTTTGGGGCATTAAATAATGGTGCAAATACCAGTAAATTGACTTGAGCAAATATTAGTAAATCACCTTGCATGATTCATTTACATCAATCCTGGCTTAATCTAAGCCCTGTCTGTGAAACCAGGCCTAAGTGATTTAACACACACTATCCAGAATAACAAATCTGCAACAGTTTTTTTGGTCACAACCCACCAATTGAAAACACCTGGTGCAGAACACAAAGAGTTGTCATTAATATATTCCTTATCTGTTGGAGTTCAATTACATTGCAAAGATGAGCGAGTCTTTAGTTTAAACTCAATGAAAGAATCTAGACACAATATATCATGCTTTATTTATTACGGAGAGATAATCCTGCATTAAAAATCAAATTGGTCTTGGTTCTTATAGTATATAGCAGAATAAAACAGACCTTTACAGGTTGGTGCTGAGGTCATGTTCATTGTTGATATTTCGGAAGGTCTTATGCTTGCTTAATACTGTGATAGTTATGTCGACTCAGCTCCTATAGCTTGAGTAGGTTGCTTGAGCTGTAGGAATATTTCCCAAATGTACAAGAAAAAAAAGGTGCTTGAAATGAAGTGAATCATGTGTTTATTCTTAACCATGACCTTGCGATAACCATGCATCAGTTGATGATGAGTTATACAGATTTCCTAAGGCATACCACAATAATATGATTCATCCCACCACACAATTTGGTACTGCACTAAGGTAATATATGTACTTAAATAATAAATTATCCTGAAAAACGAGTTAAGAGACTTTCTTTCTAATCATCTTTTGAATTATATGAGTAAAAAAAGTACTTATTCTTTCTGTATTATTTCATTTGTGTTGACCAACACTAGCATTGCAATAAGACGGCCTCTGCATCTTGGCTCTGGATCCTTAGATCCTCCGGAATCATCGCCAACAATCCCTGGCCACGCATCACCCTCACCATGGCAACCACAGCCCTCATCCTGATCATGGCTGTCTTCAATATGGTATGTCAACCACAATGATACAGGACATTTCATATGAATACTTTTGTGCTTATGGTCATACAAATACAACACTGAGAAGCTTCCTAATTGGATCACACACATTACATTAGGGGCATTGACCACAGGAGTCTGACATGCATTATTACAAAGTTTCTTGGCAGAGAGTTGTGTCCATCTGCGCCCCGACTGCAGAGAGCGTTTGGCCTCCAGTTTTGGCCATTCCACTTGTGGCATCTGTCACTGTTTGTAAACAAACATGAAACAAAATTGTCAATGTTAATCTTGTATTTATCTGTCATACAGGTCAGGGGGGGGAAATCGTATTTGTGTAATAAACTGTATAATTTGCCCTATGCAATAGGACAGAACCTTTCAAAAAACGAATTGCGTTTTATTAAATCAGAATCAGTTGATTGAATTCATTGTTAATTTATTTGTCTTTTACAAATTAGGAGAAAATGAACTCACAAATCACAATCGAATTGTGAACATTGCAGTTCCCTTTCGAGGGAACTCGAACTGCGTCGGTGACGACACTAGGGGAACGCCCTTCAGCGTAGCGCGTCTGAATTTATGAATGAAACCGAATCCAATCCTATTGGCGTTGCGTGATGACGTAGCGTGTGAAGGCATAAGCGGATGTATACAAAAGCACGCCGGCACACAGAAATGTCAGCTTTTTGCTATTCAGCAAGCGCTCTGTGTATGTGTGAACAAGTCTGTCCTATTTGGTGTTGTATGTAATTCTGTGGCTGGGATCTCGCGTTTGCCGAGGCAGCGCGTAGGTTTAAGGTTTGCATTGCAGTTGCAATACAGAATCTAGTAGCTTGGATCTCGCGTTTGCCGAGGCAGCGCTTAGATTACGAATGTATTTTGCAATAAGATTCTGTGGCTGGAATCTCGCGTTTGCCGAGGCAGCGTGTAGGTTTAAGGTTGCCTTGCAGTTGCAATACAGAATCTAGTAGCTCAGATCTCGTGTTTGCCGAGGCAGCATGTAGGTTACGAGTCTACTTTGCAGTTTGCTGTGTGAGTACGAGGCATGAACAGTCAGCTCCTGAGGGTGCTGGCTGTGTTCATTGAGAAATAACTCGCCGCACACGTGCGTTTCGGGTATCTCAGCCTCGCGCCTGTTGACTTTCTTCTCGAGAGATGAAAGCCAAATATATTGTGTACTACTCGAATCTCGGGTTTGTTAAGGCAACGCATTACGGGTCTGCAATAAAAGAGACACACGCGATCTGATAAATAATACTGTTTAGGTGCGAGGCATTCACAGTCAGCTCCTGAGGGTGCTGGCTGTGTTCATTGAGAAATATCTTGACGCGTACAGCCGTGCGCTGTCAGGTGTTTCAGTCTCGCGCCTGTTGACTTTCTTCTCCAGGGATGAAAGCCAAATTATAACGGCTCGAATCTCGCGTTTGCCGAGGCAGCGTGTAGGTTACGAGATCGTATAATTAAATATAAAACAGTATTCCAGTGTTATGGCTGCATTTAATTCCGAGGAGTTAAAGTAATTAAAAATTGTATCTGACTTAGAACTTGGTTAGATATTTTAATTCAGCCTACCATCTGAAGGAGAGTATCGCTTCTAGAGGTCCCCCTCAAAAAAAAAAAAAAGCTGAGCTTGGGACTCTAGGCGGCGCTCTCGCCCAAAGCGGGAGAAAGGTCCTAACTTGTGTGAGACCTTGGAGGGCTGTCCCCCCCCGAAAGAGAGCCATCAAGATCCCCTCTCTCACCGGGCCCTCAGGAAACTGGTGTCAGCATCCCTCCGCTAGTTGCGGTTCGGGACACATCAGTTTCCAGCGAATGCACGCTGCTCTGTCTGCCCCAAGAGCTTGCGGCCAGGCAGCGCTGGCGTCCGCACACCGAGAGTCATTTTCGATTATTCCCTGCCGGTCTTCCACTTCAGGGTTTCGTGAAGGGCTCTCACAAGACACTTGACACCAGCCCTGAGGGGCTGGTTCCCTTGCTGAATTTTGTGTAGGCATGGCAATGTCTCCCCAGTATTTCTCCATGGGTCCTGCGCACTGTTGAAATTGGATACAGGCTGCAGTTCCAGGTCCGCCCACCGAGGTAAGTATCAATGGGGTGGTTTGGACTGCAGTAGACCCACAGCAGGGTCAAGTGTTAGAACAGGAAGTTCACTCGCTGCTGGAAAAAGGGGCCATAGAGCGTGTTCCCCCACCAGTCAGGGAGTCCGGGTTCTACAGCCGGTACTTCATAGTTCCAAAGAAGGATGGAGGGTTGCGTCCAATTTTAGATCTGAGGCATCTGAATCAGTCTCTGAGGAGATTCAGGTTCAAGATGCTCACTATTCCCATCATCGTGAGTCAAATTCAATCCGAGGATTGGTTTGTCACGATAGATCTAAAAGACGCCTACTTCCACATCTCCATCCTTCCATCTCACAGGAAGTTCCTGAGGTTTGCTTTCGGGGGCGAAGCTTACCAATATCGGGTTCTTCCGTTCGGCCTAGCACTCTCCCCTCGCACTTTTACCAAGGGTATGGATGCAGCTCTAGCACCCCTGAGGCTCGAGGGCATCAGGGTGCTCAATTATATCGACGACTGGTTAATATTGGCCCAGTCGCGAGAGCTGGTGATTCGGCATCGAGATGTCGTCCTCGCCCGCATCCAGAGCCTGGGGTTGAGACTCAACACGAAGAAGAGCGTGTTGACACCAGCCCAGAGAACCACGTTCCTGGGAGTGGTGTGGGACTCGGTCACGATGCGAGCACAGTTGTCTCCTGCTCGGATCGAGTCTATCCTGACCACAGTGTCCAGGATAAAGCTAGGCCAGGCCGTCACTGTCAAACACTTTCAGAGAGTGTTGGGTCTCATGGCAGCAGCGTCCAGCGTGATACCTTCTGGCCTGCTACACATGAGAGCTTTACAGTGGTGGTTGAGAACCAAGGGGTTTTCCCCGAGGGGAAATCCATTCCGCTTGATAAGGGTTACGCGCAGATGCCTTCGTTCCCTATCAATTTGGAAGAAGCCTTGGTTCCTGTCCCAGGGTCCCAAATTGGGAGCGTTATGTCACCTAGTATCTATTTCGACAGACGCCTCCCTCACGGGCTGGGGTGCGGTCATGGACTGCCGCTTTACGAGAGGTCTCTGGCAGGACCATCATTCCTCTTGGCACATATTGCCTAGAAATGTTGGCGGTGTTCCGGGCTCTGAGGAGCTTCCTGCCAGACCTCCATGGTGGCCATGTCCTCGTGAGAACCAACAACATGTCGGTGGTATCTTATTTGGACCGCCAGGGGGGTCTGAGGTCGCGCCCTCTGTGCAGACTGGCGCATCAGATCCTCCTGTGGTCCCAGCGGAGACTATCGTCTCTCAGGGCGATGTATGTCCCGGGGGACCAGAATCAGGGAGCAGACGTACTGTTGAGGCAGGGGCTGAGGCCCGGGGAATGGAGACTCCACCCCGAGACGGTGGAGTTGATATGCAAGAGGTTCGGCCCAGTGGACGTGGACCTTTTTGCATCTTGAGAGACGACATACTGTCCACTGTGGTTCTCTCTCACGCATCCAGCCCCGCTGGGGTTGGATGCCATCGTGCGGACGTGGCCGAGGCTACGTCTGTACGCTTTTCCCCCGATCGCTCTGCTCCCAGCAGTTCTGGAAAGGGTCCGTCGAGACGGGGTCAGTCTACTCTTAGTAGCCCCATTGTGGCCGGCCCGAGTATGGTTCTCGGACATCATTTCACTCCTGGCAGGCCCGCCATGGCAGATCCCTCTGAGGAGGGACTTGCTATCCCAGGCGGAAGGGTTAGTTCTCCACCCTCGACCCCGAGCTGTGGAAACTGTGGGTCTGGCCCCTGAGGGGGTACAGTGCCTAGAAGCCGGCCTGTCAGCTGGAGTGGTCGAAACCATACTAACTTCCAGAGCTCCCTCCACGAGGAAGTTATACGGCCTTAAGTGGAATGTATTTTCCATTTGGTGCAGAGAGCGTGATTTGGACCCAGTTAACTGCCCAGTGGCTTCAGTACTGGAGTTTCTCCAAGACCGCTTTTCTGCCGGGCTTACCCCGTCCACACTCAAGGTTTATGTGGCTGCCATTGCGGCTTTCCACGCTCCTCTGAGTGATGGTCCTCTGGGGAGGCATCACCTGGTCGTACGCTTCCTCCGTGGAACCTGGAGGATGAGACCTGCGACTCGCACCAGGGTTCCCTCTTGGGACCTGGCAGTGGTTCTCGAAGGGCTGGCCGAGGCCCCCTTCGAACCATTGGAGTCGGCCGAGGCCAAGAACCTTTCGTTTAAGGTGGTCTTTTTGTTGGCCATTACTTCTCTGAGGAGGGTAGGAGATCTCCAGGCGCTCTCTATTTCCAATGGGTGCTTAGAGTTTGCTCCAGGCAACATTAAGGCCATCTTACATCCCAGGCCCGGCTATTTGCCCAAGGTGTCATCTAATGTGGCACCGCCTATGGTTCTGCAGGCATTTCATCCTCCACCTCATGTGACGGCGGATGAGGAGAGACTTCATCCGCTCTGCCCTGTCAGAGCACTTCGGTATTACATCCAGAAGTCCTCCTCATGGCGGAAGTTGGACCAGTTGCTGGTGTGTTTTGGGTCGCCCAAGAAGGGGCTTCCCGCTTCTAAGCAGACCATCAGCAACTGGATCGTTCAGACTATTTCCCTGGCCTATCAGGTGTGCAATTTGCCTTCACTTATGGCCGTGAGGGCTCACTCCACCAGAGGCATGGTGCCTCTAGAGCCCTCCTTTCAGGGGTTTCTATCCATGACATATGTGAGGCGGCTGGCTGGGCCACTCCGCACACATTCATGAGGTTTTACAGTCTGGACCTTCCCGGTGCACGAGTGCTTTCGTCCTAAGTTGTGCCTGAAGACAGCTTCACACTAGGATGAGCGGGGCTCGTTGTGGTATAGGGGGTATCTCGTTCCCCTAGTGTCGTCACCGACGCAGTTCGAGTTCCCTCGAAAGGGAACGTCTCGGGTTACGTATGTAACCCTTGTTCCCTGAGAAAGGGAACGAGACACTGCGTCGGTTCGCCACACCTCACCCCGTCTGGAGCACTTGCTTCATAGCAAAAGCTGACATTTCTGTGTGCCGGCGTGCTTTTGTATACATCCGCTTATGCCGTCACACGCTACGTCATCACGCAACGCCAATAGGATTGGATTTGGTTTCATTCATAAATTCAGACGCGCTACGCTGAAGGGCGTTCACCTAGTGTCGTCACCGACGCAGTGTCTCGTTCCCTTTCTCAGGGAACAAGGGTTACATACGTAACCCGAGACGTTTTATGTATATCAAATATTATATATTTATAGTTTGTCAGAAGAGAACTGGCCCCCTGACTGAGCCTGGTTTCTCCCAAGGTTTTTTTCTCCATTCTGTCACCTGATGGAGTTTTGGTTCCTTGCCGCTGTCCCCTTTGTTGCCTTTTGTTTTTGGCTTGCTTAGTTGGGGACACTTAACATTTAATATTCAACAATAATATTGATCCTACTGCATTGACACCATTATATGAGAACTGAACTGAGCTGGACGATGACATCACTGTTTTCTCCAGAGTGGCTATTTATATAAATGAACTAAATTAATAACTTTTTTACAACAACAAAGAACCATTACTGAACTTACTTAAGCTGGACTATGATGCTGTTTTCTTCTAGAAACAAACTGTGTTGCATTATTGTCCTTTTTATCTCTGTAAAGCTGCTTTGAAACAATCTGTATTGTAAAAAGCGCTATATAAATAAAGGTGACTTGACATGACTTGACTTGCCATTGGAATAAAAAAACAAAACATAATTAAGATTATTCAATATTAAGATTTTACATTCCCCAGTGATACAATTGAAATGATCATCGCTTCGATGTTGCTTTTATGTAGCTTAAATGCGATAAGCAATAAAACACCTTTTTTTTTTTGTATGTGCATTTCTTCAAATCAATAAGCATTCATAATATTTCAATAATTTTTTTGCAGTTCTTTGTAGAAGACAGCCTATCTTCCACAGATGCTGTTTATAATACATCAAATGAGACACTTCTTCAGCCTGATGGGCAACCCATATCTTACCTGGACAAGAACACATTCTACCTTCCTGTGAGTTAACCTCCAAACTGTTTGCTAAATATTTAGATACATTAAAACATAATTTTTGCTACTTGCTCAATTTACTTAAAATGATTGAATACAGTGCAGTTCTTGACATGATGGCCTAATTTAATTTGTGGATCATGCATGGAGAGTAAATGTGGAAACTAATTGTGTTGTTTTATGCGATGAGAAAAGCAAGAATTGTTTAATTTAGAAGAGGTTTAGCTTTGGTTGTTACGATTGTGGTTCTCTTACGAGAGTATCTCTCGTACTGCGTAATATCTTACGCTATGGGGAAAACCTCTTTTCCACGAGATATTGAAGCCAAAAATTATCCTTAATTTTGAATTAATGTAAAACGCTGTGCAGCAGCATGCAGACATAGGCAGGACAGCTCGCGCTCCTATTGGCTGCCCTGCGGCAACAGCAGAGAGAGGAGAGGAGCTGCGTGACACATATCCAATGGGGGCATTTCGCGCCCATTTCGTCACGTCCCGCCAGAAAAGGTGTGGTCTCGCCCTGTAAATATTGCTCGATAAGGCTGGTACACTGATTTTCATCTCTTCAGCGAAGCATCACGCATCGCTGGATCCGGAGTGAGAAGCAACGCCGTCTGAGGACAAGCACACAGCGGGACGAGCCATTGAGTCTGAAGTCGCTGGCATCGCCGCCTTTAGCCGCCGTACCTACTACGCTTTCCGGCGTTATATCCTTTTCAAACTGTGTGTTTGTGTTCGGCGCTGCGACACACATTTTTTCTCTGTCTCTCTCTCTCTGCTAAAAGAGCTGCGTCTTTTTCAAGATGCAAAGATCCTGCGGCTCGTGCCGAGCCACACTCAGCGACGGGGACCGTCATGTTATCTGCGTTTCCTGCCTGGGTGAGGATCATGCGGCTCTCGCTCTTGTCGACGGCGGATGCCCTCACTGTGAGCTACTGCCTATGGTGACTCTGAGGACTCGCCTGGCATCCTTCTCAGAGCCTGCACTTCAGCCCGCTGTAGCGCCGCGCCGTAAAAAGCGTCATGCTCAGCGCGCTCCCGAGCCTTCTCCTGCCCGCCAAAGCTCGCCGGTTCGCCCGCCAGCTTCGCTGGCATCGCTCGAGTCCCTCACCGACGGACAGCGGCCGCCGTCTGCCGCCGCTTCCTCCATTGAGGTCGACGTAACAGCCCCGAGCCTTCTCCAGCCCGTGATAGCTCGCCGGTTTGCCCGCCAGCTTCACCAGCTTCACACGAGTCGCTCGCTGATGGACAATGGCCGCCGCGCGCCGCCGCTTCCGCCATTAATGATGACGAGATAGCTGCATCTGTAGAGAAGGCCAGCTTCAAAACCGCGGCTAGCTTTCTTTACGTTATAAGAAAGCTACCCCGCCCCCGCCCCCCGTGGGCATGCGTCACCGGCGAAATGAGGAAAGAGTGTGTTTTTAGTCCCGCCGAGGCCGGACCAATCTCCATTTCTCAAACATTTCTCAGCTCCCCTTAGTTTGAGCGGCTGAAAATGTCAATATTGCAGCAATGAGCCTGTTGTATTACACGCACGCCTGCAAACAAACGCCGACACACACAAAACTGTGATGACGCTCTTTATCCGCTCGGGCTATTTTAAGCTTTTGTCGTTTCCCCCTGTGGCTCAGTGGCGAAACCCAAAGCCTTCGCACGGGAGACCCGTGTTTGAGCCCAGCTCTCGCAGCGGATAAAAATTTAGTCTCGCCGCAGCCAGACTTACACCCAAACTTTTCACTCGTTCAGTTCCAAGAAAATGCGACTGTTCCAGTGTATTTTGCAGTAAACAAGCCGGTACTATGGCCCGCTTGCCTGCACACAAATGCCGTTTCCACGGTGACCCAGAAAAATCATGTAAGCAGTGTATTTTCTGGTATTCCGGCCACAGCCTATGGTGTTATGAGTGTATTAAAAATGCCACAGCCCAGTGTTCATTTCTACACACAAACACAGCCCGCCAAAGTGCAGGGCTCGCACAAATGAGTTCGACTCATGTCAATTGTGCATTAATTATAGTGAATGTGCCCACAACCCAGTGCCCACAAACACTACACACTGCATGTGCCACGTTTTCTGTAAAAGAAACCAACACACATACAGTCAGCTAAGGCCCACGGTGTTTAAGTCTCGCCGCGGCCAGACTCTACCGAAACTTCTCGCTTGTTCAGTTCCAAACAATGTGACTGTTCCAGTGTATTTTGCAGTAAACAAGCTGGTACCACAGCCCGCTTGCCTGCACACAAACGCCAGTTTTAAGGCGACCCAGATAAATCCCAAAAAGAGTGTATTTTCTGGAATTCTGGCCACGGCCGATGGTGTTATGAGTGTTGTAAGAATGCCCACGTCTCGGTGCCCATTCCCACAGCCGCAGACACAGCCCGCCACAATACAGGGCTAGCACAAATAAAATCGACTCATGACGATTGTGCAATAAATGTAGTGTACGTGCCCACAACACAGTGCCCACAAACACTACACGAAGCATGTCCCACGTTTTCTGTAAAAACGAAACCAACACATTTTCAGTTGGCGCGAGCCGACAGTGTTCTCAGTGCAGCGAGTGTGCCTGCTATCCCGCCCCCACATTGCCTCACAGACATGCCGAACCCCACGGGGCTTGTCCCGCTCGCCTTCTCTCCACAACCCGTCAGAGAGAAGCTGAGCGCGGTCGGGCTGCCCGCTGTGATCAGCGCACCCCCCGCCTCGCACACTACAAACACAGTGTCTATTTCTCAGCACACCGGAGCTCTCTGGCCGCCGCTATACCGCGGCCAGAGCCCAGATTTCATTCTACCTCTAGCTATTCATGCAGATGCGTGGGCAAAGCTTCCCGGGGTATCAGAATGGGTGCTGAACACTATAAAAAGAGGCTATTCACTGCAGTTTGCTCGACGCCCCCGCCTTTGCGCGGCGCGAGTCGAAACGACGGTAAAAAACGAAGTATCTCATCTACTTCGAGCCGAGATAGCGAAACTACTGAGCAAAGGGGCTATAGAACCTTTATCTCAGGCTCAGAGCGAAGGGGGTCTATACAGCAGGTATTTTCTGGTACCAAAAAAAGAGGGGGGTCTCAGACCCATTCTAGATCTGCGACGGCTGAACAAAACGCTCACGAAGCGCCAGTTCAGAATGATTACAACCAGGAAAATCCTCGCGCAAGTGCCCCAAGGAGACTGGTTCATGTCAATAGATCTGAAGGACGCTTATTTTCAAATACAAATAGCGTTACGTCACAGGCAATTCTTGAGATTCGCCTTCGAGGGCCAGGCATACCAATACAAAGTCCTGC
The DNA here is from genome assembly GCA_026230005.1 of Gila orcuttii. NCBI lineage: Eukaryota > Metazoa > Chordata > Actinopteri > Cypriniformes > Leuciscidae > Gila > Gila orcuttii. Next base: position 12,594,713 of record JAPDVR010000018.1, read on the forward strand.
CATTTGGCCTGTCCCTGGCACCCCGTACTTTTACGAAGTGCATGGACGCGGCTCTCGCACCCCTGAGACTTCAGGGCATGCGAATTTTGAACTACTTGGATGATTGGCTGATTCTAGCTCGATCACAATCAGAGCTCATAGAACACAGGGCCACATTACTCGAACATCTCGAGAATCTGGGTCTCACAGTCAATTGGGCGAAGAGCTCGCTGTCTCCCAGCCAGAAAATATCTTTTCTGGGAACAGTGCTGAACTCACTATCTATGACAGCGCATCTGTCGCCAGAGTGCGCACGGGACATTCAGCGCACCGTGAAATCTTTTCGCCGCGGCTCGTCTGTCCAGCTCAAGAGGTTTCAGAAAATGCTGGGTCTCATGGCCTCAGCAGCTTCAGTGCTCCAGCTGGGTCTGCTTCGCATGCACCCACTGCAGCTGGTCGGTTTCGCCTTCAGGTCGATCTGAAATGCGTCTCAGCTTTGGAGCCTTGGAAGAAAACCGACTGGTACCAGTCAGGTGTGAGTCTGGGGACTCCCTCGAGCGTGAAGGTGGTGTCCACGGACGCCTCCACCTCGGGATGGGGAGCGCTGCTCGAGGGCAGACCGTTCTTTGGCCAGTGGTCAGAACGGGAAAAGCTCCTACATATAAACTGTCTGGAAATGATGGCAGTCGACAACGCGCTGCGGTGCTTCCGTCCCCAGATAAGGGGTCACCACGTCTTGGTCCGGTCGGACAACATGTCAGTGGTGGCGTACATAAATCGCCAGGGCGGCATCAAGTTCCGAAACCTTTACAGGCTAACAGAGTGCCTCCTGGTCCGGGCTCAGCACAACCTGCTTTCACTGAGAGCAGCGCATGTGCCTGGTCACCTGAATCTGGGACCAGACAGGCTGTCCAGAGACAATGTCCCAGCAGGGGAATGGTCGCTGCACCCGCAGACGATCCAACTGCTGTGGGAAACATTCGGCAGAGCGCAGGTGGACCTGTTCGCGTCCCGCGAGAAGGCTCACTGTCCGAAATATTTCTCCAAGAGCAAGGACGCGCTGGCCCACGTTTGGCCCCGCTGTCCCCTCTATGCTTTTCCCCCCATCTCGCTCCTGCCTCATGTGCTGGAACGGATCAGGGAAAATGGATGCCCAGTGCTGCTTGTGGCTCCGCTCTGGACAAACCAGGCATGGTTTCCAGTCCTGATGCGGCTGACCAGCACTGCCCCGTGGCCAATACCATTGAGGAGAGACCTCCTCTCCCAGGCCAAGGGCTTGATTTGGCATCCTCGCCCGCAACTATGGTCCTTACACGCATGGGCCATCAATGGGTACCCGCTATCCTCCCGGAGGGAGTGCTAAACACGATCACGCAGGCAAGGGCCCCGTCTACAAGATGGCTCTACTCCTCGAAATGGTCTGTGTTCTCTGCCTGGTATCAAGCTCAGGGCTTTTCACCCGTAGACTGCGGGAAGTACTTTCCTCACGGAAGTACTTTCCTTCCTTCAAGAGCTGCTGGATAAGGGCAGGACCCCATCCACGCTCAAAGTGTACGTGGCGGCTATAGCAACGTTTACAAAACCTGTGTCTGGCCAGTCACTGGGGAAGAACGACCTAGTCGTGCGATTCCTCAAGGGAGCTCGGAGGTTGAACCCTCCTAGACCTCCTTCAGTCCCGGTGTGGGACCTTTCTACGGTTTTGGAAGCCATGAAAGGTGCCCCGTTCGAGCCAATCCATTTGTCAGACATGAAGCATCTGTCTTTCAAAACGGTGTTTCTTTTGGCTCTCGCTTCAGTGAAGCGCATAGGGGACTTACAAGCGCTTTCAGTAAGCGCATCATGTATGGAGTTTGGGCCTAATGACTCAAAAGTCATACTCAAACCGAGGCACGGGTACGTGCCCAAATCCCTCAACACACCGTTCAGGGCCCAGGTGATTTCCCTGTGCGCTCTCTCGGTTCAAGATGAGGAGGATGAGGAGGAGGATGCGAGTCTCCTTTGCCCTGTCAGGGCACTGAGAGCTTATGTGTCCCGCTCGGCTGCCTTCAGGCAGACCGAGCAGCTCTTCGTTTTGTTTGGCGGACGTTCCAAGGGACTGGCCGCATCAAAACAGAGCCTATCCAGATGGATAGTCGACGCCATAGCACTGGCTTACACTTCTAAGGGCCTGCAGTGTCCTTTGGGTGTCAGAGCGCACTCCACGAGAGGCGTGGCCTCGTCGTGGGCATGGTATAGTGGCGTTACCTTGCAAGATATCTGTACGGCTGTGGGCTGGGCCTCGCCGTCTACATTTATAAGGTTTTATAACCTAGAGGTTCCCGCCTTACAAGCCAAGCTTCTGTCGATATAGAATTCAGTGTTATCTGCCCCCGCTGTGCCGGCCCAGATGCTGAGTTTTGCTTGTGCATCGCTTACTGAGCGATAACACGGATCCATGGGTGTTGAATAACCCGTATTTTTTAACCAGTTCAGGCTGAACACGCTAACCCTGTCTGTGTGAAACACTATTAACATAACTAGCTCCTATAGGATGCTATTTCATGGGGAATGATGCTTGCAGCCTCTCTTCTCCGACTCTCTGTGAGTCTATGGTGATTATGCACTACATGAGCCCTCTGGACTGTGGTGTCGGATCCCAGTACGCACCGCGTTTTGTATTGTGTTCACCATAGCGTAAGATATTACGCAGTACGAGAGATACTCTCGTAAGAGAACGTACTCGGTTACTAACGTAACCTCGGTTCTCTCTAGAGAGAGAACGAGTACTGCGTATCTTGCCGTGCATACACAGCTCTGGTTCGCTTCGGCGATGAAAACCAGTGTACCAGCCTTATCGAGCAATATTTACAGGGCGAGACCATGCCTTTTCTGGCGGGACGTGACGAAATGGGCGCGAAATGCCCCCATTGGATATGTGTCACGCAGCTCCTCTCTCGATAGGCTGCTGCTGTTGCCGCAGGGCAGCCAATAGGCGCGCGAGCCGTCCTGCCTATGTCTGCATGCTGCTGCACAGCGTTTTACATTAATTCAAAATTAAAGATAATTTTTGGCTTCAATATCTCGTGGAAAAGAGGTTTTCCCCATAGCGTAAGATATTACGCAGTACTCGTTCCCTCTCTAGAGAGAACCGAGGTTACGTCAGTAACCGAGTACGTTAGCTTGTACTAAGAATGAGTATATTGTGAGAATGAGTATATTAGGTAGTGTGTAATTTTCTTCTACCAGCACTATACAGTCTTGCTCAAAAGTATTGGCAGTGACATAAATTTTGTTTAGCAAAGTTTGCTGCTTTACTATTTATAGATTATGTTTTCACGTTTCAATGGTATACTGAAAGTGACAGTCAAAGCCAAATATGGTAACCCATACTCAGAATTTGTCCTCTGCATTTTACCTATCCAATTTAGGAGCAGTGAACACACACACAGCAAACTATGGACACACACACCCAGAAGTGGGCAGCCATTTTTGCTGTGCATTTGCTTTACATTTTTGTGCAGGAAGATTGGGGGTTAGGTGCCACCTCAGTGAATTCCAGCCGGTATTGAGAATCGAACCCGCAACCTTCGGGTTACCAGTCTGACTCTTTAACCATTAGTCCATGACTGCATCAAACTGGAAAACAGTGATATGCATTTGACAATTTTTAAATGCTTTTATTGACCGACAAAAAAATAAAAAAATAAAAAGTATGCAATATTTAGAGTGTTGACCCTTCTAACCTTGCAATTTGCTCTGGCATGCTGGATATCAGCTTCTTGGCCAAATCTTGACTAATGGCAATCTATTCTTGCCTCATTAGCGCTTGGAGTTGATCACAATTCGTGGGCTCTTGCTTGTCCACTCGTCTTTTGAGGATTGACGGCAGGTTCTCTATGGGATTAAATTCCGGGTAGTTGCCTTGCCATGGATCTAAAATTTCAATGTAACGATCTCTGAGCCACTTAATTATCATTCTTGCCTTGTGACAGTGAATGGATCATCACCAAATTGCACCTGGATTGATAGGAGACACATGGATGGTCTCAGGTCTTCACTGTTGTCATAACACAGGACTCATGGTAGTCCCCTTCACCTCTTCTTCTCCAGACAATTGATTGTCCAGATGTCCCAACAGCTGGAAGGGGGCTTTATCAGAAAAAATAACTTTGCACCAGTCGTCTGCTGTCTAATCCTTGTACTTCAGCAGAATTTCAGTATGTCCTTGATGTTTTCTTGGAGAAAAGTGGCTTCTTTGCTGCCCTTCTTGACACCATGTCGTTGTTCAAAAGTCTTGGCCTCGCTGTGCGTGCAGATGCTCTCACACCCACCTGCTGTCAATACTGAGCAAGCTCTACTGGTGGGGACAATATTCCATAGCTGACTCCTCAGGAGGAGATGGTCCTGGCGCTTGCTGGACACTCTGGGATGTCATGAAGCCTTCTTCAGTGCAGTTGAACCTCACCTTGAAGTTCTGTAAATGGTTCTTTCAGGTGCAATATTCCTTGCAGCAATATTCCTTGCATGTGAGGCCATTTTGATGCACAGATGGTTGCACATCTTTCTTTGGCGATAACCATTTCAGACACAATGATTGGAAGCACTTCTTCCTTCCTTTTATAACAATCAGTCAATGATTGTACAATGATAGATTCACCTGACTACTTGTTCATACTTTCCCATGTGCTGATGATATGATTGGTGAAATGATGTTAGCTGGTCATTTTGTGTCAGGGCCAAAAACAGTTAAATTTGTGTTTCTGTGATAAAGTTATTTGTGTGTGTGTGTTTGTGTGGCCATAACATACATAACACACATAATATAACATTCATTACGTAACAGCTATTAGTTAACTATAATAATTCATTTGAGATACTTTGACATGTCCAATTTTATTGCAGTTTACTCAATCCAGTTTTTGCTAAACAAGATAGTTTACATTTTAATTTTTGGAATTTGGAATTACTGTCAACAAATTAATTTCAGCCAAAGAGTTATTTAAGCATTAATCAATGCTTAGCTATTTTCCTCTATGCCATGAAAAACTATTCAGTGTGAAGGTCATTTTGCTTGTTGGTATAGGATTATGATTTCATGATTAATGCAGCTTAACCCCAGTTTTTCAAATAGGGATTTAATTACCTAATTACACAATGTATCAGACTTATTCAGTTGTGTTCATTCTTAGTTTTCATGGACTTTTAGTTTGTTTTCATGTTTTCATTGTTTTCATCATCCTTTGTTTGAATTTCCCGCCACTCATCAGTTTCCATGGACACTAATCATCATCACAGCTGTTTGTCATTTAGTTCATCACCATATGTATATTAGTTTCTCACCTTCACTGTGTTTGTCCGGACTGCACTTATGTTATACTCAGTGTTAAGGCCCTGTTTACACAAGAACGCTCGCGGGTGAAAACGTAAAATATTTTTTCAGATGTGCCTTTCGTTTACACGGCGACTGCGTTTTTGGGGCTTAAAAACGCAAAAAAGTGAAACCACCCTCCAGAGTGGAAATCTTAAAAACGCTCCACCGTCGCGTTCCTGTCTAAAGGGTAAAAACGCAAATCTGCTCACGGTGGGTCTCGTCGCGTACGCGTTTACGTCACAGGCATGCGTCAGTACAGGAAAATAACAACCAACATGTCGGATTATTTTCATGCGTCGGACCTTCAAGTTGCCCTAGCAGCTATGATAAACGTATAAGAGTCTTTTTGCTGTTCGCTTCGCCATGTTTTGATTTCGCGCTACTAGGGAGAGAAGTAGAAGGAAGGTTGGTTGTACGTAGGTGCACGGACTTGGTGTTGTTGTGTGGCAGTGTTTCACATTGCCACCTAGCCGCCTGGAGTGCATACTACATCGAATTTCACACACTTTTGCGTCACCATAAGCACACAGATTTCCCCCCCATAACGCTCGTCTAAACGCAGAATAAAAAGTGATAACGCAACGCCACTTTCGCGTTTTCTCTTCAGATCGTTTCCGTGTAAACATAGCCTTAGTCCTAAGCGTCTGTGGATTACCTTGTGGATTTTTATTAAACTATGTGTTTTGAATCTTCATCCTCCATCTTCATCTTCAGCTTCTTCATCGTCTGCCTGCACCATGCTGACACAATTCTAAAATCGTTCTAATATAGAACATTTATACTGCTGCTTCAGTTTTGTTTTTGTTTTTTTTGTGTTTGATTCATACACTTTTTGAAATAAGTTTTGACTGGTGCTAATACACACTGCAGTCAAAATGTGGCAGATTTTGGGCTAAAGCAGTTCATCTGAAGAACAGGCCTTAGGCAAAAGGATTCAGAGTATTCAATAAGTGTTTACTATTTAACAAAATGCAAAGCTTTTTTTTAGATAGATAGCCAACTGGTTATGTGTTTGATTTAAATCTAGTTTGTTTAAAAAGCACAAGTGTTTTTTTTTTTTTTGTTGTGTTTTGTTTTTTACAGTAACATCGTATTCATGATTTCTGTGTTTTTCTGCCATTAGTATTTTATCTACAGTTGCATTCTGGGACTGATCTCCTGCTCGGTGTTTCTGAGGATCAACTATGAGCTAAAGATGCTAATCATGCTAACAGCTGTGGTGCTCTACAACGTCATCATACTTCAAACACACGCATCTCTGCTGGATGAGTACAGCAAGTTCCTCTATAAAACCGAAATCCTGGAAAGGTGAGTGCTTGTTAAAATGTACTTATGGTCAGAATTATGTAGAGACTCAAAAAATACACAGATATGTGGTTGGGAATGGACATTTAATAAAAAGTTAGTCCTTCCTGTGCAAATATAAGAGCTACATTTGCTCTGGGTAAGCATTGCACTAGATATTGGAACATGGCCGTGATTCTCTCATTGAGACACAAAAGCATCATTGAGGTCAGGCATGGAGAGTGTTGAGAGTTGGTTTGCAGTCAGCATTTTAGTTCATCCCACAGGTGTTCATTGGGGTTCAGGGGCCGCATTCACAAAGAATTTTAAGGCTAAAAGTAGCTCCTAACTGGCGAATTTAGGAGCAACTCCTAAAAATAATGGGCGTGTCACTCCTAACTTTAGGACTCCTAATTTTTTTCACTAAGAGTAATTCACGAAGCATTTTAGCCCTAAAAGTAGCACCTAAGTCTGGGACAGCTTAAAAGAAGTCGAGAGGACTCCTAACTCACTAAGACCTATTCACAAAGGATTGTAGCGCATACCACCGCCTCTCGCAGTCGTCCGGGGTCCACGACACAAGCGGGAATGCTGCATTGATCTGCAAACAAATCCTCTCCCATGTCTCACGCTTAGTTTTGCTTGATATCCCAGTGTCGAATTTCCCTTTTATTATGTTTTTATTTTTTTCAGCACCAACTGGGCCAGCAGCAGTAACTGATCCTGCGTCCAGTTGGGCTCTCTTTTCCGTTTTGGCGAGTTCATAATCCACCGTCATTCAACTATTACATTACTTCAATAGGAGCAACATTTCCTTGCTTTAAGTAGCCTAGTCTATTTAGGCTATGGAAGCTTGTTTCCACCACAGAATGAAAAATAAAAAAGGTAATTGCGACTTAATTTCTCACAATTCTGACTTCATATCTCGCAATTGTGAGATAAAAAGTCGCAATTATTTTTTTAAAATTTTTATTCAGTGGCGGTAATGCAATCCCATACTAATAGGATGTCAATTAACCAAGCAAGTGTTAATGCAAGTGTCGTTTTTCATTATTAGGCAAGTGGTGGTTTCATACGGGTATTAGGCTACCTTGATTTAATTTAATTTAATTCACCACTTTTCTCTCTCTCTCTCTCTCTCTCTCTCTGCCTTTTTAGAATTACACTTCACTGGGGCCTGCACAAACATGTCATTATATGCATTTCGATGACATTACTATTATTATTTTGTGTAGGACACAGACATATTTAGATGTCATTTCCATGATATGTTGCGTCTGTGTTATGTTCCGCATGATGGCCCTGTCATCTAAGAACCAATCACCGTGATCATTGCGAGGAAATTCGTGCATGAGAATTGACGTCATCCATAGCAACGAAGAATCACTCTTAGTTTAGGAGTTGTCATTTTTCCTTACTAAGAGTAGGTCTGAAAGGCGTTGTGAATAACTTTTAAGAGAAAACTCCTAGCTAAAATATTTTAGTGTGGTTTAGGATTACTCCTAGTGGTAAAATAAAATTATTTGTGAATACGGCCCCTGGTCTATACTTTTATTTTTTTTTTTTATTTTTTAGGTCAGTCAAGTTCTTCCACACCATACAGTAAATAATTTGTTTAGGATCTCACATTGTCACGCTGGAACAGAACACGCCTCTCCCCTCTTTTCACTGGATTTCACTGGGGCCCATTATGTGGGAAGGTAGTGCCCACATACAGTACTTTCGGCAATGTTGCAAATGTTGCACCATTGTAATTGGATCAAATCTCTCACAATGTTTAGAAACTTTCAATACTTTACATATTATTTAACAGGTTATTCCCCATGAAATTTGGCATATTGAAGAACTTATAATTTAATGTAAACCTACACTATTGAGTATTTCTTATATTTTTCATTAGAAGCCAATATTTTTTACAGGAAGCCAATGGTGTTGCTAGTCAAATCTGATCTGATTATCATAGGTAACCATGTGTAAACATCAAACCACTATTTTTTTATTTTTAATCAATTTATACAATTGTCTAAAAACTGACTGACTTTATCCCAAAACTAGCCCAACCAAATGGATTTGCTTCACGCACAACAGTTTCCTGATGATTACTGATTTTGTTCTAGAAATCAGACATGGATGTTGAAAATAAATCAGTGTTAACCAGCACAGACTCTTCCTGTTAATTGACAGCTGTGGTGGACATGGTCTGCTGGCTATCCTGGGCTACAGATGATACGATTTGTTACAAAAAAACAAGTGATGCTGACAAGTCTTATATCTCTCTGTCCATCTTTCTCTTGTCAAAACAAGGCCAGGAGTTCTGAAAGACTTGAAAACAATGGGCTCTGTGTCTCTCTTTATATTCTTCGTCACCCTGCTTGTTCTAGCTAGACAGGTAAGTTATTTTTATAAACCAAATCATTTGTGGATTACAACAGTTGGTGAAATAGTGATCATTATGTTAAACATTTATTTGCATATTTTATGTACATGTGCTAAATTTTTAAATGCACTTTCCAGGGTTGGGTCACAATTTAGAATTGACTAACTGGCTTCCTTTCTCACAGAAAATGAAAAAAGAAATTTGAATTAAAGTTGCATAAGTTGCCCAATTTGAGGGAGTTAAGTACTTTTTAAAACAACAGTCGTTATACTGTTTATCGTGATGTTCCATATGTTGATTAAATGTAGTGACATTTATTGTTTAAAACTACACTTATAGCATTAATGAATTTAATTGAATTCCATGTCAATTCTACTTTCCAATTTAGCACGTTTGAATTACAATTCTAAATCCTATTTGCTTCCTCAAATCCAATCCAATGCAAGGTTGGAATATAAATGTATAAAAAAACAAATAAATGCTATATATGGTGGGGGAGAGACTCAACCGGACCATGACGGCAGAGCCGACACGGGCTCGCCGCATGGAGCCGTACCATGGAAGAATATACATATGGGATCGCTGTAGGGATCACAAAATATGGACCCAGACTAACACAGGTTTCACCAGTGCATACAAGTGATAGGCCTTGCTTCGGACGCTCTGCCCCGTCCGTTGCCGAAGGGTATGGAGGAGCTTGACCGGGTTCGGCTAATAAGGGGAACTCACTGGAGCAAGAATTGCGCACGTATCCATTCCATAGGAGGGGAATGGCACAGCAAGCCGACACTTCGAACCGGGCTTACAGTAAAACTGGCTTCATGTGAAGGGAGCCCACGGGAAGTAGCGGTTCGACACATAGGCTAGTTCACTAGCTAACGTGATAGGTGTCGCCCAGCCCCCAACTCTATTAATATCTGTTCAGCGAGGCCCTCTGTGTCAATGCCTAGGAGGGAGCAAAACTCTCTCTTAGGAGGAGCTCACCACCCAGGTGGGCACGTGGATCTTGAGAAATTAACAAGATGAATGCAACCACATGTAGTGGGCCAACCTCTGCTTGGAAACAGCCTTCCCTTCTGCTGGTCTCCGTAACAGACAAGAGCTGGTCTGAGGTCCAGGCTTTGCATTCTGAGCATGTATAACCGCAATGGAGCAGACGGACAGAGAAAGCCAGCCAGGGCTGGGTCTGCCTCCTCCGGGGCAGCTCTTGCAGGCTCACCATCTGGTCCCGTAGGAGAGGTAGGAACCTTGGGCACATATCCAGGCTGGGGTCTCAGAAATCTTAAGAGTTAGCGGGCCCGAATTCCAGGTACGATTCGTTGACCGTAAATGTGTGTAAGTCCCTTCCCTGTAGATAGAGACCAAGCAAGCAGGATAACTGTTTCTCTAAAAACAGGATCTTTAACTCTCTGCCTGCAGGGCTCAAGGGAGGTCTCATCTCTGGTGCTACTGCACTGCAAAGTCCAAGAGGGTAAAGAGGGGTGCAAGGCATATTCAGACTCCTTGCTCCCCTCAGGAACCTGACGATCAAGTCGTGCTTCCCACGGATTTGTATCCACTGCATCAATGTGTGCGTCAATACCGAGGCAACAACATTTTGAGGTGGAGGAGACCGCACTCACTCCAACCCATTAGCAGGAAAGAAGCACTGAAGTGATCGAACACCTTCGGGATCTCCTCACGAAGAGAAGACTCATTTCAACGAATAGGTTCCACTTCTAAGGGGGAGCATGCCTCATTTTCAGAGTGTGCTCTCACAGAAGTGATGGTCTCTTACTGCATAAAAATTATTGGGGTAGTAACCAGAACCTCCGCGTCGCGTTCTTTTTAGAACCTGACCTGGAACTCTCCGAGGTCTAAACGCGGGTGCCATCATGCACCATCCCTGAGAAAGTACTCGGAGGAAGGGAAGGGCTGTCGAGAGGCGAGGTCTGGTTGGGCCAATAAAGAGCAACTAGCAAGACCTGCTCCTTCTCTTCTCTGAATTTAGCACAGTTGTGTGCAAGAAGGCTCACTGGGGAACGCATTTCTGCGGGGGCCCCGGGGCCAGCTGTGGCCAGAGTCTTTCTGTGTCGAGGGGTGTCCACTCAGACAGAAGAAAAACAACTGGCGGAGGGATGAGTCCGGAGGGGCACTGTGCGGCCCCGAAGTGGTCACAAATAGCTGGACCGCCTGGGGGACGGAGTCTCCACTCTCTCTGGGCCAGAGGCTATTGTGAGGCTTGTCAGGGGCATGCTTGAGCAGGCCAGAAGTAATAAGTGGAATGAAGCGACCTCAGAAGCTTGTGACTCCAAGGAGGAGGTGGCGGGCGAATTGCAACATGCGAGGGGAGCGTAGCTCAACGGTCACCATGTTGTCTTTTCAGACCAGTACATGCTCGCTGAGCAGTGGTGTCTCAAAGCAAGACCTCCGTTACTGCATGCCCTTGTACGTGTTCCCTCAGCCGGTATTGATGGACACTCGTTCTAGGGACCGTTGGCCCAAAGAAACAAAAGGTCTGTTACGGACTGAGGGTTTGGCGGCAGGCCAGGGTGCTTTCACAAGGAGCGTGCCACTCTGCCACGGCTACCTTGGGATTCGGCTGTAAAGTCAGTGCTGAAGCGGTTTTCATATGGAGGAAGCCAAGCAGCTGCGTCTACCATATGTCCCAGGAGCCTCTGAAGAGTTTCATTGGGACCCTTTCTCACTTCTATACAGCACTAACCATCCACATACTCTTCAGAGATGCGGAGGACCGAATCCATCTCCAAACTAGAAAAGATATCCTCAGCCCGTGGACGAGTTTACTCTTTCACAGTTGACCTGAGGACCCAACTGGCTATGAGCACTTGAAGGGTAGACTTTGTACTGATACTTCACACCTTTCGAATGCACGTACACAGGATGGCCTGTGGTGCGGAAGGATAGAGATCTGAAGTACATGTCTCTCAGGTCGAACGCTGCAGACCAATCTTGGGGACGGAGCATTTGAAAATGCATCCCTATGTAACAAATTGAACGGAGGCTTGCGAAAAAGGTGCACCTGTGTCGCGACAGACCGCTCCACTGGTTGGATAGCCTAGTAACCCACCACCGCTCCTCCGTCAAGGATAGTGAGGGGGGAGGAGCTACACAGGCCGTTTCTGGCAGAAAAGGTGCCGTCCACGACCAGGTAAGTTCTCCATGCAGTTTGGGAAAGAAAGGCACAGGGGCGGTGAGCTGAGAACCAGCACGGCCCGCTCCGAGATACCAATCATCCAACCGAAACTGTTCGGGACACGGTGGAGGATTCCACTCGAGCCCGACAGCCTCGCCGGCTCGTTTCAGCATAGCTGACATTTCTGGATCTGGCTCGGGCAACGTTACACTCCCAGGGGGAGATAACGCAGCCGAGTCATCATTTCCAGAGGTCAACTTACCCTCTGATGCTGCAATCGGCATCCTGTCCTCTGGAGGGGCCCCGAATGAAAGGGCTGGTTGGTCCATTACAGAGGGACCAGCGCGCTCAACGGGGGCTCCACTGGCTGTGGTGTGATAGAGGAAGAGGGCCCACAGGGATTGGTTACCGGGCAGGGAAGCCTCACTATGATCCTCTGATCACCATCCCACATGGCGCCGTAGCGGGGCGTGGTGATGGGGACTCCACCTTCACGCATGAAGGCGAGTCTCGATCTCAACACCACGATAGTCATGTTCTCGCAATGAGAAGATGAACTATCCACAAAAAGCTGCTTCAGCGTGCTAAATATATAAATAAATAAAAAATAAAAAATAAAAATATGTGTGTATATATATATATATATATATATATATATATATATATATATATATATATATATATATAATTTTTTTTTTTTTTTTTTTTCACGTGATGCAACCATTATGACTGTCAGAGGGGGACAGGGAATGACCGCATCCAGAAATGCACGAATGGAATGACAACTTAAAAAAGACGCAAACGCACCCGTGTTGCCCTTTCAGGAAATGGGACCCGTCACCAGTGCCAGAGTGTATATGTCCTCTAACCAACCGTCAACAAGCACACAAAAATTATGCTGTTAAAACGGGACCCGTCACCAGTGCCAGAGCACACAGGGGAATGACCGCGGCAACACTGAACAGTGAACTGAAACCGTGAAATACTCACTTCTTTGTCCTCTAACCAACCGTCAACAAGCACACAAAAATTATGCTGTTAAAACGGCAGTTGAGAGGTCAGAAGCTCGCGACCACCACTGCACTTGCGCTGTAGAACCACCAGCACTGGGAGAGTCTTCCAGAAGAACACTGACACACTCGGTCGTTGTAATATAACAACCCTCTTCAGAGACATCGACATATAGACCGATTGGCTTCAAAGCGAAAGACCACTAGTGCGTGCATCCACTTCCGTATTTATACCAGCGCAGCGGGGTGGAGTGTGAGATGCATTTCACGCAAGCCAATGTGCATTCATTGTACTCAAAGATGACAGGCTCCCTAAGTGTGATCCCGATCAGTCGACTACGTCGAACGTGAGCGACTGAAAGGGAACTCTGACCTTGATTGCATGGGTGTTTCTGTTTTTAATAATGCAGTTTGACCAAACATATAGTCAGAACTTGACCAGTAACTTTTTTTTTCTATAGTGGTGTGATAGTAGAAACAGAAGATGAACAGATTGATATTCAGGGCCACTCTCCTCAAGGTGTTTGTCCAACCTCTCTCATCCATGTAATTTCAGACAGGCGTGTTGATTTAATTCACTTCTTTATTAGTCTGTTGATTTCCTTCATGTGTCTTATATAACAAAGCGATCACAGATCCCACTCTGTTTATTAAAGGAACAAGAGTGCAGTTTTCTATACCTACTTCCAATAAATGAAGAACCCTTGGGGTTGAATTGCAATGACAAATAAATGTAGTTTAATTATAATATAATATGTTTATAAAAAAGTTTTATAATATGTGGTCACTGTGTGAAATCTCCCTATTGATCTGTGTTTTTACACAATAGCATAATTTATTATTATTTGATGTAATCCCCCAAGAAATGAGAGCCAATAAAGACTAGTTACAAAAATATAATTCAAAGTTATGAATAATTACAAGAACATATATATATATATATATATATATATATATATATATATATATATATATATAATTTTTGTTCACAACATATACAGTAGTGGCCAAAAGTAATGTCTGGAGGGGATATTTGCACAATATTTGCTTTTAATGATACTTCGGGTTCAATTTTGCAATCAAAATATGAGGACACTAAACTTGGTTAAGGTATTAAAATGACAACATTAGATGGCAAAATAGGAAAACTCCAGCATATACAGTAATTAAATATGGGTTTAATTGTATTATCCTTTTGTATTATCCCATTATTGTCCTCCGGATGAGACGTTAAACTGAGGTCCTGACTCTCTGTGGTCATCAAAAATCCCAGGATGTCCTTCGAAAAAGAGTAGGGGTGTAACCCCGGCATCCTGGCCAAATTTGCCCCTTGGCCTCTGTCCATCATGGCCTCCTAATCATCCCCATATATATATACTGATTGGCTTCATCACTGTCTCCTCTCCACCAGTAAGCTGGTGTGTGGTGGGCGTTCTGGCGCACAATGGCTGCCGTGGCTTCATCCAGGTGGATGCTGCACATTGGTGGTGGTTGAGGAGATTCCCCCTTCCGTTCCATGTAAAGCGCTTTGAGTCCCAGAAAAGCGCTATATAAATGTAATGAATTATTATTATTATTATTATTATTATTATTATTTTATTATTATTATGCTGAAAAGACAGAAAAACATCCAAGATGATTACATCCAAGATGGCGCCGCGCATGGCTGCCTTTGTGTGGGGCTCTCCAGCTATTGTGTTGTTTTTGTTTGTTTGTTCTGCGTTTAGTCATTCTTTTCCTATCAGTTTCACCAAAGACGAACTACTGGACATTAGGAAACACACACCTGATAACTTTTCTACAGTTTTTGATTATTCGGACGTCTTGCGGGACATTCTCGTCGGTGGGGCAGCGGTGTTGTTCAAACGCGCGTTCAGACGCAAACGCGGGAAGCGAGCCGGTGCTCTGGTTAAACTCCGCGAGCGCGGCCTGCGCACTGCACTCCCCAGTATTCATCTCGCGAATCTCCGATCCCTTCCTAACAAAACGGACGAACTTCTTCTCCTCACCCGCACTAACAAGGATTTTCTAAACTCTGCTGCTCTGTGCTTCACTGAAACCTGGCTGAGTGAAGCCATACCGGACAACGCAATACATCTGCCGGGCTTCCAGCTGTTCAGAGCGGATCGCATCGCGGAGCTAACGGGGAAAACAAGAGGTGGTGGAATGTGTTTCTACATTAACGAAAGTTGGTGTTCAGATGTAACAACACTGAAGAAGATGTGCTCTCCTAACTTAGAGGCACATTTCATAAACTGTAAACCCTTCTACTCGCCTCGGGAGTTTTCCTCTTTCATTCTCGTGAATGTTTACATCCCTCCAGACGCGTGCGTGAGCGCGGCGCTACAACAGCTGGCTGATCAAATAGCTGAAACAGAACAAAGGTACCCAGACTCTCTTTTAATCATTCTTGGGGATTTTAACAAAGCAAATCTTTCCCGTGAACTACCAAAATACAGACAGCACGTTACATGTCCCACCAGAGACAGTAATATACTGGACCACTGTTACACCACAATAAAAGATGCGTATCACTCCGTTTCACGAGCAGCTTTGGGGCTCTCTGATCACTGTTTGGTTCATCTCATACCGACCTACAGGCAGAAACTGAAATCAGCTAAACCTGTAATAAGGACTGTAAAAAGATGGACTAATGAAGCAGAGCAGAATCTACAGGCCTGCTTTGATTGCACTGATTGGACTGTTTTTGAAGCTGCTACCAACGATCTGGATGAGCTCACTGATACTGTAACATCATATATAAGTTTCTGTGAGGATACATGCATTCCTACCAGGACATTCTTATCATTTACTAATGATAAACCATGGTTTACTGGGAAACTCAAACACCTTCGTCATGCCAAAGAGGATGCTTACAGAAGTGGGGATAAAATCTTGTATAACCAGGCCAGAAACAGATTGACAAAGGAGATCAGAGTTGCTAAAAGGAACTACTCTGAAAAACTGAAAAACCAGTTTTCATCCAACGACCCATCATCAGTCTGGAATGGCCTGAGGAACATCACCAATTACAAGTCACCATCCCCTCGATCTGTGGACAATCAACACCTGGCTGATGATTTAAACTCATTTTATTGCAGGTTTGAAAAGCCCTCATTCACACCACACACCCGGTCTGATCTGCACTTCACACATTCACCATCACCTCCTGCACTCCCATTACTCCCCCCTCCTGCCATCCTACCTGAGCTTAAGGTCTGTGTGGAGGACGTGAGCCGAGTCTTCAAAAAACAGAAGACTAGGAAAGCCTCAGGCCCAGACGGCATCTCATCTGCTTGTTTAAAAGCCTGCGCTGACCAACTGGCCCCGGTCTTCACGCAGATCTTCAATAGATCATTGGAGCAGTGTGAAGTTCCCTGCTGCTTCAAACGCTCCACTATCATTCCTGTCCCCAAAAAAACCAAAATCACTGGACTTAATGACTACAGACCTGTCGCTCTCACGTCTGTGGTCATGAAGTCGTTTGAAAGACTGGTGTTGGCCCACCTGAAAGACATCACTGGACCCCTGCTGGATCCCTTTCAGTTTGCTTACAGAGCAAACAGGTCTGTGGATGATGCAGTCAACATGGGACTGCATTATATCCTGCAACATCTCGACAGACCAGGGACTTATGCAAGGATCCTCTTTGTGGACTTCAGTTCGGCCTTCAATACCATCATGCCTGGTCTTCTCACAGCCAAACTGACCCAGCTCTCCATACCATCCTCGATCTGTCAGTGGATCACCAGCTTCCTGACGGACCGGCAGCAGCGAGTGAGACTGGGGAAACACACATCCAGGACTCTCACCACCAGCACTGGCGCCCCCCAAGGGTGCGTTCTCTCCCCACTGCTCTTCTCCCTGTACACTAATGACTGCACTTCTAAAGACCCCTCTGTCAAGCTCCTGAAATTTGCAGACGACACCACTGTCATCGGTCTCATCCAAAACGGCGACGAGTCTGCTTACAGACTGGAGGTTGAACATCTGGCTGTCTGGTGCAGTTATAACAACCTTGAGCTGAACACGCTCAAAACAGTGGAGATGATCGTGGACTTCAGGAGGAACAGCCCAGCACTCCCCCCACTCATCATCATGAACAGCACTGTGGAAGCAGTGGAGTTATTCAGGTTCCTGGGCACTATCATCTCTCAGGACCTGAAGTGGGACAATCACATTGACTCCACTGTGAAAAAGGCCCAGCAGAGACTCTACTTCCTTCGCCAGCTGAGGAAGTTCAACTTGCCACAGGAGCTGCTGATTCAGTTCTACTCAGCCGTCATTGAGTCTGTCTTATGCACTTCCATCACTGTCTGGTTTGGTTCAGCTACCAAATCAGACATCAGGAGACTACAACGGACAGTCCGGACTGCGGAGAGGATTATTGGTGCCCCGCTGCCAACCCTCCAGGACCTGTACTCTTCCAGAGTGAGGAAGAGAGCAGGTAAAATCATCACAGACTCCACTCACCCTGGACACCTCCTGTTTGATCTGTTACCGTCAAGACGGCGACTCAGATCACTGGCCACAAGAACATCTCGGCACAGGAACAGTTTCTTCCCACAGGCCATTTCCCTCCTGAACAGTTAACATATCTCCCAATGCATACGCCTTTAAGTGCAATACTCCCACTGTTTAGTGCAATACCCTACAACTCAGGTGATACTTATATGTAGATTTATTTATTTATAATATTCAAAACACTGTAAATATGTTCATAATCTGTAAATCTGGAAATGTCTATTCTGACTAAACCCAACTGTGATACTTTTATTCTCATATATTTATATTTTTATTTTTTATTCTTATAATTTGTAGTATTATGTTTCTTGTTGTATTTGTATCTGTATATGTCCACTGGAGGCCTCAGTACCAAAAACAAATTCCTTGTGTGTGCAAGCACACTTGGCAATAAAGCTCTTTCTGATTCTGATTCTGATTCTGATTCTGAAAAACAAACAAACAAAAACAAGCTCAAAGGAAATACTGACTACAATGAATTGGATGATCTGCATAACTTATCACAATTCAGGTTTATACTTTTCCAAAGGTTCTCAATGGCCAGATCCTCCAGAATTATGGAATTAAGAATTAAGACCCTTTACGGATAGGATCCAGACCGGAAGTTCAAACCTTGCATACCGGTCATAGATACAGTAGATGTCAAGAAGTATACTGTATTGATGAGAATGCAATTGACAGTGTAATCTGATTAATGATAAAGAAACCCAGTATATACTGTATATTCTGAAAGAGTTTACCATATGACATTTGATTGTGAAAATGTATTGCAAGCATTTGGAGGTTATTGTCTCCAACAAAAGGTATTAAAGGGTTAGATCACCCAAACATTTATCATTTACTCACCCTCATGTTGTTCCAAAGCCGTAAGACTTTCGTTCATCTTTGGAACACAAATGAAGATATTTTTTATGAAATCTGAGAGATTTCTGTCCCTCCATTGACAAAATAAATCCATGTGAATCAGGCGGTTTAGTCCAAATTTCCAATGATGTTCATTCTCGTGTGTTACGCAGCACGTTTGAGCTTCCGCAAGAACCAGTGTGGTTTGTTCTCACACGTCAAGCAAGTATGGTTGAGCTTCTGTTTATGTACACTGATTAAGGTTTACGTGAATAAAAGCCTAAATTAAATCAGTTCATCATATAAAGTGATCACGTTTCTTCAGAAAATTAAACCACCATATTCATATGGATTGGTTTTACTATCTCTTTATGAACTTTTTGAAGCGTCAAAGTAGTCGTTGCGTAGCTGTCAATGGAGGGACAAAAATCTCTCAAATTTAATTTCAAATATCTTCATTTGTGTTTCAAAGGTGAATGAAAGTCTTACGGATTTGGAACGACATGAGGGTAAGTAAATGATGACAGAATTTTAATTTTTGGGTGAACTAACCCTCTAAATCTAAGGATTCAAATACTTTTCCCACCATGCAATGAATGGCATGAAAACATAAAATTGTTTGTTTATCTATAATTGTGATCATTTTATGATCAATTTATCCAGAAGTTGGAATAAATCCAATAGATCTCATTTTCCTGCAACAGTTTGTTTCTTTCTTTTATTTTTCACTGTCTCCAGGTTTAGACTAAGTGTCATATGTTCTGTGAAAGCAAATTATTAAAAAGAAAAAATGTACTGGGATTTAATATTAGTTTGTCATCTGGTAATTTGTTTTACTTATCACCATGATTTTTGTCATCATTATGATTTTTTTTTTTCAAATAAATTGATACTTTTATTTAGCAAGGACACATTACATTTTAAAATACAAATGACAGTAAAGACACATAATGTTACAAATGATTTGTTTCCAGTAAATGCTGTTCTTTAAACTTTCTGTTCAAAGAATCAAAGACACTGAATTGTGGTTTCCATACTTTATTAAGCAACACAACAGGAGGGTTTCTTCAGCACCAAATGAGCATTTTAGAATGATTTATTAAGGATAATGTGACACTAAAGAATGAAGTAATGGCTGCTGAAAATGGAGATTTGCCTTCACAGAAAAACAATTTGAGAAAAATTACAATAGAAACCCGGTCCTTTAAAATATTAAAAGGATAGTTCACCCAAAAATGAGAATTCTATCATCATTTACTCACCCTCAAGTTGTTCCAAACATGTTAGAGTTTTTTTTTTCTGAAAATTAAAGTTTTCTTTCTTTCTTCTTGAACACAAAACAAGATATTGTGAAGAATGCTGTTAATCAACAGAAGAAATAAACTCATTCAAGTTTGGAACAACTTGAGAGTGAGTAAATGATGACAGAAATTTCAATTTCGGTTGAACTTTTCCTTTAATATTATTTTACATTACTGTTATTGACTAAAACTTTTTTATCAAACAAACCCAACCTTGGTGAATATAAGAAAGAAAAAAATGCCTTAGGTTACATAAACCTAAGGTGGACGAGACACTGCATCATCTAGAGGACACTTTGGGTAATGCCTCAGGCATGACCGGTGTCTGGAGCATGTGTGAAAACACGTCAGTGAACTTGACATCAGCCGACAACAGCTTATGACATACTACTGGTGCAACTGGGAGTATAAAAGGGCAGCTGTAGAACACGTCATCACCTCTTGTCTGAAGGAGATGTGTCCAGGAATATCTGAAAGCATGGCAAGGAGATGCAGTGTCTCGTTCCCCCTCTCAGGGAATCATGGTTACATACATAACCTGTGATGTTCCCTTTCGAATGGGAATGCACTGCATCCCCCAGAGGACACTTTGGGGAACGAATGCACACGCTGCCATGCTAAAGAGATGAGTGTCTCATCGGCTGACATAAAAGTCAAAGACTCTAATGGAGTCCCCATCCCTGAGGTACACACCAGCAGCTGTCGTTACTAATTCCTTATGGCCAAAGCCTGAGCTGCATACCCTATCAGAGAAAGCCTCAGGTTGGTGCTGCAGCGTACTTGTAACAGATGTGAATCTACAACCCCAAATCAGAAAAAGTTGGGACATTTTGTAAAATGCATTAAAATCAAGAATCTGTGATTTGTTAATTCTATTTAAACTTTTTTTAACTGACAAAAGTACAAAGAAAAGTTCCCTTTCAAGGGAACTCGAGCTGCGTCAAGCTGTGGGAACGCCTCTGCGTGTGTGCGTCATGAAGCACGTATGGAATCAGTCCAATGGAGAGACGGAACGTCATAGGCGGGTGACGTCATCGACCAGGAAACTATAAAGCACCCCCAAAACACAAGCGCGACAGCTTCTATGCCTTCAGTAAGCGCTATATGTGGATCTGTCTCAAGTGTTTTTGTCTGTCACTAAGCAGGAGTTTCACTATTTCAAAAAACTATATATATATATATTATATTGAGAGACAATGGCAAGCGAACAGCAATTTAAGAAGTGTGTTCCTCCCTGCTCGCGCTATTTAACGGGCGGGGATACACACAGCTTATGTGTTGTTTGTTTGGGAGTGCAGCATGCCCAGTCAGCTCTCGAGGGGGCTGATTGTGAGCATTGCGAGCGTTTGCCTCTTAGAACGCTCCGCTCCCGCTGATCACTCTTTGAGGAGAGTGGTTCGGTT
Source organism: Gila orcuttii (assembly GCA_026230005.1). NCBI lineage: Eukaryota > Metazoa > Chordata > Actinopteri > Cypriniformes > Leuciscidae > Gila > Gila orcuttii. The sequence goes on from JAPDVR010000018.1 coordinate 12,615,920, forward strand.
CGCGATCCCCGCGGATCGGGTCCCGCTCATGCCGAGGCTGAGCGCCGACGTCATTCGTGGGGATCGCAGATGGATCTAACAGCGGGGCTTGAGACGGGCTTTGCCCTATCTCAGCCCTTACCTGTTAGATCCAGTGCCTCAGTCTCGGGTTCGGAAGCACGCTCTGCGGTTTCTTCCCCCCGAACTGAGGCCCCAGTACTGCAACTATCCAGTTCTGAGGATCTGGATGTTGTTAGTCTGGATGCGGGAGATGTCGATGATTCGCCATCTCGCTCTCCCGAAAGTGAGGAGCTTATGGAGGTGCTCACTCGTGCTGTTTCTAAATTAAGCATCGAGTGGCCAGCTGTTAGGCAGGAGTCTAGAGAAAAATCTAAACTAGATGAGAGATTTTTGCCTTCCCGTTCCCAACCTCCACGCCGGTGCTTGCCCTTTTTTCCTGATTTACACACAGAGGTTTCGAGATCGTGGAAAAAGCCGGTCTCTTATCGTGTTTTTAGCCCTAAATCTCACGGTTATGGGGCGATGCCTAAAGCAGAAGAGGCGCTTGCTAGTCACCTTTCTGCTGAAGCTGCATCTTCTTTTAAAGCACCACTTTTACCCTCTAAACCCCTCAGAAGTACGTTTGCTTTAGTGGGTAAGGCGTATTCGGCGGCCGGTCAAGCCTCGGCGTGCCTGCATACTATGTCCATCTTGCAGGCATACCAGGCTGACCTATTAAAGGACGTGAGTGATTCTCAAGAGGTCAGCACTGATGTAGTTCGCGAACTGCGTCAGGCTGCAGATTTATCTCTGCGCGCCACCAAGGAGTCGGCCAAGCTAATGGGCCGTACTATGGCAGCCCTGGTGGCCGCAGAGAGACATCTATGGTTAAATCTCTCTGGCATGAAAGAAAAAGATAAAGCTTTTCTTTTAGACGCTCCTCTCTCTCCTCATGGTCTGTTCGGTGATTCTGTGAATACTGTCATAGATAGATTTCAGGAAGAGAAGAAACAATCAGCAGCGTTTCAGAAATTTATGCCTCTTAAAATTCATGTCCCCGGTACTGCTGGGCGGGAGCAGTCCAGGCCGTCAGTCAGCTCCTCACATAGGGCGCAACAGAAGCAGAGTGTCGCGTCTCGCGCTCCCCCTTCCAAACAGTGGGACCAGACGCGGCACTCTCAGCCGAAGTCTTCTGGCAAAACTGATCTGAGGACAGTTATTATGGCCAAGAAGGCTTCGGCAAAGAAGAAGTCCTGACGCCACTGGCGTCAGGATGCTGAGGGTGGTCCCTGCCGTGGGAGAGAGGTGTTCACCGCATTACACGGTGCCCGCTCTTCTTCGGTGCCCTCAGGGGCCCGTTCTGCCAACCCCGCCTTCATGCCGGGGCACAGACGGTCCCAGCGAGCGCTTTCCCGAGGGACGCTCGCCCCCTCTGAGGAGGGTCTCAGAGCAGTTAAGCCAGTCGTTCCCTGCCGGTGCGCCGTTACAGGGCGCTGCGTTTGCTGCTCAAGTTACACCAGAGGCCAGTCTCGAGAGACTGGTACCCTTAGTAGTATTTCTGGCAGAGTGTAAAAACCTTCCAAAAATATCTCAGTGGGTTCTGCACATAGTAGAAAAAGGTTATGCTATCCAATTCAGGTGTCGTCCACCAAAATTCAGAGGGGTTCTGCCCACAGTGGTGGGCCCCGAGCAGGCTCTGGTAATGGAACGAGAGGTGAAAGCGCTCCTTCAGAAGGAGGCTATAGAACGGGTTCCTCCTCCCAGTTTGGAGTCGGGTTTTTACAGCCGATATTTCATCGTTCCAAAGAAGGATGGGGGGTTGCGTCCAATTTTAGATCTGCGCCTGTTGAATCGCGCGGTAGGGAAGCTAAAATTCAAGATGCTCACTATCAAGCAGATTGTGGCACAAATCAGATCCGAGGACTGGTTTGTCACGATAGATCTGAAGGACGCGTACTTCCATATTTCCATCCTTCCACAGCACAGGAAGTTCCTGAGGTTCGCCTTCGGGGGCGAGGCGTACCAGTACAAGGTTCTTCCATTTGGCCTAGCTTTATCTCCCCGCACTTTCACAAAATGCATGGATGCAGCTCTAGTGCCCCTGAGGCTTCAGGGCATTCGTATCCTCAATTACATCGACGATTGGTTGATTTTAGCTCAGACGGAGCAGATGGCGGTTCGGCATCGAGATATTGTTCTCGCTCATATAAGAAAGTTTGGGTTAAGGCTGAACGCGAAGAAAAGTGTGCTATCTCCTTCTCAGAAGACCGCTTTTCTGGGCGTCGTTTGGGATTCGGTCTCGATGCGGGCGCGGCTCTCCCCGACCCGCATTGCTTCGATTCTCGCAGCCGTGAAACAAGTAAAGCTAGGCCAGCTACTCACTGTAAAACAGTTTCAGAGACTGTTGGGTCTGATGGGAGCAGCGTCCAACGTTATACCTTGCGGCCTGCTGTACATGAGACCACTGCAGTGGTGGCTCCGGACCAGGGGATTCTCCCTGAGGGGAAATCCCCTCCGCACGATCAAAGTCACGCGGCGCTGCCTTCGTGCTCTGGTCATGTGGAAAGAAACCTGTTTCCTATCCAAGGGGCCTGTGTTGGGGGCTCTTTGTCGTCGCGTAACGCTAACGACGGATGCTTCCCTCACAGGGTGGGGGGCGGTCATGAGTGGTCGTCCAGCCCAAGGTCTGTGGCAGGACCATCATCTATTATGGCATATAAATTGTCTAGAGATGTTGGCGGTGTTCCAAGCTTTGAAACACTTCCTAGCAGACCTTAGAGGTCATCACGTACTAGTTCAGTCAGACAACATGTCGGTGGTCTCGTATATAAATCATCAGGGGGGCCTGCGGTCGCGTCCACTTTACAAGTTGGCCCGTCAGATGCTCCTGTGGTCCCAGGGGAGATTACAGTCTCTGAGAGCTATGTATCTTCCTGGTTATCTGAATGTGGTAGCAGACTCCCTGTCGAGGCAGGGGCGGAGGCCGGGGGAATGGAGGCTCCACCCCGAGGTGGTGGAGCTCCTTTGGTTGAGTTTCGGTCGCGCCGAGGTGGACCTATTCGCTTCCAAGGAGACAACGCACTGTCATCTGTGGTTCTCCATCAGTCAGCCAGCCCCTCTGGGGTTGGACGCTCTGGTACAGCCGTGGCCGAGGTCACGTCTGTATGCTTTTCCCCCGATTGCTCTGCTACCAGGAGTTCTGGAGAGGGTTCGCCGGGACGGGGTCAGCCTACTTCTAGTAGCCCCGTTCTGGCCGGCCCGAGTATGGTTCACGGACCTAATATCTCTTCTGGACGGCGCTCCCTTGGAGATTCCGATCAGGAGGGATCTACTCTCTCAGGAGGGCGTTACGATATTTCACCCCCGCCCAGAGTTGTGGAAACTGTGGGCTTGGCCTCTGAGGGGGCCCAGCTCATAGAAACTGGTCTCTCAACTGAGGTTGTTGAGACCATCCTTCACTCCAGAGCTCCGTCCACGAGGAAGTTATATGCCCTGAAGTGGAAACTTTTCACTTCTTGGTGTGCAGAACACCGGCAGGACCCAGTTAACGGCCCAGTGGGTGCAGTGCTGGAGTTCCTGCAGGAGCGTTTCTCTGCAGGGTTATCCCCCTCCACACTAAAGGTGTATGTGGCGGCACTAGCTGCTTACCATGTCCCTTTCAGTGGAGTTTCTCTTGGGAGACACCCACTTATAACTCGCTTCCTTCGTGGTACTTTGAGGCTGAGGCCTGCAGTTCGCATGAGGGTGCCGACTTGGGATTTGTCCATTGTATTAGAGGGCCTCTCTTTGGCCCCCTTTGAACCTATTGAGGAAGTTTCTGAGAAATTCCTCACATATAAGACTCTCTTTCTGCTTGTAATATCCTCAGTTAAAAGAATCAGAGATTTGCAGGCTCTGTCGGTTGCACCCTCGTGCCTGGAGTTTTCGCCTGGTATGGTTAAGGCTTTTCTATACCCTAGACCAGGTTATGTCCCTAAGGTCCCTACTAATGCTGTTAGACCTACAGTGCTGCAGGCTTTCTATCCTCCTCCTTTCGTGTCATCAGATCAGGAGAAACTTAACCTTCTCGGCCCTGTTAGGGCGTTAGACGCTTATGTCCACAGAGCTGCCCTGTGGAGGAAATCAGAACAGTTATTTGTGTGCTTTGGGCCACCCAGGAAGGGGTGTCCCGCGTCTAAACAGAGAATGAGCAAGTGGGTGGTTGAGGCCATCTCACTTGCTTATGAGTCGGCTGGTCAGCCTTCACCTTTGGCTGTACGAGCCCACTCTACTAGGAGTATGGCTGCCTCTAAGGCATTATTGTCAGGAGTATCGCTGAGTGATGTTTGTGATGCGGCTGGATGGTCCTCACCGCATAGATTTGTTAAGTTCTACGAATTGGACTTGAGTTCCACTCCTGGGGCGCAGGTGCTCTCGTCCTCTGTGCGCTAGTTCCCACATGACGGTCATTTGCTCCTATGGCGACGTGGGTATGGGCGTTCCCACAGCTTGACGCAGCTCGAGTTCCCTTGAAAGGGAACGTCTCAGTTACGTATGTAACCCTAGTTCCCTGATAGGGAACGAGACGCTGCGTCGTTCTGCCATACTCCCAGCATGCCCGTTAGCGCTTCCTTCAGGCCTATCAGAAGCTGTCGGGCTTGTGTTTTGGGGGTGCTTTATAGTTTCCTGGTCGATGACGTCACCCGCCTATGACGTTCCGTCTCTCCATTGGACTGATTCCATACGTGCTTCATGACGCACACACGCAGAGGCGTTCCCACAGCTTGACGCAGCGTCTCGTTCCCTATCAGGGAACTAGGGTTACATACGTAACCGAGACGTTTTACAATGTTTTCACTGACCAACATAATTGTATTTTGTAAAAATAAACAAATTTTGATTTTGATGGCTGCAACACACCCCAAAAAAGTTGGGACAGAGACCAAATAAAAGTGAAAAGATTATCCAAATTAGATTATCCAACTCTTTTGAAACAGTCCACAATGAACAGGTGAATTGGTAATAGTTTAGGTTCCCTTTCGTTGTCACTCCGAGTTACGTCGGATGACGACGAATGGGGTTTCGCTTAGAAAGCCTATCAACTTCGAGTATTACAAAACGAGCCAATGGCAAAGAAATGCCATGGGTCTGCGGAATTTGCATGACGTAACTCTGTCCCACCTCGTGGGTATAAAAGGAGGAAGTCCGGCAACATGCAGATATGTTTTCGCTTCGGAGCCAAGTTTATTCTTCTCTCCACAAACCATCTCTGAATTGTCAGCAAACGAGTACCTCGAGTGTTGGTGTGACGGCGATCTCCGGCGAGCTCGTGCTTCCTGCTTATCTCTGCAGTGGTTTGTCAGACAGCGCGTGTCTCCCCGTGTGCTTCAACACTTGAGTTTTCTGTCACAAAAAGAGCTCGCACGCGGGACGTCTTTTTAAAGACGGCTCGCCCGTGCATTTAAAAAAAAAAAGAAAAAGAATGGTGCGGCAGCTTGGTATCAGACTCTGATGGGCACGAGCGTTGTCTAGTATGTTTGGGCTTGATCATGCTAGAGCAGCGCTCGTGGATGACTCATGTTTTCTCCGTGGGAACATGACCATCACGTCATTAAGGTCGAGACTCGGTGAACTCACATGAGTGAGAGTCCCCTCATCCACCCCCCGATCTCCGGCTGGTGGCCAGGGTGACCTGAGGGTTAGGGTCTGGAACAAGGCGCCGACTATGTGTCCGCGACCCCAGCCCCCCTCTTCAATGACGGTGCCCTCTAGTGAACAGGTGATTCCCACGGGTCTACCCTCTGGTGGCCCGTGTGTTTCATTTGAAGCTACAGAGGATGATACTATGTTTGTAGCAGCTTCACAAGGTGGGTTTGATTTTCCTGGAAGTGACGACTCGTCACAGCTGCCACCTTCTGGTGCATACGGCTGTGCCTGAGTCTGATCCGGAGATGACGGCCATGCTTTCCTGGGATGATTGGTTTTTGGGTAAGGCCGCCGACCTTCGTCCACGGCAAAGCCCAATGCCTTTCTTCCTGGACGTGCATGATGAGATCTCGAAGTCCTAGAAGACCCCCTTGTCTTCTCGGGACCACTCGCTGATCTCATCCGCCTTTCCTCCCCTTGATGGGGCTGCTGCCCATGGGTACACTGGGGTCCCCCCGGCTGAACGCTCTGTTGCGATGCTATGTGTCCTCAGAGTGCTTCTTCTCGGCGCAATCCTAAGCACCCGTCCGTGGCCTGTAGTTTTTCGTCTACGCTTGTGGCAAGATCCTATAGCACCACGGGACTGGCAGCCGCCTCACTGCATGCCATGGTCATTCTGCTGGTCTACCTGACCCAGATGCTCATGGACCTGCAGGACCGTCAGGCTCGGCAATGCGATTCAGTTCGCACGGTCTCCTCCCCGCTTCTGGGGAGTCCGCTCCACTTTGGTCGGTGGCTAGGCCCCCATCATGAGAGCAGAGATTGCCACACTGCTGGCGAAGGGTGCAATCGAGACTGTCCCTCCAGCTGAGATGAGGTCCGGCTTCTACAGCCCCTACTTCATTGTCCCCAAGAAAACCGGTGGGTTACGGCCAATCCTGGACTTGCGCGTTCTGAATCGCTCCCTTCACAGGCCGCCGTTCAGATGCTCAGATGCTCATTTTCGAATGTATGCGGCCCCAGGATTGGTTTGCAGCAATTGACCCCCTCCCAGTTGGGTTAGCCCTGTCTCCTCGCGTCTTCACGAAGGTCGTCGAGGCAGCCCTTGTTCCCCTACCAGGAACACGATGACCAGGTTTGCGAACACAGGGACCTAGCTCGTCTGGGCCTGTGTGTCAACTGGGAGAAGAGCAAACTTTGCCCCGTGCAGAGTATCTCTTTTCGCGGTATGGACATTGGCTCGGTCGCCATGTAAAAGGCGCAGCTTACGAGCGAGCGCGCGCAGTCACTGTTGACTTGCCTGAGACAATTCGATGGCAAGAGTGCGGTTCCACTGAAACTTTTTCAGAGGCTCCTGGGGCATATGGCATCTGCAGCCGCAGCGACGCCGCTCGGATTGCTTCATATGAGACCACTTCAGCTTTGGCTCCGTGACCGAGTCCCGAGGTGGGCATGGCAACAAGGAACGCTCCGAGTACCAGTTACTCCGACCTGCCGTCAGTCCTTCACCCAGTGGTCGAACCTCAGTTTTCTCAGGGCGGGTGTCCCCCTGGAACGAGCTTCCCGGCATGTTGTTGTCTCAACAGATGCCTCCACCGCGGGCTGGGGTGCCATGTGCAATGGACATGCTGCTGTGGGCTCCTGGACAATTGTCAATTGCCTCGAGTTGTTGGCAGTACTCCTTGCCCTGCACCGCTTCCGGGCGTTGCTCAGGGGTCAACACGTACTAGTCCGATCAGACAATACCGCTACTGTAGCGTACATCAACCGTCAAGGTGGTCTACGCTCCCACCGTATGTCACAACTCGCTCGCCACCTCCTCATATGGAGTCAGAAGCATCTGAGGTCGCTTCGAGCCATTTCATTCCCGGAGCGCTGAACTGTGCAGCCGACGAGCTCTCACAGCTTCAGCCCCTCCCTGGAGAATGGCGACTCCATCCCCAGTCGGTTCAGCTGATTTGGGACCAGTTCGGGGACGCACAGATAGATCTGTTTCCCTCTCACGACTCGACCCATTGCGCCCAGTTTTATTCCCTGATCGAGGGCACGCTCGGCACGGATGCTCTGGTGCACAGCTGGCCGCAGGGCCGCAAGTATGCGATCCCCCAGTGAGCCACCTTGCGCAGACCTTGCGCAAGGTCAGGGAGGACGAGGAGCAGGTCATTCTGGTTGCGGCTTACTGGCCCAACCGGACCTGGTTCTCCGAACTAGTACTCCTCGCGACAGCACCTCCCTGGCCGATCCCTCTGAGGAAGAATCTTCTTTCTCAGGGACGGGGCACCCTATGGCACCCTCGTCCTGATCTTTGGAACCTCCACTTGTGGCTCCTGGATGGGACGAGGCAGGTTTGAGTACCCTACCACCAGCGGTGGTGGCTACCATCACTTCCGCTAGAGCGTCATCCATGAGACACATCTATGCGTTGAAGTGGAACCTCTTCGTCAGCTGGTGCTCTTCTCACCGAGAAGACCCCCGGAGATGCTCGATCCGCGTTGTGCTTTCCTTCCTTCAACACGGGTTGGAGCGAAGGCTGTCTCCCTCCACCCCGAAGGTCTATGTTGCCCCCATTGCCGCACACCATGACCTCATCGAAGGTAAGTCGGTGGGGAAGCACGACCTGGTCATCAGGTTCCTGAGAGGAGCGAGGAGACTAAATCCGCCTCGCCTCCTCTCGTTCCCTCTTGGGACCTCTCAGTGGTTCTAACTGCCCTGCAGAGTGCTCCCCTTGAGCCTCTGCAATCAGTCGAGCTTAAGTTCCTGTCAATGATGACAGCGCTCCTGGTTGCACTGGCCTCCATCAAGAGGGTAGGGGACCTGCTCGCATTCTCCGTTGACGAAGCGTGCCTGGAATTCGGCCGGAGAGACCCCGGCCTGGATACGTGCCCAAGGTTCCTACCACTCCCTTTCGGGACCGGTTGGTGAACCTGCAAGCGCTGCCGCCGGAGGAGGCAGACCCAGCCTTGGCACTGCTCTGTCCAGTACGCGCTCTCCGCGCCTATGTAGACAGAACGCAGTGTTTCAGGACCTCAGACCAGCTCTTTGTCTGTCATGGTGGGAAGCTGAAGGGAAAGGCTCTCTCCAAGCAAAGGTTGTCTCACTGGATAGTGGACGCCATTGCTTTGGCATACCAGCAGCAAGGTCGACCGTGCCCCCTTGGTGTGACTGCCCACTCCACCCGGAGTGTGGCATCCTCTTGGGCTCTAGCGTATGGCGCCTCGCTAACAGACATCTGCAGAGCTGCAGGCTGGACGACACCTAACACATTCGCCAGATTCTATAATCTCCGGGTGGAGCCTGTGTCCTCTAATGTACTCGCTTCAACCAGCTAGTACCGGACCCGCTCAGGTGTCTTCGTTGCTCGCCATTTCACTCCACGGACTGGATACGTGCGATATTCTCCTCAGGTGGGCTTCCCCGTAAGCCCTGAGCTCCTCCAGCACTCCTGACGTCGGCGCCAGTGTCTATTGCCTGCGCGTCGGCTAGGTGCCTCCCGTGCGCATGGTCCCTCCCCTGAGCGACCCCCACATGTGTATTTCCACTGTAAGCCTCTCTGAGCATGTGTCTTTCCCTTGGCAAGCCACCTTGCCACCCCTGGGGTTGAAATATTCCACCTGCGGCTGGACACCCCAGTGTTCCCCATATGCATCCTTCGGGTCATATGTGTATTCTCTAAGTCCCCTGCTCTCTGGGTTGGCATTAATTGCATACTTCCCCTAGCTTGGGATATGCTTCCCAGTGTACCTTGGTATTCCTGTGTTAAATGGAGTCCTTCATCCAGTCTATGACAGGGATCTCAATTTACGCAGGGCACTGGAAGACAGCTGAGAAGGTGGCGTGATTAGACTGGTAACCCCATTCGTCGTCATCCGACGTAACTCGGAGTGACAACGAAAGGGAACGTCTATGGTTACGTATGTAACCCTCGTTCCCTGAGTAGGGAACGGAGACGTTACGTCTGCCTGCCACTTTCCGCTGTACCGCGGGGATCGCCTGAGTTCAGTCTTGGCTCCTCAGCGAAGAAACATATCTGCATGTTGCCGGACTTCCTCCTTTTATACCCACGAGGTGGGGCGGAGTTACGTCATGCAAATTCCGCAGAACCATGGCATTTCTTTGCCATTGGCTCGTTTTGTAATACTCGAAGTTGATAGGCTTTCTAAGCGAAACCCCATTCGTCGTCATCCAGCGAAACGTCTCCGTTCCCTACTCAGGGAACGAGGGTTACATACGTAACCATAGACGGTATCGTGTTTGGGTGTAAAAGTGCTTCTCAGTCTTTTTAAGTAAAGATGGGTCATGGCTCATCACTTTGTGCCAAATATCATGAGAGAATTGTCAAACAATTAAAAAAAATCACATTTCTCAATGCAAGATTGCAAAGAATGTATGTCTTTTATTATCTTCCATACATAATATTGTCACAAGATTCAGGGAATCCAGAGAAATCTCAGTCTGTGTAGGGCAAGGCAGGAGACCTCTGTTGAATGTGCGTGACCTTTGAGCCCTCAGATGGCATTGCACAAGATACCATCATGCTAATCCGTTAAATACAGCCACATGTGCTCAGGAGTAATTTGGAAAACCGTTTTCACTGAACACAGTCTGACTCTGCATTAAGAAATGCCACTTGAATCTCTGTTACGCAAGGAGAAAGCTTTACATCAGTTCTATGTGGAGATGCCGGCGAGTTCTCTGGGCCTGAGCTCATCTCAGATGGTCTAGAAGACAGTGGAAATGTCTGCTGTGGTCAGATGAGTCCATGTTTCAGCTTGTTTTTGGAAAAAAATGGACACCGAGTTCTCAGGCCCAAAGACGAAAGGGACCAACCAGACTTTCACCAGCGACAGGTGCAAAAGCAAACATCTGTGCTGGTATTGCGGTGCATCATTGCAAACAGTATGGGTAACTTGCATTATTGTGAAGGTACCATTGACATAGAGGCATATATTTGGATTGTACAGAGACAAAAACTGCCATCAAGATGACATCTTTCCTGGGAAGCAAGACAATGCCAGGCCTCAGGCTGCACATGCTAAAACTGAGTGGTTTCTAGACACTCTGCACCATAGAAGGGATGTGCCTGCCTGTTTACTGCAGTCCAGATATGTCTCTTATGGAAAATGTATGACCCATCATGAAAAGGAGAATCAGGCAACGATGACCACAGACTGTTGAGCGGCTGTCTTGTATCAGACAAGATTGGGCAAATATTCCACTAGCAAAACTCCAACAATTAGTATCCTCAACTCCCAAATGATTAAAACGTGTAATTAAAAGGACAGGTGAAGTGACACAGTGGTAAACATGTCTCTGTCCCAACTTTTTTGGGGTGTGTTGCAGCCATCAAAATCAAAATTTGTTCATATTTATAAAATACAATTATGTTGGTCAGTGAAAACATTGGAAAACGTTTCTTTGTACTTTTGTCTGTTAAAAAAAGTTTAAATAGAATTAACAAATCACAGATTCTTGATTTTAATGTATTTTACAAAATGTCCCAACTTTTTCTGATTTGGGGTTGTAATAAGCACTTAGCAAATGCATCTGACCAGCTTCTAAAGCTAAATGCAATTATTAATTGCATTTGTCAATCGTCAACACTAGTCCACGAAGTTTTGCCCGAAGTGCAAATATGCAATACGGACTGTGACAATTCTACTGACAGGATTAAGTGTCTAGTGCGCATTTCTACTGAGACATGCCTGTCTATGGAGAACGAGTTTGTAGTGGATACTGGCTCTGCGGTTTCTATTCTGCCAGAGACATTGTACAGGCACTCTTGTTTTAGGAACCACTGCGTTATCTTGTGAGAAATTCAACTGAGATTTTGTTTGAATGGCCTGCATAAGCAGACAAATTCTTTAATAAACTGAAAGCAGTGCTGGTTGAGAGCCCAGTTCGCGTGCTCTTTGATCCTAGTCTTCCAACTATCATGTCTACTGATGCATCTGACTATGGTCTTGGCGGGGTGTTGACACAACTCCATGCAGATGGTGTAGAACACACTGTTGTCTTTGCCCCATGTACGCTCACTGTGGCTGAAAGAAAATACTCCACATTGGAAAAAAGAGGCCTTAGCCTTAGCCGGTAAAGAAATGGCGATCTTACTTGTGGGGACATCACTTTGGGCCACAAACAGGCCACAAAGCATTAACCACTTTGCTGGCTACAAAAGGAATTGGATGTAATGGAATGAGAGTGGTGAGGTGGTCAGCCCTGTTGCTGTGTTTTTCTTATGACATTGTGTAACGTCCTGGTGCTCAAAACCAGGCCTCAGATTGCTTATGAATGCCCTAACCAATTGAGCTCATTGAGGAACCCGAAATGGTCGCTGCAATCTTCTCAGGATTACCTTCTGTCTATGGAGGACTTCTCAACAGTTTCTGAATCCTGCCTTGAGCTGAGTTTGCTTAGAACGCAAATACTGAAGGGATAGCCTCACGACAGGAAGGAGGTCGATCCAGCCCTGTCATCATTCTTCCAATGGTGCAGTCGAGCACTGGTATAGAGTACTAAAAGAGTGTACAACGATGACAACGCAGTCCTGAAGTGTCAAATAGTCTCTACCCTGTGAAGGCCTCCTTCCCTTTACCTCTGTATAGATAAAACGTTATCGGGATAATTCCGGTTCACGTGGCTACGCAGACGCGATAAAAAAAAACTTCTGTATTCTAAATTAAGCCGGACAGTAATTTGTTGAGGGTTGATTTGTGAAGGACTACACGTCTGCGCACATATATATTCAAACGCGCATACCTATCGACTGAACACGTGATGCGCATGTGCGCGCCATCTGTGTTTTTGCGGGTTTGCGTTTTTGAGGTTTGCGCAGAGATGACGATAATCCTTTGCACCTTCTAACCTATTTCAGGGAGTGCGATCTCGAGACACCGCGCACTGTTTTATGTGGATAGGCGGCCGGAGCGCATTAAGGGTTTTTCTGTTAGAATGGTGTCATGTTAGCGGCCCCTAAGTTAATAACTAATGATCTTTGCAACAGAAGTGAATCAATCAAAACTAACTTTAGCTGGATATTAAAGTAACACTATGTAGTTTTTCAACCTTCATAATATATTACCAAGACCCTTGTGATGGTACATTGACTTACAGTAGGTTAAATGACACGTCTGCCATAGCCTGACAGTGTCTGTATCGCTTTTACTGGCACTATGTCACTTCGGGTTTCGGGTAGTAACCGGAGCACAAAAAGAACTACAAAATTCGACTGCTTTACGGCATACATAGTTTTTCTTCGTTTGTGATGTCTTTCATAAAATCATGCATCATACTCTACCTTGTCTGTGGCCATTGTTGATTCCAAAGCCGGTGCTGGATAAACAGCGAGCGTGCGCGTGTGACAGTAGGCTGCGGAAAGCTAAATTATTAACGACAGCGGTAATGGACAATTCCGCTTCCAACCTGTAGGGTGACCGCAGAGGAAAAGTTCCTTGGTGTTGCTTTAACTTTATCCTAGATCTGTGGTAAACCCTAAACAATCTGTTATGGTAATTTCTATTATCACTGTAAAGCTGCTTTGAAACAATCCATACTGTTAAAAGCGCTTTATAAATGAAGGTGACTTGACTTGAGTGTATTCTAATCAGCGGAATAGCCCCTTCAGTGGAATAACCCATTCTTCTTCAATTGTAATATATAGTTCTGTATCAGGTACAGGGGAAATACAACTCTGTAATAGAACAGATATAAGAAATAGGAACGCAAAGTGTGGTACTGCCCAAATTCTTATAAACAGGGTTGAATTCACAGCACTTGAAGAAGTGGGACGCTAGCAGCGGAATGGCCCATTCTTCTCCAATTATAATCCATAGAGCTGTATTAGGTACAGGGGAAAATATCACTCTGTACAAGAACACATATAAGAAATGGAAACGTAAAACGTGGTACTGCCCATATTCCTTTAAACAGCAATTGAAGAAGTGGGACGTGAATCATGGAATAGCCCATTTTTCTTCAATTGTATTATATAGCACCTTATTAGGTAAAGGGGATAATACCACTCTGTGTTCCCATTTCCTATATTTGGTTTTTAGTACAAAGCACGGTACTGCCCAAATTCTTATAAAAAGTGTTGAATTCACAGCAGTTGAAGAAGTGGGACACTAGCAGCAGAATAGCCCATTCTTCTTCAATTATAATCTACAGAGCTGTATTGGGTACAGGGGAGAATACCACTCTGTACTAAAAAAACAAATGGGAACACAAAGCGCGGTACTGCCCATACTTCTATAAATAATGTTTAAGTTTATTCACAAAAAATTCTACCATTGAAGTGGGACGCGAATCACGGAATATCCCATTCTTCTTAAATTGCATTCTATAGTGCTGTATTAGGTACAGGGGAGAATACCACCCTGCACTACAACAGATATAATACATCTGTAAATCTGAATTAATACATACATCTAACTCCTCAAAGTCACAGGAAAGAATTTTTCATTTAATACCTAAAATTAAATGCAGCCAAAGATCAATCGGACAAGTAAACATGGTCTGGATGAAAGGCAGAATATATAGAATAGTTTAAAATACAATAAAATAATCAAAATCATAGCTTGCAAACATATAATTACACATCATTAGTTTGCAAGGCGAAAAAGAAATGAGAGAAAGGGAGTTCCCTCTGCAAAAGCTTGAGTCTGGTCCCTAAAGAAAAGAATCAAGCCAGAGCAGAGCTCCCCACCATGACTCTTTACAGTGCGTTTATATACATCTCCCTCAAGAGCTGACAGAACTTATTCTGCTCTCAATCTTTCTCACACACTGAGACAAAGGGTCCCGAAGACAAAAGCTGATGACGTGTTCTACAGGCACCCTTTTATACTCCCGGTCGCACCAGCAGTACGTCATAGGCATTTCGCCGTCCAATGTCAAGTTCGTTGTCATGTTTTGACATGCTCGAAGTGTGACAGGCAGGAGCTGAGCATGCGAAGTGGTAATCTCTTGTAATGCACGCAGTCAGTCTGCATGAGAGCTGACTGTGTATTCTCCACTCCCTGAGGCATTACCCAAAGTGTCCTCCAGGGGTGAGTTCCCATTCGAATGGGAGCCAAACCAAACAAAAAAGAACAATTGATGAAGTTGATGGGGTCAGCTCATGTTTCAAAAGCATCAGTGTAAATGTATGTATGTGTTGTCTTTTGAGAATAAGATATTCTTTTAAAAATATAGATATTCTGTGTGGTGTTTGTAACTTAAATAGCGCTGTGACCTCCAGTCTCTTTACCTCTGTGTCCTCTTGTAACAGAATGAATATTACTGTAGGTTGGATTTCCTGTGGAAGAACAAATTCAAGAAGGAATGTGAGGAAATAGAAACCATGGAGAATCTCAATCGCGTTCTGCTGGAGAATGTTCTGCCAGCCCATGTAGCAGAGCACTTCCTGGCCAGGAACTGGAAGAACGAGGTGAGAATGTAGATGGAAAGAACAACTTAAGATGTACTGCAATTTGTATACTGTTTGTATGCATCCAAATTCATAACATGCTGAAAATAGTATGAGATTCTGTACTTCAAAGGTACCACAAAGGTGTACTGCAAAGTTGTAATATGTCCTAATACTTTCATACTGGCTTACATCAAGTAAACGTACTTACTTGACCAGCGCAAACAAACTAGTGATATGATTTAAAGCACATCTGACTATAACTTGAATTTAGATGCTTGGTAGTGCTTGACAACTGCCAGGAGTTGTTTTCTTCTGTTGAAATGAATGCTTTGAGGGAAAATTGGTTGAGATAACACTTTTTAAATAATGTTTTCTTTTTGTTTAGTTTTGAAAGTCAGTCTTCAGATATTTTATACCTGAGCTTCCTTTTCCTCTGTGAATGACAGGATCTTTATCACCAATCATATGACCTGGTGTGTGTGATGTTTGCTTCTATCCCGGACTTCAAAGAGTTCTACACAGAATCCGACGTAAACAAGGAGGGTCTTGAGTGCCTCAGACTGCTCAACGAGATCATTGCAGACTTTGATGAGGTAATGTATTGCTTCATGTATTTTGTATGAAAAAAAAGAGCGGTTTCCTTTTTTACTCTTGAACTTTTTCCCATTGAAGTGTACTTCAAACTTACTGTGGTGTGCAAATTCTGCTGGTTTGCTATAGAATTGCATTCGCCCAAGAAAATCATCTTATTTTGTCAAAAAATAAATGTTATTACCATGATGCAGTCCTTTTTCACAAAGCAGTTTTGATGGTTTGTTTGATGTTAACTCTGCTATGGTTTTGTTGTATTTCCTGTGTAGTTGCTCTCTAAGCCAAAGTTCAGTGGAGTGGAGAAGATAAAGACCATTGGAAGCACATATATGGCAGCCACTGGACTTAATGCCAGCCCAGGGCCAGAATATTCACAGGTATCAGGAATGTATGGATTCAATCTGTCTTTCTGTCAAATTATACAAATGATTCATGGGAATCAGATCTGAGTATATTTGACTTTTTCTACTTTTATTAATCTAATATAATTTTCTTGTAATTCTTGTAAAATGTTGGAGTCCAACTCTACACTATTAATTAAGATATATGAAGTAAGTCATTGGTGTGAGTTCATAGTTTGGTAACACTTTATTTTGATGCTCCCCCAACAGACATTCTACTGACTATTTGCAAGCGCATGTCATCTTATTCTAAAGTTAAGTTATTCATAGTTCGTAGAATGTCTAAAGTAAACTATAAATAAAGTTTAACCCATTGTCTTTGCCGTTCGTGTTTGTAGGAGCATGACAGGCAGTACATGCACATTGGTACCATGGTGGAGTTTGCCTTTGCACTGGTGGGGAAGCTTGATGTCATCAATAAACATTCATTCAATGACTTCAAACTCAGAGTGGGTGAGTGAAAACAAAAGATTATTATTATTATTGGGGTCTGAGCATCAATGGCGTATGTAGAACATACGGTGATGCAATGGCCATGTCTCTGTTCAAAAATGCTGTAATATGAGTCTTTAAGTGTCTCTAATATATTATGTATTATTTAAAAAGAGAAAAATAATACACATGAAGAGCGATTCATTGAGTTTTAAGCAAATGTTTTCAATATCATTAAGATATATAAAAATGATAGCTTCTTGGAGATTGCAGATTTATTTGCATTATATATATATATATATATATATATATATATATATATATATATATATATATATATATATATATCTATATCTTGGTATTATTATTGATAACACATTACGTTTTGGTTCACATATCAAATATCTGAGGCAAAAATTTGGATTTTATTTTAGAAACAAATCATGTTTTTCATTTAATGTTTTTCATTTTGAGGAAGAAACTAGTGTCTGCTACCCTTTTTACCAGTTTTTGACTACAGGGATGTAGTGTATCAGCATGCGCCCTCTTATCTTCTTGTCTCTCTGGATGTTTTGTACCATGGTGCTTTGAGATTTATAACTGATTGCAACTGATATAACTGATTGATTTTCAACACACCATTGTGACCTATACAAAATGGTTGGTTGGTCGTCGTTGAATATTATAAGAAAGAAGCACTGGTATCTTTTGATTTACAAAGCTATATTGGGTTATCTGCCCTCTTATCTTTGCTGTCTTATTAAACAGAAGTTGCCTGGTAATTACTCATTACGCTCTAAATCGACCAACAATCTGTATGTGCCTTTTGCCAGAACCGAGATGGGTAAAACCTCTTTTAAATATGCCGCGGCCTCGGATTGGAATCTTCTCCAGACTGAGATGAAGTTAAAAAATTTAGTATCTTGTGGTCAATTTAAATATTTATTAAACAATCATCAGAGTAAATTAATGGTGTGTAAATGTTTCTAACAAGATGCATATTTTATATTTAAATAATGATGTTTATATATACAATTTTCTATGCATTTTTTTATTTCTATGCATTTTTTTCAGTAGTAAGTCTATTGAACCATTTTCACATATTTAAATCTATGAGACCTAAAATGATTTTTTTATACTCTGGTGGACAACATTAGTATTACAGCCTTCATCTATCATTCCCATTCATTGATATAAATGGCTAATCTTTTAGAAAGTTCTGTTAGCCCACTGAGCAAACAAATAGTCATTATGGGACAATCCTACAAATTTATCGGCCTATATCTAGAGTAAAACAAATGGGAATTATTTTGATTATTTTTTGTCAGGGGTATCAGGTGGACACTCAATTTTGTGCAAATCAGACAAATATCCTAGGACAAGTTCTGACATTTTTTAGGGCAGAAAAATTATGATGATGACTGATCCAAAACACACATCTAAATCAACAAAAGAATGGATTTAGCAAAGAAACATTAACGGCCCAGACCTAAATCCTATGGAAAACAGAATAAATAGAAACAGAAAAAACAACAGAAAAAAAGTGGGAAAAATATTTCCAGGTCAAGATGTGCCAGCCGACAGACTCCTATCCAAACAGACTGAGTGCTTCAACTGAATATTAGTTCAGGTGTTCACACTTATGCAGTTAGTTATTCCAAGTATATATAGGGGCATTCCTGTATGTTATCCTCTATTACCAGTTTACCTGCTAATTGTGGACTGTTTCAAAAAAGTTTACCTGGGATTTCTATAATCTTTTCACTTTTATTTTGCCTCTGTCCCAACTTATTTTTGAGTATGTTGCAGCCATCAAAATTTGTTTACATTTACAAAATACAATTAAGTAGGTCAGTGAGAACACTGGATTCTTTTTATTTGTTCTTCTGTAAAATAAAGGTTAAATAGATTTAACAATACTTTGCAGCAGCAATAATCAACAGCAGCAGCAGCAATAATCAACAGCAGCAGCAGTAGCAAGTATGGATTGCTACTGCTAAAAGAGACACGGACATGCTGCTGTAAGGTGGCATAAACAAACATGCATAAATCCCATAGCAAACCTTGGCAGGTGGAGCTGGGGGAGGTGGAGGGTGTCAGATGATCTCTAATAGCACCCTGCAGGACTAGCTTACAGCAAACAATGAACTAGACTGTTTAAATGTTGACCAAGCAATCTCAGTGGCTGCAGGATCAGCAGAGGCCAATCAGCTTGTGCCATGTGGTAATGATGTAATTGCTTGCAGATTGCAGGTAAAAAAAACTGACTGAAATAGATGTCATTTACAGTAACCTGTATATCATCATCCATCTGCAGGTATTAATCATGGACCTGTGATAGCTGGGGTGATTGGAGCTCAGAAACCGCAGTATGACATCTGGGGGAACACAGTGAATGTCGCAAGCAGAATGGACAGCACAGGAGTGCTGGGAAAAATACAAGTAAGATGTTTTTTTTCCCACTATATTTGTGAAATTTATAAAAGATACAGAACCATAAATTATTGTTGATTTACAATCTTTAAAATCCCCTGAGTCCTATTAATAGATATTTGATTCGAGGTAAAGTATAACCAGCATGTAAAAACAGTGGGATTCTAGACAGAAACATTGCTTATGCTTTGAACAACGTGCAGTACAATGACTCATTAATACATTTAATTCCTTTGTGTGTGTGTATGTGTTTGCAGGTTACAGAAGAGACAAGTCGTATCTTGCAGACGTTAGGTTACATGTGCACATGCAGAGGAATTATAAATGTGAAAGGGAAAGGAGAGCTCAAAACATACTTCGTCCACACTGAGATGAGCCGGTCTTTATCCCAGGGGAATGTAATGCCATGAATCGTACAACACATGCAATGAACTGCAGACATCCACAAAACAGAAATAAAAGAGACATTTGTAAATAATTGTGCCTAGTCTTTAGATGCACGAAATATTGGATGTATTGAAAGTGATACCATTTCTACCGTATCTCATAGGCAGGGTTTGTGCACAGGGTACTGTAAATATGGTAGCAATTATTTTGTAAGAAAATCAAATATAACAAAAAGTGTTTTGATTTTTTAACACCATTTTCTTTTTCTTTTGTAAAAACTTCATTAAACTTTATATGTACTTGTCTTTTTTGAGGGCATCTTTATTTTTATGATTGACAAAGGTTTGATATATTGCAGTGCATATAACAGAATACAGGAATAAGCTAGTACTTAAACTTTTCTGTGTTGTCACTGACATGCTGTGCATGATATGTGTGACATATTTACACCATTGGCATATAGATGTAGCTTTGGACAGTAGCGCCAAAGAGTTGTGAATGTAATATAGTATTCTATGTGTGTATGTCTGTGTCATGTTTTCATTCATAATGAAAATATTTCTCTTTATGTATTTCATTAACACAAGGTGCACTGTTCAGTTGCTCTTTACAACCTCCGTGTGAAAATGTGAATTGGTGCTGGACCACTATCGTCAAGTCCTGAGAGGTGTTTGTACATTTTCTCGATTGCATTATTGTCCCAAGTGGATGAAATATCAGCTGATACAGCACTACATGTAGATTGTTCGAACTTGATATTTACCCCTTTAATGTATCAATTGTTCAGTTGTATTTGGATAAATGAATGAGGTCTTGATGTGGCTATGTCTTTGAAAAAGTTTAGAGCCAGCCAGTTCAGGACAGAAAATAGATGGATCTTGTTGATCTAAGTAGGGTCACAGGGATCTCAGACCATAAGCAGGGAAACACCCTGGACAGATGGGGGAATTGTGGGGGAAACTGGAGCATAAATACCAACACAGAATGGCACCCTTGGTCTGCCGGGACTCAAAGCAAGGACCTCTTAGCTGTGAGACGACAGTGCTATACCACCGTGAGTCACAAGATGTTGACTTAATGATTTTATGAAATTAAATTTCAATAATTTCAATTCAAAGATAAAATAAGAGCTGTACAAAACCATTTATTTCAAGAGTTTTTAATAAAATCAAACTTTTAAAATGTCTTTACAAACGGCAAATAATGAAAATGTCTTACATTTTTGTATTCCATTTCCCTGGGTCCTGTTCCACAAGCTTAAGTAACTTGAACCAAGCAGCTTTGATCACAGTGACATCTCTGAAGCACTTCATGTCTCTGACATTTCAAATTAAAAGAGTTTAGAGAACTATGCTTTATTTTTAGAGATGGACAAAATTAGATTCTTTATAATTCAAGAGACGTAGATTTCCATCTGGTGATTTAATTTGTTCCACTTTGAATTATATTTTTGTACTTTGCCTTTATCTACTTTAGAGTTGGTGTAACATCTAATAACAATATTTATATGATGCTTTGAATTAATATATATATATATATATATATATATATATATATATATATATATATATATATATTACAACTTTTACACAGCATGAGATCATTCTAATTAAAATAGCTATATTTACATATATATATATATATATATATATATATATATATATATATATATATATATATATATATATGTAAATATAGCTATTTTAATTAGAATGATCTCATGCTGTGTAAGAGTTTTAATTATTCATATTGTTCATAAAATTATCTTCATCATTAGCGAGGAGGTCGATCACGCTCTCAAGAGAAGAGAATCACATTGTCTTCATGTTTCATGTTACCGAATGTAATTTTCTTGAGAAATAATTACAATTGTCAACTTGCAATAATCCAATGAATAACCCAATCTTGAGTTTGTTCAACTTTGTTGTACAGGCTCGTGTTTCAAACATGCTTGATGTTTTCTTTTCTGTGCTAGGATGACATTTGACACACAAAAAATGTTGGTTACTGTGAAGAATTATATGGATATATGGACAATGGCTGCATCCAAAAACGCATACTTTCTTGAGTAGATACTTATTTTGAAGAACTTTCTTTGTGAGCGCTAAAAAAGTACACTCTATATAGTATGAATGTGTGTAGTATGAATGCAATCCATACTTATCATTATCATGTGACCTACTAGCATCAGCTGCGTTGCTTCACTGCCATTAAAAATGCTCTCCCGTGGCCTAATCATAGGATAGTAAAGTGTCAATTGTATGCTCAATTCAGGATCTCATCTGAAGTAGTAGGTCATCATCCGTGTACTTTTTTATGAGCACTGTGAATGGACATACTTCTTTTGTCATATGTGGAAGTATGTGATTTTGGACACAGCCCATGTCTCTTTACCGGAGATGAAAAATACACATGACTGGTTACTGTAGGACAAGCATGAATACACTTCAGCTGGGCTGTTAAGCAGCAGGCTTACATTTGGCCTTTAATCCACAGGTTCATGCATTTAAAGACGAAAACTCAGAAAACTATATGTCGATGTGTGACTGTGACTTGACAATATTTATGATGGATTCACAGGTTTGGATGTCAAGGCTCTTGCTGCGGTTCTTAGAATTGTGTGTGTGGTGTAATTGAAAGCTGTTCATGTTTTATTCAGATGCTCAGGGTAAACATCTGTAAAAAACAGAGAAACATAAGAAAGCCACCAGGGCACATTTGTATATAATCATTTTAAAAGATGATTATTTGACATCACACAGCAGGGCCACTCCTCTCAGGATCCAGTATTCTGGAGGCTGACTGGTTCTCAGGTCAACAGCTGCGATATAGTTCAGGTCAGTTCGAACAGGTTTCTTATATATTGGACTTGAGTACAAACGAACATCTTTGACACCTGAGGAAAGATAACGATTTGGTTCATATACAAAATGAATGCAACGTTTTGCACGCTTTTACTACAAACCCATCTATGGAAGATTGTTTCCACCACGGAATAAAAAGTAAAGTAATTGCTACTTTTTCATCTCACAATTCAGACTTGTTATGCTCAGAAGTACAAGTTTATGTCACAATTTGGACATTACAACTCGCAATTGCGAGGAAAAAAGTTAATATCTCTAGCACAGTGTTTCCCAACCCTCTTCCTGGAGACACGCCAACACTACACATTTTCAAACTCTTCCTAATCAAACACAGGCAAGGGAGATATCTAAAATGTCTACTGCCGGTGTGCCTCCAGGAACAGGGTTGGGGGAAACGGCTCTAGCATGCTAAAAATAAGGCTCTAGCATTCACTAGCATTCTACTATTTCAGCCAAATATATATATAGTTAGAAGCGACTGGTTATAGGTGATAATCTAGGATTATTCTTCAACCAACAACTGTATATTGGAGATAAATCATATAGATGATGTGACAGACTTTGAACTTGGGTCCACGAAAGTGTGCCACACAACATCCCACTTTTATTTTCCGTCTCTTTCTTGTAATTTATTTCTGATGGAACATCAGAAGGTTATCCATCAGTTTTAAATGGCATTTTGTTGTTCTACTCCTTTATTAAAAATGTTTCCCTTCCAGTTTTATCAAATATTTGCTGTTTGTCTTTGCATTTTAAGTATTGAGGTATTCTTAAAGCATTATTAAAGTATTTTATTTATATATAAAACTCACCATTGTTCTCTGCGTACATCCTGACCACAGGCATCATCTCGAACAGTACTTTGGGTTTGGAATCAATGAGCTTGCAGTTCCTGCGGTCCCAGCCGGCCCCTTCCAGGTAGAGGCCATAGACATACACCCCCTCTGAAGGAGGCTGCGCGATGTCATCCTTCATCCATTTAGTAACTTCATTACACAGAACCATACGGTCCAACGCCCACCCCTTGTTAGCACGAGTGATTTCCTGTCGAGTTAGTGACATGATTAATGAGTAGATCTGCTATATTTAATTATAATTTAATATAATATTACTGAAAAAAAACCCAGCATGTCTCAACAGGTAAATGTAGGCTACATTCAATAAGAGGTCTTAGTTTTAGCTGTGTTGCTATGTGTCATGAGAGTTAGGCAAGCAACTGAGGAGACTAACACTCTGTCTAGAGTGAATGTGAGCGTCTCGCTTAAAATAAACCAATTATATATATATATATATATATATATATATATATATATATATATACAGTATATATATATCTATTTATCACAGTATGGATATCTGTGTATTTATCACAGTATATATATATATATATATATATATATATATATATATATATATATATATATATATATATATATATATATATACAGGTCCTTCTCAAAAAATTTGCATATTGTGATAAAGTTCATTATTTTCCATAATGTAATGATAAAAATTTAACTTTCATATATTTTAGATTCATTGCACACCCACTGAAATATTTCAGGTCTTTTATTGTTTTAATACTGATGATTTTGGCATACAGCTCATGAAAACCCAAAATTCCTGTCTCAAAAAATTAGCATATCATGAAAAGGGTCTCTAAACAAGCTATTAAGCTAATCATCTGAATCAACTAATTAACTCTAAACACCTGCAAAAGATTCCTGAGGCTTTTAAAAACTCCCAGCCTGTTTCATTACTCAAAACCGCAATCATGGCTAAGACTGCCGACCTGACTGCTGTCCAGAAGGCCATCATTGACACCCTCAAGCAAGAGGGTAAGAGAAAGAAATTTCTAAACAAATAGGCTGTTCCCAGAGTGCTGTATCAAGGCACCTCAGTGGGAAGTCTGTGGGAAGGAAAAAGTGTGGCAAAAAACGCTGCACAACGAGAAGAGGTGACCGGACCTTGAGGAAGATTGTGGAGAAGGACCGATTCCAGACCTTGGGGGACCTGCGGAAGCAGTGGACTGAGTCTGGAGTAGAAACATCCATAGCCACCGTGCATAGGCGTGTGCAGGAAATGGGCTACAGGTGCCGCATTCCCCAGGTCAAGCCACTTTTGAACCAGAAACAGCGGCAGAAGCGCCTGACCTGGGCTACAGAGAAGCAGCACTGGACTGTTGCTCAGTTTTGCATGTCATTCGGAAATCAAGGTGCCAGAGTCTGGAGGAAGACTGGGGAGAAGGAAATGCCAAAATGCCTGAAGTCCAGTGTCAAGTACCCACAGTCAGTGATGTCAGATGCTGGTGTTGGTGCACTGTGTTTTATCAACGGCAGGGTCAATGCAGCTAGCTATCAGGAGATTTTGGAGCACTTCATGCTTCCATCTGCTGAAAAGCTTTATGGAGATGAAGATTTCATTTTTCAGCACGACCTGGCACCTGCTCACAGTGCCAAAACCACTGGTAAATGGTTTACTGACCATGGTATTACTGTGCTCAATTGGCCTGCCAACTCTCCTGACCTGAACCCCATAGAGAATCTGTGGGATATTGTGAAGAGAAAGTTGAGAGACGCAAGACCCAACACTCTGGATGAGCTTAAGGCCGCTATCGAAGCATCCTGGGCCTCCATAACACCTTAGCAGTGCCACAGGCTGATTGCCTCCATGCCACGCCGCATTGAAGCAGTCATTTCTGCAAAAGGATTCCCGACCAAGTATTGACTATTGAGTGCATAACTGAACATAATTATTTGAAGGTTGACTTTTTTTTTGTATTAAAAACACTTATTTTATTGGTCGGATGAAATATGCTAATTTTTTGAGACAGGAATTTTGGGTTCCCTTTCGTTGTCACTCCGAGTTACGTCGGATGACGACGAATGGGGTTTCGCTTAGAAAGCCTATCAACTTCGAGTATTACAAAACGAGCCAATGGCAAAGAAATGCCATGGGTCTGCGGAATTTGCATAGCGTAACACCGCCTCACCTCGTGGGTATAAAAGGAGGACGCTTGGCAACATGCAGATATGTTTTCGCTTCGGAGCCAAGTTAATCCTTCGTTCCACAAGCCATCTCTGAACTGTCAGCTTTACAGACGAGCGAGATTCTCTGGTGTTGTTGTGACGGCGATCTCCCGGCGAGTGCGCGCTTCCTGCTTATCTGTGCAGTGGTTTGCCAGTGAGTGTGTTTCTCCCCGGGCGCTTCAACACTCTCAGAGTTTCCTTTCTCTCACAAAAGAGCTCGCACGCGGCACGTCTTTTCAAAGACGGCTCGCCCGTGCATTTCTGGTCGCGGTTGACTCATTTCCGATTTTGATGGGCACATTCTCTGCTCTGCGTGCTTGGGCTTGATCACGCTAGAGCAGCGTTTGTGGATGACTCACGTTCTCCCCGCGGGAACGTGACCATCGCGTCATTACGGTCGAGACTCAGTGATCTCGTTAGAGAGTCCCCTCATCCACACCCCGGTCTAACACTCTCCACGTGAGGTGCTACTTCGGCTGGTGGCCAGGGTGACCTGAGGGTGTTGGTGTGGAACAAAGGCACCGACTATCCGTCCGTGCCCCACGCCCCCCTCTTTATTGACGCAACCCGTGAGCGATCACCCGAGGGTTTCCTTTGACGTTCCAGAATCGGATCTGTTGTCCATCGCAGCATCACAGGGCGGGCTAGAATCTTCAGGAAGTGAAGATTTGACAGTGCTGCCACTATCGGGTGTGCATATGGCATTTGACAAGTCAGATCCTGAGATGACGGCCATGCTTTCCCGGGCCGCCGCGAGCGTCAGACTAGAGTGTAACCTTCCACTCTGTCCTGTGCGCTCGCTGCTGCACGATTGGTTTTTGGGTGTGGCCGCTGACACCTGTCGGCGTCCACTCCAATACCTTTCTTCCCGGATGTGCATCAGGAGATCTCGAAATCCTAGAAGACCCGGTCTTCCAGCGATCCCTCGTTGATCTTCTCCGCCCTTCCTCCCCTCCATGGGGCCGCTGCCCATGGGTACACGGGGGTCCCCCGGTTGAACACTCTGTTGTGATACTAAAATAACTGTGTCCTCAGAGTGCTTCTTCTCGGTGCGATCCTAAGCACCCGTCCGAAGCCTGTAGTTTTTCGTCTACACTGGTGGCGAAATCCTATAGCGCCCAGGATAGGCAGCCGCCTCACTGCATGCCATGGCCATTCTGCTGGTCTACCTGGCCCAGGTGCTCATGGACATGCAGGAGGGTAGGACTGACCCAGGGCTCTTCATCGAGCTGCGCGCCGCCACTGACCTTGCTCACCGAGCGATGAAAGTGGCCGCACGCTCCCTGGGTCAGGGGATGTCCACCATTCAAGCCTCTGGCTTAACCTGTCCGATGTGCAGGATGTCCGGCGGACCCGTCTGCTTGACACCCTCATATCCCAGGTCGGCCCTTCGGCGGTGCGGTTGTGGGCTGTACAACAGTTCTCAACCGCCCATGAGCAGACTTAGGCATATTCTGTCCCGACGGCCCCGCCGTCCGCTCAGATCCCTCAGTCTGCCCACCGCCGAAGGCCACAGCCCACCGCTTAACGCCACAGCCCTCTCCTGCCCCGCCCCCGCTAAACGCCGGGCCAAGCGGCGCTCCTGAGGACGGGCTGCTCAGGGATGATGGTCACTTCTCAGGAGATGGAAGCAGGACCACTCCTTCCCCCGTTGGAGGGCTGGGGGAGAATCCTTTGTTTCCACTTCCTGCTGCTCACCCCCGGATTGCTTCTTATGAGACCGCTTCAGCTTTGGCTTCGCGACCGAGTCCCGAGGTGGGCATGGCAGCATGGCACCTTCCGAGTACCAGTTACTCCGACCTGCCGTCAGACCTTCACCCTGTGGGCGAACCTCAGTTTTCTACGGGCCGGAGTGCCCCTGGAACGAGCTTCGCGGCATGTTGTTGTAACGACAGATGCCTCCTCCACGGGCTGGGACGCCATGTGCAATGGACGTGCTGCGGCAGGCTCCTGGACAGGACCCTTCCACCTATGGCACATCAATTGCCTCGAGTTGCTGGCTGTACGTTTTGCTCTGCGCCGCTTCCGGGCCGTGCTAAGGGCCAACACGCACTAGTCCGATCAGACAATACCCACGAGTTGAGGCGGTGTTACGCTATGCAAATTCTGCAGACCCATGGCATTTCTTTGCCATTGGCTCGTTTTGTAATACTCGAAGTTGATAGGCTTTCTAAGCGAAACCCCATTCGTCGTCATCCGACGTAACGTCTCCGTTCCCTACTCAGGGAACGAGGGTTACATACGTAACCGAGACGTTTTCATGAGCTGTATGCCAAAATCATCAGTATTAAAACAATAAAAGACCTGAAATATTTCAGTTGGTGTGCAATGAATCTAAAATATATGAAAGTTTAATTTTTATCATTACATTATGGAAAATAATGAACTTTATCAAAATATGCTAATTTTTTGAGAAGGACCTGTATATATATAAAAAAAAAGCATTTTAAATTTTGCCTGCAATGAAGCGTCTGTTTTTTTTCCCTAAAATGTATTCTCAGAGCTGCAGGTGTTGGCACAGAAACACAGCTGAGAACAGAAAAACAGGATGGGTGCCCAATATTAATTAAAAGAATCCTGTTTCATGCAAGCTGTTTACCCCCGAGGCATTTGCTAGAATGCACCCCACTGAGCAGCTCCCTCACAGCCCAAAACTCTAAACTCACCGTTATTGATTCTTTTAGGGATAACATGCATTTAGAGACTAATCGGCCACTCGAACAAGTATGTTAAGGGACCGTTTAACCCAGATGTCTGGCATAACATTATTTGGTGTAAAACATCAATAAAATTCAAACAGGATCCATCGATATTCAGTTTAATCCAGTAAAGTCTGACATACAAAATAATAGTCAGATGTTTTTTTATTTTTTTTTTACGAAAACAGTTTATTCAGCCTTTAGACAATATATATATATATATATATATATATATATATATATATATATATATATATTAAAGTTTCCATATGTGTTTTTTTGTTTGTTTAGTATCATATTTGATACATCAGGCTTTATTGGCTCATGTGATATAGTGAGAAACTCACTCGAGAAAAAAAAAATATATATTTTTTTTTTATATTGCAAAACTAAGCAAAAAGATGCAGTTAGTGCAGTTGCTGATATTTATATGGCCACAAAGCAAGATGAAATTCTGATAGCTGATAATGTAAATCAATGAGATGTCTTATAACAGTAATGCAGACTATTACATAAAATTCATATAAATAGGTCACTCTTTATCTCCCAATAATATGACTTATTAAGATGACATAATGCTTAATGAAATATTTTTTATTGTGGGGGGCAAAACATATAATGCACTGTTATACAATGATGATTAAGAGATGTATGTACAAATAAAAGTTCCTCAAAATCATGATGTATCATATTTGAAAGACATTTTTAACATGTTTTTTTCTAAAACATGATTTATGGATAATCAAATAAACCCAAGTTGCTTCCAGTACATGTTTATCTTGAAATATTACTAACAGTATAAAAATTATTCTTACGTTTACTTTATAAAAATCACTGTGTGTATACCGTTTTTTAGAATTAACTAAAAGGTCTTTTAATTACTAAAAATGTATACACTATCAGAGGGTAGCAGGCATGTAGTAGACAGTGACAGGTTGTTTAGCAAAGTTTTGTTGATAATTTAAAGGCCTTAGACATTTTCATATCGAATATACAGGTCCTTCTCAAAAAATTAGCATATTGTGATAAAGTTAATTATTTTCCATAATGTAATGACAAAAATTAAACTTTCATATATTTTAGATTCATTGCACACCAACTAAAAAATTTCAAGTCTTTTATTGTTTTAATACTGATGATTTTGGCATACAGCTCATGAAAACCCAAAATTCCTATCTCAAAAAATTAGCATATTTCATCCGACCAATAAAAGAAGTGTTTTTAATAAAAAAAAAGTCAACCTTCAAATAATTATGTTCAGTTATGCACTCAATACTTGGTCGGGAATCCTTTTGCAGAAATGACTGCTTCAATGCGGCGTGGCATGGAGGCAATCAGCCTGTGGCACTGCTGAGGTGTTATGGAGACCCAGGATGCTTCGATAGCGGCCTTAAGCTCATCCAGAGTGTTGGGTCTTGCGTCTCTCAACTTTCTCTTCACAATATCCCACAGATTCTCTATGGGGTTCAGGTCAGGAGAGTTGGCAGACCAATTGAGCACAGTAATACCATGGTCAGTAAACCATTTACCAGTGGTTTTGGCACTGTGAGCAGGTGCCAGGTCGTGCTGAAAAATGAAATCAGATGAAAGCATGAAGTGCTCCAAAATCTCCTGATAGCTAGCTGCATTGACCCTGCCCTTGATAAAACACAGTGGACCAACACCAGCAGCTGACATTGCACCCCAGACCATCACTGACTGTGGGTACTTGACACTGGACTTCAGGCATTTTGGCATTTCCTTCTCCCGAGTCTTCCTCCAGACTGGCACCTTGATTTCCGAATGACATGCAAAATTTGCTTTCATCCGAAAAAAGTACTTTGGACCACTGAGCAACAGTCCAGTGCTGCTTCTCTGTAGCCCAGGTCAGGCGCTTCTGCTGCTGTTTCTGGTTCAAAAAAGGCTTGACCTGGGGAATGCGGCACCTGTAGCCCATTTCCTGCACACGCCTGTGCACGGTGGCTCTGGATGTTTCTACTCCAGACTCAGTCCACTGCTTCCGCAGGTCCCCCAAGGTCTGGAATCAGTCCTTCTCCACAATCTTCCTCAGGGTCCGGTCACCTCTTCTCGTTGTGCAGCGTTTTTTGCCACACCTTTTCATTCCCACAGACTTCCCACTGAGGTGCCTTGATACAGCACTCTGGGAACAGCCTATTTGTTCAGAAATTTCTTTCTGTGTCTTACCCTCTTGCTTGAGGGTGTCAATGATGGCCTTCTGGACAGCAGGCAGGTCGGCAGTCTTACCCATGATTGCGGTTTTGAGTAATGAAACAGGCTGGGAGTTTTTAAAAGCCTCAGGAATCTTTTGCAGGTGTTTAGAGTTAATTAGTTGATTCAGATGATTAGGTAAATAGCTCGTTTAGAGACCCTTTTCATGATATGCTAATTTTTTGAGATAGGAATTTTGGGTTTTCATGAGCTGTATGCCAAAATCATCAGTATTAAAACAATAAAAGACCTAAAATATTTCAGTTGGTGTGCAATGAATCTAAAATATATGAAAGTTAAATTTTTATCATTACATTATGGAAAATAATGAACTTTATCACAATATGCTAATTTTTTGAGAAGGACCTGTACATAAAAAGATACTTTAGGCTTTATAGGGTTAACATCTAGTGATGTATGTCTCGAGACCACTCTTACGTGGTCTCGGTCTTGTCACGGCCTTGACGGTCTTTGGTCTTGGTCTCGGACCTCTCGGTCTTGTCTAGGTCTCGCTTTCTCAGACCGACATAGTGGTCGGGGGATTTAGCAATACAATACTATGTGACTCGTTTCGCCAATTTGAACAATGCATGTCTTAATGGTCCACTGGTAGAATTTTCGCCAACCGTGTCAGAGGTTCTGGGTTCTAATCCGCATTCGTATAGTTTTTTTTTTCTCATATAGTTTTTTTTTCTCATCAAAACCGATTATGTTCATCAGTGGTTGTATATCAAGCAGGGACACGTTTGTGTGCATTATGTTTTGTGATTTCACCAGAACGAATAGAGAGTATCCCCAACGGATTGAAGCGCGCCTCCGTGTGAAGACAGTGCGGTGTGCGCGATCCACACGAGAAAACACCGTATCCGCTCCACTGATCGCAGCGGCAACGAGCACTTTGATCACTTGATTTAAAAAACACATATCATGTACAGTTTTTGATGTATTAATATTTAGTAAAACATATCAGTGACATGATGGGTTTTAAATTCATTCAGGAGATTTTGGGTAACTGCACAACTGACAGACTTTGAGCGCACCGCCAATGTGTGTGTGTTGTTTGATTACAGAATTGTATTTAAGATGGTGTTAGACTAAATAAATGGTCTTTTAAATATCATCTGCATATCTCCGTTGTGTTGACTAAACATTAGGCCTAATCCAAGTTTATAATTGTGTATCTTTAATTTGATGTTACGATTTCATCTACACATTAAGTATAATTTCAATTAGTTACATATTTCTCATTCTTTAGACAGTTGTTGGAGGAGCAAGATGGTGTTGGAGGTGTTTGATGTTTTGTCAGATGAACCAGTCAGTACCAGTCATGTCAGTCCTCAACAGTACACAAAAGTTAAGGGAGTCTCAATCCTCTAATAGTGCAGTAACAGCCATCATGCAATTGCTACACATAGTTAATCTCACTCAGTCTGCAAAATTATTTACAGTGAGCTCACAGTCAAACACATGACATTGTCTGTCTCTGTATTGTTCTGCCTGTGTAATTGAAGTAATACCTTCTAATATGTATTGAATGTAAACTGCGGCTGAACCCTAGTATGCTGCTGTTCTTGAATTCATACAAGTTATTGCTTAGCTTCAACACTAGTCTCTTTTTTTTCCCACCTGTCTCGACTTGGTCTTGGTCTCGGTCTCGGTCTCGACTTGGTCTGTCTTGGTCTTGGTCTTGATACCCTCTGGTCTTGGTAGTGTCTTCGTCTCGGTTTAGGCGGTCTTGACTACAAGTCTATTAACATCTAACTACTCCTAAAGGACAAAATTATAACTTGTTGTAGAGGAAAAACGATCAGATCAACAGATCAGGAGGGAAATGAGTACAAGTGTACGTTTAGCAGAAGTGTTCATGTTACCCACCTGTCTCATAGCTGTCAGGAATCCCTGTGGGTTGAAGAAGCCTGTCATCCAAAAGCAGTTGGGTCGTCCCTCAAAAATCCAAGAGTGGAACTGTCGGTTACGCTCCAGCAACTCTGTGAACCAAAACCCCAATGTGGTAGAAGCCCAGGAGGCCTGCATACATACAGACACACACACAGGCAGAAGGTCAGCTGAGCAGAACCACAGTTAACACGTACAAAGACAGAGTGACACTTAGCAAGTCCAGATCTTAGAGAGATGCTTGAGGCATATGGCTCATGGTTGAACTCCGGCTGACACACACAGATACACACAGGATAGGGTTTTCACCCTGCTCTGGGCTGTCAAGCACTAATGACTAAAAAACACCATAAAGTAAAAGAGCTCTTTGTATCAAGACAGATTTGACATGACAACAACTGTGGGAAATATTTATAGTGAATAACAACTTAAATTTCTGCCTGTTCAGCACAGAATGCTGTTGTATAGCTTCAGAAGACTTGGCATATAGTCTATATAGTTAAATGGACTACTTTTATGGTTCTTTTATTGTGATGTTTTTGTCCTTTTTGCAGTTTGTAAGGAAAACATATATTTTCCTCAAAATTTCCCTTTTTGTGTTCCAAGGAAAACGTTTAATACGTTTAGCTTGAGACAAAAATACTATATAAACATTTTGGATAAGCCTACACAGTGTAAAAGTACAAAACAGGGCATGTACACGCACAAAATTCACATATAAACACACGTGTGCAGATGCAAGGTAAGTTACAGCCTGATTGTTATTCAGCAGGCATTTTTTAATTAGCTCATGATTAGTTCAGCCTGAGTAGCATTTGAAAGGCAGAGTTAAATGAAGCTGTTTTGCTGCAGGTGAGCTGATGAGGTGTTTAAGAAACTTGAGCCCTGTACCCCTGGGTTTGATTTTACACATTCAAAATGACGCACTGGTCCTTAGATCCAATAACTATCTCATCACAGCTCATAAGAGATTAACAATACAGTTTACAGGACAATCATTACAATATATAATTTCATTAACTAAAGGGAAAATATATGGGAACATAAGTACAGATACTGTGTTGATTTCAAAATGTATTATATAAAACTAGCTCCAAAATCGTATGTTATGATCTATGCTAAAGAGTGTAGTTAAATAGTCCAATTGGTATATACATCATGACTGATTAATGAAAATAATCGGGACATTCATATCTACACTAGCTACTTTGGGTCGTAACTAATTAGTTTAAAAACTTTTCCCAACAGGGTTTGTGTTTTTGGTGTGTAGGCCTACATTGTATGTCCTACACATTTCACACATAAAAGGCAGGCAATGGCCTCTAACCTTTTTCCAGCGTGCGGGTATTCGGGCGTCATACATGCAGTCCAGCGCGTCTCGCAGGTTCTCGCTCATAATGATGGTTCCATCGATGGCCAACTTCAGGTCACTCAGCGTGTTCCTGACCAGAACAATCACTCTTTGCATGCGATCAATCTCCTGCCGCAGGAAAATGTTCATGGGCTGAAGGGGACCCATGCTCATCAATCTCTCTCTGACCTGGATTAATGATGCAATTTGAATTCATGATTGTGTCATTTATTAGTTTGCGCTCTCTGTATTATTTTTTATTGTTAATCAAGTAAAGGTGACAATGACAAATATTAGCATTGACACCAGTTTGCATGGACTCAACTCCTCAATTTGTGTCTTTTATGCACTAGGCTTTAGAGGATGCAACAGACTACTGAAATCTGTCATACTTTACAGCTTCACCACCATTATCTAGACACCCAAATCGGCTCTTTTAAATGCCAAAAGTGCTTTTTTATACCGCACATACGGATAATAAATCCAGTTGTAAAACTCTTCTCCATCAATTACTTGATTTACTGCTGCCATGAACAACAGAAAATGTACACAAACATTATTTTCAATGAATTGCAGTTTACTGCCAGCTTTATGTGTGGTGATAGCTCAATGTAAAGTGCATCATGGCATAATTGGAAGCACATTTCACATCTGGGTAAACAGGACGGAAGGTGCAGAAGGCACAATGTTTTATTTAAGTAGAAAGTCGCTCTTTTTGCTATTGTTATTAATAATAGAGTTTCGAAATTGCCAGAAAGCAGGGCATGGGTTTTAAATATTTTAGGAAAGCTCATGATTGAGACAAATCTGCTTCTCTGCAGAGAGATAATGAAAACAAAAAGGCCTTGTGCACCCTTAAGGCACGTTTTTTTCCTGCTGCCTCCTTAATTGGCGGACAATCAGAGGGGAGTAGCAGCTAATTACTGCCTATATGTTTCATAAGCAACTGAAGTTGGGTTTTAGAATATTTGTAAGTTCCAAAAAAAAATAAAAATGCATTAGCGCAGGCAGTCTGTGACCTCACCACCATCCGTCAACCCTGAGAATATCTCGGATGTCTCGGATGTGAATGTCTCACAGTGTCTCACACTGAGAATGTCTCACAGGACTCGAGCTCCAGACAGCAAAGGTCATTTGCTCCCATTGGGCTCTGAGTTCCCTTTCATTGTCACTCCGAGTTACGTCGGATGACGACGAATGGGGTTTCGCTTAGAAAGCCTATCAACTTCGAGTATTACAAAACGAGCCAATGGCAAAGAAATGCCATGGGTCTGCGGAATTTGCATGACTTAACTCCGCCCCACCTCGTGGGTATAAAAGGAGGAAGTCCGCAACAGCAGTTTATGTTTTCGCTTCGGAGCCAAGTTTTTTCTTCTCTCCACAAGCCATCTCTGAATTGTCAGCTTCACAAACGAGTACCTCGAGTGTTGGTGTGACGGCGATCTATGGCGAGCGCGTGCTTCCTGCTGATCTGTTGCAGTGGTCTGCTAGTCGGTGCGTGTCTCCCCGGGTGCTTCAACACTTGAGTTTTCTCTCACTAAAAGAGCTCGCACGCGGCACGTCTTTTTAAAGACGGCTCGCCCGTGCATTTAAAAAAAAAAAAAAAAAGAATGGTGCGGCAGCTTGGTATCGGACTCTGATGGGCACGAGCGTTGTCTAGTATGTTTGGGCTTGATCATGCTAGAGCAGCGCTCGTGGATGACTCATGTTTTCTCCGTGGAAACATGATCATCGCGTCATTAAGGTCGAGACTCGGTGAACTCACATGAGTGAGAGTCCCCTCATCCACCCCCCGATCTTCGGCTGGTGGCCAGGGTGACCTGAGGGTTACGGTCTGGAACAAGGCGCCGACTATGTGTCCGCGACCCCAGCCCCCCTCTTTAATGACGGTGCCCGCTAGTGTACAGGTGATTCCCACAGGTCTACCCTCTGGTGGCCCGTGTGTTTCATTTGAAGCTACAGAGGATGATACTATGTCTCACTAGGTGAGTTTGATTTTCCTGGAAGTGACGACTCGTCGAGTCTGATCCGGAGATGACGGCCATGCTTTCCTGGGACGATTGGTTTTTGGGTAAGGCCGCCGACCCTCGTCCCGCCGACCCTCGTCCACGGCAACCCCAATACCATTCTTCCCGGACGTGCATGATGAGATCAGGGACCGCTCGCTGATCTCATCCGCCTTTCCTCCCCTCGATGGGGCCGCTGCCCATGGGTACACTGGGGTTCCCCCGGCTGAACGCTCTGTTGCGATGCTATGTGTCCTCAGAGTGCTTCTTCTCGGCGCAATCCTAAGCACCCGTCCATGGCCTGTAGTTTTTCGTCTACGCTTGTGGCGAGATCCTATAGCGCCACGGGACTGGCAGCCGCCTCACTGCATGCCATGGTCATTCTGCTGGTCTACCTGACCCAGATGCTCATGGACCTGCACGAGGGCGGGACTGACCCAGGGCTCTTCACTGAGCTGCGCGCCGCCACTAACCTTGCTCTCCGAGCGACGAAAGTGGCCGTACGCTCCCTGGGTCAGGTGATGCTCACCATTCTGTGGCTGAACCTGTCTGATGTGCTAGATGTCGCGCGGACCCGTCTGTCCGACATTCCCATATCCCAGGTCGGCCCCTTCGGCGGTGCGGTTGAGGGCTTGCCCAACAGCTCTCAGCCGCCCATGAGCAGACTGACGTTGGTTCTGTCCCGACGGCCCCGCCCCCCGCTCAGATCTCTCGGTCTGCCCACCGCCGAAGGCGCCCTCCCGCGGCTCCCACCCCGCCCGTTCACCCGGGCCGGCTCTGGGGGCCGCGGGCGGACGCCACAGCCCTCTCCAGCCCCGCCCCCCGCTACACGCCGGGTAAAGCGGCGCTCCTGAGACGGGCTCCTCGGGGATGGAGCAGGCTGAGGTTGACTCTGTCCCGACGGCCCCGCCGTCCGCTCAGGTCCCTCGGTCTGCCCACCGCCGAGGGCGCCCCCCCGCGGCTCCCACCCCACCCGTTCACCCGGACCGGCTTTGGAGGCCGCGGTCGGACGCCACAGCCCTCTCCAGCCCCGCCCCCGCTACAGGCCGGGTTAGGCGGTGCTCTTGAGAGCGGCTCCTCAGAGATGGGACTCAGTTCTTTCCAGGAGTTGGTAGCAGGACCACTCCTTTCCCCGGTGGAGGGCCGGGGAAGAATCCTTATTCTCCAAAGAACTGACTCTCCCGTCTCTGAGCACACAGAGTTCTCGGACGACACAGAGCGCCGCCCACTAGCCGTGCTCTCCTCGTCCCCCTCTGTCCCAGAGGTGGTTGAGGTGGTGAACCTGCAAGCGCTGCCCCCGGAGGAGGCAGACCCAGCCTTGGCACTGCTCTGTCCAGTACGCTCTCTCCGCGGCTATGTAGACAGGACGCAGTGTTTCAGGACCTCTGACCAGCTCTTTGTCTGTTATGGTGGGAAGCTGAAGGGATAGGCTCTCTCCAAGCAAGGTTGTCTCACTGGATAGTGGACGCCATTGCTTGACTTACCAGCAGCAAGGTCGACTGTGCCCCCTTGGTGTGACTGCCCACTCCAACCGGAGTGTGGCATCCTCTTGGGCTCTAGCGCATGGCGCCACGCTAACAGACATCTGCAGAGCTGCAGGCTGGGCGACACATACCACATTCGCCAGATTCTATAATCTCCGAGTGGAGCCTGTGTCCTCTCATGTACTCGCTTCAACCAGCTAGTACCGGACCCGCTCAGATGTCTTCGCTTGCTCGCCATTCCACTCCACGGACTGGATACGTGCGATATTCTCCTCAGGTGAGCTTCCCCGTAAGCCCTGAGCTCCTCCAGCACTCCTGACGTCGGCGCCAGTGTCTATTGCCTGCGCGTCGGCTAGGTGCCTCCCGTGTGCATGGTCCCTCCCCTGAGCGACCCCCACATGTGTATTTCCACTGTAAGCCTCTCTGAGCATGTGTCTTTCCCTTGGCAAGCCACCTTGCCACCCCTGGGGTTGAAATATTCCACCTGCGGCTGGACACCCCAGTGTTCCCCATATGCATCCTTCGGGTCATATGTGTATTCTCTAAGTCCCCCCCTCTCTGGGTTGGCATTAATTGCATACTTCCCCTAGCTTGGGATATGCTTCCCAGTGTACCTTGGTATTCCTGTGTTAAATGGAGTCCTTCGTCCAGTCTATGACAGGGATCTCGATTTACGCAGGGCACTGGAAGACAGCTGAGAAGGTGGCGTGATTAGACTGGTAACCCCATTCGTCGTCATCCGACGTAACTCGGAGTGACAACGAAAGGGAACATCTACGGTTACGTTTGTAACCCTCGTTCCCTGAGTAGGGAACGGAGACGTTACGTCTGCCTGCCACTTTCCGCTGTACCGCGGGGATCGCCTGAGCTCAGTCTTGGCTCCTCAGCGAAGAAACATAAACTGCTGTTGCGGACTTCCTCCTTTTATACCCACGAGGTGGGGCGGAGTTAAGTCATGCAAATTCCGCAGACCCATGGCATTTCTTTGCCATTGGCTCGTTTTGTAATACTCGAAGTTGATAGGCTTTCTAAGCGAAACCCCATTCGTCGTCATCCGACGTAACGTCTCCGTTCCCTACTCAGGGAACGAGGGTTACATACGTAACCGTAGACGTTCACTCTATCAACCATACAAAATTTTGCTGCATCATTTTTGCCCAGTCTGAAGCTTTACCTCAAATGGTACAAAATCTGGAGGCAGTTTCTCCAGCATGTCATCTGCTAGCCGACCCACAATCGCCTCCCTGGTCTCTCCGGTTCCGCTGGAGCTGTCCTTTGGTTGGATACTCAGGATAGTGTCTAGTACGTCCTTGGCGAGTTTGCTTTGGTAGGTGATGTCTGCATTTGGGTGGAGGCCGAACACTTCAGGGGTGTCATATGTGGGGAGACCCTTCAGGAGAAAAAGATATATATCTTAGTCCCAGATAAGGAATGTTATGGGTTCAGTAAGAGTTATGATGTTGCTTACAGAACCATATTGGTTATCAAAGAGTATTATTTTCATTTGTCCCTCAGTTAAAGCAAGGCACATTGGTATAAACATTAATGTGATTGTCATGACCATGTAAAGCTGGTAAACTTTTATGATTCACAAGGATACAAGAAAAGGAATAGGACTCTAAATTTAAACAGGTGGGGAAAAAAGTGCTTTAAAAATGTATAAGCTCCACATTTGTGACCCTGGATCTTAAGTAGCACGGGTATATTTGTGGGAATAGCCAACAATACATTGTATGGGTCAAAATTATCATTTTTTCTTTTATGCCAAAAATCATTAGGATATTAAGTAAAGATCATGTTCCATGAAGATATTTAGTAAATTTCCAACCGTAAATGTATAAAACATTTATATTTGTGAGTGAATGCAGCACAATCGCGAACATAAATAGACAACTTTAAAGGCGATTTTCTCAATGTTTCGATTTTTTTGCACCCTCAGATTCCAGATTTTCAAATAGTTGTATCTCGGCCAAATATTGTCCTATCCTAACAAACCATACATCAATGGAAAGCTTATTTATTCAGCTTTCATGTGATGTATAAATCTCAATAAAAAAAAAAATGACCCATAAGACTGGTTTTGTCATCCAGGGTCACATTTCTCCTTTTAAATCCTCAAAGTTGACCATTTACTTCTTGTAAGTCAAATAATTTCTGTGGTCAGCAACATCATGCCACAGATGTGTTTGTGCTTGGCTTGTATTAAAGCCAAAATATTCCTTTAAAATATTTGTTTATAATATATGGAGATTATCCACAAAGGCATGATTCAGTAATGCATGCAAAACCTTAATGTATAAAAAAAAAAACAGGATGTATTTTCAAAGACCATGTCAAGGTTTTCAGCCAGAACAGGGAACATTTTACATTTACATTTAGCAATTTAGCAGACACTTTTATCCAAAGCGACTTACAACTGAGGACTAAAGTCAAGTCAAGCCTTGCTCAGAGTAGCATAAGCCAGACAAGGGAGGATTTAAAGAAAAAAGACAATTTTTTGCTCTCGGAAGCTCTCAAGTGCTCACGGAAGAGATGAGTTTTCAGTTGTCTTTTGAATGTTGTCAGGGATTCTGCATTCCGGACCTGGGTGGGGAGATGCATGGAACCGTGAATGAGAATGTTCTGGAGAGTGATTTTGTGGCTCTCTGTGATGGAACCACGAGCCGTCGCTCATTGACCTAGGCTTCCTAGGAACACTTCCTATAACACCCAATGTACTTGTTACATCATAAGAAGAATGGCATCTACACTAATATTAGTCTCTCTGTTTATCCCAAGGTTTACTGTAGTCAGCCGGATCGGGGGCCGTGTCCAGATCAGATGGAGGACCTGAGCCTAGACACGACCACAATGCATGATGTAGTCAGCCAGATCCAGGCCGTATCCAGACCAGATGGAGGACCTGAGCCTAGACACGACCACAACGCTTCCCTGAAGTGTCAGCAGAGATTGTGTCAACTAGACTCTCCCGTGAAGTTCTCAACGACACGACAGCCATCGGCACTTATCCTCTAACCCATCTCCATACCAGCGTGATGACTTCAATCTTCAACCAGAAGGAACTGGATAAATATTCTGAATGTTCTGATCCAACTTGACTTCTGACCTATAATGCTGCCTGAATCATAATCATACACTGTTTGTTCGTTGGTCAGAGGAGAACTGGATTCTCCATTCTGTCACCTGATGGAGTTTTGGTTCCTTTCCACAGTCGCCTTTTGCTTTTGACTTGCTTCGTTGGGGACACTTAATATTCAACAATATTATTGATCTGCCTGCATTGACACCATTATATGAGAACTGAACTGGACGATGACATCACTGTTTTCTCCAGAGCGACTGTATAAATAAATTAACTCAATTAATAACTTTTTAACAACAGAAATTAACCAACTCTGAACTTACTTAAGCTGGACTATGATGCTATTTTCTTCTAGATCTGCAGTACAGCCGAAACAACTTTGTTGCATATCTTCCTGTTATCACTGTAAACCCTTTTTGAAACAATCTGTATTGTAAAAAGAGCTATAAATAAAGATGACTTGACTTGACATATTTCTGATTTCTGTCGGAATGTCGGATTTCTGATAGCACTAATAAACCAAAAACATTAAATACACAATAAATACAAAATAACTATAGGCCCCAATATGTATCATTAATACATAAAACTAGTTTCAATCTCATTAATTTTAACTAACTGAATATGGCTTGTTCCACAGCTAGCCGTTTTAAAACCATGTTCATTCTTTTAAAAGTTTTTGCTGATTCTAAGCCATTATAATAATTTGATTTTGAAGATATGATTATTTGAATAAAATCAAATAGATGCAATTAACTTAATAAATATGCACATTTTTTGAGTGTATAAAGGTCCATGTTTGGATTCTAAATTTAAATATTCTAAAAATAAGTGATCAGTGTCTTGCGATCAATCTTCACATGATATAAACAACCATTATGAGAGCTGACTCTCATTAGCAAGGAAAACTAAAGCATATTGCATCAGTTTTGATAAATGGTTGAATGCTTTCCCACATCTCTTCCTTTTTGATGAGCAATCATCATTAAAGATGTTTATTAGTTGATACACACATGCATACAGTGTTGTGTAACAGCAATACAAGTCATTTCACATTACACATTCATTCATCAAAATTCATCAAAAGCTTCCTGTAAACAACATGTGCTTTGAGATTTTATACTGAACAGCTGAACGAAAGCTATTTTTTATATTTCCTTTATTCTTTTTTGAAGCAAAATGTCTCACATGTTTCCTCAGAAGCTTTTGTGTGTGGTTTCATTAACGAATAGTGATAAGCTCATTGCGTGTTACATACTGAACAAAGCTGTGGCGTGTACACTGTGAGTGCACAGACCGGCTCTCAGAACCATGTCTGAGAAAATCATCCTGCTGTGAGTTGGGACTAAAAACATCCATCACAATCAGCTCAGACAGAATGAAGATCAGCCGTACTCGGCTTGCAGCTGTACTATTTCTCTCACGAGGACACCACTGCTTGACTCACTGGCTTTAATGTACAACAGGAATAAAGCCAGTGAGAGACTGGTTATGTCCCTCTTGGCACTGGAATG
Source organism: Gila orcuttii (assembly GCA_026230005.1). Lineage (NCBI taxonomy): Eukaryota > Metazoa > Chordata > Actinopteri > Cypriniformes > Leuciscidae > Gila > Gila orcuttii. Next base: position 12,657,307 of record JAPDVR010000018.1, read on the forward strand.
GCTATTATGAAGTGTATATATGTGGCTTTGATTGAGCTGCACTATTTTCTGATGAATCAGCTTTATTAACTGTGTTTGTTACATTACAGTTGTCGAAAGATTGGCCTTTTTTCTGTTCTCATTGTTTTTATTTTGTATATATATATATATATATATATATATATATATTTTTTTTTAACTTTTCTTTGGTCTTCAGATAGTTTACTTTCTGTCAGCATGCACAAATTGTGCCAGATGCGACTTGAATATTAATTACTGTTATGTTCGCACCAACTGCTGAAAGGGGGGTGATGGTAGGTCTTTATAGTGGTGCCATTTACTGCACATTTGCCAGAGACCTCTGAGAGAGAAGAAAATAAGAACTTTCATCAAAGCTGAAATGAACGCTTTGTAAAAAAAAATGCACTTGAAATTTACATTAACAGCTTATAATTGTAAAAGAACTTTGCATTATGCAAAGCTGTTGCATAATTTATCTCTTGAGGAGGTGCAGTGAATTTGTTTCTGCTTGGATCAATTTATTACATTACTTGGTATCATTTTAGTATTTTAATGTTGTTGTTGTTTTTTTTTTTGTTTTTTTAAGTAAGTATTGATACTCAGTATTGGCAGATTTTATTGTAAATATTAATTGGAGTCACTCTGCTGTGAATCTTGACCAGGTAACAGCCCACAGTGTTGTAATAAACCACCATTGTCTACACAGACAATTGTCAGCACAGTCTCACCTCAATTTCTCACCTCCATCTAAAGAGACAAAACCTTTAGAACAAATAGTAGCTACTGATTCCAAAGAGACTGACAGAGCAGTTTCATTGGAACATTCTATCTCACCTGAACATATTGGAGATACTGATCCACATTATTGCATCTGGGAATGCAGTAGCCTTTGTAGAAGTAGAAATCAGGGCTGAACATGTTCTCACTGAACCACACCTTCGCAAATGTGTTCAAGAGGCGCTTATCATAGTCATCAGTCACCCTACCGCCATACTGGATCTCGCCGATCATGTAGCGCACAGTGTTCCAGGACACACCCTGTAAAAATACTCATTCAAATTAAAATGCCAGGTGCTGAGTCTATTTGGCAACATTTTGCATAGAACTTTGACAAAGATGACAGTGTAAATCATAGACATACACTTTAGGACCTTAAAGGACCTTCTCGCAGATGTGGAAAAGGTTATGTTCATGCCATACTTTAATAATAAAGATATTTGACAAGAATCCATATAATTCAAAATGACTCCCAATTATAGGTTACTTTAAGTTTATGTGGGATAATTAAAGGTGTATAATTACAGAACAGATTAGTCAAAATAAACTTTACAAAACTTTTCTGAAACGAGTTTATGGTGTATTTGGCTGATTTAATTTTGCTAATTATTATGACCTAGTTACACTGCTGCTCCATAATGCAAGTCTCACCTTCTTGATGTCCATATCATCCAGGTGATTCTGGACAAACTGTATGGTTGCATTGAAATCTGCCTGGTTGAACTCATATGGGATGTTCCACCCCAAAGGTCCATATTTCCGCCTCTCTTGGACAGTGGAATGGAGGAATGCCACTCCATACAACATGGGCCTCCATTGGACCATGTTACTCACATCTAGAAGATCCTGACTGATACCTGGAAGATATTATTAGGCATTACCAATGTTTAAGACTTTCCTTATTAATAACACAAAGCACACTAGTTGTTTTTTTGATGATATTGGAATAATGAGACTCCTTTATAATCATCTAAATGTTTCAAATCCATTAGTAGCCTCAGGTGATGGTACAGGTCTTCTCTTTCATCTCAAATAGGCAGGATATATATATATATATAAAAAAAACAAAAAAAACAGCCTGCAGTTGAAATGGAGTGAAGTCCATAGAGAAAACTGACAGGCGAATAAAGACTAAATATCCAGAGAGCTCAGGCTCACCTCCGTAAGTCCTTTTAAGTCCAGCTTTCAGTCCCTGTGGAGGCTCATTGGTGAATTTGATTGACATCTGCAGGAGAGTGATAGGAAAGTGTCTGTGGACCTCAGTGGTCATCCACAGTCTGAAGGTGTCATGAATGCTGTCTGTCTCTGTGATTGTATCCATGAGTTCATCCATAAAATCCAGACCCAAATGACAGTTCTGAAGTAAAGCCCAGCCTCCCTAATAGGGGGAAAAAAAGATAAGATTTGGTTTTAGAGAAAGTATTCAGGTTTATAGACTTTATTGAGCACAAATACTGAGAGATAAGAAGGCCATCAAGTGAAATTGCAAAAATCTCTTCTTTCAAACATGCATCCCAAACTCTCCCCTGTCTTCCATTAGTTGAATAGACAAATAATGTGGTCCCAAAATCATGGTTGGCTGAGCTAATGTACTGTATTTTGCTGTCAAAATACTCAAACAAGCAGAAAAACAGAGCCATTGTGTTGACACTTTTGGGGGAATCAACCCATGAATGGCTAGCTTATTGTTATCTCTGCATATTAAGATGGGATAGAAGCAAGTATTTTAACATGAAAAATGCAAGAATACGAACATACATTAGCCATAGAGTGCTGCAGAAGTTTGCGTGCATGAACTTCCTGCCCCTGACCCATTGAGACGTAACGAGTCTCAATTCTTTGTCGTTTGCCCAGGGCGATGATTGAGTCTGTTGGGTCTGAACCCATGGATAGGAAGCAGATGAGAGGAGTGCGTGGGTCAGACTCCTCCCAGGTCTTCTCCAGATCCAGAATCACTCCCTCAGCATATCTCTCCCCCATTGAGTGCATGATGTACTTCCGTGCCTTTCAATTACACATTGGAAAACAAATAATTAGCCTGATGCGATTTAAAATCAAGTCACATTTTTTATAGCGCTTTACACAATACAGATTGTTTCAAAGCAGCTTGACGGGAATAAACAGGTAAATAATAGTGTTGCGAATTGTATCAATTATGAAATTACTATAAAACAGCTGTAAGGTAGCTCTACCGAAGACAATATTATCCAGCTCAAATTCAGTTCAAATTTTGTTTACATCTGACAGTGTCAGTGCAGTCAAATTGATATTTCTAAATGGTAATTGTCTTTTTTAAAGCCCCATCTGAGCAAGCCGAAAGTTGGCAAGGACACTGGCAAGAAACTAATACTTCATCAGCTGACTGTAATAGAGAAAAATAAAAAAACCTGGGGGAAACCAGGTTCAGTCAGGGGACCAATTCTCGCCTTGCCTTTGTGATGGATATCCAGAAGGTCAAGAAATATTATACACATACATAAGCCTGATAGCAAATAGGCATGCTGTAATCCGAATTCTTCTGTTCTGCATTATTTTGCTGATAACAGTAATGGGATTGTGATGAGCTAATAATGCATTTTGTGCATTCTAATAATGAGACTGAGACAGTAATGAGTGCATTAATTGTCATAAAATTGTCAAAAATAGACTACAATTTTTGTATGCAAAAATAATTTGTTTTGGTTTGTGATGAAAAAATACAAGTGAGGATTTTCACAAAATAAATTAAAAATCAATAATTGTATGGCTTCACTGGATACACTGGCTTCAAAATGGGCTCATTTATACCTGAGCAATGGTTCTATCTGGACACCAGGATCGAATAAGGAGCAGCCGTCTGAAACAGTCCAGAGCCTGGTCATATGCATTTGGGATTGGTTCTTCCTCTGGTGCCTCTCTATCAAACCAGCTCTTCCACTGTTTCTCATGACGCCCAATCTGTTAATACAAGTGTACGCAAAAGTGAGCGAATCTGGTACTTATTTGGACAGTTGACAAGAAATCATTTTGGAAAGTAGTCATGTTCTACGGGGTGCTACACTCAAGCTAAAACTATTTAAAACCATTTTGATTATTTTTATTTATATTTTAAATGATAAAAAAGCCAAATAAAAGCTTTATACATATTTTCTGAATTTATGTTATTTAATTACCCATATATTATATTTAAAATTTTGGTTACCATTTTGGTAACGATTTGACTTCCATTGTTTGAAAAAAAAAAGAAATTAAGCCATTTCTCAAAATATGTTATTTTATGTTCCACAGAAGTAAGTCATACAGGTTTGAAAGAACATGAGCATGAGTAATGATAAAAAATAAATAAATAAATAAAAAATCTATTTTCCGTGAACTAAACCTTCAATATATATTATATAGCATCTAAAATTAAGTGGTTGGGAATTAAATTATTTGTCAAATAAATAACATGTAAATGTTTTGTCTAATCAAAACTGATTTAAAGACAAAGACTAAACATGATGATACGGAAAGCCTGGTGTGCCATGACATTGTACTATGAAATCTTGTGTGTGGATTAGCAGTATTTCTGTAGTTGCAGTGTTCTAGAAATGGTTAATTAAACAAAAGGCTTTTAATCTGATTTCTTTCAGCCACAAGTAATTGATTTAGAGTTTGCCAAAGTGAGCTCATTTCACACTGCATTGAGCATGAAGTTCCCCCGGGCAGTCATGGCCTGCCAATCAGCCGTCAGTGTGAGGGGTCGTGAATGTATTTGTGCCTGCTGTGTGTGTGTGTAGATTAGATTAATCAAATATTGACATGTTTACTGCAAAGAGTGAGCAGTGAGAAAGATTTAATAAGGAAGGGGAACTCAAAGCGACAGATACTGTGTGTCTGCGTGCGTGTGTGTGTATATGTGTTCCATGTATGGATGTGTCTGATCCTTTAAGTGTATAGGTATCTGACCACACACCTGATCTAGAATGTCAGAGAACTGCCACAGTTTGCTCAGCTCCACCAGGTTGAGCCATGTTATGTCCAGGATCCACTTTGCAGCTTTGGGTGGACAGGCTTTCAGGTCCAGCGAAGCACCTCCTGGGTGACATCAAGAAAACAGATGCCTTGCCTTGTTCTTATTATGAAAACAGAATCCTGAATTTTGCACCAGAGTGTAGGAGATTTGAGAATTTCTTAGTTATATTTTTGCTTCTTATCAGCTCTTTTATTTTTTTCATTGATTGCATGTTGATGAGTTTGTTTAGAATCAGACACTAGCTTGCTTACTACTGCACAGTTTTTGCTGTATACTGCCAATTACTTTTTTATGGTGGATGAAACAGAAAGGTTGCATATGTTAATAAAATCTAACAATAAACAATATTTATGAAGTAACTATTAATAGTGTTAAAAGTTATATTCTAATTAGCTCTAGAATGAGTTAACCACTTAAAAATTAGGCAAAGGGTAAAATTCCTATCACACATGATTTAGCAAGATTCTGGGTACAAATATAAAGAATTTACAGTACATGAGGTAGAAATAACAACATTTCAACCCTTCCCAACTGCTCACTTCTGAATTATAATTTGATCTGCAGGTTAATGAATGTCAAATCACAGAACTGGTGTCAACAGTAAACAGTTTAACTTGATATATAAGATTTATTTAAAACATTTGCCTAAATCACAGTTCTGTCCGACCCGTGAGGCAGGTCAGGTGAATTGCCCAAATGTACTGTATGAGGGTGTGTTAGTCCCAGGGCCGGCTCTAGCCCTTTGGTTGCCCTAGGCGAGATTGATTTTTGCGCCCCCCCCCCCCCTCCTCCTTTAAAAATAATGAACTAAACAAAAATGCTCTTATAGTCACTCCAAAACTTCATCAAGCAAATTATGACTTGAACTGTAATAAATTGTTTATACAAATGCTACAAAGAACGTTCTAGGATATTTCAATCATCCTACATAGTTGCATTGTACAAATACATTTTATCTGACCATGTAACTTGTAGTAGATGAATGACAATTATTACCACCATTACAATTATTACTAATCTATTAGGCTGCTACAAGGCTAGGGGGGTTCGGGGACATGCTCCCCCGTAAGAAAATTTTGTGCCTTTTAATGTTAAATTCATCAATCTGGTGCACTTTGAGAGCTCAAAATTAAAAGCTCCAACCCATATTCAGTGTTCAAATTAAACAAAGAAAAATTCAAACCTCTTTTAGTTAGTGTCTGTCTACATTACATAATAATAGTTATAATATTAATCCCATGATAATACTCATATATTGTAAAACAATGCACTGAAAAATAAAGAAAACTTTCATAAGTTTTGTACTAATTTCTATACTTATAAAAAGAGTATTTTTCTATACTTCACTTTAAAGATGTGATTGGGCCAGCCCAGTGTCAATCAAGAAAACAACCAATGGGCCGCTGATCTACGCGTTTCATGCGGTGTCAGAAAAAAAGCTAACACTGACTTTTTTTTTACCAATGCATTACACCAGCACTAACCCAGCGCCGCCGATTAAGCAAAACAAAACAAAACAAAAGGGCTATTTCTATTTCAGCCCCCGGCCGCTTTTTTGCTTTATCCATCTTTTTCGACGACAACTCACTAACTCGTGCCTGTTCGCTCAGCGCTCACGGCGCCCGCGCCCGCTCGCGATATTATTGGAGGGGGGTCCCCTGTCAAAATTCTATGATGAAATCTTTTGAGGGCGCCTACTCCGCTACACTTACTGGTATACCCACTTTTTGCGCCACTGGCAGGCTTATGTAATTGCTCCACTCGTTGCAGTGTTAATGAAGTACAATAAAAAGCGGAAAGTTCCTTACGCGGCTCTGGCGCCCCCCCTAGGGTATAAGGCGCCGGCGCCCTTAGCGTTTGCCTATACTGCCTATGCCACGGGCCGGCCCTGGTTAGTCCTGATGGACTTGGTTTGGCCCAAGACCTTGAGTAGTCTCTAGCATTCCTATAGAATAGCGGGTTTGCCTAAATGTTTTTTTTTTTTTTTTTTCAATTGTACAAAATGGGACAGTGTAAAAGCTGGCATTTGTCTGACATGATGTAACGTTTAGTCCAGATATGATAAAGAAATGCCAAAAAAGATAAAATAAAACAAGGTTTATTGAATAACTCAAAAGCAGGTAATCCACAGAACGAGCAAACAACACGAAACAGTGTGCCATGCACAAACAATACCGGACAACTGAAGAGAGAACAAGGGGGGGTTTTAAAAGTGGAAGTTTTTGAAAACGGTCTTCGTGTAAACAACAAAAACTCGAAACTCTGAAGACGATGACGTCATGCACATGTGTATTAAGTGTTCAGTCTGTAGTGTTTCATCCCCGTCTAATGGCTAATTCGCGTATCCGTGTGAATGGGGATCATTTTGACAATAGTGTTGTTTGTACGCGGAAGACTCAAAAGGAAAAACTTCTCCATTTTAAGCATATCGCATTCAGTGATGATAATTTATTATAATTATTTTATATGATTTATATAATTATTATACCCCTAATCTATTACACATTAGGCATTTTAGTTGAATAATTATTATTAAACATTTAGTTTAAATGAACAAAATTCTATACAGATAATATGTAATTTAAATAAGATTTGGAATCGGTAGAAAAAGCTTTAAAAATGACTACATGTGAACTATACCTAGGCTATATATATGATCAAAACTAACTTTCACTTGCACTGATATAGCTAGATATTTCCCTTTCAGGGAACTCGAGCTGCGTGAAACGCTGTGGGAACGCCCCTGCGTGAGTGCGTCATGAAGCACGTATGAAATCAGTCCAATGGCGAGACGGAACGTCATAGGCGGGTGACGTCATCGACCAGGAAACTATATAAGCACCCCAAAACACAAGCGCATCAGCTTCTGAGTCTTCAGCAAGCGCTCTGTGTGTGAATATATCAGTCTGTGTTTCAAAGTGTTTTTGTCTGTCCTTAGAAATTGCTAGGCAGGAGTTTTTCACATATAAAAAAACTATAAAAAGACGATATATATATTTATAATATGGCGAGCGAACAGCAGTTCAGAAAGTGTGTTCATCCCTGCCCACGTTATATCACGGGTGGGGATACTCACGATCTGTGTGTTGTTTGTATGGGAGTGCAGCATGCCCAGTCAGCTCTCAAGGGAGCTGGTTGTGAGCATTGCGAGCGTTTGTCCATGAAAATGCTCCGCTCCCGCCGAGCCCTCTTCGAGGAGAGTGGTTCGGGTACCGCTGCTGCCGAGGCACAGAGAAGGCTTCAATCGTGGGGATCGCAAATGGATCTATCAGCGGGGATTGAGACGGGCTCTGCCTTATCTCAGCCCTTACCTGGTAGATCCAGCGCCTCAGATCCGGGTTTGGAAGCACGCGCTGCGGTTTCTTCCGCCCGGGCTCAGGCACCATCACTTCGACTATCCAGTTCTGAGGAATTGGATGTTGAAAGTGTGGATACAGCAGAGACTGGGGACTCGTCACTTCAGTCTCCTGCTAGTGAGGAGCTTATGGAGGTGCTCACTCGCGCTGTAGAAAAACTAAGCATTGAGTGGCCAGCTGATAGACAGGAGTCTCGTTCAAAAAGTAAATAAGATGAGAGATTTCTGCCTTGTCGGGCTGCACCTCCACGCCGGTGTCTTCCGTTCTTTCCTGATCTCCACACCGAGGTGTCGAGGTCATGGAATAGACCGGTGTCATCCAGAATATTTAGTCAGCAGACATCTGTTTATTCAAATATTTCTGGGGCTAAGAGCTATGGTTATGGGGCGATGCCTAAGGCTGAGGAAACACTAGCGAGCCATTTATCTCCAGACACGGCATCGTCCTTCAAGACACCGGCGTTGCCCACCAAGCCATTAAGAAATACCTCGGCTTTGGTGGGCAAAGCTTACTCGGCGGCAGGTCAAGCGGCAGCATGCTTGCATACTATGTCTATTTTGCAAGCCTATCAGGCAGACCTTTTAAAAGACATTAGTGAGGGGGATGAAATTGGTGCGGACGTGATTCGAGAATTACGTCAGGCAGCTGATCTTTCTCTCCGTGCCACCAAGGAGACGGCCAGATCAGTGGACCGTTCTATGGCAGCCATGGTGGCCACGGAGAGGCACCTATGGTTAAATCTGTCAGATATGAAAGACAAAGAAAAATCTTTTCTTCTTGACGCCCCGCTTTCGACTGCTGGCCTCTTCGGCGACTCAGTGAATTCGGTCGTCGAGAGGTTTCAGGAAGAAAAGAAGCACGCGGCGGGGCTCCAGAAATTTCTCCCCCTCCGTGTCCATGTCTCCGGGGCTGCTGGGCGAAAGGAGCAGCCCCGGCCGTCGAGTAACTCCTCACACAGGGCGCAACAAAAACGGAGCGTCGCGTTTCGTGCTGGGGGAGACGCGGCGCTCTCAGACGAGGTCCTCCAGGGGCAAGGCTGATCTGAGGACAGTTATTGTCGCCAAGAAGGCCTCGTCCAAAAAGACGATGTCTTCGCGCCCTGGCTATGTGGAAAGAACCTTGGTTCCTGTCCCAAGGGCCTGTGTTGGGGGCTAGGTTTAAAAAAAAAAATAGGTTACGCTAGCAGTCACTGTGCCTCTGGATATAGTCCAACCAGCGTCATGTCACGTTCTGTGGAGTACCGCCTCTTTTTGGGCGATTTCACTCTGGCTGAGAATCGCCCAGAGTGTTCCCATAGACTTACATTCAAAGACGTTTTTTTTTTCGAACTGCAGGCACTGCAATGGATTCTCTATGGGTTCCGGGAGGGCTCGCACTAACGTGCTTACGTCATCATACGTATCCTTAACTTGTGCAGCGATTGGTGGGAACAAACATACACTATTAAAAATCTTTAAGATTAAGTGACAAATAATATTTGAAAACAATTTTGAATTTGAACAACAAGAAAAAATGAAACACTACATTAATAGGTTTATCAAATGTGATTAAAAAATAAAAGAGAACGAGAGCGAGAGCGAGAGAGACTGTTAGGACATCTCGCGAGTTGTTGAGGCCAGTTGAACTTGAACGTCATGGCGAACACAGTTAATTTTATCGTGTCATTAATTCAGCCGTCGTAGTAATCAGGATATTTCAGGAGCAAGTAGCAACAGGAACAACAAGATCTAGGAGGGCCTTGGGAGAAGACAAGCAGAGGCTGTATAAAGAGGTATTTATTGCTGACCATTTAAATACTCGAGTGTTGGAAAATCTCACTTTGTTTTTACAATCAGTTTAGGAAAGGATGGTAGCAGTCTTTTTTACTCCTAGCATTGTACTTTGAAATTTAAGATAAGCTGTTAATTTATCCAAATTGCATGGGTGGACCTTATCCTTATCAATCATCCAAACATTTGCCCCCCCTGAGAGATTTTGCAGGAGCCGTCACTGCCGGTCAGACAACACATCTGTGGTCTCTTATATAAACCATCAGGGGGGTCTGCGTTCGCGCCCGTTATACAAGCTGGCTCGCCAGATCCTTCTATGGTCCCAGGGGAAGCTTCTTTCATTGAGGGCGATTTATATCCCGGGGTATTTAAATCAGGGGGCAGATATCCTGCCGAGGCAGGGGCCGAGGCCCGGGGAATGGAGACTCCATCCCGAGGTGGTGGAGCTCCTATGGAAACATTTCGGTCGTGCCGAGGTTGACCTATTTGCATCCAAGGAGACATCACACTGTCCACTGTGGTTCTCTCTAAGCCATCCAGCCCCTCTGGGGTTGGACGCTATGGTACAGGCGTGGCCGAGATCACGTCTGCACGCATTTCCCCCGATTGCTCTGCTCCCAGGAGTTCTGGAAAGGGTTCGCCGGGACGGGGTCAGTATACTGTTGGTAGCCCCGTACTGGCCGGCCCGAGTTTGGTTTGCAGACCTAATTTCTCTCCTCGACGGCTCTCCTCTGGAGATTCCAATCAGGAGGGACCTTCTTTCTCAGGCGAGTGGGTTGATCCTTCACCCCCGCCCAGAACTATGGAGGTTGTGGGCTTGGCCTCTGAGGGGGCCCAGCTCATAGAATCAGGTCTCTCGACTGAGGTCGTGGAGACCATCCTCCACTCCAGAGCTCCGGCCACTAGGAAATTATATGCCTTGAGTTGGAAGATTTTCACCTCTTGGTGTGGGGAACACCAGTTGGACCCAGTTAACTGCCCGGTGGGTGCAGTGCTGGAATTCCTTCAGGAGCGTTTCTCCACAGGGTTATCCCACTCCACACTGAAGGTGTACGTGGCGGCCTTATCTGCTTACCACGTCGCTTTAAGTGGAGCCTCTCTCGGGAGACACCCACTTGTAACTCGTTTCCTTTGTGGCACTTTGAGGCTGAGGCCAGCAGTTCGCATGAGGGTGCCGACCTGGGACCTTGCGGTTGTTCTAGAAGGTCTCTCTCTAGCACCGTTCGAGCCCATTGAAGAAGTTTCTGAGAAATTTGTTACTCTAAAAACGATTTTTATTTTTGCTATCTCTTCTTTAAAAAGAATAGGAGATATTCAAGCTCAATCGGTCTCTCCCTCGTGCTTGGAATTCTCGCCCGGCATGGTAAAAGCCTTTCTCCATCCTAGACCGGGCTATGTTCCTAAGGTCCCAACTAATACTGTTAGGCCTATTGTACTGCACGCCTTCTGTCCTCCTCCTTTTCTGACGTCGGACCAGGAGTGGCTTAATCTGCTCTGCCCAGTTAGGGCTTTAGATGCTTACGTCCACAGAGCTGCCCTGTGGGTAGCTGGGTGTGTGTAATCCTGCCCTGTGCCCTGTGAGCTGCCCTGTGGGTAATCTGAACAGTTGTTTGTTTGCTTTGGACCACCCAAAAAGGGGTGTCCTGCGTCTAAGCAGAGGATGAGTAAGTGGGTGGTCAAGGCCATCTAACTTGCTTACGAGTCGGCTGGTCAGCCTTCACCCTTGGCTGTACGAGCTCACTCTACTAGGAGTATGGCTGCCTCTAAGGCTATTTTGTCAGGAGAATCAATTCAGGACGTTTGCGATGCGGTAGGCTGGTCCTCACCGCACACATTCGTAAACTTGACTTCAGCTCCACTCCAGGGGCGCAGGTGCTTTCGTCCGAATGTGCGCCTTGACTACACACGACGAACACTTGCTCGTATGGCGACGTTGGTATTAGCGTTCCCACAGCGTTTCAAGCAGCTCGAGTTCCCTGAATGGGAACGTCTCTGGTTACGTATGTAACCTTAGTTCCCTGAAGGGAACGAGACGCTGCGTGTCTGTGCCATACTCCCAGCATGCCCGTGAGCACTTGCTTCAGTCTTATCAGAAGCTGATGCACTTGTGTTTTGGGGTGCTTATATAGTTTCCTGGTCGATGACGTCACCCGCCTATGACGTTCCGTCTCGCCATTGGACTGATTTCAAATGTGCTTCATGACGCACTCACGCAGGGGCGTTCCAACAGCGTTTCACGCAGCGTCTCGTTCCCTTCAGGGAACTAAGGTTACATACGTAACCAGAGAAGTTTTTCTTGCTGTGTACATTTATGTACATCATATTCTTCAATTTCTTAATCTTTAGCAGAAAAGAAAAAAATATTTAGCTGATTCTCTCACGAGAAGTCAATCGCAGTTTTTCTGTTTCAAAGCGCGTGATTGGCTGTTCGCTGCTGGTGTGACACTTTCATGTGCATGTGCTTCATGAACTCAGGATCAAAGCCTGAGTTGACAGAGAAAGTTTATGACCAGCGTCATGGTACAAACAAAGCCTGATTGGATTGGTTTGGTTTTTCAACTTGAAACTAATCTTGTAACCCTGAGTTTGTTTAACTACCATAGGCCCCTGGTCAGTTGTTGTTTGGTGTTACATGTGGATACCTGTTCTTTTTGCTCCTCATGTTACTGATTGTTGTTGTTTTTTCTATTACTAATAAACCCCTGGTAAGTAGATCTTCATCTTTACCTGCATCCCTTGCTCCCCGCGTTACAGAAGGTTGCAACAACTTATTAAAAAACATCTATTTTTTTAATTTTGTATCAGATAAATGTGAGGAAGTTATATTAAAGTTTTGAGTTAAATGGTACAAAATAAAGCTACATTTGTTAAAGCAAGAAGTGTTCTCTAGTCTATTGTTGTTATACTGGCCATTTATTGAGTTTTTGTGTTAACTTGTTTTGAGTATCTTTAACCGAAATACTGACTTTATATACTTTTGTAATTAATAAAATACATTGTTTTCTTGCACTCATCTTATCTGAACTGAACAAAGATGGAATGTTATGTTCTTGGAATACTATCTAGTAAAGGTACAAAGGAACCTCTCCTGTTTTGCAAATGTAATAACTTGAGAAATCTCGAGAAAAGCTAATTTCTATAGGGGAAAAAGCAAGACAAACTAAATGGCAGCAAAGAGACAGAAATTGGCTCTCACGAGAGTGCATTAAAGAGCAGAATGGTATTAACTGGCTTGACGTGCACTGCCAGCACAGGGAATCAAATTGACCTTCTGGGTAATGGGCCACTTCTCTGACCGCAAGGCTACCTGATTTCTCAGTGATTAAATTTCGGGATCTGATGCTTTTACGAAGCAAAAGCACATGAACCAACATGGTAATCACATAGAAGTTCATCAATCTAAAGACTCACCAAGGACTCCTCATGAACAGCATGTACAAATCACAAATTGCAAAGAGCCATTAAATATGATTTTTCTTGTTACCCAGAGGAAAGAAAGAAAAATCACAAAAGCTTCTAATGGCAAAACCACAGTCTGTTGTCTTCATAGTCTCTTTTTGAGCATTCGGTTTGAGATCTCAATGCAACTTAATATATCATTCATAAATTGCCCTTGCTCATTGCTGTATGGATTTGTTCTTGATTGATAATATTCATCCATGTCTATACTTTTGAAACACGGTGTATGTCATACTGTATTGAACCTGGAACATTCCTTTAAAAAAATATGGCTATATTAATGTTCAATATGTCTCAATTAATGCAAGTATGCAACACATTATACTGTGTAGCCTTACATAATATGTACTGGCAGTCAACCTCACAGCTTGTCACAAGGCACATCTGTGCTTCATTCATAGCACACTAATAGCTGCAGAAGTCTGGCTCTGATGGGTTCCTGCAGCTCAGTTCTGCCTAAACCCACTGCTGCAAAAGACTGCCTTAAAACCTGTCTGTACCCTATTAATAAAGGATATATAATAATAAAGAATGAGAAATTGTGTGAGTGTCTGAACTTGTTACATATGATATGCAGTAAAATTCAGCAGAAAGTCACAAATATTCCTACATGCATTACCATTGTTCAAGAATGTTAATAGACAAATTGATTATTATCTCGTTGGAGAACATAGAAAATAAAGAAACTAAGGAGGAGAAATATTTTGAATGTAGAAAAACAGAGAAAAAAAGAGACTGAGAGAGACTGACTTGTGGAAGACGGGTTGGTTTCTGACCTTTAATAAGGGTCAGGAACTCCTCATGTTTGACCCTGTTGCTCTGCATGTCGATCTTGAGAGTGAGCAGCAGGGTGAACAGGAACTTGTGTTCTTCATACAAACCCCGAGCTGCGTACTTGTGCACCTCAAAGGTCATGTACTCGATGATTTTGGCGATCCGCTTGCTTGTAATTGGACTCTTTGAGGACCTACTCTCCAAGAGGAAGAACTTATGCAACTTATGTAAAACCTTACTCAATGCACTCTCACTTGGACAATATGATCAACAGGCATTGTTTTATAACACCAATATCCTGTAAATTTACATTTTAACATCACCCAACCAATATTTCATGGTGGAGCCATGTGTGGCCACAATATGGGCTTGAGGTATAGGCTCCAAATGACTTTGTCCACATGCTCTATGTCGGCCCTATCTGAATTAGCCAATTTGAATCTCATTTACAGTCTGTTAATTCAGATCTGCCATGGAACCCATGGACAAAACATTTGGGGACCATACCTTAAGCCTACATTGGCCTCATCATGAAATGTTGGCTTGATGATGAAGACCAAAAATACATGTCATTTTGTCTTTGAAAAACAAATTTAAATAAGGAATAAGGTATGAATTGATAAATGAGTTTTACTTTGCCAAGGCCAAGTCGAACAAGCCCAGGAACTGGCGCAGGGAGGTCTGATACATCACGTTCACCATGCTCATCTCCGTCATCAGAAAGTACAAGATGCTTCCTCTTGTGGCAACTACACTCAGAAAAGAAGATGACACAAGCACCAGTATTTACATCTGGTATTAACAGCAGTCTCAGATGCAACTAGACATGACCCCTTAGACATTGGACTTCGAGGGAAAAGTGTCGGATTTTGTGATTACATAATAATAATAATATTAATAATTTGTTACATTTATACATAACTTTTCTCTGTACTCAAAGCGCTTTTACAAATGGCAGGGGGAATCTCCTCAACCACCACCAATGAGCAGCATCCACCTGGATGACCACACACACCAGCTTATTGGTGGAGAGGAGATGTACCAATCAGTATATATATGGGGATGGCACATTTAATTTTTGTATTTTTAATGACCACAGAAATTCAGGACCTCGGTTTAATGTCTCATCCGAAAGATGGTGCTTTTTAAGGTGACCGTCAGAACAGAATGTTTTTCAAATTGTGCCTGCAGGTGAATACATTTCTGAAAGTATTTCTGAAGGTATCCGCATATTGAGTGAATCAATCGGGTGAATCAATGATTCAGTGGCCCATTTATAAAGAAAGCATTTCTGATTCCTGAATGAATCAGCTGTTTGAACAAATCGAATGCATGAAAGACTCATTGACTTACTAATTTAGACATTTACCGCCACCTACTGGCAGTTTTTATTTAATAATTAATAATAATAATAATTTTATACTTTGGGGATAGTTTACCAAAAAAATGTAAAAAAATAAATACAAATTATTACATTTACTCACTCATGTAATTTCAAACCTGTATGGATTTATTTATTTTGTGGAACATAAACAACGTTTTGTTGAATTAAATAAAAAATAAAAATTGTAAACCTACTTTTTGTCATTTCAAGTTGATACTTCTCACATTTAACACAATAAATGACTTTAAATGATCTTTTGGGGGAAATTTCTCAGCCAAATTTAATGTGCGATTAAAGGTGCTGTAAGCAATGTTGGGTGACGTCACTTCTTGTTGACGTTCGAAGTATTGTCAAACAAAACGGAGGCTAGCTCAACCCTCCCTCCGCCTCATCCCGTCCCCTCCCCCTCCCTTCCGTTGCACGCGCGCTAACTCCCCAACCCCCACCCCCAAATCATTCTTGTCGGTTATTGGCTGGAACACTGTTTGTTATGTTTCGTGGTTTTTTACAGTGTGTTCAGGGGACAGGCAGCTAGCGAATAGTGAGGAGATGTTTGCTGTATGTGACAAAAATAGTTTCGGCCTAAAAATTGCTTGACATCGCTTAGAGAACCTTTAATTAGATTAATTAATTGCACATCATGTAATTAATTAGATTAAAACATTATATCACTTGACAGCCATAATCTTAATACCAGGTGTCAACTCGATCAAAGGTTTCTATTTGCAGAAATCTGTGAGTTTTACAGATTGTGGCTATTCTGATAATTTACTGTTTACATTTTCACATATTTAAGTTTTAAATATGGATATTTTTCTTATAAAAATACATTGCTTCACTTCAGAAGGCCTCTATTAACCCCCTAGAGCCGTATGGATTACTTTTATGATGGATGGATGCGCTTTTTCGGGCTTCAAAATCTCAGGCTCTACTCACTCCCATTATAAAGCTTGGAAGAGCCAGGATATTTTTTTTTTAACTCTGATTGTGATTGGCTGAAAAAATAAACGTGTGACTGACGAAATGGGGGTTTCGCTTAGAAGCCTATCACCTTCGAGTTCTACAAAACGAGCCAATGGCAAGGAAATTCCAATCCGTCTGTGGAATTTGCATAGCGCAACTCCACCCCACTGCGTGGGTATAAAAGGAGGAACGCTGGCAATCTCGCATTATGTTTTCCTGCTGAGAAGCCGAGACTGAACTCCAGGCTGTTCCAGCGGTACAGCGGTTGTGGCAGAGGGACGTAACGTCTCCGTTCCTTCCTCAGGGAACGAGGGTTACATACGTAACCGAGACTTTCGTTCAGTCACTCCGAGTTACGTCAGTGACTGACGAAATGGGGGTCCCAATTTAATCGCGGCACAGCGGCTGTCTTCCAGTGCCCTGCGCAAGACTGAGCTCCCTTTTGTGAGACTAGCACGGACGAAGGGCTAGGCTTAACGCAGGAATACCAAGGTACACTGGGTGGAATATCCCAGGAGGAATATGTAACACAGCACCTACCCGTAGGGAGGACTTAGAATACACATATGACCCGAGTCCGGGATGCATATGGAGAAACACAGAGGTATCCAGCCTGCTCGGACGAGACTTACCGTGGAAATACACATGTGGGTGTTGCCCGACAGGGGAACCATGAACACGGAGGCACCTAGCCAATCAAGAGGGCTGACCAACCGGGCACGCACTCTGGCAACGGCATCAACAGTGCAGGAGGAACTCAAGGTCTAAGAAGAACTCATCTGAGTGAAATAGCACACGTATCCAGTCCATAGAGTGGAATGGCGCAGCAAGCGATGACACCGAGCAGGTCCTACTTACTGGCTAGTGGAATGAGAGGACACTGGCTCTACCTGGAGATTATAGAATCTCGCGAATGTGTTGGGTGTCGCCTAGCCTGCAGCTCTGCAGATGTCTATTAGCGAGGCGCCATGTGTGGAGTGGGCATGGTAACTGCAGAGCCCTCGACTCGAGGGAGACAAACTTTGCTTGGAGAGAGCCTTTCCCTTCAGCTTCCCACCATAACAGACAAAAAGCTGGTCTGAGGACCTGAAACACTGCGTTCTGTCTACATAAGCACGGAGGGCGTGTACTGGACAGAGCAGTGCCAAGGCTGGGTCTACCTCCTCCGAGGGCAGCGCTTGCAGGTTCACCACCTAATCCCTGAAAGGAGTGGTGGGAACCTTGGGCACGTATCCAGCCCGGAGTCTCAGGATCACGTGAGAGTTAGCCAGCCCGAATTCCAGGGCACGCTTTGTCAACCGAAAATGCCTGCATGTCCCCTAACCTCTTGATGGAGCCCAAAGCGACCAGCGCTGTCTTCATAGACAGGAACTTAAGGCGAGACACTACAGGTGAATAGGGTAATTTTTTGAACTATCAGATATCACCATGAAACTTTGCCAATTGATTACCTACATTAAGATGAGAAAAAAATGTATTACAAGTTTTCTGTAATTTAATGTTTAAATATGCAAATGAGGCATTGTCTCATTAAATATGCACTATTTTGCATATATTTTAAAAAACGAAATCTGAGTATTGGACAAAGCCAGGTTCAAAATTATTTTTTCATTGTGTTCACATATTAGATGGGGAAAAAATTACAGAGGGATTTATGGATATCTACTTTTGTTATCCTGTAAATCAGAATATACTGCCAATAGCCTTAAAAAAATGATTTTCGCCATGTTTTTGGGAATAAAATGTTATATAAATCAGGCTAGGAATAATATATTTCCAAATCCCTCTGTAAATGTCTTCATAATATAACTAGGTACAAGACTGGAAAGTTTGGTGTATATAGGTGCTACTGAACTGGAGATTTCGGACTTGGAGTATGAGAGAAAAGACATTTTGAGAAAACGTGCTTTAAAGATTTAGCATCAGCCAATGAGATTGCGCATTTAGAGTAAAATCCCCCCTTTTACTTTCGCGATTGGTTGCTGATAAAAAGGAAATGACCATATTTGGATCCGGCAGTCTTGTTCAGGAGAGAGAGAGCTTTCTAACGGTGTGTGTGATGACAGGGTGCAGATCGCGATCGCGAAGCAGAGGGATGATTTATAACGACAACTTTTGATGAATTTATGAGAAATCTACAGACGCAAACAGACAAAGTGTAGTAAAATAAAGACCTAAATG
The DNA here is from genome assembly GCA_026230005.1 of Gila orcuttii. Lineage (NCBI taxonomy): Eukaryota > Metazoa > Chordata > Actinopteri > Cypriniformes > Leuciscidae > Gila > Gila orcuttii. The sequence goes on from JAPDVR010000018.1 coordinate 12,675,964, forward strand.
TGTATTTCGGACTTTTTTTCACCACAAGTCTGAAAGAAGACATGTTATTGAAGATAAATATCCCAAAATCTCAAAATTGACCAGTGAAAAAAAAAACGATGTTTTTGCCTGCCGTGTCTCGCCTTAAGCTCCACTGATCGCAATGGCTCAAAGGGAGCACTCTGCAGGGCAGATAAGACCACTGCGAGGTAGGGGTGGGAATCTCTAGGCACGATTCGATTCGATTACGATTCAGAGGGCTGCGATTCGATGCTAAAGCGATTATCGATTATCTGAATCTTTTTGTGTGTGTGTGTGAATATAAATACTTTGCTTTAAAAGTACAAAGTAATGACCAATAAAGAATTAACGTACAATATATTTTATTAACATTGCAAAGAACCAACAGGAAAATAAATGTTTGCCTGAACTAGCAGCATACTTGTAGTAAATTAATAATATAACAACGACCAGCGTTCTGACGATTCATGCTACCCATCGAGATGTAACGTTACTGGTTATGCGCATGTGCAGACTCATTTTCCTTCTGCTTACCACGCCCATAAATCTATGCATCCTTGCTGTGGAGACTTGTAGGAAACTTTGACAGGTCAAAGATGAATATTTGATGATAATTTTTACTTTTCACACCGTTTTAAAAATGAAAACAGTACAGTATACTGTACACTTAACTTCGAATTTTATTATAATTGTATTTCATATTATAATGTCATTTTTACTTGTTATATCAAATGTGATAATTGCTTTAAAATATGCTCCTCATACACTTACCCTAATTTAAATGAAATAACGATGTCATAATATTGTGAGATTTACACCATTATGGAAACAATAGAGAATGAATCAACATTCTCTGTGATCGATTCGCGCTTGGGTAGCATTTTTCGACAAGGCAGCACAAAGCTGAGTGTTTTTCCTCCTCTGGGTGGAAACGTCATATGGCTTCACATATTTGTCGTGTTTCCGACATATTTTAGTTTTATTCTACAAAGCTTACAACTAGTATGGCTCTTGTCCACCTCCTTTCCCCCTTCAACTTCACAGAAGCCAAAATATTTCCACACGTCAGCTTTTAACGAGGAGGCTGTTTGGATTTCGCGCTCAGCCTTCGCGTCTCTGTTATGTGCACACGCCACAGACGGTCCGGGCACTGCACTTCCGCGCTTCAGAGTTCCGTCTTTTGCGTTCCGTCAATATTACGTTATTATAAATATATATATAAAAAAAAAATCATTTTTTTTTTGAAAATCGATTTTTGACATTTGTGAATCGATTCAGAATCGTCCACGTCCGCATCGCGATGCATCTAAGAATCGATTTTTTCCCCCACCCCTACTGCGAGGTCCCAAGAGGGTATAAGAGGAGAGCGAGGAGGATTTAGTCTCCTCGCCCCCCTAAGGAACCTGACGACCAGGTCATGTTGTCCCACCGTTTTCGACTCAACAAGGTTGTGGTGCGCAGAGATCGCAGCCACGTAAACCTTTAGGGTGGAAGGAGACAGCCTTCGTTCCAACCCTTCTTGGAGAAAGGAGAGCACCGACCTGATCAGGCATTTTCTGGGGTCTTCTCAGCGAGATGAATACCAGGTGCGAAGAGGTTCCACTTCAGGGCATAGCCGTGTCTCATGGATAAGGCCCTAGCAGAAGTGATAGTAGCCTGAGGTGGTAGGGTACTCAAACCTGCCGGGTCCCGTCCAGAACCCACACATGCAGGTTCCACAGATCGGGACGTGGGTACCAGAGGGTGCCCCGTCTCTGAGAAAGGAGGTCCTTTCTCAGAGGGATTGGCCAGGGAGGGGCTGTTGCGAGGAGCACCGGTTCGGAGAACTAAGTCCGCGTGGGCCAATGAGGCGCAACCAGGAGGACCTGCTCCTCGTCCTGCCTGATCTTGCACAGGACCTGTGCAAGAAGGCTCACTGGGGGAAACGCATACTAGCGGAGGCCCCGCGGCCAGCTGTGTGCAAGTGCATCTGTGCCGAGGGTCCCCTCGGTCAGGGAATAGAACAAGCGGCAGTGGGAAGAGTTTGGGGAGGCAAACAGATATACCTGTGCATCGCCAAACTGTTGCAATTGCAACACTTCCAATTCCCCAGGAAGTGGCTGAAACCGTGAGAGCTCGTCGGCTGCACGATTCAGCTCTTCCGGGATGTGAATGGCTCGAAGCGACCTCAGAGGCTTCTGACTCCATAGGAGGAGATGGCGGGGGAGTTGCGACATACGGCAGGAGCGCACATAGCGACCGAGTCGATTTCCATACCAAGAAAAGAGGTCCTCTGCACGGGGGAGAGTTTGCTCTTTTCCCAGTTGACCCGAAGGCCCAAACGGGCGAGGTGCCATAGCACCATGTCCCTGTGTTCGCAAACCTGGTCTTGAGAGTGAGCTAGAAACAGCCAGTCGTCGAGATAGTTCAGGATGCGAACACCGTATTGCCGGAGTGGCAAAAGGGCTGCCTCAACGACTTTCGAGAAGACGCAAGGGGACAGGGCTAAACCGAATGGGAGAACCATGTACTGGTATGCCTGCCCCACAAAAGCAAACCACAGAAACGGTCTGTGTCGAGGAAGAATGGAGACATGAAAGTACGCGTCCTTCAGGTCGATCGCTGCAAACCAATCCAACGGACGAACACATTCGAAAATGCATTTGGTTGTCAACATCTTGAATGGAAGCCTGTGAAGGGTTCGGTTCAAGATGCGCTGGTCCAGGATTGGCCCATAACCCACCGGTTTTCTTGGGTACAATGAAGTAGGGGCTGTAGAAGCCGGACTTCATTTCGGCTGCAGGGACGTCTCGGTCGCACCCACCGGGGCCTCCTTCCCACCGGGGGAAGGAGTGGCCCTGCTACCATCTCCTGGAAAGAACTGCAGCCCATCTCTGAGCATCAGGAGCTTCGCCTGAGCCGGCGGCTGGGTGGAGGCAGCAGGCCAGGGCAGAATATGTTTTATGGCCTCAGTCTGCTTCTGGACGGCCGAGAACTGCTGAGCAAAGTCCTCGACCGCGTCGCCGAAGAGGCCAGCCTGGGATATGGGAGAGTTGAGGAACCAGGTATCAGCCTCTCGCATATCGGTCAGGTTGAGCCAAAGGTGTCTTTCCTGGACCACAGCTGTGGACATCACCTGATCCAGGGAGCGTGCAGTCACCTTCATCGCCCGGAGAGCGAGGTCAGTGGCACCACGCAGCTCTTCCATGAGCCCTGGATCAGCTCTACCCTTGTGTATGTCCCTGAGCATCCGGGCCTGGTAGACCTGCAGGATGCCCATGGCATGCAGCGAGGCGGCAGCCTGCCCTGCAGCTCTATAGGATTTCGCCACCAAGGTGGACAAAAACCTACAGGCCGCCGAAAAAACAACCATCTAGCCGCGAACGCTCTGGAGAGGGTGGAGGATTCCATTCCAGCATGGCTGTCAATTCCGGATCAGACTCAAGCAATGCTGGCACACCCGAAGGCGGCAGCACAGCACAGCAGAGTCTTCATCATCAGGAAACTCCAGCCCACCTTGTGATGCAGCGATCGACATCGATTCATCATCTGGAGTGCCGAATGAGATGAATGAGAGCGACCTCATCCTGTTCACGGGTTGCGATGCGCAAGAGGGTGGTGTGGCCCGAGGAGGAATCATCTGGGCTTTGTTCCACACCGTAACCCTCACCAGCCACCAGCCACCGGCCAAAGTATCGCCTCTCGCGGAGGGGATAGATTGGGGTGTGGCAGAGGGGACTCTACCTCTACGGGTCATTGAGTCTCGACCAAAGCACCGCGATGGTCATGTTCCCGCAATGAGAACACAAGTCATCCACAAACGCTGCCTGAGCGTGATCTAAGCCCAAACACGCTAGGCAGCGATTGTGCCCATCAGATGGCAAAACGGATCGACCGCACTCAGAAGTGCTCCGGATGAGACATCTTTAAAAAGACATGCCACGCGGAAGCTCTTTTGTGAGAGGAAGAAAGCACAACAAAGTGATGAAGCACCCAGGGAGAAGCACACACACTGTTGGTAGATCACTGTACAGATCAGCACCAGGCAATGTGATCTTGCTGGAACGCGCCGTTGCACCAAGCACTTTGCGCCGTTGCACTGGAGGGCTGCTCGTCTCGTAGTCTTGAAGATCTCAGACACAGGCTTGCAGAAGAGTGAAGAGAAGCTCTTGGCTCCGAAGCAAAAACATAATGTGAGATTGCCAGCGTCCCTCATTTTATACCCACGCGGTGGGGTGGAGTTGGGTAATGCAAATTCCACAGACCCATTGCATTTCCTTGCCATTGGCTCGTTTTGAAAAACTCAAAGGTGATAGACTTCTAAGTGAAACCCCCATTTCGTCAGTCACTAATGTAACTCGGAGTGACTGAACGAAAGGGATCTCAAATACACCTAGGATGGCTTAAGAGTGAGTAAATTATGGGATAATTGTTAGGTGAACTATCCCTTTAAAGGAAAGATAAGCTCTAAGTGCCTACCGGGTCTGTATTCCTCGCGGGCCGCATTGATCTGGATCTCAGTCTCAGCAGCGATCTGGAGTTTCAGTGTGACCTCCTCTGCCGTGCGTTTGGTGTTTCCCAGCACTGTGATGAGGCTCTCGTCATCCACCAGGGAGCCCTGAGTGCTGGTCAGCCTAAAAAGTAGATTATCCTCCAGTTCCTTCATTTTACGTTTATTGGCCGTCACATCCTCTAGCAGGTCGGTCCGCTCCTTCTCCAGTTCCTGAAAATCCAAAAACATCACATAATCACTTCTCACCACACACAAACAGCTTAAAGTAAAGTCACCTTTATTTATTTAGTGCGTTATACAATACTGGTTGTTTAAAAGCAGTTTCACAGTAATAAACAGGAAAACAACGATCAACAATGCAAAAACTCAATGCAAAATCAAACATGAGACAAAGTAAAATTCTGCTGTAAAGCAGCTCTACAGAAGACAAGTATCATTATTCAGGTGAAGTCAGTTCAACGTTGATTCAATTCAGTTCAAACATGTTCTTTACAATATGATATTACATTTTTCACAGACATTAGTGTGATTAATGATTTAACTGCCTGTTTTCTTTGTCACTTACAGTGTAAGCCTAATTACATATACACATTAAAAAGTCATCCTATTGAATGACATGAAAGATTTAAATGATTAAAATATTTACAAAAGTCAATTTCTAAAATGCTCTTTTTTGGGCTATACAGCCCTGATCCACTTTAAATTCATGCAAATATTTTTGGAATCCAGCCAAACTAAAACAAATATTACTTTGTTAGCCAGGTGAGAATGAGAGATGGGGGTAGGACTCAGTCGCAGAGTAAACAATAGGCTTTACATAGTAAACATAAAACAAAAACAACCCAGCCAGAGAAAAACAGTCAGGGCAGACAAAAGCCAACAAAATGGGACCTGGTGCAGGAAGGCAGGGCCGAGGGGGAACACAGGTGAAAACAGGATTGCATGAACAGACAAACAGAACACCTATACACTGTGAATAACCATAACAAACAAGCAAAAGACAGGGAGATTAAGTAGGGAAGGAAATAAGGAGGGTAACGAAGGAAAGCAAGTGGGGCAATTGAACTAATAACAAGGTAACAAGGGGGCAGGGCCAAGACGAGAGACAGACAAGAAGAGCACATTGCAAACAGACACAAAGGACATAGCAAGACTGAAGTGTGCATGGCAAAAAAAAAAAAAAAAAATGGATCATGTGCTCAAACAGAAAACAACATGCAAGACTGACAGAATGCACAGAGCATGGATGTCAGGACCCCAACACTGAAACTGAACCAAGACTAGACCGAAGTGTCAGGATCCAGACACCATGCCCCGACACACCAAACATAACAGACACACGCCCACACAAACAAAACCAAAGCTGTGTGCTGCTCACACATAACAAGACTAATAGGGGTGTCAAGATCCAGTCACCATAGATCCAGGGAAAAACTAGAACAGACGTGACAGAATCCTGACACACATTGTAGAAATATACTGTAATAACAATCTATTGTTTTAGGTTAGACTATATTTTTTAATTACACAATTAAGTACGGAGTAATATCAGTTAACCACATGCATTTATAAGGTTTGGGTTTAGTTTAGGGTTAGTTGCATGTACTAATTGACTGTTATTACCATGGTAAGTACATGTAGCGTCTAACAAAGACACTGTGAAATAAAATGTTACTGTTTTATTATTCTAAAACATTGAAATGTGATTATTCAAAACTGATATATTTCTATCCTAAATTATTATTTTACACATGGATTTTAAATCTAGATATTATCTTTCAATAAATCATATCAATTATTACATCTTATTTATATGAATATGATTGATGTTTCATTCATGATGAAACAATGTAAACTATTAACGCTTAAGTGATCATTTAAAATATTATTTTAAATGATCACTTAAGCGTTAATAGCGTTAAAGCGTTAAAACAATGTAAACTATTAACGCTTAAGTGATCATTTAAAATATTATTTTAAATGATCACTTAAGCGTTAATAGTTTACATTGTTTCATCATGAATGAAACATCAATCATATTCATATAAATAAGATGTAATAATTGATATGATTTATTGAAAGATAATATCTAGATTTAAAATCCAACAATATTATTTATCTGCCTTCATTGATACCATTAGAACTGAACTGAGCTGGACGATGACATCACGGTTTTCTCCAGAGCGGCATATATATATATATATATATATATGTATATGTATAAATATATATAAATAAACTAAATGAATAACTTTTTTACAACAAAAATGAACCATCACTGAACTTACTTAAACTGGACTTTGGAAGGAGTAGTAAGCTATTTTCTTCTAAATCTGCTGTACAGCAGAAACGTCTCGGGTTACGTATGTAACCCTTGTTCCCTGAGAAAGGGAACGAGACACTGCGTCGGTGACGACACTAGGGGAACGCCCTTCAGCGTAGCGCGTCTGAATTTATGAATGAAACCGAATCCAATCCTATTGGCGTTGCGTGATGACGTAGCGTGTGACGGCATAAGCGGATGTATACAAAAGCACGCCGGCACACAGAAATGTCAGCTTTTGCTATGAAGCAAGTGCTCCAAGCGGGGTGAGGTGTGGCGAACCGACGCAGTGTCTCGTTCCCTTTCTCAGGGAACAAGGGTTACATACGTAACCCGAGACATTCCCTTTCGAGGGAACTCGAACTGCGTCGGTGACGACACTAGGGGAACGAGATACCCACTATACCACAACGAACCCCGCTCATCCTAGTGTGAAGCTGTCTTCAGGCACAACTTAGGACGAAAGCACTCGTGCACCGGGTGTAGAGGGAAGGTCCAGACTGTAAAACCTCATGAATGTGTGTGGAGTGGCCCAGCCAGCCGCCTCACATATATCATGGATAGAACCCCTGAAAGGAGGGCTCTAGAGGCGCCATGCCTCTGGTGGAGTGAGCCCTCACGGCTATAGGTGAAGGCAAATTGCGCACCTGATAGGCCAGGGAAATAGTCTGAACGATCCAGTTGCTGATGGTCTGCTTAGAGGCGGGAAGCCCCTTCTTGGGCGATCCAAAACACACCAGCAACTGGTCCAACTTCCGCCATGAGGAGGACTTCTGGATGTAATACCGAAGTGCTCTGACAGGGCAGAGCAGATGAAGTCTCTCCTCATCCGCCGTCACATGAGGTGGAGGATGAAATGCCTGCAGAACCATAGGCGGTGCCACATTAGATGACACCTTGGGCAAATAGCCGGGCCTGGGATGTAAGATGGCCTTAATGTTGCCTGGAGCAAACTCCAAGCACCCATTGGAAATAGAGAGCGCCTGGAGATCTCCTACCCTCCTCAGAGAAGTAATGGCCAACAAAAAGACCACCTTAAACGAAAGGTTCTTGGCCTCAGCCGACTCCAATGGTTCGAAGGGGGCCTCGGCCAGCCCTTCGAGAACCACCGCCAGGTCCCAAGAGGGAACCCTGGTGCGAGTCGCAGGTCTCATCCTCCAGGCTCCACGGAGGAAACGTACGACCAGGTGATGCCTCCCCAGGGGACCATCACTCAGAGGAGCGTGGAAAGCCGCAATGGCAGCCACATAAACCTTGAGTGTGGGCGGGGTAAGCCCGGCAGAAAAGCGGTCTTGGAGAAACTCCAGCACTGAAGCCACTGGGCAGTGAACTGGGTCCAAAACACGCTCTCTGCACCAAATGGAAAAAACATTCCACTTAAGGCCGTATAACTTCCTCGTGGAGGGAGCTCTGGAAGTGAGTATAGTTTCAACCACTTCTGCTGACAGGCCGGCTTCTAGGTACTGTGCCCCCTCAGGGGCCAGACCCACAGTTTCCACAGCTCGGGCCGAGGGTGGAGAACTGAGCCCTCTGCCTGAGACAACAGGTCCCTCCTCAGAGGGATCTGCCATGGCGGGCCTGCCAGAAGCAGGATGATGTCCGAAAACCATACTCGGGCCGGCCAACACGGGGCTACTAATAGTAGGCTGACCCCGTCCCGACGGACCCTTTCCAGAACTGCTGGGAGCAGAGCGATTGGGGGAAAGGCGTACAAACGCAGCCTCGGCCACGTCTGCACGATAGCATCCAACCCCAGCGGGGCTGGATGAGAAAGGGAAAACCACAGTGGACAGTGTGTCGTCTCTCGAGACGCAAATAGGTCAACTTCCACTGGGCCAAACCTCTCGCATATTAACTCCACCACCTCGGGGTGGAGTCTCCATTCCCCGGGCCTCAGCCCCTGCCTCGACAGCATGTCTGCTCCCTGGTTCTGGTCCCCCGGGACATACATCGCCCTGAGAGACGACAGTCTCCGCTGGGACCACAGGAGGATCTGATGTGCCAGTCTGCACAGAGGGCGCGACCTCAGACCCCCCTGACGGTTTAGGTAAGATACCACCGACATGTTGTCGGATCTTACTAGGACATGGCGACCATGGAGGTCTGGCAGAAAGCTCCTCAGAGCCCGGAACACCGCCAACATTTCTAGGCAATTTATGTGCCAAGAGGAATGATGGTCCTGCCAGAGACCTCTCATAAAGCGGCCGTCCATGACCGCGCCCCAGCCCGTGAGGGAGGCATCTGTCGAAACGGATACTCGGCGACATAATGCTCCCAACTTGGGACCTTGGGACAGGAACCAAGGTTTCTTCCACATTGAAAGGGAACGAAGGCACCTGCGCGTAACCCTTATCAAGCGGAACGGATTTCCCCTTGGGGAAAACCCCTTGGCTTTCAACCACCACTGCAGGGCTCTCATGTGTAGCAGGCCAGAAGGTATGACGCTGGACGCTGCTGCCATGAGACCTAACACCCTCTGGAAGTGTTTTACTGTGATGGTATGGCCTAGCTTCACCCTGGTTAGTGTGGTTAGAATGGACTCGATGCGTGCGGGAGACATGTGTGCCTGCATCGTCATTGAGTCCCATACCACCCCCAGGAACGTAGTTCGTTGGGCGGGTGTCAACACGCTCTTCTTTGTGTTGAGCCTCAACCCCAAGCGCTGAATGTGGCCAAGGACGACATCTCGATGCCGAACTGCCAACTCTCGAGACTGGGCCAGTATGAGCCAGTCGTCGATATAATTCAGCACGCGGATGCCCTGGAGCCTCAGTGGGGCCAGAGCTGCATCCATACACTTGGTGAACGTGCGAGGGGAGAGTGCTAGGCCGAATGGAAGAACCCGATATTGGTAAGCTTCGCCCCCGAAAGCAAACCTCAGGAACTTCCTGTGCGATGGAAGGATGGAGATGTGAAAATAGGCGTCTTTTAGATCTATCGTGACAAACCAATCCTCGGATTGGATCTGACTCACGATGGTGGGAATAGTGAGCATCTTGAACCTGAACCTCCTCAGAGACCGATTCAGATGCCTCAGATCTAAAATTGGACGCAACCCTCCATCCTTTTTTGGAACTATGAAGTACCGGCTGTAGAACCCGGACTCCCTGACTGGTGGGGGAACATGCTCTATGGCCCCTTTTCCCAGCAGCGAGTTGACTTCCTGTTCCAACACCAGACCCTGCTCTGGGTGCACTGCCGTCCGAACCACCCCGTTGAATTTTGGTGGGCGGACGCGGAACTGCAGTCTGTACCCAATTTCTACAGTGCGCAGGACCCATGGAGAAATATTCGTGAGGTTTTGCCATGCCTCTACGAAATTCACCAAAGGAACCAGCCCCTCGGGACTGGTGTCCAGTGTTTTGTGCGAGTCCTTGACGGCACCCTGAAGCGGATGACCGGCAGGGGAAAACCGACAACGACCCACCGTGTGCGAACCCAAACGCTGTTTGACTGCAGGCCTTCGGGGCAGAAAAAGCAGCGTGTGCTCGCTGGAAGCTGGCGTGACCCGAAGCGTCAGAGACGGCGGGATACCGACGCCAGCATCCTGAGGGCCCGAGGAGAGAGGGGACCTCGATCGCTCTCTCTCCGGGGGGGGCGGCCCTTGGAGGTCTCACAGGAGTTAGGACCTCTTCCCTTTCGCCTTCCTGGCCTGAAAGGCTTTGGGCGAGAGCGCCGCCTAGAGTCCCAAGCTCAGCTTTTTTTTTTTTTTTTTTTGAGGGGGACCTCTAGAAGCGATACTCTCCTTCAGATGGTAGGCTGAATTAAAATATCTAACCAAGTTCTGAGTCAGATACAATTTTTAATTACTTTAACTCCTCGGAATTAAATGCAGCCATAACACTGGAATACTGTTTTATATTTAATTATACGATCCCGTAACCTACACGCTGCCTCGGCAAACGTGAGATTCGAGCCATTATAATTTGGCTTTCATCCTTGGAGAAGAAAGTCAACAGGCGCGAGACTGAAACACCTGACAGCGCACGGCTGTACGCGTCAAGATATTTCTCAATGAACACAGCCAGCACCCTCAGGAGCTGACTGTGAATGCCTCGCACCTAAACAGTATTATTTATCAGATCGCGTGTGTCCCTTTTATTGCAGACCCGTAACGCGTTGCCTTAACAAACGCGAGATTCGAGTAGTACACAAGATATTTGGCTTTCATCTCTCGAGAAGAAAGTCAACAGGCGCGAGGCTGAGATACCCGAAACGCACGTGTGCGGCGAGTTATTTCTCAATGAACACAGCCAGCACCCTCAGGAGCTGACTGTTCATGCCTCGTACTCACACAGCAAACTGCAAAGTAGACTCGTAACCTACATGCTGCCTCGGCAAACACGAGATCCGAGCTACTAGATTCTGTATTGCAACTGCAAGGCAACCTTAAATCTACGCGCTGCCTCGGCAAACGCGAGATTCCAGCCACAGAATCTTATTGCAAAATACACTCGTAATCTAAGCGCTGCCTCGGCAAACGCGAGATCCGAGCTACTAGATTCTGTATTGCAACTGCAAGGCAACCTTAAATCTACGCGCTGCCTCGGCAAACGCGAGATTCCAGCCCCAGAATCTTATTGCAAAATACACTCGTAATCTAAGCGCTGCCTCGGCAAACGCGAGATCCGAGCTACTAGATTCTGTATTGCAACTGCAAGGCAAACCTTAAACCTACGCGCTGCCTCGGCAAACGCGAGATTCCAGCCACAGAATCTTATTGCAAAATACACTCGTAATCTAAGCGCTGCCTCGGCCAACGCGAGATCCGAGCTACTAGATTCTGTATTGCAACTGCAAGGCAAGCCTTAAACCTACGCGCTGCCTCGGCAAACGCGAGATCCCAGCCACAGAATCTTATTGCAAGATACTTTAACAGGACATACAACACCAAATAGGACAGACTTGTTCACACATACACAGAGCGCTTGCTGAATAGCAAAAAGCTGACATTTCTGTGTGCCGGCGTGCTTTTGTATACATCCGCTTATGCCGTCACACGCTACGTCATCACGCAACGCCAATAGGATTGGATTCGGTTTCATTCATAAATTCAGACGCGCTACGCTGAAGGGCGTTCCCCTAGTGTCGTCACCGACGCAGTTCGAGTTCCCTCGAAAGGGAACCAACTTTGTTGCATTATTTTCCTGTTATCACCGTAAAGCTGTATTGAAACAATCTATATTGTAAAAAGCACTATATTAATAAAGGTGACTTGAATTGACTTGACTTGAAAGATGGCACAAATTGATTAACCCTTAAATACATTATTTGTCGTAGAATGTTTAAAACATTTTACAATATTTTACATTTTAACTGAAATTACTTTGAACATTCAGGTTTTTAAAAAAGGTCAAACACATATTGAAAAGGAGTTTTTATGTGTAACCCTCACATTTCTGTGTAACCCTTACATTTTAATGTAACCCTACCAGCAACATCAAATGGTCTGTCAACAGCCATTTCCTGTTTTTACTCTTTCTACAAAAAAATAGTTCTCTGTCAAAAGTACTTGAGTTGAAATGATCTTTAGTAAATATGCAGTCCATAACAAGTCGATGACTTATATTTTTCAATGCAGTGAAGTAAGCCTTCGATGTAAAAACGTTGAAATAACATTCCAGTGAACGTCATTCAGGCTGCTGAGCCATGAGGCCTGAGTAAACTGCATGATTTTCCAGCTTCACATTAGTATGATAGTATATTATGCAGCCCATTTTGCTCAGTTAGTTTTCAAAATTGTAGTAGTACCAGTCTATTTTCTCCTGCTGTCCAAATGTCCCTTTTCGATATAAATAGTCTAAAACGCAGTTCCCCCATCAGGCAGAGACAACTAACTAGCCTGAAGCTATTATAATTCAGATCGGCGCTGGGCTGGATGGCATGTGGATCTGTACTCTTATTATACTGAGTGTAAAAAGGCGACACACTTGTCAGGCCCTTGTTCCTGATTGACAAATCAATGTCCAGCAGTGAATATGTTCTGAATGGCACTTTAATTTTCGCTACCTGGAAATCTGCAGGCTCCATCAAAGCCCATCTGACTGTGCTAGTCTGAAATGTGCCAAGACTACAGTGATTCTCCTTAACAATTTGAAGCATTGCAAGATTCTGGTGCTTTGATTCAGGTGTTTCTTGAACTTGACATAGTAGCGTGGGCTATGCACATTTCCTTTATATCAAAGACCATAAAAATCTCACAACACCAGCAATGTTCGCGATGATAAGACTTGTTTTGAATTATGTTCATCTTTTATAAAATTTTATAGAATAAAATTTGTAAGGTTAAGCCTTACACAAGAAAAAACTAACAAACAATACTAGCCTATGTTAAATGTATTTGTATTGTTTAAAAGCAGCTTTACAGAAAATCATAATGCTAAAATTTATAATATCTTCATGTTTTATAAGCACACTTAGCAGATTAGAGCTGGGCGATAATATCGTTTGCTATATAGTATACAGTATATTGCTCCACACGAGTGTACTCTATGTATGCAGATAAAGTTGAATATAAAATATATCCAACTTTATAGAGAGAACTATGTAATAATACAGTTTACATTTTTGCAATGATATAAACAATCACGCAGCCAAGATTTGCTACATAGTATATATTGCTTTATGTGAGTATACTGTATGTATTTTGCCATTAGGTTAGCTGACGACCCTGCAGCTGACCTAATGGCACCGGAGGAGGAGGTGTGTCACGCTGAAAAGCCATGCAGGTAGAACATCTCATCTGTGTTACAAATTAAAAATTAAACATCCTGGTGAACCAGTGACTTCTTTGAAAGGACAGGTGACAGGTGGACAACTAGGAAAGACCAGATGACAACAGGAAAGTCTGCATGGGGAATGGGCGGTTAGTCACCCTACCTTTTAGAAATCTGGAAGCCCCAGGAAGCAAGAGAAGAGAAGATAACCCAAAGCCCCACTGAGAGGCGGGGTGCAAGATGGGTTACCCAGGACGGGATCACAGGTAACCACAGAAACGGATAACAACAACGAGAAAATCCTCCGGAAGTGTACGTGTGGATTGGAGAAGCTGATGTCACACAAGGGGTTACACATTCATCAGGGAAAGATGAAGTGTACAAGGCAGACAGACCAGCATACTCGCACTGCACAAGCAGGTCAGACGAGAGGGACCCAAAGCTGGGATAATAACTGCAGCGCAGCAGGACCCAATGGTGTAGGGATGTCTGAGGAAGTTGAAGGAAGCACCATGATGGAAATGGTACCCAACATAGACGAGGTCACCACCCCACCAGAGACACACTCAACAAAGCCAATGATGAACCACCCAGGGAGGCAAAGCAAGATCAGTTGGCCGAAGACCAGGCCTGGACTAGGGCAAAAAATTGGCCCTGGAATTTTGGCCTAGACTGGCCCACTACATATGATCATAAATACCACCCATCTTCATGCACCCTTGAATATGTATAGCAACTCCTACTCCTTAAAACCATTAAAGCCATGTAATGAGTGAGCAGATATGAGTGAGAGTTTACACATTAAATACTTACAATATTTTGATTTATTAATACAATTAAACTGTATACTCCAGAGTGATGAATCCTAAAACAAGCTATAAGGTGCATTGGCAATAACAATACAATATATGTAAATGGATAAAATGTTGTTAAATAAATAAACAAATAAAGTTGTGTGGATGTCTCAATTTCATTTTAGTATATTGTCCATAAACACCTACACAAAAGCTGCCTCACAAATACATTTTTGTCAGATCCTAAAAATACAATATTCACCCTACAGCCTATAATAAATGGTAGTTAACAAAATAATGTTCTCAATTTCAATAAGAAAATATTTCAGAGACATATAAAAAAAAAATTTTTAGCTCAGCAGGGAAGACATAAAATAACTAGCTTAAAGATCTGCTAATTGCCAGTTGTGCACAATGTGTAAACTAGCTGTTCTGACCGTAACACTAAGACGTTATAGCTTGCTAGCCAGCTTAGCCCGCGCTCACAAATGTATAAAGCCAAAACTGACGTAGTCATAGAGCAAAGCATGCATATATTTTATTGCAGTGTTATCACCATAATTTCACAAACAGATTGTTTGTCCAACACTTGTGTTTTTGGCTCAGTTTTATCAAGAGGTAATGGGTTCCTAGACTCATGTTTTGAAAGCAGTTCTGCTTACCGCAGGCTCTAGACTCACTCACTCATCTCTCTCCCTCTCCCTATCCTCCCTAGCTGTGGGATGACCTCAGTCAAAGACTCTCCAATCTGATAAGAGCTGAGAGAATCAGAAGGAGGAAAAGGAGGAGACAGAAAAAGAGGGCTAACTTTTTCAGAGATCCATTCAAGCCCCAAAAATGGCTGAACGAGAAAACGAGCGGCAAGCTAGACATTGCCAAGGAGGAGCTCGAACAGTACATCAAGAACCAGAACAGTGACAAAAGATAAGCCATGACACTCGGGTCTTCAGGATATGTACCATGCATAGACCCTCCCACCTTGCCGTTTGATACCACCCCTCCTAAGTTGTGAGAGGTGGAGGAGGTTATAAAAAGGCAAGATCAGAGTCAGCTCCTGGGCCAAATGGTCTTTCATTCAAGCTGTACAAGAACTCTCCTCAGGTGGTAAAGGATGATGAAAACAGCTTGGAGACAGCAGCAGATACCAGCAGTCTGGCAGCAAGCCATTGGTGTGTTCATTCCCAAAGAGCAGAACTTCAATACTATCAGCCAGTTCAGGAGCATTGCCCTGCTGAATGTAGAGGGTAATGTGGCCATTAAAAGTCTGCGAGTTGCCCATGTCCAAAGACAACACGTCATCTCGCTAGGGTACAAGCAAGAGAAAGCATGCCTTGTAGGGATGGCTCGATACCACAATTATGGCTTCGGTACGATACCAGAACCTAATACCTCGGTATCGATACTAAATCGATACCACAGGTAAAAAAAAAAAAAAGTCTCAAAATTTAAGTGACACTTAAAAAACGCTGCTTGAAACTGTCCACTACCAAATGTGCAAAGAAAGGGTATCAAAATGTAAAAAAAATAATAAATAAATAAATAAAAAGTCAGGGAACATACAGTAGGCCTAGGTTAAATTTTGATTTTGGAGAAAAAAAAAACCTTGAAATTATACAATTAAAATAGGTTAATATCTATAATGATAGATTCACATAATAATAGTATAATGAAATGACATGTAAACCATTAGCTGTTATGCATCAACAGAGAATTATCAACATTTATTGCATTTATTCATCTTGGTTTGGTTACTGTTTGGGTTCATATTAGTTTAGTGCATTGCATAAAGTAATGTTAACATGCTAAACATGTATTAGTACATTTAATTTTTTAGGTCATTTAATTACTGATTGATATAGATTAATAAATGCTATAATACTGATAGGTCAGGTTACCTAATGAATGTTGACAAATGTAGCTTAATTGTCATATTCATATTACTACTATCTCTCTCTCTCTCTCTCCTTTCTCCTCTAGGTGTCGCCACAGCGGCACTAATATGCCATTCATTTTACTATCACTAATACTAAAATTAATATTATTAAAATTTTTATCCTTTATTCATTCAAATTCAATTAATATATGTTTGTTTGAAAGTGCAAAAATGATGAGACCTAAACTTAATTGGTTCTAGCGTGTCATGCAAGCAGATTTGAGCTTTTGTGTTTACCGTATCATATATAATTGATAAGCTCTTATGTATGTGCGCTGTTCAGTGTTCAATAAAAGTCTAAATTAAATCAGTTGAATGATGGACTAACGGTCACTAACCTGTCGATCTCTGAACTCTTTGAACAAGTCAGAATGAGCAACTGACGAGTCAAGTGCTTAGGCAGATTTGATGTGTTGCCTCCCCGTTTGCAGAGTGGTGCATTGAGATGTGTTTCTTTACTTTTCTCATTACTTTTGTAGGCAAAGTAATGCCTTATTTCACTCATACTGCTCTCTCTATTTATTAATTTCGGGCGTGTAGAAATTCGAACGAGCTTCGTTTGATCCATCGTGTTCCTTTGTTGTCACCGTTTGCCGGTTTCGCATGACCCGCGTCAGTTTAGGTAGCGCACTGCCGCCTAGCGGTGAACTTCGAAACAGCAGCGCATCAAATACCGAATTGAACAAAATTATGATATTGTACCGTTTGAAATATAACATATACCGGTATTTTGGCAGTACCGGTATACCGCGCATCCCTAATGCCTTGTTCTAGAGATGAAAGACTCCTGGGACCCCTGGTAAGGAACGCCAAAGTCTCCATCCACACAGGCCGAAAGTGGAAAGTGCAGGACGAGATAAACCATGTCATCTCCAGCCTGCAGCATAGAGAGGTCATGGGTTGGTCCAGACTGGGAGGGCTGGCTTAGACTGGGGAACATCACCACAGTTCTGGTTGGAGTCCAGAACAGTCAGCGGAAGTCCATGGTGGTGGAGGAAGTCACCAGGGTTGAGCAGGAGCACTTCCACTTCCACTCCGCAAGTCAGACTCAGCTTTCATATAACGCCAGTATACGATACCATCCGAACCCTTTTAAACCTCACCCAGTGGTTTGGGGACGAGGTCGGCCGTTCCCTGTGTGGTAACATCAAGGAAAGCCTTCAGCACATCCTCTCTGGATGCAAGGTTGCGCTGACACAGAGATGATATAGGTGGTGTCATGACCAAGTCCTGGATAGGGGTAGGGTATCAGAAAATTAATTGCCTGAAACGCCAAATTTACACTGTCATTTTTTGTCAGACCAGGTGACATCTACCGGGTACCGAAAATTCACAAGAAAGAAATACCTTCCTCAAACCCGGGGTGAGTGGCAAATGTTGGTGAACCTCAAAAAGCAGCTGATCTTCCCAAGAGAGATAACAATAGCCACTCTCCAGCTAGACTCTCCATCTTCTTGTGGTCAGCCGAGGATAAGAGAGTTATCATCATTGAACTTACCATCTCATGAGAAGAAAACATTACAGCAGCCCATGAAAGGAAACAAATAAAAAAGTGTATTCTGAGCTGGCAGCGGAGTGCCAGCAGGCAGGCTGGAATGCCAACGTTTACCCTGTAGAGGTTGGATACCGGGCTTTCTCAGTGAGTTGGGCATAGGTGGGGGTAAACCTGTGTAAGTAGTGAAGGACCTTGAAGAGGAGGCTGAGAAAGCCAGCTATTGGCTGTGGCTCCCGTAGGAAGGAGAGCAGCTGGGGGCTAAAGCCCCAATAAAGGCAGCTGCAGGGGGTGGCAAGGAGACGTCCCTGATATGCCACTGCCCACTCCTGCTGGGAGATGCACTGGTAAAGGGGGCGAAACATCGCTGAACGGTGGCTACCAACTGACGACCCTGCAGCTGGTCTAATGGCACTGGAGGAGGTGTGTCAGGCTGAAAAGCAATGCAGGTAGAACATCTCACCTCTGTTCTAAATGTATGTAGCTAAAGCATTACCTATACTGTATATCCACCTATTAATATATCAACCATTTGAGATTTGCTATATAGTACAATACATACCGTTTAACGTGATTGTACTCTATGTATCCGGGTAAAGTTGGATATTCTTAGGGTGTACTCACTTTAGGCACTTTGTACTCACTTTTGCCTTGTACCGTGCCCTGGCACAATTTTCAACCCCTCCCCACTCCCCCGCTGGTCTGCACTCATATTGTACTTAACATTACGGGCCAGAGCATGCATTTACGATGCAACTTTTTGAAGAAAACAGAAAGAAAATAATTTTCACTAATAGACTATTATATTAGATAGACTATATAGACTAATAGACTATGCCACACCGCTATTTTCACTTGATTGTGCTGCACGTATCAGAAGATTATTAATCAGGCAGCTGACTTGCAGCTTTACTCGCAAACTACAATTCAGGTTCATCAAGAAGGTGAGAACAGACCCATTATAAACCTAAATATACTCTAATTAATTGAATTAATTGAAAAGTGTACTATCCAAGTAGTTATAGAAGATGTTTGCTGTCATAATAACAGTATTGCACACAAATGTAGCAGCTGTTCAATGCTCCGGCACAGTTAGAGATCACACTACATGCATACTGTGCCCGAGCCCAACTGAAACACGCTCTTACCCACCTCTTCCATGCGGGGCAGGGAGGGTTAAACGAACTGCGCACGGGCACAGTACAGAGTGATCACACTAGTCAAATGAACCAGACTTTGGGGGTCAAACGTGTTAGTATGAGTACACCCTTAAAGTATGTTGGACGTTAATGGTCTTACAGAGTACAGAGATTCACAATTCACGCTCTTTGTCCAGTGACCCTAAAAATTACAGAAGTGCTCTCTCCTTCTTGCTTGCTCTGTCATAGAAACAACTCTGGGATGTTAATGTTTAGCTGTTGTTGTTGTTTTTTTCCTTTAAGGACCGTAGGGACCTTCATGAGGAACACCAGGCTGTTACTGAATAAATCGCGTCTTTGAATGCACCACCAGAAGGTTTGAATAGCCTTTCCTAATGCATAACTTAAAACTTAACATTGCATGCTTATCTAAAATGACAGTACAATTAACATACAAATGTGAGGAAAAAAAACAAACAGTAAATTTATCTTACAAAAACAGTCAAATAATGATGACTTAAACAGGAAGCAGAAGCCATTGCCCTCTGGTCACTTTGACTGAACAAATGCTCAAGTGGTGAGTAGTATTTTGGCAAAGGGCCACATACATGCCTTTCAGCAAGGACTAATGGGTGAAAGTTACATCACTAATTAATATTCATAAGCTATAAAAGTATAATAGTGCCCCCAACACACATTTCAGATCATTCCCACACGTTTTCTTTGCACATATGAGTTCAAAGGGCCCATACCTGTTTCTCGGTAAGAATAACTCTGCCCAGTAGCTGATCTTCCAGGCCCCTCATAGTAACGGTGAAGTCGATAATGGATGTCCGTGCGCTGATCTCAGGAGTGTATACTGGATTGGGCAGTTTGGTGGTCACATATAGACGGAAACCCTTCATTACATCCACTTCTTTATCACCTACTTTCACCTGATGGCATGAATGAGTCACAGATCAGAATTAAAACTCCAGGTGAAGAGCTGCTCTGACAATAAAAAAAAAAAAAAAAAAAAATAATAATAATAATATATATATATATATATATATATATATATATATATATATATATATATATATATATATATTTTTTTTTTTTTTTTTTTTTTTTTTAAACATCAGGAAAGTAAAGACACACTATCTCAGCCCTTCAGGATCGAATTTTGACACCCCTACACTAGAGGATGACAGAGCCCCATAACTCAAGATGCTTCTAAAGAATAACAAACATTTGAACATCAGAAGATCTTTAGAGAGAAGTTAGAGACAGCTAATAACAGTGTTAATGACCTTCCTAACATGAAAGGTGTTGGTGAAGTTGTTTAAAATAATATGCCAATTATCTCAAAAGGGAGTAACTAATTTTATTTGCGTGCCAATTAGCGGAAATAGACTGCACGGTTGTGATGTGATTATGCAGTGGTTTGACAGTGATAAAGCGATGTCTTCCTTTCGGCCTCTGCTATTTAAAAAAAGTGTGATCAGGTGTTTGCACCTTTGTATTAATAGAGCTGAGTTGTTAAACTTGTCAGAGCTCTCACTGCTGCTTGCTATTTCCACTTATTTTTTGAACGTGTGAAGCAGCTGCTGTGTGTGATGATGAAGCAAAGGTTTTCAAACAACTGGATTTTTGATAATGAGATCAAGGAAAGATGCCCGTAAGATCACGACTGTCACTTACAATCGTGTCCCACACTAACACTAAACAGCTTGAGCAGCTGATGTCATCACCTTGACTACTGAAACAGCACAGAGACAGCATTATATCTTTTTTTAGGTTCTTAATTATAAATTATTCTTTCAGAGTACTTTCTTTGTCCTGCTTGTCTATGATTTTGTACCCTTTAGATATCTTTCCGAAATAGTATAATAAAGGACAGGATGTTAAATACAATTCCAATTTGTTTTCTCTATATTCAGTTTTGTAAATAATGAGGAGCAGAGGTTCCGTACAATTATAGAAACTTTTCTCATTACGCAAAGCAATCTCACTCATTTCCTAGCAAAAATGTTATGAAAAATACGGCAACATGTCTTTATTTTAAATCACTGGAACTGCCGAGGACAATGATGTTCTCTTTAATGACAATGTCCCCATTTACTCCCAAGCATACACTATATTTGTTTATATATGAGAACTTTTGATTGTAAAATACAGGAGAAAATACATACAAATAAGCATTATGTTTTTGGCACTATCTATGAATAGCATACAAAATGAAACCTGAAACTCTTTAAAATAAGTCAGTGAAAAAGGTGCATAACCTTCAGAAAATGTTGATTGTGAGCCTCCAAACTCCTCTTTTGCTTATTGAGCTCATCTAATAATACCTTATATGTGGACCCAGTCTTGATGAAGTTCTTCTCCAGGACATTGTCCAGAGCAGGATCCAATTCCTCTCCAACATCCTCTATCAGTAGGGGACGCCCTAGAGACAAACTGTCCTCTAGGTGGTTTCTGAAGTACTTATGATTCAGTGAGGTGATCTGTGAAAACAGCAGGACCTCTTTACTGACCCAGCTCAAGTTATGTTACTGGGGAAAGCTATTACCAGAGGAGGAGGTGATTTGTTATGAGGTCATACCATTGAAAAATGTGTCTGACCTCTTAAAAAGAACTCATGCATCAATGCAAGCTGTGCATATTCAATTAGATTTCAACATGATTCACAAGAATATGAATGTTGAACTTCTAAATCTACAGATGTTTAATGTATCAAGTTATTTTTATTTTATTTAACCTTTATTTAACCAGGAAAAGTCCCATTGAGTTACAGTAACTCTTCTCCCAGGGAGTCCTGGCCAAGACTGGCGGCCTGTGATGACTGTGATGTACAGATGTAAGTGTGATGTAAGTCAAATGTACACAGACTGTATATTTACTTGTAATAGCAACACTAAAAAAGTATTAAAAACAGCAGCTTCTCAGTATTTTCAGTAACAAGCTATCTTTTTTCATTGACCAGCATGACTAATTGGATGTCTGTGTATCATTTTATGTATTGTTTTTAGCAATATATACTGCTGTTTGAAAAATGTATTTAAATGTAATAAAGTTTTTATTACGGTAGTAACTGTAATACCTAACTACTTTTTTTTTTTTTTACATATGTATGCTACAAATTAAATAATGAACACTGATGAAGCCCACTGTGCAAAATCATATTGTTATTAATGTACAAGTCGTTCATTCTGAGTGGTTACCTGAAGCTCATTCTTGGATTCTTTGTTCTTGATCCAGATCTTTCCCTGGGTTTGGGGGTCAACCAGCAGGGGAAATCTGGCAGCTTTTGTAACAATAATCCCATTTTGGATGGACAGGTCATCATTGGGCAGCCCCTGTAAGTTCCATTCACTTACTGTGGGAGCATCAATCAACATCTCAGTGAGATTCAGATTGGTCCTAAAAGGTATTCGGCGGGACTTCATTTCTCTCTGCCAATCAGTGAGAAGAAGGTTGCGGAACTCTTGGTTAAAAGGCCCCGAGTAGGACAGGAAGGCTGTAGCCAGCAGCACATCACCTGAGCATGGGAAATGTAAATTTAATAATAACAATAATAATAATAATAATAATAATAAATGTCATTAGTTTTTGATGTTTTCTGAAGTAAATATGAGTGGCATTTCAGTTACAATAATCTTGCACTTAGAATTCTACAGGTTATTGGTGATTGCCATGTCACTGCTATATGGTTTAAGTGCATAGCAATGCAATTGTTAGGGTCATCTGGGTAGTTAGTAGGGTGTTGCTATGGTTGTTAATTACTGGCCCAAGTCAAAGTAGTCCACCTCTCTATAATTCTCTGAACCTTTTATATGGCTCGTCAATGTAAGTCAAATATGTGACTACATCCGTTTTATCATTTTATATAGGCAAAAATTGTCCCAAAGTAGTAATTGTAATAACACACCACTACTCAACATGAGGACACTTTAAGAAGTTCTAGGTGGTTGCTACGGTAATGCTAGGTGGCTGCTTACCAACCCAAGTCAAGTCAAGTCACCTTCATTTATATAGCGTTTTTAACAATATAGATTGTTTCAAAGCAGCTTTACAGTAGTAATAGGAAATTAAATTTACAAAGATTGTTTTGGCTTTACAGCAGCTCTACATTAAAGTTATTGTCCAGCTAAGTTAGTTTTGATTGATTCACAGTTGCAAAGATCATTAGTTATTAACTTAACACCGTTCTAACAGAAAGTTAAAAGAGCCCAACTCCAAGTCTCTATTATATTTTGGTTCCTTGATATGGCTCAGGTCACTGTAGGTCTATGAGATATTTTTGCCTGTTCTATCATCCTAGGTGGAAATTGTATTTTCTGGAAAAACCCTGAAGGTTTTATGTAAAAAACCCACCAACTAGTCTTTTGGTCTGAGCAGCAAACTCTTTACTAAGCTGTGTCCAACGCTCCTTCTCTCCTCCCAGCCCACTGATCAGACTAGAGGCCGTTTGCATCTTGTGTCGACAGCGTTCTGCATCCTCTAGTAAAGTCTGAGAGAGAAAGAGGATGAGGAGGTAAAACAAATTAAAAAATTAATTCTGTCACTGTGCAGGTGTGTGCTTCTCATTTATGGACTCTTATCAAGAGTGAGAGTGTCAATTCAATTGAGTGTCATTTAAAGGGGCATTCGGCAACTCTAGCAATTTCTTCGCTGATTTTCACTTTTGTTGTCGCATGTTTTCTCAGCGAGCTCCCCCTACAGCTGTGAGGCGTATATTTCACAACAATGTCGTAAAAAAACTAACTTGCGGCACCCTCCTCCCCCTTTCTACCGCTGCTCATGTGCATTTGTTATTATCGGAGCCGGCCAGCTTTATCGTGTGGAGCTACGTCTACTGAGGTGGGTAATACATCATACACATTGAGGGGGGAGTGTGTGTTAATGTCGAATTGCCGTAAAGCAGTTTGTGTTTCTCGCTCATTCTCGCTTCTCACGAGACTTCCTATTTCCAACTTACTGGGACGTTAGTCCCCATGTTGCAAGGTTGGTTTTCTGCCTGGGAACATTGGGGGGAGCGGGGAAAGTCACCATTCTCACCAGAACAGGTTATTAAACCATCCAAATGATTTCTAAACGGTTTCATTAAGTTGAAATAGTTGCCGAATGCCCCTTTAATGTGATCTAACAAAAGTCATGTTGCCTTATCATTTAATAGACAGATGGGGTTTCTCAGGACACAAAAAAAAAACAAAAAAAACAACAACAAACTTAAACCACTTAAAATCGTGAAAACCTTGCAAACCTTAAATCACTTTTAATTTGCATACAATTTTATCAAAATGTGATAGCATCTATTATTCTATTATCTATTCTATCTATTCTATTCTATTATCAAAATGTTATTATATGTCTAGTGTTACTTTCCATTTAATACCGTAACACAACACTAGCTTATATCTATCTTTTACATTTTTTGTTTTGTTTTGCCTTTTATTAGATATGACCATTACAGGTAAAAGGAAGTTATTGGTAGATAAAGTGGAAATGGGACACAAGACTGTCCAGACTCAAACCTGCATCAAAAGATAACATCTAGGTTACCAATATAACTCCTGTTCCCTGAAGGAGGGAACGGAGACAGCCCAATCACCTTTCGAGTGTCAAGTCAAGTCAAGCCACCTTAATTTATATAGCGCTTTTAACAATATGGACTGTTTCAAAGCAACTTTACAGTGATAATAGGAAATTAAAGTAACATTGTGTTATACATTGTGAATTGGAACATTGACTACGTTTACATGCAGCCAATTTTCGGGTTATGGTCGGGTTAAGGTCACTATTCGGGTTTCTGAAACATTAG
The DNA here is from genome assembly GCA_026230005.1 of Gila orcuttii. Taxonomy (NCBI): domain Eukaryota; kingdom Metazoa; phylum Chordata; class Actinopteri; order Cypriniformes; family Leuciscidae; genus Gila; species Gila orcuttii. The sequence continues at coordinate 12,700,659 of JAPDVR010000018.1, forward strand.
GATTAACCAGTTTACATGCGTGAGCAGAGAAAGTTACTCCTGTATACATGGAATTGCAATATCCCGATGCAAACGGCGACGCACGGTTAGCGTCTGGACGTACGGACAACCTTAAGACGCAATATGCGTCATTTCCGATTCTTCTTCCTGTATCCAAAGACAACAACAACAGCAGCTGCAGTACGCGGATAATTAATAGTTCGGGGCAGATAGCGATCGCCTTTGTTTGCGCTTTGGTGCTGGTACTGACCTCGCTCCAAAAGTATGCTGTGCTGCGTCTCGCCATGTTTACTTCCGGTATACTTCATGCGGGTTTTTGTATGCGCCGAGAAGTTTCTCTACTCAAAAGACCAAGATTCCTTGCGAATAGAATATGCACAGAACACAAATCATTATGGGGATATGCCGACACGCGTTTACATGACCAAAAATTCGGGTTAGAAAAGGGGTACCCCAGGTATCATATCCCGGTTTTTAAAATCCGGGATATGAGCATATTCGGGTTTTTGCCGGTGTTTACATGGCCGTGCGTGACCAGGTTATTGCTAATATCCCGGTTTTGAACGGGTTATTGGCTGCATGTAAACGTAGCAAATGATGTTTGCTTCAAACCATTTATAAAGTTAGTATTAATTTTGTAGAGGCACACAGAGTAGAACCCTGAATGATTCATCTGCAAGATGGTTTTAGGTTTGTTTACAAAATTGCTCATTACATCTTTTTTTTGTGCAAAAATGCTAATGAGTGATTTGGTATTTACTTCAGGCACTAAATGACAGCTGATTCACCATTTTTCATAGAATAATTAGAAAGATAATAGGAAAAATCTGGATTGTGGTTCATTTTATTTGGGCTACAGCTGGATTTTAAGGCAAATAAGAAATATTCAACAAATATTTTGTCAGTGATTTATTTGGGGTTTAATTTTTTGGGGATTTAATTTTGCTGATCAAACCCAATCAAAACCCCTATTTTTAGATTATTTTGTCATGATGATGAAGAGTAGCTTTAGGTGTGTTCACGCCATGCCTTAATTACCGTAATCACAGGATCTAAACTGGGAATTTTCTGAGAATTTTCTAACTTGTAATAATAATAATAATAATAATTCATTACATTTATATAGCGCTTTTTCTCGGCACTCAAAGTGCTTTATATAGAAGTGGGAAACTCCTCAACCACCACCAGTGTGCAGCATCCACCTGAATGATGCGATGGCAGCCATATGGCAGCCAGAACACCGACCACACACACCAGCTTATTGGTGGAGAGGAGACAGAGTGATGAAGCCAATCAGTATATATGGGGATGATTAGGAGGCCATGATGGACAGAGGCCAATGGGCAAATTTGGCCAGGATGCCGGGGTTACACCCCTACTCTTTCGAAGGATTTTTAATGACCACAGACACTCAGGACCTAGGTTTAACGTCTCATCCGAAGGACCATGTGGCCACTGTACCACCTGACTGCTTCATATTGGTGTTGATATTGTTGCCATAAAAACGCATAATTCAGAGTCTGAGGATGTGAACAGCTCCAAGCATAAAGTCACGTGTTGTCATCTCGCAATTACGATAATAACAACAAACCGTGAACGCAGCATTTGAGCCTAAGTCAGAGGTGTACAATCCTGCTCCTTGAGGGTGAATGTCCTGCAGAGTTTAGTGCCAACCTGCCCCAACACTGGAGTCTGGAAGTTTCTAGTATTCACGAAGACCTTGATACGTTTTTTTCAGGTGTGTTTAATTAGCGGCCAATCTCTGCAAGACAGTGACCCTTCAGGAGTTGGATTGGACACCACTGCCCTAACACAGTGGTTACCTGTTTCTCCATCATGGCCTTCTCATATTCAGCCTGAACTACATCCAGCTCTGCTTGCTTAGCATCCAGTTCTGCCTGGGCTGTCTGGAGGTCCAAATTAGCTATGGTCAGCCTGTTCTCCTGCACTGCCAGATTAGCCTGAGGGTGATGGAGAAAGAGAGAGTCGTAAATGATCCAGCTCCTGGAAAATCACAGGTTAATAGGAAACAAGAAATACTTTTCCACTAAACAACAGCCCCATTTTTTTCTCAGTTGTACACAGCATTTGTGTTTGAAATTGTCACACGTTGGAGTCCTAAGTGTTTTAGTGTTTTTTTCCCCTTTCTTTTTACATTTAAGAGCCTCAAGACGTTGCTCTTGCATTCAAATCAGTTTATGAATCCAAAATGCATCTACATGTTAAAATACATTAAATACTGCAAATACATTAATTTTTTGTACTGTATATAGTAAGGATTGAACTTTGAACCTGTTTTTCTTTCTGCTCAGTATGCATCAAGAAAAACCTTTAAAACTTGATCATTGAATTAGGGATTCTGTGCATCTGAAAAGTTTGGCATTAAGTTGATTTTTAAAAGTTACTTGCTATTACTAGTCTGAAGAATTTAAGTATTTGGGGAATGGGGGGTTGCTCCTGAATATAAGAGGCATGAGTATTTTCAGTCTGTTTTCTCAGAAAAAAAGAAAGAAATACATCTGCATCTCTGCAAAAGGTGGTCAAGTTGTACTAGAAATATACTATTGAAGCTAACAAACATGAACTAACAGCAACTAAAATCTACAAGTTTGCATCTGCGGCTTCAAGCAACCAATTGAATTTAAACTATTATATCAAAAGATGATAAAATAATAAATGATGACCAAAAGCATGTAAAGATTAATCAAATAATAACAGCAATTCATAAACTAAACCACAGTTTAAATTATGGCCTGTTATTAAAGAAGACCTGATAACTTGACAGGGTTGCATCATGTGAAAAAATATCAAGTGATCTCACCTTTAAAGGAAGCACTTCTTTATTGATAGAAAAGAAGGCAGCCATTGCTTTGGTCCAGGAGCAAAGACCTGCAACATTGCCGCACACTCTCTTGGCTGATTCTATGTTAAAGTCTACCATGTCAAAGTACGGAGAGAGGAGTTCCACCACCTCCTCATTGATGGTGTCTTTGGGGAATTGCTGGAGGACAAAACAAAAGCTGGAGTAAAACAATACTGGTGTACGGGACATGTCACATATTTTAAACTCTTGAAAATGACAATATTATTTGATATATGTTGCTCAGGCTCCTGTAAAGCTGTGAGAAGATAGAGATCATGCATGGAACCTTATTTTAAAAGCAAACAGACAACCTTTAAAATATTCTAAGATATATCAGTATAATATACTGTATGCATGTAAGATATTGAATTGATTAGCTGTCAGAGCTAGACTTGTTTGTGCAAGTATTTTAACTTGTTTGTGCCACAGTTTTACCCAAGGGATTTTCTGTCGACTAAAAACCTAATTAGTCGATCCATCTGTTGGCTTTTGAAATTAGGTTTAATGCCAAAAATCATACTGGTAGAACTCCTACAGTGGTTACAACTATAGTGGACATGTATTGGACCTATATATATATACAGATTAGACACTGCATATGTTTGCCGCCCACACATACATATTAACAATGTAGTGTTCAGAAATTTGGCCCATTCTATCACAGTGGATTAATAAAAAGAGAAATAGGTTTTATTATTCACTAGAAGACATAATTACTGTTTCAATGGCACAGATTGCTTTGTTGTCACAATGTTATTTTAAGATTTTTAATGGGCTGATATGGAAGAAATAAGCCGTTAATACTATATTCCATAGAATTCATAGCAGAGAAAAGGCCTTTTTAATTGTGTGGGTGAGAGAGATTGGGAAATAGTCATTAAAAATAAAATACCACTGTTTTTTAGTACAAGAAACTTTGACTATATATTATAAGTTATATCACCTAAGGGGAAAAAAATACCTGGTATTAAGACTTAATACCTGTAGACTGCCCAGGAAGTTCCCAGCTGTCATGAGTTTTAGTGACTCTTGCCAGGAGGGCATGGTGCAATTTTTCTCAGGATCAATTTTCACCATGTTCACTCTTCTCTGGAAGAGTAACAACACACAGTCCATAATACGCATGATGAGGTGGGGCGGTCTGCCCAGTGTTCGCACTGTAGCAATGTCTGATGGCTTTATGGTCTGTTTACAGATAAACAGGGAGAGAAATACAGAAAGAGACAGAGAGAAAGTGAATTGGATATCTTGTCAACATTCGGACATATGAACTAGTATGCAGCAGCTCTGTGCATAACTTATTAATCAGAGTGGCAGCTGTTATGGCTCATGGTTGACCAAGTTTAGTACACAACAGCTTAATGAGCAATACCTGATGGATTTATCTTTATGAATAAGTAGAAAGATCATTTGAACCAGTGGGAAGGAGGGGGATGGAGTAGGAAGGTGTATGTTATAGGGTTGATAGGATGGGTTATACAGTAAATGGTCATATAAAGGGTAAAGGAGAGTGTCAGTGGGAGAGGAACACTGGAAAAAAAGCTTTTCTTACTCAGTATTTCTGTCTTGTTTCCAGTCCAAATATCTAAAAATTCTTAAATCAAGATGCATTTACTATATGAGTAAAATGACAAGATTATGTCCTGTTTTCCAAGGGATTTCATTAAAATTAAGTAAGTTGATGCTTAAAAAAAGCAAGATTATCTCCCAATGGGGTAAGAAAATAATCTTAATTCAAAAAGAAACAACATTATTTTTCTTACCCCATTGGCAAATAATTTTGCTTGTTTTAAGCATCAACTCACTTAATTTTAATGAATTCACCCAGAAAACAAGACTTAATATCTTATGTCATTTTACAACTTTAGTAAATGCATCTTGATTTAAGAAATGTTTGATATTTGGACTGGAAACAAGACAAAAATACTAATTAAGAACGTCTCGGTTACGTATGTAACCTTAGTTCCCTGATAGGGAACGAGACGCTGCGTCAAGCTGTGGGAACGCCCCTGCGTTGTGCGTCCTGAAGCACGTATGGAATCAGCCCAATGGAGAGATGGAACGTCATAGGCGGGTGACGTCATCGACCAGGAAACTATAAAGCACCCCATAAACACAAGCACAATAGCTTCTGATAGGCCTGAAGGAAGCGCTAGCGGGAATGCCGGGAGTATGGTGGAATAACGCAGCGTCTCGTTCCCTATCAGGGAACTAAGGTTCCATACGTAACCGAGACGTTCCCTTTCAAGGGAACTCGAGCTGCGTCAAGCTGTGGGAACGCTAATACCCACGTAGCCATAGGACCAAGTGACCGCCATGTGAGAACTAGCGCACAGAGGGCGAGAGCACCTGTGCCCCAGGGGAAGGAATTAAGTCTAGGTCATAGATCTTAATGAAAGTATGCGGTGAAGACCATCCAGCCGCATCACAAACGTCACTGAGGGAAACTCCTGACAATAAGGCTTTAGAAGCCGCCATACTCCTGATAGAGTGGGCTCGTACAGCCAAGGTGAAGGCTGACCAGCCGACTCATAGGCAAGTGAGATAGCCTCGACCACACACTTGCTTATTCTCTGTTTAGACACGGGACACCCCTTCTTGGGTGGCCCAAAACACGCAAATAGTTGTTCTGACTTCCTCCACAGGGCAGTTCTGTGGATATAGGCGTCTAACGCCCTAACAGGGCAGAGTAAATTAAGTTTCTCCTGGTCAGACGACAGAAATGGAGGAGGACAGAAGGCCTGCAGAACTGTAGGTCTAACAACATTAGTAGGGACCTAGGGAACGTAACCTGGTCTAGGACGCAAAAAAGCCTTAACGATGCCAGGCGAAAATTCCAGGCACAAGGGTGAAACCGACAGAGCCTGCTAATCACCGATTCTCTTTAGTGAGGAGATAGCAAGAAGAAAGATAGTCTTAAACGTGAGAAACTTCTCAGGAACTTCTTCGATAGGTTCAAGAGGAGCTTGGGAAAGACCTTCTAATACGATGGCCAGATCCCAGGCCGGCACCCTCGTACGAACTGCTGGCCTCAGCCTCAATGTGCCACGAAGGAAACGAGTTATAAGCGGGTGTCTCCCCAGAGAAACTCCACGGAAAGGGACGTGGTGAGCAGCCAGTGCCGCCACATACACCTTTAGTGTGGAGGGGGATAGCCCTGTGGAGAAGCGCTCCTGCAGGAATTCCAGCACTGCACCCACTGGGCCGTTAACCGGGTCCTGCAGGTGTTCTCCACACCAAGAAGTGAAAAGTTTTCACTTCAAGGCATAAAGCTTCCTTGCGGATGGAGCTCTGGAGTGAAGAATGGTCTCAACAACCTCGGTTGAGAGACCAGAGTTCATGAGCTGGGCCCCCTCGGAGGCCAAGCCCACAGTACTGGGCGGGGGTGAAATATCATGCTGCCCGCCTGAGAGAGTAGATCCCTCCTGACCGGGAGCTCCAAAGGAGAACCGTCCAGGAGAGAAATCAGGTCCGCAAACCATACTCGGGCCGGCCAGAACGGGGCTACTAGTAGTAGGCTGACCCCGTCCCGGCGAACCCTCTCCAGAACTCCAGGTAGCAGAGCAATCGGGGGAAAGGTGAACAGACGTGACCTCGGCCACGGCTGCCCCATAGCGTCCAACCTCAGAGGGGCTGGATGGCTGATGGAAAACCACAGATGACAGTGTGTGGTCACCTTGGAAGTGAATAGGTCCACCTCGGCGCGACCGAAACTCACCAAAGGAGCTCCACCACCTCGGGGTGGAGACTCCAACCCCCCGGCCTCGGCCCCTGCCTCGACAGGGAGTCTGCTACCACATTCAAATACCCAGGAAGATACATTGCTCTCAGAGATAGTAACCTCCCTTGGGACCACAGGAGGATCTGACGGGCCAACTTGTAAAGCCGGCGAAACCGCAGGCTCCCCTGATGATTTATATAAGAGACCACCGACGTGTTGCCTGACTGAACTAACACATGATGACCTCTCAGGTCTGCTAGGAAGTGTTTCAGGGCCTGGAACACCGCCAACATCTCTAGACAATTTATAAGCCATGATAGATGATGGTCCTGAGACAGACCTTGGGCTGGATGACCACTCGTGACCGCCCCCCAGCCTGTGAGGGAAGCATCCGCCATTAGCGCCACGCGACCCAGTACAGGACCTTTGAATAGGAACCAAGTTTCTTTCCACATGACCAGAGCACGAAGGCAGCGCCGCGTGACTTTGACCGTGCGGAGCGGATTTCCCCTCGGGGAGAATCCCTTGGTCCTGAACCACCACTGTAGCGGTCTCATGTACAACAGGCCGCAAGGTATAACGTTGGACGCTGCTGCCATCAGACCCGACAGTCTCTAAAACTGTTTTACAGTAAGTAGCTGGCCTAGCTTTACTTGTTTCACAGCTGAGAGAATCGAAGCGATGCGGGTCGGAGCCAGTCGCGCCTGCATCGAAACCGAAAACCAAACGACACCCAGAAAAGTGGTCTTCTGAGAAGGAGATAATACACTTTTCTTTGCGTTCAGCCTCAACCCCAACTTCCTGATATGAACGAGAACGACATCTCGATGCCGAACCACCATCGTGAAAGTGCGGGGAGATAAAGCTAGGCCAAACGGAAGAACCCTGTGCTGGTACACCTCGCCCCCGAAGGCGAACCCCAGGAACTTCCTGTGTTGTGGAAGGATGGAAATGTGGAAGTACGCGTCCCTTCGATCTATCGTGACAGACCAGTCCTCGGATCTGATTTGTGACACGATCTGCTTGATAGAGAGCAGCTTGAATTTTGGCTTCCCTACCGAGCGATTCAATAGGCGCAGGTCTAAAATTGGACGCAACCCCCCATCCTACTTTGGAACGATGAAATATCGGCTGTAATAGCCTGACTCCATACTGGGAGGAGGAACCCGTTCTATAGCCTCCTTTTGAAGGAGTGCTTTCACCTTTTGTTCCATAACCAGAGCCTGCTCGGGGCCCACCACTGTAGGCAAAACCCCTCTGAATCTTGGTGGACGACACCTGAATTGGATAGCATAATCCTTTTCTATTGTCTGCAGGACCCAATGAGATATTTTTGGAAGGCTTTTCCCCTCTGCCAGAAATTCTACTAAGGGTACCAGTCTCTCGAGACTGGCCTCTGGTGTAACTTGAGCAGCAAACGCAGCGCCCTGTAACGGCACACCGGCAGGGAACAACTGGTTTAACCGCTCTGAAACCCTCCTCAGAGGGAGCGAGCGTCCCTCGGGAAATCGCTCGCTGGGACCGTCTGCGCCCCGGCATTAAGGCGGGGTTGGCAGAACGGCCCCTGAGGGCATCGAGGAGGAATGGGCACCGTAGAAAGAGGTGAACACCTTTCCGCCTCGGTGGGAACCACCCTCAGTGTCCTGCGCGCCGTGGCGCCAGGACTTCTTCTTAGCCGAAGCCTTCTTAGCTAATATAACTGTCCTCAGATCAGTTCTATTACTGGGAGATTTCGGCTGAGAGTGCCGCGGCTGAGCCCACTGTCCAGCAGGGGGAGCACGAGACGCGACACTCTGCTTCAGCGCCTATGTGATGAGCTCGCAGACGGCCGGGGCTGCTCCCGCCCAGCAGTCCCAGGGACATGAATTTTTAAAAGGGAGAAATTTGTTAAAAGCTGTTGTTTGCTTTTCCTTCTCCTGGAATTTATCGATGACAGAATTTACAGCATCGCCAAATAAACCCAGGGGGGAGAGAGGAGTGTCTAAAAGGAAAGCTTTTCCTTTCCCTTTTATATTTGTCTGATTTAACCACAGATGTCTTTCTACGGCCACGCAGGGAAAAATCAGCCGCCTGACGCAGTTCGCGAACCACGTCAGCACTGATCTCCTCACTCTCACTCACGTCCCTCAGCAGGTCAGCCTGGTATGCCCGTTTTTTTTTTTTCATAATAGACATAGTATGCAGACATGACCTGCTGCCGAATACGCTTTACCCACAAAAAACGAAATATTCCTAAGCTTTCTAGGCTTGGTGGGTAATGCCGGTGCCTTAACAGATGACGCAGCCTCGAGGGAGAGAAAACTCGCAAGCGTCTCTACCACGCGAGGCATAGCCGAACAACCATATGAATTATCCCCCGCAATATTGGAATATGTTGAAGTCTGGGGACTAAACATTTTCTCTATATGACACCGGTTTTTCCCACGATTTCGACACCTCAGTGTGGAGATCGGGAAAGAAAAAAGACGGCACGCACCAGCGTGGAGGTTGCACTCGTGACGGCGAAAATCTCTCATCTAATTTTAATTTAGAAACAGACTCCTGTCTAGTCACTGGCCATACAATGCTGAGTTTTTCTACAGCTCTTGTTAATACCTCCACTAGCTCATCGCTTTCGGGAGTGTAAGGTGGCGAATCCTCCACATCTCCCTCATATATACTAGCAACATCCAGCTCCTCAGAACTGGATAGAAGCAACACTGGTGCCTCAGCCCGAGCGGAAGAAACCGCAGCGCGTGCTTCCGAATACGGGACTGAGGCACTGGATCTCACAGGTGAAGGGAGAGATAAGGCAGAGCCCGTCTCTAACCCCGCTGAGAGATCCATATGCGATCCCCACGATACGCGTCGTCGCTCTGCCTCGGCAAGAGCGGGACCCGAACCGCAGGGAGAGCGCACCGAACCGCTCTCCTCAAAGAGCGCCCGGCGGGAGCGGAGCGTCTTTAATGGCAGACGCTCGCAATGCTCACAATCAGCTCCCTCGAGAGCTGACTGGGCATGCTACACTCCCAAACAAACAACACAAAGAACGTGTGTATCCCCACTCGTTAAATAACGCGACCAGGGAGGGACACACTCCCTAAACTGCTGTTTGTTCGCCATATCTCTCTTAATATATATATATATATATATATATATAAATTGTTTGTGTGGTGCAGAGTATGTAAGGACAGACAATATTCACACAGGGACAGATTCACATATAGCGCGACTGAAGGCACAGAAGCTATTGCGCTTGTGTTTATGGGGTGCTTTATAGTTTCCTGGTCGATGACGTCACCCGCCTATGACGTTCCATCTCTCCATTGGGCTGATTCCATACGTGCTTCAGGACGCACAACGCAGGGGCGTTCCCACAGCTTGACGCAGCTCGAGTTCCCTTGAAAGGGAAATGCATTTTTTTGTAGTGAAGCAGATAGAAAATGGAAGTGGTAAAGATGAAACACTGAAAGGGAGGGGTAAACGCAGATGACAGATGTGGAATGCCAGAAGTGAAAAGTATAAAAGAGAAACAACTGAGAGTTGTTTAAAGGATCATGAAACACTAAAACAGAGATTTTAACATGATGCATGGTTTGCACTTTATGGAAAACAATGATGACATGCCATCATTGTTTTCCATAAAGTGCAAACCATGCATCATGTTTAGGTTTAGGTTTAGGTTTAATATTAAGGGGGAGTGGTTAATTTGGCATGTTTACATCTGATAATGGACACAATGATATGATGGCTCAAGTCAATGATGAAAAAAATGAATAGTCAGAATGGACAGAAAGCTAAACAGTGCATTTATTGTCCCTGCTTCAAGTGCTAATCCGAGGTGTCTTTAGAGTTCATAAAAAGTGATAAATTATATATAGTCAAACACACTTTTTAAAAAATTTCCACAGTGTTCTTAAATAGAGACCAATATAGCAATATAACAGGCACAATTTTAGTTCCTTTTTATTTGTATTCGTAAATTACAGTTTTTGTAAAAATGTATTTGATTAGCCATTCAAAAGTTAGGGGTCAGGAAGAATTTTTTATAATTAAAAAAAAAAAAAAAAAAACTCATATGCTCACCTAAGGCGCATTTATTAGATCAAAAATACAGTAAAACAGTACTATTGTGTAACATTATTACAATAAAAAAAAACTGTATTCTATTATTTTATATTTTAAAATGTAATTTATTCCAATCATGGCAAACCTACATTTTCAGTAGTTATTACTCCAGTCTTCAATGTCACATCCTGCAAAAATCTTGCTGATGTTGGTTTGGATTATCAGTGTTGAAAAACATTGTGCTGAGGAAAACATGATGCTCTTGACACGGTTCTGTTATGTTTGGACTTTTAGTCTGTTTATCTTCAGTCATATGTCTCCTTTGTTCTAGTTTCCCGCTGCTCTTTAGTCACTTTGGTTAGTGATAATTAATTCTGTTCAGCTGAGTGTGATTAATTAACCTTGCTTGCATGTATTTAAGGGGCTGTTTACACGACACCGTTTTCAACTAAAAACGTAAAAAATGTTATGAGTTTTGGCCGTTCGTTTACACGACAGCAGCGTTTTGGGTGCCTGAAAACGCAAAATTTAGAAAACGTGTTTCAAAGTGCAAGTGTCTGTGTGTAAACAGCAAAAACACGAATCTGCGAAGACGATTACGTCATGCACATACGTGTTCAGTCTATGGTTTTTCATCGCCATCTAGTGGCCTGGAAGCAGAATACAGCGTTTTCAGTCGTTTTCGCGGATCCGTGTGAATAGATATCGTTTTGACAATGGTGTCGTCTGTACGCGGAAAAATCAAAGGAAAAACTTCTATGTTTTAAACATATCGTTGTTGTGTAAACGTACCCTAAGTCACAGTGTTTTCAGTGTTCATTTGTCTGGTCAAGTTTACACATGGCGGTTGTGTTAGTTTGCTTGCGTTGTTTTGGATTGCTGTCTGAGTGGATTATTAAAGTGTGTGATTCCTGTCCCAAGAATGATACAAGGTTACATTATGGACTGATACATGGGAAGGATGCAGTGGGCAGGTGGTTGAGGGAAGAGGTGGGGTGTGTGTTTGGGTGGTTGTATGATTGAGTGGGTGTGTGGGGTTAGTTAGAGGCGGCTGCTGTCAGACCCCTGCTTGCTACGAGACCACCTACAGCAACCCTGCCATCACACGGTCTATTTTTAAACCCTCATAGACAGCATGTAATTACACAGAGCTGCAGGCACCGAAATCCCCCACGAACATCACACTCCTCCCATTCTCTCCTCTTCTATGCTACCGTGTAATCGCTCCATATTGTTCCTGACCTGCAATGCTGCCTCAGCCTCTTCCAGAGCAGGCCTGGCTGCCTCCAACTTCTCTTTAGCGATGGCCTTGTCTGCAGAGATGCTGTCAACTATGGCCTGTGCTTTATCTTTGACCTTTTGAACTTCGACTTTGACCTTTTCAGCAGCCTGGGCCTTCACGGTCACCTCCTTCAACACCTGAAACAAAAATTAGAAAACACTCATATTGTAAAATATGTAGCATTTCATGCTATAATTCTGAGTCTGAGTTTATTAATTTATCATCTCAATGTTTCAGAGCTCAGTATTGATCTTTGGTTAGCTTGTGACTGAGAGGCGAGTCTTTCACCTAATGGATACTTTCAAACTTTATGACAGCATGACGGATTTAATTTAGAATACAATGCATGAAATGTAATTTTAGTACTTTTACAGGGAAACTGATCTTGGATTACTTTAACATACATAAAGTTAAACTCCCGAATGAAACCTAAGCAACATATCTTTTTTACATACACTACCAGTTTTAAATCGGTAAGATTTTTAATGTTTTTAAAAGAAGTCTCTTCTGCTCACCAAGGCTGTATTTATTTGATTAATAATTGTAATATTTAATATTTAATAATTATATTTCACAATATATATATATATATATATATATATATATATTGTGAAATATAATTACAATTTAATACAGCTGTTTTCTATGTGAATATATGTCAAACTGAAATGTATTCCAGTGATTAAACCTGAATATTCAGCATACTCCAGTCTTCAGTGTCACATGATCCTTCAGAAATCATTCTAATATGCGAATTTGATGCTTCAGAAACATTTCTCATTATTATCAATGTTGAAAACATTTATCTACATTTTTATTTCAGGATTATTTGATGAATAGAAAATTCAAAAGAACACAATTTATCTGAAATAGAAAGCTTTTGTAACATTAAACACCACAGTTTAAAAGTTTGGGGTCAGTGAGAATTTTTTTTTTTTTTTTCAAGGATGAATTAAATTAATCAAAAGTTACAGTAAAGACATTTATAATGTTACAAACGATTATATTTCATATAAATGCTGTTCTTTTGAACTTTCTATTTATCAAATAATCCTGTACACAACTGTTTTCAACATTGATAATAATAATGAATGTTTTTTGAGCATCAAATCCGCATATTAGAATGATTTCTGAAGGATCATGTGACACTGAAGACTGGAGTAATGATGCTGAAAATTCAACTTTGATCACAGGAATAAATTACATTTTAAAATATATTAAAATAGAAAACAGTTATTTTAAATTGTCATAATATTTAACAATATTACAGTTTTTTTGTTTGTTGTATTTTTAATAAAATAAATGCAGCCTTTGTGAGCAGAAGAGTCTTCTTTTAAAAACATAAAACAATCTCACCGATCCAAAACTTTTGACTTATAGTGTACATCTGAGTGCAACACACTATTAAAAAAGAAAAAAATGTAGGACGGGGACTTGCTTCTATGCATTTGTTGTTGATAGGTTTTTGAAATGTAGGCATTGCACTCAAAAGTGGAGGCAGATGATTGAGAGCTTTCAGGTGCATGGTTTAAGCACACTAAATGACTAGAGAAGTCTATACGTCACCAGAAATAAGTCAGTTGTTTTCACCAGAAGGTCCAGCTATGATGAGGTTAAAACATTTTTTTAAAAATTAAATGATGAATTTTCATTTCATGCTGACTAAAGTTAACATAGACTCACATAGACATGCACATCAGCCACAACAGCATCAATCAGTGCAACACAGTACATCACAATACATATCTCTCCATAGACTATGAATTCACTGTAAATAATTGTAATATATTGTACAGCCCCTTGGACCCATATTAAATATTTTTTTTATAGGCAGAAATGAACGAGTGCATCAACGACTTTAATCTTCTCCAGGGGGCACTTTAATTTTCTAACAGGAGATGGTTTAACTAAAACTTACAATGAAGAGTTATCTTCTTAGCCTGTCTAATGAGAAGTTAATTGTATCAACTGAGAGATGTAATTAACACTGATCATTTTTTAATGGCAGTTTTTACAAGGTGTGAAATCTGTGATTGTATCAGTTACTGCAATTATCTGTGATGCATATCTGATTAAACTCTGTAAGACTGACAGAAATTCATTGATCAATTAAAAATCAAATTGCATCAGCATCTTGTGCCATGAGACCCATTGTTTTAAAGAGTATTTCAAAAACATGTTTGGAACACCCCTTGAAGGGGTGTTCACACTCACAGCAATCTACACAGCATCATGGCAAATTTGAATTTAACGTACCCCTACCCTAAACCCTACCCTAAACCTAACCGATAGTGTGAGCAAAAGTAAATGTGAGATGAAAACACATTTGCTGAAGCAACCATGCCATTTTCTTCTCTCTTTTTTTTATGAGGCTTTAGTCCTTTTGTGAAGAGTCGTGATTCGTGTTGCATGGCAGTCGTACCCCTTTTTAATCAATTATCTGCCCCTGTAATCATAATTTCTGTGAACGTTTTTGGTGTTTTACTGCCTCTAGTGGCCATTTCAGATAGAATATGTAGTGAAATGTATTTATAGGTTTTGCAGAAATGTAGGTAGAGGCACATATTTCCAATGAACCTGGGATGCAACACTGTGTTCATGATATTATTTATTATGCACAGCTGATATTCACATATAACTTTTTTGGCACTTTTTTCGCCTAGGGACAGAGAGGGGTGGCGAGATAGAAAAGGAACATGAGCTGAGATTCTAACTCAGGCTGCCCAAGAAATAACCCTGCTTCATATTGATGCACTGCACATTAGGCATATGAATGTTTTCTCTGTAGAATGTTTTTTTTTTTTTTTGTAAACAAGAAAACTGATTTACTGACAAAAATAAATGAGATCTTATTTTTTTACGAGCAATATATATCATTTTTGATCAAATTTACAAAATCTATGGCCAGTTTCACAACCCATTGAGCATCGATCAGTGTAGGAACACCTACAAACAACCAACAGTACACAAACTTGGTGCCTCTGAGTGTGAAATTCACTGCCAGCATGAAAAGTTTAAAAAGTTTGTGAAAAAAAACAAACTAGAGCAGGCATGGAAACTTTGGTCCTGCAGAGGTTCGTTCCACCTCTAACCAAACACATCTACCTGTAATTTTCAAACAATCCTGAAGTTTGGTTAGATTTTTTTCCAGGACCAGAGTTCCCCATCCCTGATCTAACCTGGTAGGACTTGTACTCTTAAGGTGAGCATGCAGTCAATCTGCACAAGATGACCTGCACAATAGATTGGTTCTAAATAACTTTAGGTCTGTAGCCTGTTATTTCTTTTAGGGACTCGTTTTGCCCACAGGACACAAACATGTCAATATCTGAGTAATAAACTTTGGTACTCTTGTCCCTGTACAACAAACCAAGAACTGAAATATCGCCTGCAAATTTAATTTTTAGGATGATGACTCAAGCTACTGTATCAATCATGTATCGAGTGAAGTGGACAGGGAGCTGGCACACTCCCAAGGGGCCTCTGTACAAACTGACCTGGGCTTTGAGAGAGTTTTGTTGACCTTTCCAATCTAACTATGTTTAGAAATGATCCATACTGTTTTGAAATATAATGAATTGGAAATTATATTTAGGGAGACAATTATCTGGGTCTAGGAGGCAATAATCAACAAATACACAGAGACATTCTACATGCTTATTTACCATATCAGCCTTCTCGTTGGCTATCTGAAGTTCTTTCTCCTTCACCTCCAGCTCTTTGCTGAGGGCAGCAACAGACTCAGAGGCCTCCTTGAGTTTCTGGAGGCCGGTGTTCATTCTAATAAAACAAAACACTTGGATTTAAAGTCTATAATAGATGGTTGCAGACTCCACATCACTATTTACAGAAAGTCAGAGGGGAATCCACTATGAATGAATTGCACCTGCTGATAATGCTGTTTATTTGCACGCACTGTTTGAGTTATTTTAGCTCAAGTTTCACTAAATTAATTATGCAAATCAGGAAACAATACAAATGTACTCACAAAATCTTCCAGTAGATTGAGGAAGATGCAGCAGATTACTGCAACATGGCATACTTTGCAGGCATTTTACAGTATCACTCCATAGCATCCAATCTATCATCTGCTTTCCATAGTCAATGATACTACAGTAATGATGCAAGGCAAATAATGCTGCGTTTTGAATAAGGTAGAATTTGTAGTTTAATTTACATAGAAAGGTGCCATGTTTGGAGTAACAATGACTTTATTCAAATACACAAAGTGCAGCACTATTTCAACACCAGGTTTAGCACCTGGTTAAAATAAGATGCAAGTTTTTTTTTTTAACTGAAATACAGTGTACAAAATCATTTAGTGAATTCGCCCCTAAGTGTCAGAACATGATACAATATATTTATAGATTTTCAATAGATCAGATCACTATATATACTTTTCTATATACTGTATTTTCCTTATTAATGTATGCTCTTGTTTTCTAGTTTTGATGATACTGACCTTTCGGCGAGAGTCTGAACCTCTGAGTGCTTCTCTTTGTAGATGGTCTTGTAGTCGTGGATAAAGGACAGGTAGGATTTGGGTGTGACATGTGTTGAACGTCGGTACCGCTGAAAATAATCTGCACACTTTTCTGCCACCCCATCCTGAAAAGAGCCCATGCACTGAACCACTTCCCCCTTTACCTCAGGAGAGCAGTCTATGTCATACCTGGACAGGAAGTGTTCTGACACTGAGGAAAAAATAAACAAAAAGAAATTGTATTATTTCTTTGCACAATACACATATAAGCTGTTTATCTAGCTATAGATAGTCACAATCATTTTTTCACTGATTGCTGTGATGCTTTTCTTGATTGTCTTTCAATACATTTAAATTATTACTATGATAAGAGCTGTTCTCCAAAATATGGTTGGTTTAAATTGTTTGTGTAACAGTGTGTGCTATTCCTAAATTACTTGTTTTGTGTCTGCATTCAAAGTAGACACAAATTTACTTAGATAATAAATCATGGTTGTTATTTTCAGATTATAAGCATTATAAGTCCTTAGTTTCAAGATTAGTTTTTTGCAGGAAATCTTGTCTGGGGTGGTTAACTTCAACGGCTAGACATTATTATCATATTAAATAAACATATTATTATTAAAAGATGCTGGGTCTCCATTGTCAGTCATTCACAAGTAGTCATGCATTCTAAGTAACATGGAAATCACAAAAAGGGCATTATTTTGTAGTAAATGCTTCATTAGTACCGATTTTTAAAAGCTCCTAATGAGTGAAACAGACTTTCTCTCATTTATTTTTCCTTGCTGCAATAAGTTCTAATATAGAATTATTCAATTATTCGATATCAGTCACTTTGAATTTACAGTGATAGGTTAAAAAGTTAAGTCTCTGGAACTGAGCACACATGAAGCAAAGAGGTCAAACTGGGCCAACACTATTTGGAACATTGGGGAAAATATTGGTAGTTCATCAATCCAATCCATTCTATGTATGCTCCATTTTTTGTGTGATTCAGCACAAAATGTCCTGCATTCCCTCACTGACATGAGATATTTTTAGCCCCAGATTTTAGGGTTCATCCTGGGTATATTGGACCTCCTTGGGTCTAACATTTCAAATTACTGACCTGCGATCAGAGCATCTTTGGGCCAGCGGCTAAACCAGTCCATGGTGCATCCTGAAATAAGAGCAGGAAACTTCAAAGCTCGATTACGGAACCTCTCCCCAACTGGAGAGAAGCACAGAACCACATGAAGATTCTGTCTCACTCTGCTCATAAAATAATCATGTAGGTTTTCATTCGTGGGTGGTCGCCGTGGAAACTCTCGCTTCATGACTGGAATGAGGTCACTGATAATCTCGTCAATCTCATCTCGAGCAAACAGATTGGACACCTGTGGCAAAGAGAATATTTCACACCTCATTAGATTAAACCTAGCATTGGTTTCACAGGGAATTTATGCCAAATGTACAATCATGACATAATGACACACCTGAGGGGACAAAATTACTCCTTCAAGGAAGGGAAGACGTTTAAATGTTTTAGTCATTATCTGAATCACTAAAGGGATAGTTCACCCAAAAATAAAAATTTCAGTTATCGCTTATTCATACTCGTAGCATTCCAAACCTGTGACTTTATTTCTTGGACCACAAAAGGAGACATTCTAAAGTCTGCACTTTTTTACAACAAAAGCATGTTGCTTATTTTCTGGTTTGATGTCAATGATTATAGTAAGTTGATCACTGTAAGTCAAGTGTTTTATTTGTATGCCATCCGAGAGGAGGGCTCCAAACTCGGAATTTGGCCCAAACCCAGATTACTCCCCCCATCCTTGACTGAAATGGGAACAAGCCAAGAGTGAGGTGTTGGGGTTATGGAGGGATGCTACAAAATTGTCACTGGATAAAGGTGAGGGACATCTATATATACAGGCCTCTCTAACGCAGATTGGTTGCATTACATGTACATGCTCCTCCCGAACTTTGTTAAATAAGCTTCATTTAGAAAAACAATAACTAATCAAAGAATTACAGTGTGATTCGAAACCTAATACCACTATAGATAAATTAACAAAACAGAAAATATAAAAAAAAAAAAAAGTAAAAAAGTAAAGTAAGTTAATGTATTACAAATGCACTTTTTGGATTGGTGACCAAGGAATAATTAAGTATTTGTTTATTTGTTTATTCATTTATTATTATTTTTTTCTCATTTTAGACAATGTTTCTTTGTTTTACATTTACAGAAACACCAAAACGTATTTATTTTCAGGCTTAAATTACATTTTGAATCCGATAATTTCAATGTGGTCTGATACTCCTCCACTATATAAGACAATGCTATTTTATTAGAACAGTCTACAACAGTCTGTCAGAAGGACTACAAATGGATTAGTGCATGACTGGAACCAGGCAATATTTCACTTAAGTTTGCCCACACAGTCCTCCTGCTGCATGACAGAGTACCACACATAGTCTCACGAAAATACAGCAATAACCATGAGATAAAAATGTTGGAGTCTGTCTAGTCATGTCTCTTAAAGACTTAACTTGCTTTTTCTGCTCTCTTTTCAGAATCTTAGATAATAACTTGCACTAAACTCCATTTGTTATTTCATCTGTCTTTCACATTGACATCATAGTCTCGCCTCATCAGTTTTCAAACTAAACCCTGAAATCCTCAGTATAACTAAGGGCTTGTGTGTTTCATTAATATTCTTGAGCAGAGCTCTTGAGTGCTCTTCTCCTCTGCAGTAAATTCTCTTTACGTACTTAACAGCATGATTAATGAAATAACAACCTTTACCAAATCTGGCTGACCAAAAACCTTTCTAAGACTTTATGACAGCTTTAAAACCCCCAAGAGGTGCACCCTGTGGTTGAATTATAGCCAATTATTCTCAAACCCCTTTATTTATTCAGGGATAGTGAGAAAGACACATTGGAGCATAGTGTTAATTAAACACATTTAGTCATTTATTCAGCTCTTTATTCTTCCTAGTGCTTATTCTCTTACTGTCTTCCATGTGGCTCCCTACTCTTATCTCTCTTTCTTACAGGTCCAAATGGAATGTTTTCCCACAGATCTCTGCAGATTTCCACAGACTGTCTTTCAATACATTGCGCACATTTCTTACCCCTTATTAACAAACCCTTACTGTCGCCTTTTTCGCCTTCCTTCGCCTTTGTCGCCATTGGCTTTTGGCCCGCTTAGTTGGGGACATTTCATTTTATATTTAACAATATTATTACAACATTATTTTCCTGTTATATCTGTAAAGCTGCTTTGAAACAATCTGTATTGTAAAAAGCTATATATAAATAAAGGTGACTGACAATTAAATATATTATTAATTATATAAATATATTATATATTAAATATAATGCAAATTCAATTTTGCTTTTAGCTACCATATACACAGTAAACACATCTTAGCCATGTTTTTATCCATTCCGAATAGATATTACACACATATCCCACCTAAAACAGCACAGACAACACACTGTTCATGACAACCTCAAACTGACCCGCTAACATCATTACTGTCTTCCTTAATACTTTGTGCGCATTACAAAGTAAACTTGAGAACATATGTGCCCAGTTTCACAGACAAGGCTTAAAAGGGTCATCGGATGCAAAATTCACTTTTACATGGTGTTTGCATATAAATATGTCTTTGCAGTGTGTGGACACAACCACCCTGCAATGAAAAAAAGCGAAAAAAAAACAACAAAAATTCTGCTCTGCCCACGACCACTGACGGACTGTCCCGTATTAGCATATTTCCGCCCTCAGCCATTTGTATTCTGTCTGCCAAGGCAGTCTTGTGTCGACACCCCCCACGGAAGAGAGGGGCGGGGTGAGCAGTTGCTCATTATCATTTAAAGATACATGCACCGAAAAGGGTTGCTGTGAACAGAGCTGTTTTTGAGGAGGTAAAAGGGTGTTGTTTTACACAACCATTGAGGAAATGGGCACCCAATGACCCCTTTAAGACTAGTCCCAGACTAAAATGGATTTTTGAGCTGATCTTTAACTGAGAGCAACTTGCACTGACATATCTTAAAATAGTGCCATTGTTTTGTCTCAAGATGCACGCCAGTAATGTTTGTTTCTAAGACACGTTCATATAAAAGCTACTTAAAAATCCTAATTTAACTTTGGCCTACTCCTGGCTTAATCGAAGTATTGTCTGTAAAACCGGGCACATATGTTCTCAAGTTTACTTTGTAATGCGCAAAAAGTATTAATGTTAAGGGTTTCTGTTTTTACATGATTTTTTGTTGTCGTTTTTCATTCATGGTTTTTGATTAATTGAATTCAATTAGGGTCAAATTGATCCGGAACGTAATGATCGTACCAAGAATTTTAACATTATGGGGAAAGGATTAAAGAGAAACAATAGAAATCAGGCTCATGCCTTGTAGGAAAACCAAAGCTTAAAATATCCAAAAGGTTATACAAATTAATCTATATGAACCCAGTCGATTAATCCAATTCCTATGAAGAGATATGATCTCTTTATATGATGAAGAGATTTCATTTAGGCTTTTATTTACATCTAAACAATGATCTCCACACGTACATATAGCACATCACATATGGTAAAAATGGAAGCTCAAACTTGTATCTTGTGGGTTTGGAACAACATGGTGGTGAGTAAATGATGACTCATATTGAAATATTGATGACAATATTTTTGGAAAAGTTTCCTGAAGTGCCCTGTCTCTTTAAATAATGTAATCTAAATAAACAGTTTGTCTATCCAACTCGTCCCCCTGTCTTCACCTCTGCAGAAGCGCAGTACTTTCCCCTGAGGTCATGTTAATGCAACACTTCCACAGTGCTACTCTGTTGTTTCAGTGTGATGCATAGATTCCACAACAAGTGAGTTCAGCCACTGCTCTTTGGCAGGTGTCACATTGCAGAATGCATAGCTGCTATTTTTTCCCCCTTTCACAAACCCATCTGTCTCTCTAATATGAAGCAATGCATCTCGTGCCTTACAGATCCCATTTATTTATGTGTCATTACCACACAGAATGAGCTCTGTAATTTGTCAGAGGACAGGGCAACATGCTCCCTTTGTTTATTTTCATTACAGCACCTCGGGAAATCTGACTTATTTGCAGCAACATAAAGGTTGAGTTATGGGGGGCATACGTTGTAACCTTGGGAACACATGTAGTTTGGCTTATTTTACCATGTGTTCTAAAAACATCATGGAACGGCTCAGAAATGGCTGCTGTGGCGCTTGTGGGGAAGGGTGTTTCTATAAGCATGATGTCAGAACGGTTCTCTGACCTCTCCTGATGAAAGGACGTTGTTCATGTACTCCAGGAAGGACTCCTCCTTGATCTCATTGTCAGTGAAAATAAAGCTGATGCCTTTGCCCTGTTGTCCAGCAGTTCTGTACAGGCCCTTCAGGTCCTCCATCAGGTTGGGGGTGTTGTAGGAACTACAGAAAAGACAAGTTTAAGCAAATCCGAGGTTCGCAAACCCCAGGGAGTTGATAAAAATCTGCAAATCAACATCAGAAAGCCATGAACATACAAATTTGTTGATAAATTATGATTTGAAACTGTTATAAATTCATATATCCTATAATATTACTATAAAGCCTAGCTAATCCTCAATTTTAGATTCAATTGCACTTTTCTTCTTGGCATTCTTTGTGGCCTATAACTGTGTTCATTTTTACTGAACACATGAAACAAATAAAAATGCTACTGTTTATGAATAAATACAATTATTAGTACAATTCATATATTAGCATTTGCTGTCAATGTCCTTTGGAAATGCCCTTTTAATTGCAATTTTTTTAAAAAGTGTTTTCTGTATAGCTAGAAAATAAACAAAACTGATATGTTGCTATTTCGCAACACTGTACCAAAGAGAGTTATGGAATTGGGTGTGAAAAGACTGCCTGGATACAGAGAATTGTGAGCAGCTTGTGTTTTGAAGGCAATAAGGAAAAATCCGTCTGTTTTCCCTGGAGACTCTCACACATAGTGTGAGATCAACACCAGATTCATTCATATTATTATCAAATATAAGCTGCAATGAAAATCTGCAAATACGAGTCAAACTGCCAAAGGCTTGCTGCTGTCATCACACGGCAAATGAAGAAGAGTACTGTGTAATTACATGTGGTTACAGGCAAAATCTTCCATTCCTCAGAAAATGATTCCCTCCAAATCCCCAGAGTCAAAAATAAGCCAATATATAAAAAGAATCACTTGACAGATGGCTCCCTGACTTTCTACAGACTTTAACGATTAGCAGGTTTTTCCAGTTTAATTCTTTTATTTATTATTTTCAATTATCAATTGCATTGGAAGACAAGGGTCTGAATTAATAATTGTCCAGTCTCATTGTCTGAATCAGACTGAACAGTTGATTGGATATGGGATCATTCCTCTTTATAGTATGCAACAGCAGAGCAAAATTGAAAAGGGGAGGACAGAACACTCTAATACACAGATACCATCTACTGGAGTACGACTAAACTGCATTACACAAGATAATGTGCTTTATGACTTTTGACATTTACATAAAGCGAAACAAGAGCACTGCTATTACAGTGACATGTTTATTACAGTGCTATACATGTGTTATTAACTAGGTTATTACTGTGTAATTTAAAAAGTTCCATTGTGAAGACTGTCTAGGGAAGATAGCCTTTGTAAAGACCATCTGTGATGATGTAGAAGTTAAAGTTTAATGCAAATTTTGCATTATCTAGTACTCAAACAATAGGATACAGATTCAATTTCATCTGTCTCCCTGAAGGGGAAAAGTGAATTTGAATAAAGAGGCTATGAATGATTGAGTATGCGAAGGTGACTCACCGAGTGAGTGTAATCTGAAAAGTCTTGTAGCCAGCGATAAATGACGCTAGTCTTGTCAGACTTTGTTTTCCAGAACCCCCTACACCGACCAGGAGGGCATTTCCCCGAGGGGTCCTGATGATCCGAGAAATCTGGGGAAAGAGAGTGTAAGAGAGAGAAAGATAGATCCCAGCTCATTACCATGCAAAACGTTTATACACACACTTGCATAAAGAAATTCAGAGCACTTGCTTGTACTCTAAAGTACGACATGTCTGGCTCCTGTAATCAGCAGAGAAAGTGAACTGGAATAACCAAAATTTCTTGAGAGCACGACATTTATCTTTCATGATAGAAGGATGCTAATATATAGCAAGGTTCTTCTTTTCAACAAACACAGATGAATTGTTGAAATCGTTTTTGAGCCCTGAAAATGTTCTCATGATAACAAGAGCAGGATTACCAAACTGGCCAGGGGTTGGCCCTGTTGAAAACATGCTGTCCATACAGAGATACAAGAATCATTAGTGTAGAATGATATTCTGTGTACCTTAACCAGATGAATCATGGCATCCCTGAAGAAAACCATATCCATGCCTGCTCCTCTGATGCTCTCATTGTAATGACTCAAAAACATGTTCAGCCTCTCCATTAGACTATCAAAAGATTTGATAGGCTCGTATACTTTTGGCATGTCGAAATCAGTTTCCTCTGGCTCCTCACCTGTTCAGATATAAAAACAATACATAAATCCTAATTTCATTCCAATTCAGATGAGAAACTGCCAATCAACTCTCTATTGCACAATATGTGGGCAGGTCCTTTATAGGTATGTTCAAAGTAACTTTAAGGATGGTCAGTTAATTCGATGACCATCTTGGTTATGGCCAAGGGCTGCTTTTTGTTTTGTTTTTTTTACGGATGTCATCATACAACAAATTTCAAACAAAACAAAAGCGTAACAGACTTCTAACATGACAAGAAGATTTTAGCTAATTACATTTTTATACATTTTTATTTGTTTCTGATCATTACCTGTGGCCTCAGGTGCATCTCTGAGAAAGTCCACAAAGTAGGAATCCACCCCAAGATCCACAATCACTCGTTCATCTTCCCCAAGCTCTTCTTCCACCAGCTTGGCCAGTGTGTAGTCAAACCAGGCAACATCCTCTGGGGCAGTAAACCGGTCAGCAATAACACGTTTGCATTCATGCTTCCACAGCCGTAGTAATACCTGGGCCAATATTTCATACACAATTTTGAGTAATGTGTAGTGTATTATTTAAAGAACACTGGAACCAAAATGCTTTTCTTGACATTTGTTTCCATTTGATAGTTCTTGAATGTCTGTATTTTTACTGTATTCATACTAAAGTACTCTGACTTTCTCTCAGTGTTTCTGCTACTGACTTTTTAAAAGAACAATGGCTCATTCATGAGACTATTTAGTGGACTAATTGCAAGGACTATTTGGTATTTGTGGGCACAGGAGAACTTCTCACAAAAAATCTCTGCCTAATTCACAACACAGGAATTTGTTCTTAATCTCGTTCTAATGTTAGTGAATTTGGAGTATTCTAAATGAGCAGCCGTGTGCACGAGGTTGGTCATTCGCATAAAACATGCCGAAGCTCTCTCCATATAAGGCTTTCCACACAACCTTTTCTTTATGGACTTTCGTCACTCTTGTCAAACATATGTGGCTCTCCACAGATGTGCTCTTACTAGATCCTCGAGTAATGCCAAGTGTATCATTCTAAAAAACAGTTTTAAAAAGCTGTTTTATAGGAGAAGTCACAAACAACTGCGCGATAGGTATGATTCAGTTTACGGCACTTCTCATTCATTTCTATGGTGTTCGCAAAGAGTGATTGACTGTTGCACAGCTCTGAAAAGAAAAGAAAAATATGTCAAGGCAGATTGGTTATCAAGGCACACGTGATCCAAGTTAGCCATGGCACTTTGTCCAATGGTAGAGCCACGGACCCTCGTATAATAAGACTATTTCTGCCATAAATGTCAAATCCTAGTGCACTCATGATAAATTTTAAAATTGCCGCCTCAAGAAGCTTTACTACAGGTTTTACGGATATCAAACGCTCATTGGCTCTAGCCTGCTTTGTCATAGATCGCGACATGTCGTGTTTTGGGTTGTGTGCATTTGAATGAGAAATGCGCGCCTTCACGAGTGGATTGGGATACATTTTTCAGCTATTAACAACTTAAATTCTGCACTGTACCTCACACAAAACTATTGTATCCCGCCAGAGAGGACTCTGACTGCAACACGTTGTTATTTGGACTTTTGGTACAGATTTGGACATTTTTGCAATAAATAAATTATTCTGATTATATACACTTGACTGTCAGTTATGATTTTTCCTGATAACTGGAGGCTACATATTTTCAATATTTAACGTTTCAGCATCTATCCAAACATACTGTTTTTTTTGGTAAAAATTACGTATTAATACCTACACATTAAAGGGTTAGTTCGCCCAAAAATGAAAATTCTGTCATTAATTACTCACCCTCATGTCGTTTCAAACCCGTAAAACAAATTAAGATATTTTTTAATGAAATCCGAGAGCTCTCTGCCTTCTATAGACAGAAATGTAATTACCACTTTCAAGGGCCAGAAAAGTAGTAAAGACATCGTTAAAATAGTCCATGTAATTATAGTGGTTTAACCTTAATTTTATGAAGCGATGAGAATACTTTTTCTGCATAAAAAACATACAAAAATAACGACTTTTTTAAACAATTTCTTATCTTCTGCATCAGTCTCCTATGCAGTTTACGTTGTAAATACAGTATAGCACTTCTGTGTTCTACTTCAGAATGCCAGTTCGTCCTGGTCTCCTACTACAGACCCTGGGTCGAGTAGCCTTCCATGACCGCTCCCCACCCTGTGAGGGATGCATCTGTCGACACAGTCTTGACCACTGAGTGAAGTACCCCGTTGAGTCAAGGCGGACGAGAATTGTCCCTACAGTCTGCAGGACCCATTGAGTCACATTTGGAAGAAGTTCCCATGCTGCCAGATGGTCTAATAAAGGTGTATTGCGAGTAGTCAACTTGGTACCCTGAAGTGGATGACTGGCAGGGAACAACCGAATTGGGTGACACTGAGACCTGAGCTCGCTGGAAACCGGTGCGCCCTGATGCACCAAGGGTGGCAGGGTTAGAATAACGGTCACTGGAGGGCACAATATAATTAGTGTGAGCCATTTCTGTGTCTGGGTCTGTGTCTATATTAATGATCGGCAGTGTGGCTGCATTACTTTCAGGGAGACTATCAGTGACAGAGACGTGGAACTGCTGTGCATTAGCTTCTGACCATTTTATTTGCCACGTGAGTTTGGCAATGTTGTCATCTGCGTTGTTTATTTGCCACCGGATGGAAACACTGTAAGAGCTGCGAAACAGGTGTCCGAGTGTGTGCAACAGCAGCTCCAACACACTCCTAATGCTACTTTTTTGGGTGATATGAATCACTGTTATCTTGAAAGATTTCTTCCTGGTTTTCTATTGGAATCAACAATGGCCACAGACAAGGTAGAGTATGAGTATGAGTATTCATGATTTTATGAAAGTATGATGTATTGCGACATCACAAACGAGCAATTGTAGCAATTGTAACGCTTACTGTAAAGCAAGTCAAATTAGTAGTTTTCTTATGTCTCATTAGAACTACAGAAACGCGACCCGATCTGGCAATCTTACATAGCGTGGATATATCAGAAAAAGGACCGCAAAGCTGTGGCATAAGTGCATTTCACCATGTCACGACTTGATTAACCACTGAAACGATTTTGGAAACATTATTTTAAGGTAAAAAATCTTACTTAGTGCTGCTTTAAACCACCATTAGCAAACTCGGACATTAATACTGTGCAACTTATTCCTGTCTACCGTAACTTGCTGAACTCAGTTAAGCCTGTGAGCAAGGTGGTGAGACTTTCGTCTTCAGAAAAAGTGGAGATATTGAAGGGCTGTTTTCTCTGTACTGACTCAGAGGTGCTGTATGGTCCAGATATTGACATGCATAATGAAATCAGGTCTGCATAAGTCAAATTCTGTGTAGATTCTACACAGATGTACTCATTACATCATAAGAAGAATGGCATCTACGCTAATGTTAATCTTTCTGCTTATTCCGAGGTTTACTGTAATCAGCTGGATCCAGGCCGTATCCAGACCAGATGGAGGACCTGCGCCAAGACACAACCACAACGCATGATGTAGTCAGCCGGATCCGGACCATATGGAGGACCTGCACCTAGACACGACCACAACGCATCCCTGAAGTGTCAGCAGAGATTTTGTCAACTAGACTCTCATCGAAGGCCTCATCGACACGACAGCCATCAGCACTGATCCTCAACAAACCCGTCTCGATCCCGGTGTGATGACTCTGATCTTAAACCAGATGGAACTGGATAATATTCTGATTGTTCCAAACCAATCTGACTTCTGACCTATAATGCTGCCTGAATCATAATCATACACTGTTCGTTCATTGGCCAGAGGAGAACTGGGCCCCCGACTGAGCCTGGGTTCTCCCAAGGTTTTTTTTTTTTTCTCCATTCTGCCACCTGATGGAGTTTTGGTTCCTTGCCACTGTCACCTTTTTCCACCTTTGTTGCCATTGGCTTGCTTAGTTGGGGACATTAAATTTAACATTTAATTTAACATTCAACAATAATATTGATCTGCCTGCATTGACACTATTATACAAGAACTGAACTGAGCTGGACGATGGCATCACTGTTTACTCCAGAGCGGCTTTATATATATATATATATATATATATATATATATATTAAAACAAAAATGAAACATCACTGAACTTACTTAAGCTGGACTCTGATGCTATTTTATTCTGGAAACAAACTTTTTTAACTGGATTCTGTGATTCCAGTTAAACATGTAAAAAAAAAATCAAATAACAAGCCTTATATAACCAAGGAGGCTCAGAAAAAGCTTTATCATAAAATAAGAGAAACTCGTAAGAATTACAGAGATGTAATTGATGGTGATCAAGTGTTTGGAGAGGATCATAGTGTGGAAGCTTATGGAAGAGGTTAAGGACCCTTTGATCCTTATCAGTTTGCCTATCAAATTAAGCTGCCATGCAGCTATACCTTATGCTCTCCAAACTAAATAGTATGGCTGTAAATCCATATAGCATCAAATGGTTCCATGCATTGGTTTACTGTATAAGGATAAGGACATTCAACATTATACTACAGAGATTGCTAACTTTGTTACATGGAGTAAAGAACACAGTCTTGTAATTAACGTTAGAAAAACAGAGGAAATAATTTTTGATTAATTATTTTTTCTCCAACCTCTCACCTATCAAGATTAACAACGAGCCCATTAAACAGGTTGCTTCATACAAATACTTAGGTATGCTTATTGATAATAAACTTTCATGGGAGGTGAATGTGGATAATCTGTGTCGAAGGGTGCAACAAAACATTTACTTTTTACAGAGGCTCAGCCTTTTGGAGTTGCTCAGAGGGTCTGTTTTATCATGCCTGTGTTGATTCCATCTTACTGTATGGTGTAGCAGCCTGGTTCAGTAATTTTACAGTTACTCTTAGATCTCAGTTGAACCGTTTGGTGCGTACGGCAATGAAGATGGCTGGTCTAGGGGTTTACCCCCATCTTCCATCTATTTTTAACACAATTATTTGTAAACAGGCAACGAAAATGATTCTGGACACTTCTCATGTGCTTTTTCCAGAATTCGAAGCACTTACATCTGGTAGACGTTTTCGTACCCAAGGTTTAGATACAACCACTATAAAATTATTTTGTTCCTTTGGCTACAAGGATGTTAAACTCTAGTGCAAAGGACATGATTGCATGATTGTTATTGATGTGGGTATCTTGTTATGCAGCTTCACCTGTATTGCCCCAAAAAAAGTCCCTTAAAGAGATAAATAATGTATTAAGTAAGTAAATGAGTTCTCAATGGAGGGGCCTGCCCTAAGAGGCCAGAGCACTTAGGCCTCAGGCCCTCTTAAGTTGTGAAACCCACAGAGACAAAATTGGCATCAATTGCCCTGCTGTCAAATAGTCCAGAGATATCTAT
Organism: Gila orcuttii; assembly: GCA_026230005.1. Classification (NCBI taxonomy): domain Eukaryota; kingdom Metazoa; phylum Chordata; class Actinopteri; order Cypriniformes; family Leuciscidae; genus Gila; species Gila orcuttii. The sequence continues at coordinate 12,729,980 of JAPDVR010000018.1, forward strand.
TATTGGTTGAGTATGCCTGGTGACCTGAAATGTTTCGCCGACAGGGGATAACCGAACATAATTCTCCAATACCCTCCTCGGAGGCAGTGAGCCTCCCAGTTCCGCCTCATTGTTGGGTAGAGAGACTGGACCACACTAGGGCTGGGGCGGTATGGATTTTTTCTAACCGCGGTTGAAAAGCAAGATTTTCCCGCGGTATGGCGGTAAACCGCTTTAAATACACCCCCCCCCCCCCAACAGACTTTCGCGCACTCACCAGAAGTCGTTTTTGCTAGACAGACTTTGTTAAATATTGTCACCTACATCCGAAAAAAAAACGAGCACAATTTGAAATAGTCAAATTTTCATCAAGCAGTAATCTGGCATGAACCAATCACTGAATAGATTTCCTTATTTAAGAATATTCTCAGATACATTCGCATTGAATTCATAATTTTCAGGAGAATAGCCTACATTATGATGTTCACATTGGAAATGAAAGATGAACACCTTTTGCAACATGTCTTAGTTACAAATATTATACTCCATATTTATGTTTACATAATATAGTGTTATTTTTTATTTAATCTATGTCGATTATATGAAGAGTGAACAGCATGAGTAAGATAGGATCATAAGATGGGTCAGACACGATTTTGACCACTTTATTAAGTTTTGTTTTGTAGAAAGCCTTTCTTTAAATTAAATGTCGTTTTGTATAAATTGTACCTTAATTTTAATCACTGTTTCATTAACTAATTGCCTGGAATTAAGAAAATAAGAAGCAAATATAGCAGACATATAATCAGGAGGACGTGGAAGCGCCAGTGCGATCTCTTGCGCGTGAACTGGAGCTCGTCTTATAAATGAACCGAAACTCGGCGTAGGCCTAAATGTCTACTTTTAAACAAAATTCAAAACGAAATGATACAATTTTAGGCTACAGTCGCCTAGTCAGGTAAGGTCAGGTTTGCCGATGTGCGTTATAGGCTTTACTTATTTATATTTATCCCTGTGCGCCGATCGGAGACGGAGTTCACTGCTGATATTCTGGGGACACAACATAGCCAATATACTAGGGACTTTAGCCTTTAAATATCTTTGCTGCATTGGATCTTTCTAGAGCAGCCAAGAGCTTTCTAGCCTCGCGGCAGCAGCGCCTTGCATTGCTCATAGACCTTAATACAATCAGCGCCACGGATGCGGTTTCGAAAATTTATCAAAAAACGTTGGTGCGGGTAGATGGCGGACAGATGATGAGTTTTGTGATGCGGTTGCGGATGAAATAATAATAGCCCATCCGCGCATCTCTAATACGAATGGAATGTTATTATGTGTCGTGGAACATTGCGCTCCTCAACTCCCGAAAGGTCGGATTTGCTCCATCTTTTGATGATAAGTTTTGTTTAGAAAACCTTGAATCCATGTAAGACACAATATCATTAAACATAATCCATGTCATTAGAATCAATGAATCCATGTCATTAGACACAACATGTACACATGTGCAGGCCAATGTTTTTTGGGTTTTTTTGCGGTGATGATGGTGACGAGCTCAGACCCGCGGTTGGAGTCACGTGACCGCGGTATTGCGGTAATGCGGTAACCGTCCCAGCCCTAGACCACACTCGCTGGAATCAGCTGCACCCCGAAGCACCAGAGGTGGCAGAAAAGTTCCTTTTCATATAGACATCTAGCTTTTCATCCAGCTATTCACTATTTAATTCCCCAGAATCAAATGCAGCCAAATATCAACCTGACAAGTAAACACATTCTGGATGAAAGGCTGAATATATCATATTAACACAGGCATCTAAATTCTCAGAGTTAAATAAGTATTTATCATTTAATTACTTAAAATGAAATGTAGCCAAGACCAACCAAACAAGTAAGCACGGTCTGGACGATAGGCTGAATTCTATATTAGAATAGTTCAATATACATTTGTATAATTTTTTGCAAACACACATAGATCGCCAGAACACCCACCACACACCAGCTTATTGGTGGAGAGGAGACAGAGTGATGAAGCCAATCAGTATATATGGGGATGATTAGGAGGCCATGATGATGGATAGAGGCAAATGGGCAAACTTGGCCAGGATGCCGAGGTTACACCCCTACTCTTTTTTGAAGAACATCCTGGGATTTTTTGTCACGACAGAGAGTCAGGACCTCAGTTTAACGTCTCATCCGAAGGACGGGTTGGATGGATGGATGTAATGGATGGGTGGATGGATAATAATCTTTATGGTTGGATGGATGGATGAATGAATGGATGGTAATCAAAGTCATTCAATTCTTTAAAATTTTCATCTTTAGATGTATGTAAACATGGTTAATATGGTAATAAGTATAATCATGAATTTCTGAAATTTCATTTACTTTTTCTCAGTGTCTAAATAAGAACAGAAATGTAGTTCTACTCACATCAGGCAAGTTGATGACCTCTGCAGTCACGCTGAGCATTCCCTGCCAGATACGGGAGAGGTCACGCAGGTTAAAAATGTAGTGAAAGTTGGCGGGAGTGGGCAGCATTTTAGACTTTGTCATTTGCCATAGTTTTCGGGTCAGTGGAACCAGCCTGACCACTGTGTTGCGTACTTCCTCTGAAAATCCCCGACGGGAACAGTAATGGCCTGTGCCTATCACTCCTGCAGCAGGAAACAATATATATTGCAAATGAAAGTGAATGAGAAAGTGTTGATCTATAGCAGACAGAAAACTCACAAAGGTGAAGGACAGAATGAGCAAATGTGACCTTCATGAATGATAGAATACTGAGTTGAATAAGAATCACAGTTGTCACAAATGTCAATATTACACACGCATTGAGGTGTGTAGGCTAACCTGCATGTAAGCATGATAAATCATATCAATAGAAAAAAGATCTGTCAATAAAAAGATCCAGACCTTCAGCCGAGAAGGGAAACGCCGATAGTCAGAATCAATATGCATATACAGAATCGGTTCTGCTTAAGCAATGCCTTTGACAACCTTGACCAAATTAAATGAGATGTGATAAATAATTTCTCTGAGCCCAGAAGCACGGTCCAGATTCTTCATAATATTTCATAATGCATGTCTAAATGCACAATTTGACTGCTTCTTTTAAAATATTTCCATGCCATTTGTTGTTTGACTCCTTTTAAAAAATCTCATTGGATTATTAATACAACATTTGCAAAAGGAATATTGGGAAATATGAAATCGATATTAGCCACTGGCAAAAAATAGGTGCAAAAAAGGTCCATTGTCTATTGTCAATAGTGTAGCAATGCATGAAGCACAGCTCACACAGAAGTCACTTTCAAACCAGGCAGCTTTCTGTTGGTCAACGTGGTGAATTCGTGTGACCAATTTGAACCCATTGTGAAATCTGTGTGGGGAAATATTTAACTTTTCATGCAAAAATCCTAATCTTGTGAATTTCTATTGAAATGGATAGATATGACTGCACCTTAAAGCAAAAGATAGAAAAGACTGTCTTAAAACAAATGTTCATTCATGTCCTACAGCCCCATAACTAGAGTAATGCAATAACTAAAGGAAGGAGAAAATATTCACTTAATTACGAATATGGGAGCAAAACACTGCTATATCAGTTTGGCCGGAAATTTTGCAGTGTGCTGAATACTGATAATGTGATTGCCTCAAGTTGACCTCTAGACGTTTTAGGTTTTGAATCTATGGTAGTAAAGCAATGGATTTTTATTATTTTGCAAATGGTAGATGACAATACAAACCAAAGATCTTGTCTATGGAGGCATTGGAAGGAAGAGTACAGTTGAAAATAGAAAACTGCCTCTTTAGCCTCTGGGGGATGTCATTTCGTCCCCCTCCAGGGTGGATCATAGCTGCCAAGAACTGGACATCCACAATGTTGGTGAACTCTCCTGGTTTCTCCAGGTTAAAGAAGCCATTTTGCTCCATCAGCTGACGAACTATTTCATTGGTGACCTTTGAATAGAGGAAATGGATTATGTGAATATATTTCTATGTTCAGACTTTGCAAACAGAGAGTCCACAAAGAGAGAGTAGATGTTTTAGCACCCAGTGCACCAAAGGAGTTATGCAAATAAAGCATATTGATTTTATTACAGTTTATTAGATCATAATTTGATGAATGACTGCTGACATGTCTAAGAGAAAATGCACAAAACTGTATCCTTTAAACAAAAAAATGTTTACTCCTGCTTTGTGAGGTGGGGTTTGGAACGACATACATTTTACAAGGCACACAAGGAACAATAACCTTAATTCCCACATAAAGGAGGATGTTTGTACTGAAAAGAAAGATACATTACTTAATAAAAGAAAAAGTGGATTGTGGGTTGTTAGTGAAAAGGATGCAGGTGTTTGCCCTGAAACTGTTTAATGAATGTGCATGCGCTTCTTAGGTCTGAAACTCCACCTCATAAAACTAAATGTACAAACATATAAGTAGTGGTTCTTAAGTCATCATTATATGCAATATCTTACCTGGTCACCCCACTCATTGATCACAGGCATGTTGATGTCGTCAATGAAGATGGACATTTTCTTCCCTGCCGGAGGGCCGTAAGTGGTTCCCATTCGTTTATCTATGTAACTCTCCACAGAGCGCTAAAAGTTCACAGGCACCGAAACAACCATATACATGCTGATTACTCACAAACACATCCAGCAACTCATAAATTAAGAAGCTCCGATGAGATTTGGATCAATAACACAACAGTCAATAATGAAGCAGGGAATGTGATGAAACATTAGCCAGGCTAAAAAAACTGAGCCTGGGGATTGCAAAGCACATTGATGCATTCAGTCCCTTATGAAACATGTAAATACAATACAATGGTGTGTATATGAATATTTTTCACGCCACCATTCAAAAATTTGGGGTCGGGTAAGATTGCTTTATGTTTTTGAAATAAATATTTTACCGAGGCTTTCACCAAGGCTGTATTTATTTGATCAAAAATGCAGTAAAAGAGAAATATAGTGAATTATTATTACAATTAAAATAGCTGTTTTCCATTTTTATATATTTCAAACAACAATTTTTCAGCAGCCATTACTCCGGTCTTTAGTGCTACATGATCCTTCAGAAATCATTCTTATATGTTGATTGGGTGCTTAGGTGCCATTTCTAATTATTATCACAGTTTAAAATGGTTGTATTATAGTTAATATTTTTGTGTAAACTTTGATACTTTTTTCTGGATTAATTGATTTGAACAGCATTTATTTTACACAGAATTTGTTTTGTAACTATTTAAATGGTTTAAAGTCACTTCTGATCAATTTAAAGCATCCTTGCATTAACTATTAATTTTCTACCATTTTCTTAATACACAGTGATGTGCTTTAAAACTTTTAAGAGTATCATGCATAGAACACACTGCACACAGAAATCTAAAGCATATGACATAGAGAGTCTTTCAGGAGAGTTTGTGTGTGTGTGTGTGTGTGTGTGTGTGTGTGTGTGTGTGTGTGTGTGTGTGTGTGTGTGTGAGTGTGTGTGTGTAATACTATAGTTTTAATACATAAAAAACAGTGATGTCAATTTTTGTGTGTGTGTTACACCATTATTTATTGAAAAAAAAAGCCAATCACTAAAAAGCTACACTGTTATCCAACTTTTTCCTGAGTAATTTCGAAAAATATGATATTGTTACAGTTCTGTTCTGTTTGGATGTGTTCCTTTATTCTAGTTTCCCGTCACTCATCTGTTTCTATCATTACACTAACACTAACACTAACTCAATCATTACAGCTGTTCATCATTTAGCTCATCACCATTGTATATTTAAGTTCCTCCTTGTGCAATCTTCAGTTGCCCGGTATTGTTTGTGCGTAGCACATTGTCTCGCATAGTTTGATTGTTATTTGCCTGCCTATTCTGAGGTTTTTTAATAAATCCTGTTTTATTTTTTTAATCATCTTCGTCTTCTTCGGATCACCGTGACAGATATATGTATAATATGAATAAATAGAACTGAGCTACTGTCTTGTAGTCTATGTTTAGTAAATGTTTAAAATGTTTAGTTAGTTCCTCTCAAAAAGATTTATATTTTATTATAAATGCATTACAACACAGTAATAAAGTATGTGCAGACTTCATAGAAAGTGTAACCAAAATACTGTTCATTAAAGATACCACAGTATTAGACATGTTTTGGGGAAAAAACACTGTCTTCATGTACCTGAAACATAAGAGGTGTGGTGGCAGAGGAGAAATTGAGACTCTTGTCAGTGTGGGATTCTGGGTCATATTTGGACATGTAGCCTTTGATGATGACGGTTTTGGCAGTGCCCTGTTCTCCTATCAAAAGCACAGCCTGAAACACATGAAGAAAACACGAGTAGACTCTAGAGAGGGCGACCATCTGTCCGTGTGCAAGGCTAATCATAGTGCTGGCAGCACAGGAAAAGTCTTGATGACAAACAAAGTAGCTGTCTATTTAAACAAGCCTCACTCGGTCAAATCAATAATGCAGCACTGCATGGTGTCATTGTCGAGAACCTACACTAGAAAATACAATCGACAAACTATTGAGTGTTTTTATAAGATCCATAGGGTTTTATAATATGATCTACAACTGAATTCCAATTCACGAAGACAGATTACATTATTGCACTAAAACGGTGCTTTTTCATGTCTCAGAGCCAGTGCTTGATGGGTGTTCGGTCAGGTTTCTGTGGAACCCTTGTGTTTACACTGTCTAGGGAATTGAATAATTCCATAATAACTATGTACTGTAAATTAACAAACATAGCACTTTGCAGTCTTTTTCACAGCCAGTTTCGAGAACATATGATATACATATGTACTGCATATATATGACAATATTAATAATGTAACAGGCAGATAAATGTACAGCCTGATCATTAAACCAAAACGTGTTATTTATATATCTTTTAATTAAAAGTCAAATAAGAGTGAAAAGGCTCTCACCTTGCCCTGCTTTGCAATGGTCTGGATGAGGAAGTCAGTGCGAACATTGTCTACGTTGGGCACCAATATGGAGCCATACTCTGGTGTAGAGTCAGGTGGGTAAATATACTCTTCCACTCTGGTATTCCAGTGAACCCAATGGCCTGCAAAACAAACAATTTCCATTGTCAGTACTGTGAATGACATCTTGGAAGAACCTTTATTAAAATTCCACAATTAACTTCCAATGTGTTCTATAATTATAGGGTTATTAACCCTGGTTCTGACTCACAAGTGGAGTTTTTGCCATTAAAATTGAAGGGCTAGGAAACGTGCTGCTAATTAGGCATCTATTTGAATTGCAAAGTGTACAGTATTTTGCAACAACATTTCTAAGGACACTTATAAACCAGAGACTTTTGGGTCTAAGCTATTTTGTTTCAAGCTTCAGCTGTGAAAAGAAGTCAACCTGGAATATACTCCACCAAAAAAATGCCCAGCAAAACGATCAAAGACGGAATAAAAACCTTGAGTGTCAGATTTGTCTTGAGGCAGACTACAGACTTCAGATTCACTATTTTCCATAAACATGCAAATTCTCCTCTCAATAGGAAAAATGTCATTGAAATTCTATAGACTGCTGCTTGAATTGTACTGACAGAAAAGAGTAATTTCCCAGCATGCTCTTGTTCAGAAGAAAAACCTTCAGTCAGTCTTACTAAACAGCTTTTCTTGTAATTTACCAATCGGAAAAGTTAACAAGTTGAAAGCATTTACACAATTATTATAAATTAAAGATTTATAAAAAAGACAGATAAAAATGAAGCAAATATAACACAGAATGAGGCATGTGACTGTGTTAGATACCATCATTAGTGACGTAAAAGTCGAACATAGTGTCCTCGCTGTGGGGAGGGATGTTGGGAAGATCCAGGCAGATGTTGTCATGGTGACGGAGCCATTGCTCCATCTTCATTCGATCATCCAGTTCCAATAGGGCTCCCACACTCCACATCAGAGCGAAGACATACAGACGTTCCATGTGCTCTCGAGACAGCTCCCCTCCCTGCTCCTGATGGGTTACATCATCAAAGATCTGTCAGAGCATGAAGGCCTGATACAATTATTATTTTTGCACTCATGAAACCAGAGAAAAGATATTATGCATGATCAGATATATCCAAATAATAATAATAATAATAATCTAATCCTTTATTGTGAACTTGAAAATGTATACCCATATGACCACTGAATAAATACAGTAAAAACAGTAATATTGTGAAATATCATTACAATTTACTCCTCAAGTAACATTTCTTATTATTATTAGTATTGAAATAAGTTGTTACAAAACAACAGCATTTATTTTTATATATATATTTAAAGAATCTTTTAAAATCTTTTTAAATGTCACTTTTGATCAATTTAATGTGTCCTTGTGGAAAAAAAGTACCAATTTAGAAAGAAAGAAAGAAAGAAAGAAAGAAAGAAGCCTGTTTATTTTTGAAGGGTCAAAGAGAATGTGCATGTAACACTAAATAATTAAAGTTGGACTAATGGACTATACACACTGTGTATGAAATAATTATATCAAGCCCAAAGTTCTTTTGAAGGTTATAGGTCCTTTTTTATAGAGTTTTATATAAGTGTAATGCATATTTGGCTCACGTTTAATTCTCATAGAGTGACAGTGTGATGGCAATAGGGCTGTATAATGTGTATCTCAAAACTAAATGCTTTACAAATGACAATCCGAGTGATAATGTGTGACATTTACTGGGGACAGTTCATCCTAATCATATTCATGACTTTCAGATAAGGGGAAAATCTGCATGGGTTGAATGTCACAAAGACATGTATTACATGAAACTGGTCAGGACTTCAGTATATTTATATTCATTCATAGATGGATTTCATCTTTTTCTGCTTATATTGTATCACATAATAATGAGCTTACATATTTTATTTTCTTCAGCTGCAACGAGCATTCAATATTTCAGTTTAATGATTAATCAAATCTCACTGCATTAAATAAAGCGAAATTGTATTATTTTGCTATAACCATTGCTATACCATTTCTTTATCAAATCACCCTATCACTAGTACACAGTTTCAGGTGTCAGACATTTTATAGTACAGTCAGAAACCATTGCTTATTCATATAATGCATTGTAATAAGATTTAAAAACATCCATACTGCACCAATGAATCTCATCAAATGAAATCTTGTATGTGGAGACATTCTTTATACTACATCACCACTGCCCTCTTCGGTGCACAAAAGTGCTCACTCATTTTGTACATTGCTCTCTCAGGTAGAGGACTGCATGACTTCCACTATATAGGAATAGTTTATGAGGGGATAGGGGAAAAATGGTGTACATGCATAATGGACTGTATGTGCACTAATGTATAAAGCAGGGGTGTTCAATTAAAGTTCCAAGAGGTCTACTCTCTGTATTTCCTCAATACTACAATATTTTTTTGGAATAGTTATACATTTCCTTGTGGACAGCAGTAGTAGTGGTGGGCCTCTGCTGATTCTGCAGCCAATGAGATTGCCTGCTCAACATTTAAACAGTATTCCAGCTCACCACCGCATCTTCTGTACTGTTGTTAGAATAACCACGTCAACTGAAGTGTACTTCATGGTTGTTATGTCTTTAGTGCGAGTGAGAAGCAACATGCAAATTGGCTTAAGAAGTGAGTCTGGCCCTAAATAAAAGAATTCGGAGATATTAGAGCTAGACATAAATGACCCTGAACGCTTGTGGTGTTTACATCTCTCTTGTTTTTACGCACTGCTCACTTAAAATGTAGAAGGTTAAAATGGTGCAACCATTGTCTCAGGGTGGAAATGGACAGTGGTCTGCTAATTGGTGACCCCTGGTATACAGTTTATGTACTAACAACTGTGCTACTCTGTTTTTTAATGACAGAAGCTGAAGTTTAAAACCCTTATTTTTGGATTGACATGTTAAGCAGTCTTTCACTGTTGCAAAATCTGTAATGAGGACTACACATGTTGACAACCTTGGGCTGAATGAGTCCTTGCAGCATGTTTATGCACTGCATGATGATGAAGGCCTCCAGCATGTCCATCTTATACTGCAAAGATTGAATGCTGAACCGATAGAGCTCAGGGAAGGAGGACGAAAAGAGATCCCTCAGGACCACCTCTTCCTGAGGGGAGCGATTCTTCAGCCAGCCCTGAAAGCGCACACACAAACACACGAGTGAAAAAACCTGTAAGGAAGGACATACACATAGTGGGAGATATCTGCACACTGAAATAAAATGATTTATCCCTAAGAGCTCAAAAATAGTTTGTCCTTCTTCACTGTCTTTCTCTGGCTCTCCTTCATTTACTCTTCATGCATTGAACAGTTGAACACTTTGAAGTCTGTTAAAAAGACAGAGAGAAATGCCTTGGGGATTTTAAACTTCATTAATTCAGAGTGAGTAAAAGGAATAGCTAGCACAGCTACTGGTTTCTACATTTGAGGTTCTGTGGATGCCTTTTTTCATTTGTATTATGCAAATGTGGAGGGAAATATTGTAGATTCTAAGTGTTCAAACTTGGTTAACATAGACAAGTCAAGTTTATTTATACAGCACATTTCATACACTATGACAATTCAAAGTTCTTTACATAGAAAGGAATAAAAATAATCACAAAATAAAAGCAAGGATAAAACAGTTATTCAAAATGCTTTACATAGAAAGGAATTACAATAATCACACTATGGCAATTCAAAGAGTTTTGCATAGAAAATAAACAAAATAAAAGCAAGGAAAATTAAAACAAAAGATGATACATAGAATAAGTAAAAAGATAATAAAATCATCTGGCAAAACACCGGTGTATCTTATTTTGCATATAGTTTTACTCTGACACTGTGTTTGTGGTGTTTATTCGACGGGCCTAAGAATTTAATTTGACGTCTCAGATGAACCCGATTTTTCCCTAAAATCGGACAGGAGGAGCTCTAGGACTGACTCACGGGGTAACCTTGGCTTTACTGCCCCACCAGTCCGCACCCTACAGAACCTCGAGTTTAATTGACACATCAAACTCACTACTCCACTACAGACGCAGGTCATCAGCATTGTTTCATCTTTCAATATACTAAATTTATGTTACCCAAAAAGGAAAATGTTTTCATAATTTATAAATAATCATGTTGTTCCAACCCGTAAGACTTTCATTCAATTTCAAAAGACAAATGGAGATGTTTTCAATGAAATCTGAGAGATTTCTGTCCCTCCATTGACAACTATCACTTTGACGCTTAAAAAAAAAGAGGTCGTAAAACTAACTCATATGAATTGAGTGAGAGAAACACGATCGCTTTATATGATGAACAGATTGAATTTAGGCTTTTAATAACATAAACATTCATGAACTCACACATCAGTTGTGGAGCTCGAGACGGAAGCTCAAGCATGTTTGATTGACGTGCGAGAACCAATGAGGTCCATTCTCATGTGTTATGAGGCACATTTGAGCTTCCGCAAGAACCAATGAGGTTCATTCTCGTGTGTTATGAGGCATGTTTAAGCTTCTGCAAGAACCAATACGTTTTTTTTCTTGAGCGTCAATCGAGTTCGGTTGAGCTTCTGTTCATGTTCGCTGATCAATGTTTAAATGTGGAAAAAAGCCTAAATCATATGTTTCTTATCATATAAAGCAATCAAGTCTCTTCAGAAAATTTAGACCAAACCGCCCGATTTATATGGATTAGTTTTATAATCTCTTTATGAACTTTTTGAAGCGCCAAAGTGGTAGTTGCGTAACTCTCAATGAACAGAACAGAAAGCTCTCAGATTTCATCAAAAATATCTTCATTTGTGTTCTGAATATAAGCGAAAGTCTTATGGATTTGAAACGACATGATTTAATTTTTAGGTGAACTAACCTTTTAACGCTTCAAAAAGACATTGTACCAGTAATTCATTGGAATCAAGCAGTTTAATCCAAGTCTTCTGAAGAGGCATGATCATTTTATATAATAAAAAGTTTTCACATATAAACAGTCATCACTATAGATACATAGTGTCACGTGTCAGTGTTTTTTTGTATTTTCAGTAGTCACATGTCTTCCTTTGTTCCCTTTCGAGGGAACTCGCGATGCGTCGATGACGCTTTGGGGAACGCATTTGCGTGACTGAGTCTGAAGCACTACTGTCAACTAGTCCAATGGAATAAATGAAGCGTCACGGGCGGGTGACATCACGACCAGGAAGATATAAAAGCACATCCGGTGCAATGCTCGCGTTAGCTTTTGTGCCTCAGCGAAGCGCTCTGTGTCAAAACTGTCTGTATATTTATTGTTGTCTGTCTCTCATTATATTGTATTATGGCAAAACAACTATTCAAAGCCTGTGCTTCTCCTTGCCCTCGTTATATCACGGGTGGAGATACACATGAGCTTTGTGTAGTTTGTTTGCGAGTGGAGCATGCTATGTCAGCCTTCGAGGGGGCTGACTGTCAGCATTGTGAGCGTCTCCTGCTCCGCATGCTCCGCTCCCGTCTGTCCACATTTGAGGATGATGGACAGGCTCGCGAACCTCGGGGTTCTGGACCCGCGGCTGCCGAGGCAGCTCGGAGAAGGCTCACTTGGGGTTCGCAAATGGATCTTTCGGCGGGGTTGGGGACGGGCTCTGCCTTATCTCCTCCTTTACCCGAAGGATCCATTGCTCTCTTGCCGGTGTCGGAAGCCCGCGCTGCGGCTTCTTCCGCCCGGGAAGAGAGACCGTTGCTTCAGTGCTCTAGTTCTGAGGAGGTAGAGTTACTGAGCATCGGTGAGAGTGACACAAACACAAACACAAATAAAGATTCAATAAGGGGAGAGGATTCGCCATCCCTCTCCCCAGCACATGAGGAGCTTATTGAGGTGATAACTCGTGCTGTAGATAAGTTGAGTATTGACTGGCCAGCAGAAAAGAGAGATTCTCATCCTAAAAGCAAACTAGACGAGCGTTTTCTCACTTCTAATGTTTCATCTCAGGCACGGGCCCTTCCATTCTTTCCTGATCTACATAGTGAGCTATGTAGATCATGGAATAAACCATTTTCGTCACGTCTTTTTAGTCCCCATGTTCAAACGTATTCAAATATGATGGGGCTGAAAGATTTTGGTTATGGGTCGATGCCCCCAGCGGAACAGACGCTCGCGAGCTATCTGTCTCCTGGGTCAGCGTCGTCCCTGAAGGATCCCGTGTTGACGAATAAACCACTAAAGACCACATCTAATTTAGTGGGTAACGCTTATACGGCAGCAGGTCAAGCTGGAGCCTGTCTGCACACGATGGCAGTGCTCCAAGCCTATCAGGCAGATCTGCTGGGGGATATAGACAGGAGTGAGGGAGTTAGTCCCGACGAAATTCGAGAACTTCGTCGGGCTACAGATCTTTCTCTCAGAGCTACGAAGGAGACCGCCCGTGCTATTGGGCGGTCTATGGCAGCCCTCGTAGCTACTGAGAGGCATCTTTGGTTAAATCTGACAGATATGAAAGATAAAGATCGGGCTTTTCTTTTAGATGCCCCTATTTCTCCCTCTGAATACGGTGCCCGCTCCACTTTGGGGTCCTCATGGGACCGGTCTGCCAACCCCGCCACCCTTGGTGCTTCGGGGCGCAGTGGTATCCAGTGAAAGTTCGGTGCAGTGTCGACTCGACATTGCGTCGGACGTGAGCCCTCTGAGGGGGGTCCAAAAACAGTCAGTTCGGTTGTTTCCTGCCAATATGCTTCAGGTCGCCGAAGTGGCTGTTCCTTTAACACCAGCGGCCAGTCTCGAGAGACTGGTACCCTTAGTAGATTTTCTAACAGAGTGGAAGAATCTGTCAAATATATCTCCTTGGGTCCTGCAGATAATAGAGAAAGGTTACAGAATCCAATTCAGTTCTCCTCCGCCTCGTTACAACGGGGTGTTACTCACGGTAGTACATCCCGAGCAGGCTCTGGTAATGGAGCAAGAAGTTCATTCTCTCTTAGCAAAGGGAGCTATAGAACAGGTGTACTCCCCCGACAGAGAATCGGGGTTTTACAGCCGATACTTCATTGTTCCAAAAAAGGATGGGGGGTTGCGTCCTATTTTAGATCTTCGTTTGCTGAATCGTGCGGTCATGAAATTGAAATTCAAGATGCTCACACTCAAACAGATAGTGACTCAAATCAGATCCGAGGACTGGTTTGTCACGATAGATCTGAAGGACGCTTACTTCCATATCTCCATCCTCCCTCAACACAGGAAGTTCCTGAGGTTTTCTTTCGGGGGCAAAGAATACCAATATCGGGTGCTTCGATTCGGTCTAGCTCTGTCACCACGCACGTTCACGAAGTGCGTAGATGCAGCTCTGGCTTCGCTCAGGCTGCAGGGCATACGCATTCTGAACTACATCGACGACTGGCTGATTCTGGCGGAATCAGAACAGTCAGCGGTTCGGCATCGAGATGTCGTTCTCGCTCATATGAGGAAATTGGGGTTGAGACTCAATGCCAAGAAGAGTGTGCTTTCTCCACTACAGAGAACCACTTTCCTTGGTGTGGTATGGGATTCAGTCACGATGCGGGCCACTCTATCGCCCGCTCGTGTAGCTGCTATCATCACAGCCACAAAAGAGTTGAAGCTAGGCCAGTCACGTACTGCAAAACAGTTCGAGAGACTGTTAGGCCTCCTGGCAGCGGCGTCCAATGTGATCCCCTTTGGCCTGCTGTACATGAGACCTTTGCAGTGGTGGCTCAGGACCAGAGGGTTCTCCCCGAGGGGAAACCCACTTCGTATGATCAAGATCACGCGGCGGTGCATCCGCGCCTTGATTATATGGAGGAAACATTGGTTCCTGTCCCAGGGTCCGGTGTTGGGAGCTCTTTGCCATCGAGTTGCTATCTCGACAGACGCTTCTCTCATCGGCTGGGGAGCGGTAATGGAAGGCCGCTCAGCTCAGGGTCTGTGGGGGAACCATCATCTTTCTTGGCACATAAATTGCCTGGAGATGATGGCTGTCTTCAATGCGTTGAGACATTTCCTCCCAGACCTGAGGGGCCATCATGTGCTCATCCGTACAGACAACACTTCGGTGGTCTCTTATTTAAATCAACAGGGGGGTCTGCGTTCGCGTCCACTCTGCAAACTGGCGCACCAGATCCTCTTGTGGTCCCTAGGGAAGATACTCTCCCTGAGGGCAATGTTTATCCCAGGGTACCAGAATATAGGAGCAGACACCCTGTCGAGGCAGGGGCTGAGGCCAGGGGAATGGAGACTCCACCCAGAGGCGGTGGAGCTCATTTGGGAATTTTACGGCCAAGCAGAAGTGGATCTGTTTGCGTCTCAGCTTACGACGCACTGTCCACTTTGGTTCTCCCTCACGCAACCAGCCCCCTTGGGGTTGGACGCTATGGTACAGACGTGGCCGAGGCTACGTCTGTACGCATTTCCCCCTGTTGCTCTGCTCCCAGGAGTTCTGGAGAGAGTCCGCCAGGACGGAGTAAGTCTATTATTAGTAGCTCCACGCTGGCCGACTCGTTTTTGGTTTGCGGACCTAATTCATCTCCTAGACGGCCCTCCTTTCGAGATTCCTGTCAGGAGAGACCTTCTGTCTCAGGCAGGGGGCACAATATTTCACCCCCGACCGGAGATTTGGAACCTATGGGTTTGGCCTCTGAGGGGGCCCAACTTTTAGAGAGTGGTCTCTCGACTGAGGTCGTTGAGACTATTCTTAGCTCCAGAGCTCCAGCCACGAGGAAATTATATATACTTAAGTGGAAAGTTTTCACGTCTTGGTGTCACCAACAGCAGCGAGATCCAGTTAACTGTTCAGTCAACACAGTACTTGAGTTTCTCCAGTCTCGTTTCACGTCAGGTTTATGTCATTCTACCTTAAAGGTTTACGTGGCGGCCATTGCGGCTTTCCACGCCCCTATGGGTATTGCATCTCTGGGTCGAGACGCCCTGATTATTTGTTTCCTCCGTGGCACCTTGAGGTTGAGGCCTGCAGTTCGAAATAGGGTGCCAGCGTGGGATCTGGCCATAGTTTTGGAAGGCTTGTCTGGGGCTCCCTTCGAGCCCCTAGATCTAGTTTCAGAAAAATTTCTGACTTTCAAGACTATCTTTCTGTTAGCCATTTCTTCCCTAAAAAGAGTCGGAGACCTTCAGGCTCTTTCTGTGTCTCCCACCTGTTTGGAATTTGCACCGGGTATGGTTAAGGCGTTCTTATACCCTAAGCAGGGTTACGTCCCTAAGGTGCCAACCAATATTCCAAGACCTATTGTACTGCAGGCATTCTGTCCTCCTCCGTTTACTTCTTCGGACCAGGAAAAACTGAATCTCTTGTGTCCAGTGCGAGCATGTCCACAGGGCTGCCCCGTGGAGGAGATCTGATCAGTTGTTTGTCTGTTTTGGTTCACCTAAGAAAGGTCTTCCTGCTTCTAAGCAGACAATCAGTAAGTGGATAGTCGAGGCTATTTCTCTTGCATATGAGTCCTCTGGCCAGCCATGTCCTTTGGTGGTCAGAGCTCACTCTACCCGAAGTATGGCGGCCTCTAAAGCCCTCTTATCAGGAGTTTCCCTTCAGGAGGTTTGTGACGCGGCGGGTTGGTCCTCGCCGCTAACATTTGTGAGGTTCTATAGCCTGGACCTGGAAGATGCCCCAGGTTCCCAGGTGCTTTTTACTTAATTTGCCGACAGTTTTGTCATCTGGCATTTTGTAATTATGGCGTATTGGGTATTATCGTTCCCAAAGCGTCATCGACGCATCGCGAGTTCCCTCGAAAGGGAACGTCTCAGGTTACTACTGTAACCCTAGTTCCCTGAGAAGGGAACGAGATGATGCGTCTCCCTGCCATACTTCCTGCATCCCTGCGATCCCTTTGCTTCGGCTCTATAAGCTAACGCGAGCATTGCACTGGATGTGCTTTTATATCTTCCTGGTCGTGACGTCACCCGCCCGTGACGCTTCATTCATTCCATTGGACTAGTTGACAGTAGTGCTTCAGACTCAGTCACGCAAATGCGTTCCCCAAAGCGTCATCGACGCATCGTTTCGTTCCCTTCTCAGGGAACTAGGGTTACAGTAGTAACCTGAGACGTTCTTTTCCCGCCACTCATTCGTATCCATGGTCATTTAGTTCTTCTGTATCACCTGTTTAGTTAATCATCATCATCATCTATGTCACCTGTGTTCTGTTAATCAGTGTTTGTATTTTGTTTCATTCTATTCAGTCAGTCTTTGTCCGATCTTGAGTAGGTTGAGTAAATGATGAAAAAAAATGCATTTTTGCATGAACTAACCCTTCAAGTTAAATCCAATGAATATACTATCTCTTTTGGTGTAGCCCTGAACTCTCATTCACCGTTTTACACATTCAAACTTGAGCTTCAAGGTTTTCCTTGAGGTGTCCTGTGTCATATTTTGACATTATGAATATTAGAGCAAGCATTAATGAGATTTAAGAGCTATGGCAGTTTTTCAGAGAATTACCTAAATTTTGGTCTGTTCCTCATACAAAGCTTCGATAGCTTTCAGAAGACCATAGTCCACTCATGAATACTGCTTTTATGATACATGTTTTGTCCTTTTTAGAGCTTGACAGCCACTTAGTCTTGACAAAGAGCATAATATTTCCTTTTTTGCTCCATGAAAGGAATAATATTTGAAAAATGAACATAATATATTTCATATATAAACATAATTCATATTTATTATGAAAATAATAAGTGAGTAAATTATATAATTTTCCTCTTTGGGTGAACTATTTCTGTAGATTTTATGGAAGCAAGCATCCGGTTACACTTTATTGTACAGTGTCATTGTTACATGTTACATGAAGTTACTATAGTAATAACTATAAATGATGTATTAATACATGCAGCTAACCCTAACCCTAAACCGAACCAAACCCTAATCCTAATCCTATAGTAAGTACATGTAGTTACTTAATATGAATCAGTACTTAAATGTATAATTACAGTGTAAAGGCCATTGCACACTGAGTCCGAAATTCGCACGTTCACGTTATGTCAATCAGGCTTGCACACTGTCTACGAAACTTTCGTCCATCATAAAAAAAATCAGATCGGGTTCGATTTTCTGCATTTTTCGCATCCGTAGCAAGCAGTTTGAATGGTGTTTGAATGGTGTTTTGACAATTCAGAGCCACCGAATCACGAATACGAAAAAACGCATACGAACATTTCAGACTCAGTGTGCAATGGCCTTAACAAGGAAAACTTAAAATAAAGTGTAACCAAGCATCCTATGACATAATTGTATCTTTTTAATTACTTAAATTGGTAACACTTTATTTTGATAGTCCACTTTAGACATTCTAACTTTAAGTAACTTTGTGAGTACATGTCAACTACCAGTCATTAGAGTATTAGTAGAATGTCTGCTTAATATCTGCTAACACTATTTTGATGGTCCCCCAAAATACACTCTACTGCTGATTATAAGAAATATGGCAAGTACATGTCAATTTATTCTACTAACCCAAACCTAACAGTTTGCTAATACTCTGAGAGTTAGTTAATAATGCAAATTAATGAGAGTTAGCTGACATTGAGTAGTTGCAAAGTTAATTATAGTTAGTAGAATTTCTATAGTGGACTATCGAAATAAAGTGTAACCCTTAAATTATCTAAATATAGAATTCTTAATAATAGTATCATTTAGTACTAACTTGTTATCACCCACCTCCAAAATAGGGCTCCAATTAAGGACAGAAGAGCTCATAAACACCATCCCATTACGGGACACTGTGGCCGGGGAGGCGTTATCGATGTTGTGTGGCTCAAACACAATCTTGCAATTGGGGGCCATGGGGATGCGGTCACCATTGGCCAATGTCAGTGTACGGTTATCATCCAGGACTGAGTTTAGGTTTTCAATCCATATAGCATCAACTGGCCCATCAAGAACAATCCATATGTGTTCCCCTAAACACAAACCATGAAGTACAAATGAGCAATGAAATAAGATACAGATACAATTGCATAATGTTGTGGCCTCCATCAATCATTATGATCAATGATTGACATTTGACATCTTATGGCTGATTGCTTGGCCCATTAGTGTCAAATGCCCTGTTTGATGGCTGCACTTGTTCATTGATTTAAAAAAACGAGTCGATAGGTTTCAAAATGTTGTTTCCATTTAAATGAAACATTTTCTTTCATGTGTTATAGATCTTAGTGCCTTTTGGTAAAGGGAGGGAATAGTACACTCTTGCCTGTTTTAGAGGCTTTTCAACCACTTTGGAAACCATTAGCTTTCTCACACAACTGACCAGACAAGCCCTGAGTGGCTCTGCTGAAATATATTAAAACATTTGCTCCCTCAAAAGTAGATGTGTTTTTTTTTTTTAATTTTAGAACAGACATGCTAAGTATGTTTAATAATTGTAACATTCAGTGCTATATACTTTAAAGTTACTTTGATATTTGCAATAATTTCAGGAAAACAGTTTTAGGAGCTGAAAAAAACTTGGTAACACTTAAATTTGCAGTGTCCTTGCTACATGTTACATGTATTTATTATAGTAATAACAGTAAATTATGAATTGCATTTAATTAAATGCAACTAACTCTAAACCAAACCCTAATCCGAAACATAACCCTATAGTAAGTACATGTTGTTATTTATTATTACTCAGTACTTAATTGTAATTACACTGTAAGAAGGACACCTTAAAGTAAAGTGTAACCAAACGCTTGTGCTGCTTATGCATATTCAATACACCTTTTTAACAGGTGATCTACCTTTCTTTGCTCTGAGTGTTTTCCTCCAAAGAGTGGAAAAGATTCCATCAGTCCAGTCGTTGGTTGCCACATCGAGTCGACCAAACATTTGTGGTGCAGTAATAGCTTTAGGGTTCATACGCATCTCTCTGTGAGGTTGGCCACAATCTAAACATGCATTTACAGTGTAAGTTGCATATATATTACAAATGTTTACTATTTACCAATGAAATGGACCCTGTCCACTGTGACATAATGGCCTAGTTTTTGTGGCCGATGTCTAATTCTCACCAGTCATGGCCTTCATAAGGGTATGGATGCAGGTTGTTTTTCCTGCTCCGCTGGGTCCTAGTGCCATCATTCCATGACGAACTCTTTGAGTCTCATATAGCTGAATGATCTTTAACCTCCACGGTGGGTGATTGATAAGACCAGCCTCAGTTACCTAGTAGAATAATAAAGATTTTGGTTTTGATTTTGTTTCCCAGTGCTCAACCTAACAAAACGTTCAGTTTCATATGTGATCATTTTTTTCCAACCTGTTTGTCTATGGCTGATTCCAGATTAGGGTATCCAGCTTTATCCAACTGAATTCCAGGGAAAAGGTCTTCAATCAAACTGAGGAACAATGGCTCATCCTCATCAATCTTAAAGGGCAGAGACAAGTGTCATTTCATTGTTATGACAGATGCTTTTATAAAGGAATTCTGACATTGAACCACAAACTGATATGAGAGAGAATATATAATCAAATAAGTGTCATGTTTATATATTCATGAGGTGTCATGAGGTGTGAATGTCAGTCATATGAGAAAACTATGTGTGTATGTGCGCTGGTAGTCTTACCAGTTTGGACAGGTTCATGTCTCGCAGAACTCTCATGACAATAGTAGACTCTGTGTCATTAGGATTGGCCCGTTTTGCAGCACCAAGAGTGCGTAGGACAGACAGAATATTGCGCAGGCCAAAGTCATAGTGGACCTAAAAAAAAAAGTTAAAAATGTACTTAAAATGTAAGTTATAAAGTAAAACCCGCTATAGTTCTATGGACACCTGAAATTGGTGAAAATTGTCTTTTTCATCTCTAATTTAGGTCAAGTTAAGTTACTTTTATTTATATAGCACTTTATACAATACAGATTGTTTCAAACTAGCTTTACAGGGATAAAAATAAAAATAATGATTCAACAATGCTGTTATGATCCTGACCAGGGGCGGATCTACAGGGGGGCAAGGGGGGGCAGGTGCCCCCCCACTCTAGAGCCTTGCCCCCCCAGCTGCCCCCCCACTCTAGAGCCTTGCCCCCCCAGCTGCCCCCTAACTTTGATGATCCAAAAACTGTACCTGTAAAAACAACCCGCAAGCTTCTCAAAACAGTGAACTAAACGATACATTTACCAAAAGTGAACAATTTAATTTTTATTAAAGCCCCTTCCCCCTCCCCCTCAAATACTTAGTACGTCCCTGATTCAAACGTAGAGCGCCGTTCGCTCAGTCTGGCTCACACACACACACACACACACACACACACACACACACACACACAGCGAGTCTGCTGCGGTGCGGTGGCCCTGCAACCCGACTGGAGAGACTGAGCTGCCCCAGAGCCTCTGAAGGTGAAGTGAGTTTCCCCAGGTGTAGTTAAACACACGTTTAACTTAAAGTTACATTTGTAAAGAATGTATACATGCTAAAGACGATTCAGCATCAGCAAAAACAGCGAGTCTATTACGTTAGCCAAAATCAGCGGTCAAATCGCTCCCTCGTGATTTGTAAGAGCACTCTTCACTTTGATTAGCCTAATTTTGATTTTAGTAAAGACAAGAACAGCTTAATAAAAAATATAAATTGTTTGTATCCATAATGTTTACTGATGGTCGCCGTTACGCCGACGTTACGTTACAACACACAATACAGTGCCAGTTAGGAGATCGATCATTTGATTAGCTAAGCAAATCCAATTCCTCTCAGATATCACAGCAATGAAACCAGGTTACAACTGGGGAAATAACAAATACAATTAGAATTATTATATTAAGTAGTCTAAACATAACTGGTGTGTGTGCATGTGATAAATCTTTCTGATTTTATATTTGTTATATAGGCTATTATTAGCTACATGGCTGTTCAAGTCACGTCTGCCGATCCAGAGACTGTTTAAGTCACATCTGCCTATCCAGAGACTGTTCAAGTCACGTCTGCCGATCCAGAAACGGTTCAGGTCACGTCTGCCCAGTCGGAGACGGATCAGGAGATGCCCATTCTCGTGGCCGCGAGGGCACTGACCAACTATTTAGAACGTCTAGCCCAGATCCTGGAGATGCTTTTCAGACCTTTCGTGTCCGTTGAGCCGGAGCCAGTGTCTGCTGTTCCTGAGCCGAAGCCAGTGTCTGCTGTTCCTGAGCCGGAGCCAGTGTCTGCTGTTCCTGAGCCGGAGCCAGAGCCAGTGCCTGTTCCAGAGCCGGAGCCAGAGCCAGTGCCTGTTCCAGAGCCGGAACCGGAGCCAGTGCCTGTTCCAGAGCCAGAGCCAGTGCCTGTTGTTCCTGAGCCGGAGCCAGTGCCTGTTGTTCCTGAGCCGGAGCCAGTGTCTGCTGTTCCTGAGCCGGAGCCAGTGTCTGCTGTTCCTGAGCCGGACCCAGTGTTTGTTCCTGAGCCAATGTTTGTTTCTGTGTTTGTGTCTGTCCTTGTGGCTGTTACTGTTCTGGTGTCTGTTCCTGAGCCGGTGTCTGTTCCTGAGCCGTGGCTGCCCGAGGGGTCGTCTCCTCCCTGGCCGCCCGAGTGGTCGTCTTCACCCTGGTCGCCCGAGTGGTCGTCTTCGCCCTGGTCGTCACCGCCATGGCCACCCGAGGGGTCTGCACCGCCCTGGCCGCCCGAGGGGTCTGCACCGCCCTGGCCACCCGAGGGGTCTGCACCGCCCTGGCCGCCCGAGGGGTCTTCACCGCCCTGGCCGCCCGAGGGGTCTTCACCGCCCTGGCCACCCGAAGGGTCTTCACCGCCCTGGCCGCCCGATAGGTCTGCACCGCCCTGGCCGCCCGAGGGGTCTGCACCGCCCTGGCCGCCCGATGGGTCGTCTGCTTCGCCCTGGCCGCCTGATGGACTGTCTGCTTCGTCCTGGCCGCCCGATGGACTGTCTGCTTCGTCCTGGCCGCCGGATAAACCATCACATTGTCTCTGTTTCCTTCCATGGACCTGGCACCCCATCCCTCCCCCTGATCCTCCACTGTTCCACCACCCTCTTGGACTCTTGTTTTGTTAGTTTTTTGTGGGTCTTGGAGCGTCCGGTAGCCGCTCCGTAGAGGGGGGGTTATGTCACAGTGTTGGTTTGTGTTTCCCCGGGTGTCCACTAGAGGTCTCTTTCCCTTACTGTCACCATTCATTCTGGAACTGCATTTCCCACGATCCTTTGTCTGTTCTCATCACTCATCATTGCACGCAGCTGTTTCCTATTACATTGTTAAGTTCTGTGTATAGATACCCTGTCTTTTTCAGTCCATGTCACGGAGTCGTTGTTAGATGTCCTCACACTTTATGGTTGGTTTCTTGTCTGTTCATGTTTTGTTTCTTGTTTTTGGACTGCTTGATTATTTGGATTTGACCCCTGCCTGGAAGACTATGATTTGATTACCCTATTAAAAACTACTGCTATTGGATTTTCTGCCTCCTCTGTGTGTTACGTGACAAGATCTTCCATATGTTATACTGCCCTAACGGTCAATCCATATGAGTAACTCCACATGTTACCTCCCAAAGGGCAGGATGTGGCCTCTGCAGTGTCCCTTTCCAAAACTTAAACAGGCAAGCTTTCCCAGTGTTACCCAATAGTCTCACTGTAAAGGGTGAAATGAACTCAGTGATTGACAATCCTTTTGCTTAATCCCGTCCCCTTCTCTGGTGCAGGGGTGACCAGCCGGCTTACTCAGAGCGCTGGAAGGAGTCAGTAGTTGTGGCATTTTCCATAGAGATCCCAGTTCGTCAGTCACTGACGATTAACGTTGAACATAACTGACCATATAGCTTCATATACCTGGAAGAGGGGGTGCGTTTTCACACTAGCCAGCATGTATTGGCTTGTTCTGTGACCACTTGAAGGTGATTTGGCTCTCAGGCGAGATCCTAATTCGTCAGTCACTGACGATTAACATTTCCATTCCTTCCTTCAGGGAATAGGGGTTACATTAGTAACCTAGATGTTTCCATTGTTGTCTTGCCTGCCTTGTTTGCTGTCTCTTAACAGAAAATAGTAGTTTATAGGCTAAACAAGTAAGGAAAAATTGACAATGGGAATACCTGTGGTCACCACACAAAGCGGAGTGGCCATTACACCTTGGGTATGCATTAATTTTCTAATACTGTAATTCAATGACCCTGGAGTCAATTATTCTCTTTATACTACACTGTAAAACATAACAGGTAAATGTACTAAATAAAATTAGTTAATTGCACTCAAACATTACTGAAAGTTCTGTAAACTCAATAACAGAAACAGAACTCAAATTGAACGAGTTATTGCAAATTTCTAGTTCCCAGCATGATAATTGGATAATAATTGGATAATTAAGTGATTCATTAAGTGATGGCTGAACAGTAGTGATTAACACCTGCAATTAACAAGCAGAAACACTGAAGGAAAGAGGAACAACAAGAAACAAAACAAACTGACTTCCAGCCACAGCCTTGGATAAAATCAATTGAAGATAAAAGAAGACATTACATCTATCCAGATCTCAGCAGAGGGTGATTAAACAACTTCACTTATTACTAACCAGGGGTGCGTTTCCTGTACTATGACTTAACTCGCTGTGTAACTACCATAGTACGATGCATCATTGAAGAAATCAAATAGCTACTCACGACTGTTTCCCGAAACCGTATTGTCGCAAATTTGTTGGTTCAACCACGTTGGTTAATGATGTCATGCACTTGGTGGATTAATAACTTATTTTAATGAATCTGTTTCAGATAGAATTAATGCTAGATGTTTTGCTATAAAATACAGATATGCCATCTGAGTGTCACGTTTTGGTTTTGTTTCATGTTCTTGTTTCATGTCTGTCATGTGATCCCCTGTTCTATTCATGTGATCCTGCCACGTGTGCTGTGTTGTCATTGGTTCATTGATTCATTGTTCACAAGTGTCCCTTTTCTACTAATTAGTCTTGTGTATTTAAGCCCTCATGTTTGACATATGTCTTTGTCAAGTATTGTTTCCTGTAACGTCTCGGTTACGTATGTAACCCTCGTTCCCTGAGTAGGGAACGGAGACGTTACGTCGGATGACGACGAATGGGGTTTCGCTTAGAAAGCCTATCAACTTCGAGTATTACAAAACGAGCAAATGGCAAAGAAATGCCATGGGTCTGCGGAATTTGCATGACGTAACTCCGCCCCACCTCGTGGGTATAAAAGGAGGAAGTCCGCAACAGCAGTTTATGTTTCTTCGCTGAGGAGCCAAGACTGAGCTCAGGCGATCCCCGCGGTACAGCGGAAAGTGGCAGGCAGACGTAACGTCTCCGTTCCCTACTCAGGGAACGAGGGTTACATACGTAACCGAGACGTTCCCTTTCGTTGTCACTCCGAGTTACGTCGGATGACGACGAATGGGGTTACCAGTCTAATCACGCCACCTTCTCAGCTGTCTTCCAGTGCCCTGCGTAAATCGAGATCCCTGTCATAGACTGGACGAAGGACTCCATTTAACACAGGAATACCAAGGTACACTGGGAAGCATATCCCAAGCTAGGGGAAGTATGCAATTAATGCCAACCCAGAGGGGGGGGACTTAGAGAATACACATATGACCCGAAGGAAACATATGGAGAACACTGGGGTGTCCAGCCGCAGGTGGAATATTTCAACCCCAGGGGTGGCAAGGTGGCTTGCCAAGGGAAAGACACATGCTCAGAGAGGCTTACAGTGGAAATACACATGTGGGGGTCGCTCAGGGGAGGGACCATGCACACGGGAGGCACCTAGCCGACGCGCAGGCAATAGACACTGGCGCCGACGTCAGGAGTGCTGGAGGAACTCAGGGCTTTCGGGGAAGCTCACCTGAGGAGAATATCGCACGTATCCAGTCCGTGGAGTGGAATGGCGAGAAAGCGAAGACACCTGAGCGGGTCCGGTACTAGCTATTTGAAGCGAGTACATGAGAGGACACTGGCTCCACTCGGAGATTATAGAATCTGGCGAATGTGTTAGGTGTCGCCCAGCCTGCAGCTCTGCAGATGTCTGTTAGCGAGGCGCCATGCGCTAGAGCCCAAGAGGATGCCACACTCCGGGTGGAGTGGGCCGTCACACCAAGGGGGCACGGTCGACCTTGCTGCTGGTAAGCCAAGGCAATGGCGTCCACTATCCAGTGAGACAACCTTTGCTTGGAGAGAGCCTTTCCCTTCAGCTTCCCACCATAACAGACAAAGAGCTGGTCTGAGGTCCTGAAACACCGCGTCCTGTTTACATAGGCGCGAAGAGCGCGTACTGGACAGAGCAGTGCCAAGGCTGGGTCTGCCTCTTCCGGGGGCAGCGCTTGCAGGTTCACCACCTGGTCCCGAAAGGGAGTGGTAGGAACCCTGGGCACATATCCGGGCCGGGGTCTCAGGATCACGTGAGAGAAAGCCGGTCCGAATTCCAGGCACGCTTCGTCGACGGAGAATGCGTGCAGGTCCCCTACCCTCTTGATGGAGGCCAGTGCAACCAGGAGCGCTGTCTTCATTGACAGGAACTTAAGCTCAACTGATTGCAGGGGCTCAAAGGGAGCACTCTTCAGGGCAGTTAGAACCACTGAGAGGTCCCAAGAGGGAACGAGAGGAGGACGAGGAGGATTTAGTCTCCTCGCTCCTCTCAGGAACCTGATGACCAGGTCGTGCTTCCCTACCGACTTACCTTCGACTAGGTCATGGTGTGCGGCAATGGCGGCAACATAGACCTTAAGGGTGGAGGGAGACAGCCTTCGCTCCAACCCTTGCTGAAGGAAGGAAAGCACAACGCTGATCGAGCATCTCCGGGGGTCTTCTCGGTGAGAAGAGCACCAGTCGACGAAGAGGTTCCACTTCAACGCGTAGACGTGTCTCGTGGACGACGCTCTAGCGGAAGTGATGGTAGCCGCCACCGCTGGTGGAAGGGTACTCAAACCTACCTCGAGCCGTCCAGGAGCCACACGTGGAGGCTCCAGAGATCGGGGCGAGGGTGCCACAGGGTGCCCCGTCCCTGAGAAAGAAGGTCCTTCCTCAGAGGAATGGGCCAGGGAGGTGCTGGCCCATTCCTCTGAGGAACTTGCGCGAGGAGTGCAAGTTCGGGGAACCAGGTCCGGCCGGGCCAATATGGCGCGACCAAAATGACCTGCTCCTCGTCCTCCCTGACCTTGCGCAAGGTCTGCGCAAGAAGGCTCACTGGGGGAAACGCATATTTGCGGCCCGGCGGCCAGCTGTGCGCCAGTGCATCCGTGCCGAGCGTGCCCTCGGTCAGGGAAAAATACAGGGCGCAATGGGTCGAGTCGTGAGAGGCAAACAGATCTATCTGTGCGTCCCAGAACTGGTCCCAAACCAGCTGACCGACTGGGGATGGAGTCGCCATTCTCCAGGGAGGGGCTGAAGCCGTGAGCTCGTCGGCTGCACAGTTCAGGGCTCCGGGAATGAAAATGGCTCGAAGCGACCTCAGATGCTTCTGACTCCATAGAAGGAGGTGGCGGGCGAGTTGTGACATACGGCGGAAGCGTAGACCACCTTGATGGTTGATGTACGCTACAGTAGCGGTATTGTCTGAGCGGACTAGTACGTGTTGACCCCTGAGCAACGCCCGGAAGCGGTGCAGGGCAAGGCGTACTGCCAACAACTCGAGGCAATTGACATGCCATAGCCGCTGGGGTCCTGTCCAGGAGCCCGCAGCAGCATGTCCATTGCACATGGCGCCCCAGCCCGTGGTGGAGGCATCCGTGGAGACCACAACATGCCGGGAAGCTCGTTCCAGGGGGACACCCGCCCTGAGAAACTGAGGTTCGACCACGGGGTGAGGAACTGACGGCAGGTCGGAGTAACTGGTACCCGGAGCGTGCCTTGATGCCATGCCCACCTCGGGACTCGGTCGCAAAGCCAAAGCTGAAGCGGTCTCATATGAAGCAACCCGAGCGGCGTGACCGCGGCTGCAGATGCCATATGCCCCAGGAGCCTCTGAAAATGTTTCAGTGGAACCGCATTCTTGCTCCTGAGATGTCTCAGGCAAGTCAGCAGTGACTGCGCGCGCGCGCTCGCTCGTAAGCTGCGCGGACATGGCGACCGAGTCGATGTCCATACCAAGAAAAGAGATCCTCTGCACGGGGCAAAGTTTGCTCTTCCCCAGTTGACCCGAAGGCCCAGACGAGCTAGGTGCCGGAGCACTAGGTCCCTGTGGTCGCAAACCTGAACTCGAGAGTGAGCTAGGATCAGCCAGTCGTCGATATAACTCAGGATGCGAACCCCGTGTTCCCGAAGGGGAACAAGGGCAGCCTCGACGACCTTCGTGAAGGTGCGAGGAGACAGGGCTAGCCCGAAAGGGAGAACCGCGTACTGGTATGCCTGCCCCTCGAAAGCAAACCGTAGGAACGGTCTGTGTCGAGGAAGAATGGAGACATGAAAGTAGGCGTCCTTCAGGTCGATCGCTGCAAACCAATCCTGGGGCCGCACGCATTCGAGAACGCGTTTGGCGGAGAGCATCTTGAACGGCAGCCTGTGAAGGGAGCGGTTCAGCACACGCAAGTCCAGGATTGGCCGTAACCCACCGGTTTTCTTGGGGACAGTGAAGTAGGGGCTGTAGAAGCCGGACCTCATCTCGGCTGGAGGGACAGTCTCGATCGCACCCTTCGCCAGCAGGGTGAGAATCTCAGCTCTCATGATGGGGGCATTGCCACCGACCACAATGGAGCGGACTCCCCGGAAGCGGGGAGGAGACCGTGCGAACTGAATCGCATAGCCGAGCCTGATGGCGCGCGTGACCCAGCGGGACAGACGGGGAGCTCTAGCCAGGCTCCCAGGAACTGAACAAGCGGGGTCATGCGGGCCACAGGCGTCCCCCCGGGGGGGCAGCGAAGCGGAGTAACTGGCCCAGACGTGGACGGCATAGCGGCCCGGTGTGGGGGCACGGTTAGCACCCGCGCCCT
This sequence comes from Gila orcuttii, assembly GCA_026230005.1. NCBI lineage: Eukaryota > Metazoa > Chordata > Actinopteri > Cypriniformes > Leuciscidae > Gila > Gila orcuttii. Next base: position 12,758,742 of record JAPDVR010000018.1, read on the forward strand.
GGCAGAGGGGGCCAGGGGAGGACCATGCTGGTCGTCCCGCGGGGGCCTGCTCTGCCAGGGGTCTGGCGACAGAAAGGGGACAGGGGCGAAGCGGTCCGTGGACGGCACGCCGTGTCAAGCACCTCTGGGACAGAGGGGGACGAGGAGAGCACGGCTTGTGGGCGGCGCTCTGTGTCGTCCGAGAACTCTGTCTTCGCAGAGACGGGAGAGTCAGTTCTTAGGAGAATAAGGATTTTTCCCCGGCCCTCCACCGGGGAAAGGAGTGGTCCTGCTACCAACTCCTGGAAGAACTGAGTCCCATCTCTGTGGAGCCCGTCTCAGGAGCGCCGCTTAACCCGGCACGTAGCGGGGGGCGGGGCTGTAGAGGGCTGTGGCGTCCGCCCGCGGCTTCCAGAGCCGGCCCGTCTCTTTAAACGGGCGGGGTAAGAGCCGCGGGGGGGGCGCCTTCGGCAGTGGGCAGACCGAGGGATCTGAGCGGACGGCGGGCCATCGGGACAGAATCACGTCAGTCTGCACATGGGCGGTTGAGAGCTGTTGGGCGAAGTTCTCAACCGCACCGCCGAAGAGGCCGACCTGGGATATGGGAACGTCGGACAGACGGGGCCGCGCGACATTCAGCACATCAGACAGGTTCAGCCACAGAATGGTAGGCATCACCTGACCCAGGGAGCGTACGGCCACTTTCGTCGCTCGGAGAGCAAGGTCAGTGGCGGCGCGCGACTCAGTGAAGAGCCCTGGGTCAGTCCCGCCCTCGTGCAAGTCCATGAGCATCTGGGTCGAGGACCAGCAGAATGGCCATGGCCTGCAGAGAGGCGGCTGCCAGTCCCGTGGTGCCATAGGATCTCGCCACAAATGTAGACGAAAACTATAGACCACGGGTGGGTGCTTAGGATTGCGCCGAGAAGAAGAAGAAGCACTCTGAGGACACATAGCATCGCAACAGAGCGTTCAGCCGGGGGAACCCCAGTGTACCCGTGACAGCGGCCCCATCGAGGGGGGAAAGGCGGATGAGATCAGCGAGCGGTCCCGAGAAAACCAGGGGGTCTTCTGGGACTTCGAGATCTCATCATGCACGTCCGGGAGGGAAGGTATTGGGGTTTGCCGTGGACGAGGGTCGGCGGCCTTACCCAAAAACCAATCGTCCCAGGAAAGCATGGCCGTCATCTCTGGATCAGGCTCAGGCACAGCCGTATGCACACCAGAGGGTGGCAGCTGTGACGAGTCGTCACTTCGCAGAGAATCAAACCCACCTTGTGAAGCTGCTACAAACATAGTATCATCCTCTGTAGCTTTAAATGAAACACACGGGCCACCAGAGGGTAGACTCGTGGGAATCACCTATTCACTAGCGGGCACCGCCGTTGAGGGGAGGCTGGGGTCACGGACACGGAGTCGGCGCCTTGTTCCAGACCAACACCCTCAGGTCACCCTGGCCACCAGCCGAAGATCGGGGGGTGGATGAGGGGACTCTCACTCTTGCGAGTTCACCGAGTCTCGACCTATATGACGCGATGATCATGTTCCCACAGAGAGAACATGAGTCATCCACGAGCGCTGCTCTAGTATGATCAAGCCCAAACATACTAGACAACGCTCGTGCCCATCAGAGTCCGATACCAAGCTGCCGCAACCATTCGTTTTTTTTTTGTTTTTTTTTTAAATGCACGGGCGAGCCGTCTTTAAAAGACGTGCCGCGTGAGCTCTTTTAGAGAGAGAACTCACGTGTTGAAGCGCCCGGGGAAGCACGCACTCTCTGATGAACCACTGCAGAGATAAGCAGGAAGCACGCACTCGCCGGAGATCGCCGTCACACTAACACTCGAGGCACTCGTTCGTGAAGCTGATAATTCAGAGTTGGCTTGTGGAGAGAAGAATACACTTGGCTCCGAAGCGAAAACATAAATTGCTGTTGCGGACTTCCTCCTTTTATACCCACGAGGTGGGGCGGAGTTACGTCATGCAAATTCCGCAGACCCATGGCATTTCTTTGCCATTTGCTCGTTTTGTAATACTCGAAGTTGATAGGCTTTCTAAGCGAAACCCCATTCGTCGTCATCCGACGTAACTCGGAGTGACAACGAAAGGGAACCACTGTTTGGTAAGCGTCACGTCCATGTCCATGTTAATATTTTTGAGTTCATGCCACGCCATGCTTTTGTTTTATGTTTGATCATATTTTTCTAAATAAACTGCACTTGGCCACCATGCCTGTCTCTTCGGACAAGATGGCCGCCGTACCTGTGTCTTCGAACAAGATGGCCGCAGCTCCGGAAGATACAACACTCATCATAGCCGCCACGGCTATTTTGAGTGTGTGGGCAGCACACATATCGGCTCCAGCCCGTGAGCCCTCGGCCAAAATAGCCGCCTACACGACAGGGTCTCGTCCCAAGATGGCTGCCGCCATTCCAGAGTCTCGTCCCAAGATGGCCGCCGCCGTTCCAGAGTCTCGTCCCAAGATGGCCGCCCCTGTTCCAGAGTCTCGTCCCAAGATGGCCGCCGTCACGCCAGAGTCTCGTCCCAAGATGGCCGCCGCCGTTCCAGAGTCTCGTCCCAAGATGGCCGCCCCTGTTCCAGAGTCTCGTCCCAAGATGGCCGCCGTCACACCAGAGTCTCGTCCCAAGAAAAGTTTGGGGGAGGGCAGTAGGTAACTGATTAAGGCTACGGAGGCCTTGCCTACCTGGCCCCTTGAACTGTCGGGTCTGCCCTGGCCCCCTGAACTGTTGGCTCCACCCTGGCTTCCTGTACTGCCGGCGCTGTCCACGCTCCATTAAGTCCTCATGTTTTCCATGTGTCTTTGTCAAGTATTGTTTCCTGTAACCACTGTTTGGTAAGCGTCTCGTCCATGTTCATGTTCATGTTTTTGGAGTTCATGCCACGCCATGCTTTTGTTTTATGTTTGATCACGTTTTTTCTAAATAAACTGCACTTGGATTCTTTGCAACTTGCCATCAGTGGACTTTCATTACACTGAGGAATATTTATCCTTTTTCTCAGTTATATTGTTTTATTTCAAGATTCAATCATAGGCTTATTCTTACTTAGCCTTCTAGAGCATGTAGCTTTGCACATGCGCACTCTTCAAAAATGGTGCTTTAAATGTCTTGACAAACTTAACGACATAAACGACATTTGTATGTATTCCAAATAAAAGATACAGATTGTACTGAATGTCAGCTTGCTTATTTTGCTCAAGATAAGGATTTATTGAGTCCAAACAAGAATCTATGCTTCTAACCACAGCTTGAGAGCTGTTGTTCCAACCACACAACTTTGCAATGCTGTTTGCGAATGTTTGTTGGAACGATGGTTTCAGGAAACACAGACTTGTTGAACTATGCTGATAACGATGGAACTTGCGACCATAGATGGCTAACGATGCTTTTAGAAAATGCACCCCAGTTTGACATTATTTCTGTCATATATCTACAGAAGTTCTTATTGACATTTAACAGATGTTTAGATGTTTTATTGAATGTTTCATTTGAAGTCACCATTATGGAGCTCAGCATCTCTAATTGCCTTGATACTGAGAAATGTCTTGTAGTTTTGCAGATTCAAAACTATTTTAACTATTTTATTTTCTGTACTGCAGCCTACCTGTGTGTGTTTGCATGGGAGAGAAAATGGGAGAAAGAGAGTATGCTTTCCATAGATAATGAAACGTAATTTTGTGGGGAAAACAAATTGTAATTTTCAACTTATTGTTTGTTATATTTATTTGCTTGGTCAGTGTCTTTGTGGGTTTTGGTTCATTTGCTGTTGTCAGATTTAAGCACCTTTGAAATAATAAAAATCATTTGGCGAAGTTATATGAAACTAAAATGCGTCCAAGACCTGCCTGGAAATACCATAGCCATGGGTTTACTGTAAAAATAATTGTACACTTACCAATCCACGAAATTAACGGAATGCATAGCTGATATAAAAAAACTGGATGACTAGTAATTTCCTACTACTTAATTCTGAAAAAAACAGAGATTTTAATTATTGGACAAAAAACTTCCTCACGTAATAACCTAGAATACTGTCTAACACTTAATGGCTGCTCTGTGAAGTCCTTGTCGTCTGTTCGGAACCTGGGTGTGCTCTTTGATACCAATCTTTCATTTGAAAGTCTAGTATCTGTAAAACCGCATTTTTTCATCTTAAAAATATATCTAAATTACGTCCTATGCTCTCAATTAAAAATGCAGAACAATTAGTTCATGCGTTCATGACATCAAGGCTAGATTATTTTAATGCTCTACTGGGTGGTTGCCCTGGACTTTTAATAAATAAACTACAGCTGGTCCGAAATGCAGCCACTAGAGTTCTTACCAGAACCAGGAAGTATGACCATATTAGCCTGGTTCTGTCAACACAGCATTGGCTCCCTATTAAACATTGTATACATTTTAAAATATTGCTGATTACTTACAAAGCACTAAATGGTTTAGCTCCCCAGTACTTGAACGAGCTCTTAACGCATTATATTCCTTCACGTCTATTGGGATCTCAAAATTCTGGCCAGTTGATAATACCTAAAATATCAAAATCAACTGCTGGCGGTAGATCCTTTTCCTATTTAGCACCAAAACTTTGGAACAATCTTCCTAACATTGTCCGGGAAGCACACACAGTCTGTCAGTTCAAATCTAGACTAAAAACACATGTCTTCGGCTTAGCATACACATATAGACTTCTATAATTCAATGTTAGGCTGCATAGTTTAGATCAGCCGGAACCGGGAACACTTCCCATAAATCCTGATGTACATCATAAGAAGGAAGGCGTCTACGCTAATATTAGTCTCTCTGTTTATCCTGAGGTTTACCGCAGTCCGCCGGATCCAGGCGATATCCAGATCTGCCAGCCTCATAAGCTCTGTGAAGGCCTCATAGACACCTCAACAAACTCGTCTCCATACCGGCGTGATGACTCCGACCACCCAAACAGATGGAACTGGATAAATATTGTGTAAGTTCTGATCCAATCTGACTTCTGACCTATAATGCTACCTGAATCATAATCATACACTGTTAGTTAGTTGGCCAGAGGATAACTGGCCCCCTGACTGAGCCTGGGATCTCCCAAGGTTTTTTTCTCCATTCTGTCACCTGATGGAGTTTTGGTTCCTTGACACTGTCGCCTTTCTTCGCCTTTGTCGCCATTGGCTTTTGGCTTGCTTAGTTGGGGACATTTAATTTTATATTTAACAATATTATTACAACATTTTTTTCCTGTTATCCCTGTAAAGCTGCTTTGAAACAATCTGTATTGTAAAAAGCGCTGTATAAATAAAGGTGACTTGACTTGACTTTACACTTTAGAACACTCGTCAACCAATCAGAATCAAGCATTCAGACGCCCCATATTATAACACATACCGGTAATATTTAGTTCCTCAGCAACACTTTACTGTTTTTTTCTAGTCTTTTCTGTAAATCTAGTTTACAATGAGCAGGGAAGAACTGACTGGAAAATCGGAATATCTGATTATTAAGTATATACTATATATATAATGTAGTACATTGTTACTAATGATAGTCACCTGTTTAGAGAGCTGCTCCTCACACAGTTTGTACAGAGTGAAGAATTTCCTGGCCAGCTCGATATTGTCAATGAAGCCACAGCTTGCCAGTTTCACTCTGATAATGATCTGTCTGTCAGGAACCATCATCGCCACTGAGCGGAAGTTAATTTTTAGATTTTCTGGAAGTTCCTGTCTCCCTGCATATCCAGGATTCTGTACGGAATAAAAGAGAAGATAACAACCTACTGTATTGTTTATATTACGGTTAGCCTGAAAGTGTAACCTTTCCTTTCATTGGGTCTTTAAATCCCAGTTTAGTTAGATTTCCACATAGTCTTTGAGATTTATCTATAAACAACTGTATTCGTAATATGTTCCATTTGTTTCATTTAGTATGAAAAAAATAAGCAAACTTTATCAAGAGTAAATGGTGTCACATTCTACTGTGCCCTCATCTGCCCTTATTAATGGTAAAATTCATTGTAACACATGGCTTTAGTGGTTTGTTTCTTTAATAAAGTGGAACATTTTATTGCTGGAAACAGCAGTATGATAAAAATAATGAAAAAATTATAAATAAAACATTGTGACTTGGCTCATTAATATAGAATTCAGCTAATGTACGGTCACAGGTGTGTGTATTAGCTACAGGGAGAGAATGTGCAAACCACTCCAATAAATTCCACTCCAAAGAAACTTTCAAATCTCTGTGAGATGTGCGATATTTCAAAGAAGACATAATGCAGCAGCTCACCATCGTGAGGAAGATGCCAAACTCAGGGTTCATCTCTACATTATCTCCATCAGTAAAGATGAAGTTCTTCCGCCGTTCTTTCTTGCAGGTGAGCACAATGGCGATTTGTTGAGCCGCCACTGAGAGCACCGGCAGGTCAATACGGTTAAACTCATCAAAACATCCCCAGGAGCCAGACTGAGCAAGACCTAAAGGCAGATTTTTTGTTTTTTAATATTAAAATATAAATTCATCCCCAAGTATGCAAAAAGCAAAAAACAAACACTCTGATGAAATGACAAAGCATTGGTTTCTGCATTTGAAATGTTAATTTCACACATGATATCATACAAATATTGCTTGTGCATGGGTATTGAATTAGGGATGAATGCTTACAGATTTTACATGTATTGTCATTGTGATTATATTACATGGATATGCTTTCATTTAATTTGCAAGAATAAAGTAACATTTGTTTTTATAATGTGCATTGAGCGCACATGTGTGGCACCTTTGAATATTCTGCCCAAGCCTCTGAAGTCCATCTGGTCAGAGCAGTTGAATACCACCACATATTTGCCCAGACAGCGGCCCATGTCCTTAGTGGTTTCCGTCTTTCCTGTTCCTGCTGGTCCGGCTGGAGCTCCACCCATGCTCATTCCCAGAGCTTGAGCTAAAGTAATGTAGCATCTAGGAAATATATTGAAATTACAGGATATGATACATCTCTAACAAATTATCTACTGTTTTTTACTGGCATTTTTTGTTTCGTTTTTGTTTTTGCATTAAGCGTACATACAAATTATTTAATTAATTATTTAAATCAAAACAAATGCTAACGTTTCCAAGAATGTTTAGACATCTTTATGGAAAAGCAAGACAAAACTGGAAAATGCAGTGTGTACGGAAAGTAATACACATGTAATATATGTGCATTTTGCTTATATGGCTATTTTAGGACCCGAAATATAAATCGCCAAATTCTCATTATCATAATGTAAAAAATATATATATTCTCAGCACTGAAAACTAATATATTATTTCAGCTGTAAATTGTTCTCTTACGAGAGGTTCTCTTGTATTGCGTAAGCTAGCTTACGCTACGGGTTAAGTCATCTTTGCTCGAGATATTGAAGCCAAAAAATTATCCTTAATTTTGTATTTATTGTCAACGCAGTGCAGCAGCCAACAGACCTAGAGCAGGCCGTATTGCGTGCTCATTGGCTGCCCTGCGGCAACTGCTGCAGCCTAACACTGAGCCTTGCGCGTGACTTCACGTCCAACGCGCCCTTACGCGTCATAGCCTGCCAAAATGGGGGGTGGCTTAGCGTATAAAAGCCAGGCTCATAGGCTGCGTCACTGATTTCATCATCTTCAGCGAAGCTCTCCGCATCGACTAGCAAGCAGAGGAAAGTGCCTGAAGAAGCCGGCCGTCTTCGCCACCTTCAGCCATCCGTGCCTGCTACGCCATCCGGCGTGTATCCTTTTTACTTGCTAACTGTGTGTGATCGCCGCCACGACACTCACTCTCTCTCTCACTAAAAGAGCGCGAGCGTTTGTTCCAAAATGCCTCGCCTTTCTTGCGGCTCGTGTAGAGCCCCGCTCAGCGCAGGAGACCGCCACGTTATTTGCACTCTCTGCCTGGGACCGGACCACGCAGCCCTCGCCCTGGATGGGGGCGGCTGCGAGGATTGTGAAGCGCTTCCGCTGTAGACCCTGCGGGCTCGACTCGAGGCCTTCACACAGAACGCTGTCACTCCACCCTCTGGACCGCGCAGGAAGAAGCGCCGTGCTCAGAGGATGCCGGAGTCTGTTGCCACAGTGAAGTGCTCGCCGGAACGTTTCCCGCCGGCCTCACTCTCTCCTTCTCCCGGACGCGCAGCTGTCGGCTTCGGCCTGCGCTGCCGCCGCCTCAGGGGACGAAGCTGAAGGAGGCCACACAGTGGACAGCTGTTCCATCCTGGCGTCGCACAGCGAGGAGTGGTCGAGTTCACATCACTCCGCCTCCTCATCCGTCCAGGAATCCAGGAGGACTCGGGCAGGCGTGGACGCCGAATTAATGCGCCTCCTTTCTAAGGCCGTCGACCAACTCGGCCTCGAATGGTCACCGCCGAAGGAGCCCGCACCCAACAGGCTCGACGGCTGTTTTCTGCACAGCCGACGCCCCCCGCCCGTTTCCAGATCTGCACCATTTCTGCCAGAGCTGCATGCTGAGCTGTCAAAATCGTGGAACGCACCATTCTCAGCGAGGCTCCACTCTAATGTCTCCTCGACGCTCTCCCGAGTGGACGGCGCCGCCGAGAAGGGATACACCTCTATCCCCACAGTGGAAGAGGCGGTCGCAGCACACCTTTGCCCGCCCTCAAATGGCGCTCAAAGTCTGCCCTCCCGTCCAAAGCCTGCAGGACCACTTCAGCCCTTGTTGGCCGCGCTTTCGCCGCCGCCGGACAAGCTGCTTCCGCCCTGCACTCGATGGCCGTGCTGCAAATCCTTCAGGCTAATCTCCTCCGTGAGTGGGACGAGAAAAGCAAGGACCCGGCCGCCATTACGGATTTGAGGTGCGCGACGGATCTCTCCCTTCGCGCTACGAAATCTGCAGCTCAGGCGATGGGCAGATGCATGGCCTCGCTCACCGTCACAGAGAGGCACCTCTGGCTGACGCTGGCGGACATGGGTGAGTCTGAGCGGGCCGCGTTCCTCGACGCGCCGCTCTCCCCTTCCGGTCTCTTCGGCCCAGCGGTAAACGGGATCGTCGACCGCTTCTCCGAAGTGCAGAAGACCGCACAGGCCATGAACCTTTTCCTGCCGCGACGCGCTAGCTCTTCTGCAAGCCGCCCACGTGAGCCGCCTGCACGACACACTAGCCAGCGCCCAGCCCAGCCTCAGCCTCCGCAGCGTCGACAGGGCGGCCGCCCTAGATCACGCTCCTCCGGACGCAGGCCCCCCGGGGACCCCGGCCCAAGGTTGTGCTGAAGCCCGAGCAGGGAAAGTCCTCCTAGCAACGCCAGTGAGGAAAAGACGCGCTGGTCTCGCTGCGGCCGGACCACCGTCAAAGCATCTCGTCCTGTCAGTCCCCTCAGTGAAGGCTACTGCAGACATACATATAGCAGCCAACGAGTCGGCAACACAGCCCGCTCGCCTGCACACAAACGCAGTTTTTACGGCGACCCAGAGAAATCTCAGAAAGAGTATAAATTCTGGTTTTCCGGTTCACGCCGAGTGTGTTTCATGTGTAGTAAACGTGCCCAAAAGTCAGTGCTCACCCCTACACGTAAACACTATGCACCATGTATCACATAGCCCACTCTCATAAAGCTGGCAAATGCCGCTCGAGTGTTAGATGTAGACAATGTGCCCACAAATCTGTGCTCACACCTACTCGCTGCACTCTCTGTCACACGGCAACAGCCTCACAGCGGCCATGTTATGAACATAAGTCACGTGACCGCCCACGAGCGCTCACGCTTACTGACAAACACTTCGCCCCAGGCTCCGCTCGCAATAAATATCGCCACGAAATGTTCCCCATCCCCAATGATCGGGTCATATCAAGTGGTACAGGCAGTTACAGCTGTCAGCGAGCCGCCGTTACTGAGATCAGAGAGCGCGCGCGCCCCGCTCACGCCTCCGGTACAGTTTCCCGAGCCCGCGCAGCGCGGCGAGCGGAATCCGGAGCCCATTCTGCCCCTAGCTACACATGTAGAAGCATGGAAGGCTATTCCAGGTGTGACAGATTGGGTGCTAAGCACACTAAGTCAAGGCTATTCGCTTCAGTTCGCTCGCCGTCCCCCTCGCTTTCAAGCGCGGACCGAGACGAAAGTGAAAGCGGATGTAGCGCATCTACTCCGCGCAGAAATAGCCAAACTGCTGTGCAAAGGGGCCATAGAGCCAGTACCTCCTTCTCAGAGCGAGTCAGGCTTTTACAGCCGTTATTTTCTCGTACCCAAGAAGGACGGAGCTCTAAGACTTATCTTAGATCTGAGACATTTGAACAAAGCTCTCATGAGAAGGCCGTTCAAAATGATCACGACCAGACAAATCCTCGTGCAAATTCGCCCGAGGGACTGGTTTATCTCTCTCGATCTGAAAGATGCATACTTTCAGATCCCGATAGCCCCACGTCACAGGCCATTCTTGAGATTCGCCTTCGACGGTCGGGCATATCAATACACCGTCCTCCCGTTCGGCCTATCCTTAGCGCCCCGTACATTTACGAAGTGCATGGATATGGCTCTCACCCCCTTGAGAGTGAAAGGGCTGCGAATTCTGAACTATTTGGACGACTGGCTGATTTTAGCCCAGTCAGAGATAGAACTGTTATCTCACAGAGCTGTCCTTCTCAGCCACCTGGAAAGCTTGGGTCTCACGGTCAACTGGACCAAGAGCTCATTACTGCCCAGTCAGTCAGCTTCCTTCCTAGGAATACAACTGAACTCTGTGGCTATGGCGGCCCGCTTATCGACACAGCGCGAGCGCCGTGTTCGACAGCTAGCCGCGTCTTTCCAGGACGGCAGCATTACACCTCTGAAGACATTCCAGAGGATGCTAGGCTGTATGGCATCAGCTGCGGCTGTGCTTCAGCTGAGCCTGCTGCGCATGCGCCCGCTACAACACTGGCTGAAAACCCAAGTGCCCCACCGGGCTTGGGTTTCAGGCCACAGACGAATCAGAGTGACTCAGAGCTGCGTTTTGGCTCTGCAGCCCTGGTTAGCGACCGACTGGTACCAGCGGGGAGTGACAATGGGGGCTGTTTCACACCGATTGGTCATCTCGACGGATGCCTCCAACCTAGGTTGGGGCGCCGTTTTCGAGGGCAGACCGGCCTTTGGCCTGTGGTCAGACCAAGAGAAACGCTTCCATATAAACTGTCTGGAAATGATAGCGGTCGAGAATGCGCTCAAACGCTTCCTCCCGTTCATACAGGACCACCATGTACTGGTCCGCTCGGACAACATGTCTGTGGTGTCCTACATAAACCACCATCACGGGGTGTGGTGTCCTACATAAACCACCATCACCACCATCACGGGGTGGTGATGGCAGAGTGGATAAGACACATGCCTTTGGTGTGAGAGACCCGGGTTCGAATCCACTGTGAGACACCAATGTGTCCCTGAGCAAGACACTTAACCCCTAGTTGCTCCAGAGGCGTGCGACCTCTGAAATATAGCAATTGTAAGTCGCTTTGGATAAAAGCATCAGCTAAATGAATAAATGTAAATGTAAATGTAAATGTATAAACCGTCAGGGCGGCATCAGATCCAGAAACCTCTGCCATCTGACGGAACGCCTTCTTATATGGTCTCAGGGCCGCCTGCGCTCGCTGAGAGCCGCGCATGTGCCAGGCCACTTGAACGACGGTCCAGACAAACTGTCCAGTAACTACGTTCCCCCAGGGGAATGGTCCCTGCACCCCCAAACAGTCCAGTTACTGTGGCGCCTCTTCGGCAAAGCAAAAGTCGACCTGTTTGCGTCAAAAGACAACGCTCATTGCCCGCTGTTCTTTTCAAAGAACGAGGATGCGCTGGCCCAAATCTGGCCCAGCCTCCCACTTTATGCTTTCCCTCCGGTCTCTCTGTTACTACAGGTAATCAAGAGAATCAGGGAAACGCGCCACTCGGTGCTCCTTATAGCCCCACGCTGGGAGAATCAAACCTGGTTCCCGGAGCTGATGCGGCTGTCCCACACAGCCCCTTGGCCGATTCCGGTGAGGAGAGATCTCCTCTCTCAATCTGGCACCCCCATCCAGAGCGCTGGTCTCTGCACGTATGGTTAATCAATGGATACCCGTTGTACTGCCAGAAGGAGTGATGAACACGATTACGCAATCCAGAGCTCCCTCTACGAGGCGGCTTTACGTGTCTAAATGGTCGGTGTTCTCCAAATGGTGTGCTGATAGAGATCTAGACCCACGAACGTGTGGGGTCCCGGGGTTGCTTAGCTTCCTTCAAGAGCTGTTGGATAAGGGCAGGTCCCCATCCACGCTTAAAATCTATGTGGAGGCCGTCGCAGCGTTCGCTTAGTCGACGCGCGGCCAGTCAATAGGAAGGAACAAGCTCGTCATTCGCTTCCTTAGAGAAGCTAGACGAATGAATCCCCCGTGACCCCCGTCGGTTCCCATGTGGGATCTTTCACTGGTCCTAGAGGCCCTGAAAGCTTTCCCCTTTGAACCATTAGACTCCGTGGACTTAAAGTACCTCTCGCTCAAACCCATATGCATAGCAGTTTTTGTTGATAATACCATACATATACATATTCCATGCATATTTTTTTAGTAATGATCATCTAAAATGAATCAACATTTTAAATAATTCCAATTATAAAACATCCAGACACATTACAGTAATTAAAATTTGGGGAACATATGCTTAATTATCATGAAACCAAATAAAAATAGTCACACAAAAAACACAATGGTCGTAATCTTAATTTTCCTTATGCACATTATCATTTCTTATGTTCATCATTTTGTTAGGCTTTTGTATTATTTTGTTCTGAGCAGAATTTATAATTGTATGGTCTATGAGAGATCACATCTGATTTGTAATTATGGTAACACTTTATTTTGATGGTCCCCCAACACACATTCTACTAACCCGAACCCGAACAGTCTACTACAGTCTACTAATGGCGCTTTTCCACTGCATGGTACGGCTCGGTACGGCTCAGTACGGTTCGGCTCGGCGCGGCACGGTTCGGCTCGCTTCGCTTTTCCACTGCGTGGTACGACTCGGCGCGGCACGGCTCGGTTCGCTTTAGCTCGGTTGCTTTTCCACTGCAGTTAGTATCGCTTCAAAATGGGTGGGATTATGACTGATCGTTATAGTTTATCCGCTCCTCGTCAACCAAAAAGAGGAACGCCTGCAAACAGGTGCTACAGCGGTGGCTGTTACTGGCTATTTAAATCTGGCGGGTTTGATGTCTCGCAAATACAATGGCGCTGGTAGTGACAATTCTGTCTGTCTGACCAATCAGTGATCTGCAGTGTTTTCACGTCACATTTTAGTATCGGTACGGTACGCTTGGAACCTCAACAGAGGTGGTACCATTTAAAGCGAGCCGATGCGAGCCGTACCCTACCGTACCATGCAGTGGAAAAGCGCCACAAGTGAGCCGTACCGAGCCAAGCCGTACCATACCATGCAGTGGAAAAGCGCCAAAGCGAGTCGTACCGAACCGAACCGTACCGTACCATGCAGTGGAAAAGCGCCAAAGCGTGCCGTACCGAACCGAACCATACCATGCAGTGGAAAAGCCTATGGAAAACATGTTCTACTGTTTCAGCCTCCTGACATTGTTCACACATTCCTGTAGGATGTTTCCCTGTAATTAAAAGTCTGCTATTAAGATTACTATGCCCAATTCTCAGCCTGCTTATTATCACCTGCTTTTTTCTCTTTGCTCCCCTACTTCTTGATATACCTACTTTTCTTTGAATTTCATATAAATGTCTCCCTTTTGTTGCATTATCCCAGCTTTGTTGCCATTGCTGATTTACACTCTATGTCTTTCCCCTCTGATTTTGATAATTTAATATTGACTTCAACAATATTAATATTTAATATTGACTTCAACTTCTTTTTTAACTGCTTCTTTTGCCACCTTATCTGCTTTCTCATTTCCCTGAATTCCCAAGTGTGCAGGGACCCACAGAAATATGACATTTTTCCCCTGCCTTCATAAATAAGACTTCATACAGCTAATAATACTCTAATGAGAGATTGTTGACATGTAGTTGCAAAGTTACTTATAGTTAGTAGAATGTCTAAAGTGGACTATCGAAATAAAGTGGAACTATAATGGTACATAAATTGTGCCACAGTGAGAAAATAGAAGTAAACAAGCTTGTAATTGCTAGCAGAACCTGTCAGTGAGAGGAGTGATGACCAGCCTGTCAGTGCAGCCTAGAAACTCATTCTGATAAATGAAAGCCACATCAGTGATGTTGATCATCATCTTATCCGTGTCCTCGTTGAAATAAAAGCGGCATTGTTTCAGCCATTCAAAGTCTGTGGGGCTTTTGATGTGCAAACGACACTGTGTGAGAAGAACAGAAAATATCAGTTTTTGCTGGGTGGTTATCTTTTGGAGTTGTCTCAAAGGGACGTACACAAATGCTTAATAATATCTGAGGGTTGTGACATACTCAGTAATTTGCCATTCAGTCATGAGATATCAAAACATCCAACCTTGCCAGTTGACATAACCCCAGAAGTGACTGCAATGGCAATTTGGCAGTCTGCATTAGCTAAATTGCCTATTCTAGAGCTGTAAAAACTTAAGATAATAAAGTTCTAAAATTCTAAAATACGGAACTCAAATGAGCAAGTATCAACAATGCTGAGACTTTATTAGAATAAAAATTTGCATATAGCATGTAAATCGTAAATAAACTGGATGAATATATATTCTGACACTCACCAAATCATCAAAGATGTCCCTCTGGTGTACGTGAATGGTGATTAGGGTTTCATACTTTGTCCGTTCAATAGCTCCAAGGTCCTTTGTGGTCATGTCAATTAAATTGTTGAGGAGCTCAAGAAAAAAATGGTTGGTTTTAGCCATGATCTTACGGTCATATCTGGCATTGCTCAAAGCATCCTCAGAATCTTTCGTCCAGATCATCTGGATTCCTAGTAAACCAACCTAAACCACAGAAACCAGTAGTCCGGTCAATATACTATACCATTTTTTAAAATGTACTTTATAAATTGTATCACCGTCATTATTTCGAATACCTGTGCAGGAAAGCAGTCCAAAAATTCAATCAACTCAAAACCAGAGTCTTGAATGGCAAGTGCAGCCTGACGGATGACAAGGTGCAAAGACCTCTGGGATTCTTTCAGTAGTGCATTAAGCCAGACCTCCACATTGCCCTCTGCTATGACAGGCCTGTCCAGCTCAACTGTCTCACCCTCTCGTGATGATATCGCCAAAACCTTATCATACATCTAAAATCAAATCCAGTGTTGGTTATTTTTGAAAAGCAGATATTTTCAACCAAATGTATACTTTCCTAACATTCCTCAAAAGCCTGATAAGCTGGGAAGGAATACGTGAAAAATCATGAAGATTGGGCACTTCTAGAAAAGTTTTAGATTTTTGGCAGGGTGTTGGGCCTAAGGTTTTTAAAAAAAACATGGATACAAGTTGGGGTGGCCCTCTAGTGGCTAGTATTGATAAAAACCAGAATGGTGCCTGCATAAAAGAGAAAATATTATATCTCAACTTCCTTTAGTCTTAAATTGTTGTATAATGATACTTTTTCTACTTACTTGATATGATACAAGGGCCATATGTGAGTAAGTGTACAGTGATTTTAAATATTTTAAGGGTACACTGACTTGCCCACATTCAGTATTTTGAATTCGCCATGTTGATTACTGAGCTTGCTAGCTCTTGGTAGCTTGCTAGCTAGCTAATATATGCAAATTCCGCTTCATTTCTCAATTAAAAGAAAGAAAACACACAATTATTTTACAATCAGATAACAGTTTTATCATGTCAAAATATAGCTTTGTCATGTAATGTGGTCCTCAGCTGCTGAACAGAAGAAGTTCCTCAATCATCAGATTTCTATCAATCCCTTCAAAGAAATGGGTACAGAGCTCATCATCCTAGACATGTATAGTAAGAACTGCGGTGTCAAGTCAGTCAATGAAGCCTGGAAGCTTCTTTTCACTCATGGCCTCAAGTCCCTGGATTCAATCCCCCCGACCCAAAATGCCTTATTCCAAGATGGGAAGCGTGCCCTGCACACTGCAGCTTTTGTCTGGAAGCAGTCCCTCTCCAAAACTCCAGAGATTCCAGACCCCAGTGAGTGGGGTTGAGAATGGATTGACAGAACCAAAGTCTGGGTGCCATATTGGACAGATCTGGAAGATGTCAGCAAGGGATCCTCAATCCTCCTCAACTGTGGCTGTGTGGTTGCCTGTAAGGGCAACTGTAAGTGCCACCGAGCTGGACTTCGCTGTACCACATTGTGCAAGTATGAGGGAGGCTGTACTAATAATGATGAAGACTGAGACAAAATGTTTTTGAATAATTATGTTTTGATGTTTTGAATAATTATGTTATGTTTCATGATGTTAAGTATGTATTGTTTTTTTTTGTGTTATTTGACTAAAATGTAATATTGATCCTTAACATGTTGAAAAGTCAAATATAACTTTTCACTGTGGCATAGTTCTGAAGTTGTGTTCATTTAAAGCCTCAACAATGGTCCTTTTGGTCACAACATGTGATTTTTTACACTATAATGATAGTGACCTGTCCAATCAACAAAGAAAAGCATACCTTGGAGGTAAAAATATGGGTCTAGGGCCCTGAGTAATATTTCAATGTGACTTTTTCAGAGAAATTGACAGTTTATTTGCACTTAATATGACTATGATAATAGATTTAACATGGAAATTGATATTAAAATAAGAAGAATATATCAGAATTGGATTCATTGTATCAAACAAAGTAGAAAAAATACATTATACAACAATTTAAGACTAAAGAAAGCTGAGATATAACCTTTTCTCTTTTCGGCAGGGGCCAATTTGGATTTTATGGATAACTGCCACTAGGGGGACCACCCCAACTTGTATCCATGGATTTTTGAAAACCTTAGGCCTATACCTAACACCCTGCCAAAAATCAAAAACTTTTCCAGAAGTGCCCAATTTTCATGAATTGCATCCTAGCTATGATGGATTATATTTGATACTCACATTTTAAAATTATGTTTCTCAAAAAATGATGTATGGATAATCAACTAAGCCTAAGTTGCTCAAATAAGTGTTTATCTTACTAACAATATTAAAGTTATTCCTATTTACTTTATAAAAATGTGTATAGATTTCAAAGCAAAAAGAGATGTGTACCACAACATTGTCACAATTGCTTTGTTAGTTCCCTTTCGAAAGGGAACTCACACTGCTTCAGAAATGCTTATCTAACCACGGCAATCCTATTGGCTAGCGACAGCCTATGACAACATCACTAGTGCGACCCGGAAGTATAGGGACTTCAGGGACTGCTTTGTTTGTACGCTTCAACCTGAAACTTCAAAAAGGTAATCATAGCTTGTGAAAAAAAGCTCAGGAAGTGTGTGCATCCATGTCTAAGGTATTGATACTTGATGACACACAAATTATGTGCTTACTGTTTGGGCTCAGAGCATGCACGATCAGTTCCTGAGGGATCTGCTTGTGCCACTGTAAGGTTTTCCCTTGAGAAAACTCCACTCTCGTCTGCTCTCTTCTCGAGGGAAGAGGGACAGACATCTGTAAAAAAGAAACCAGGCGATTCAGGTCCCGCTCGCGCTGCGGCAGAGCAGAGACTAGAATCGTGGGGGTTTTCAGAGGGAGCTCGCTGAGGAGGTTGAGAGAGGTGTTAATCTCTCACGCCCTTCAGAGCCTCGCAAGAGTGAGCTGCAGGAAGAGGATGTGTATTGTCACTAACATCCTCTGATCCAGCAGCGAGTCCTCTGCTGTGTATAAAAACAACCAGCCCAAGAGAGCAGGAGATGGATGATGAGGGTGAAGAGGATATACAAAATCCAAACCCTCATAAGCACCCTGCACTGCGTATGTTAAGCTGTTGAGTGTTATGGAATGCGCTTCAACGAGGCATCTATAAAGAAGCTGTCATTGGACCGTGTGAGGGAAGAGACCGCTCGTGACAGACTTCACGAATGGTTTATTTCCAGCCATAAAGCTCCAGCTCTTGTGAGCCTTCCATTCCTGCCGGATCTACACAATGAAATCGGAGAGGCATGGAAGAACCCGTATTTAGCGCACATTCATCACCATAAGTGAACTTCACTGATGTTGAGGGGATGCACGGGTATGTGTCGATGTCCCAATTGATGAGATGTTCGCAAACTATCTTACGGCTGGAGAAACATCAACACTAATTGCTCCGGCCCTGCCTCTTAAGCCACTAAAATATGACAGCATGCTAAAATGGCAGGGCATATGCGGTGGAGGGTCTGGCTGGTGATGACTTGCACACAATGACGGTTTTGCAAGCATACCAGGCTGATCTGCTGACAGATTTGAAGCAGTTAAATCTCTCACCCCAAGCGCTGCTTGCATCAGCCTGAGGCTGGACCTATTATGAGTTATTCCTTCAATTTATAATAATAATTATTATTATTATTAGGAGGGTGTTAAATATGGTTTTCATAGGATGGTGAAATTAGGGCCCTGAAGTTCCCATATATAGGTGGGCTATGCATACCCTTCCCATAGGCCTCCTCTTATGTTAGAGTCGTCAGGCTTATATAATGGGTAGTGCCAATCTGTAGTAGTGAACAGGTTGGCTGTATGGAAAATTCTCTAGTGAGGCCACCGTTCATCCGAGCACCTAATAGACATTTTTTGTGTCAGATGGCTTCCTCCCTATCGGGAGTTGTTCTACTGAGGCCACCGCTTTGTCAAGCTCCAGATAAAGCTACAAAATGAAGCGTTGGCCCTCCAAAGGCCACCTTGACAGTCACCTTATAGAGCAGCAGTTCTCCTCTCACTTTAGAGAGTCGTTGAGATTATAGCTCTGAACTTCAGTCACTTTATATTCGTGTGTCGGCCCTCTCGGGGCTGCCTTGATTTTTCGCTTAGAAACTAGGAAATTGGTGGCGGTTTGCTAAGCATTCTCGCCTCGAGCCTCTCAGTATCGGAGTGTAGGCTCCTTAGAGCTAGAGCCCATCAGGATAATTTATTCCTGTAAATCTAGTTCTTCCTCTACAAGAGTCGTCTAGCCAAGGCCCGCCTTTTGCACTAGGCATAAAAATGATAGTGGTGTTACTAGGTAGATAGCAGCATAGGTAGCAGGCTATCTTCAAAAAGCCTCCCATGCAGATATCTCATGGGCGTTGTCAGGCCCTTTCTCTCTAGAAAGTAAGAAGCAGTATGCTCAGGCCTCCGCCCTTTAGAGCTGAGTATTGTAGCTAGTTCATCCAGCTAGGCCTTAAAATTAAAAAAGGATTCCCTTTCGAAGGGAACTCAACAATACGTCAACGACGTTATGGGGAACGCCTCAGGCGTGACAGGTGTCTGAAATCACTATCAAATCACGTCAATCATATTGACCGGCGACAGCCCGTGAATCATTAGCGTGAATGATTAACGTGCGACCTGGAAGTATAAAGGGGCGCCTTGCACACATGACAAATCATCTCATCGTCTTCAGGGACTGTCTGTTTGAAAACGCTACTCAATGAAACGGTAAGAAAATTAAATGTACAGCACACGAGTGTGCTTTTCCTGCCTGGGAGAAGAGCGCGCACGGGAGATTCTCGAGGGAATCCTCTGTGTGAACTGTGAGCGTTTTTCTTTTAAAACGCTCGCTCTCGTCTGGCCCTCTTCTCGAGTGAAGGGGGTTCAACGTCTGGTTCTCGTGGTCCCGCTCGTGCCGAGGCAGAGCGGCGACTTGCATCATGGGCTTCCAGATAGAGCTCGTCGATCATCTTGAGAGTGCTGTAAACCTCTCAGATGATTCGACGGCTGACGAGGGCGAAGCAGGTGCTCTTGCTGCTCTTCAGGACGAGCAGGAGATGGCTGAGGAGGTTTATAATCAGGTAGATCCTGAACCCTCTCAGCCACCCTGCCCCGTGTATGCAGGTCTGGTGGATGTTGTGGAGCGCGCCGCCAACAGGCTGTAGCTGCCATGGCAACGCACTAGAGGAGAGACCGCTCGCGGTAGGCTCGGCGATCGGTTTCTCCCCGGCCATACACCACCAGCTCAGGTGAGCCTAATCCATTCCTTCCTGATCTTCACACAGAGATCTAGAGGGCATGGAAGAGCCCATTCTCTGCCAGTATTCACTGACATCAGCGGGTTAATTTCGCTGATGTTGAGGGGATCGCAGAGCATGGGTATGTGTCGATGCCGCCCATTTGACGAGTCGTTTGCGAACTATCTCATGTCTGGGCAGGCGTCGACACTGAGAGCTTTATTTCTGCCATCCAAACCGCTAGAGACAACAGCGCGTTTGAATGGCAGAGCATACACGGCAGCAGTTCAGGCTGGTGCTTCCCTGCACACCATGGCGGTGCTGCAGGCATACCAGGCCGACCTGCTGCAGGATCTCGACCAGGGGGCAGGGATGTCCCCTGAGGCGGTTACTGAGCCGCGCCGAACCACGGTTTTTGCGCTCCGGGCCACCAAACAGACTGCTGCCACGATCAGTCGGTCGATGGCGGCGATGGTGGCCACGGAGAGACAGCTTTGGTTAAACCTGGCCGACGTTGAGGAGAAAGAGAAGGCCTTTCTCCTCGATTCGTCGGTTTCGCCCTCTGAACTCTTTGGCCCCTCCGTGGAGGCGGGGCTTGGGAAGTTCAGGGAGGCGAAGGCGCGCTCAGCTGCTTTTAGGAAAAAACCTGCATACCGCTGAGATCCGGTTCCACGCCCAGGCAGGCGGGAGGGCCTGGCCCTTCACGGTCTGAGGACCATAGACAGGGCCAGAGAGCCAGTGTCGCCTCTCGTGCGCCCCCTCTGTGGAGGAACAGGGCGCAGGAAAGGCGTGACTCCCGCTAGAAGAGGGATCTGAGGGAGGTTATCCAGCACAAGCGCATACAGCGTCGCTGATGGATAATCTCCCCGGAGGGCTTCATTAAAAAGAGAAATCCAGCCCTCTCCTCTCTTCTGACTCCCCAGACGTGCATTACATCAGGCCTGGCGCTGGGCCTATGATAAGAACGATGTTCCGATGGCCCGCCTAGGCTTGGTTAGTAGAAACGCCTCTTTCAGGCATGTAAAGTGGTGGACCCCAGGTTCATAAAGAACTATCTGGCGAGTCTTCACTCCGCACGCCGCAGGTGAGCTGTCTGGTCTTTTCAAGAGTCAATTTTGTGAATTAAAATTCCGAAATGTATCTCTCTACAGACCTCGTTCCCTGTATAGAGCTATGGGGTCATGTCATTTGCTATGTCATCAGGTAATAAGGTAAGAGAAGTTTCCTGGATTATTAGGGCCCTGAAGTTCCCCATTAGGTGGCCAGAACGATAACTATGTTAGCCTTCGGGCTGTTAGCCACCTCAGGGTAGAGTAGTTGGTCTCTCTCTTAGAATTTTTTACTTAGAGTGTTGACTGACGCTAGAGCTTCAGATAGATCTTATGTCCGGCCCACGGGTCCGTTTGACTTCTTCCTGAGTATTTCGCCCCTTGAGCTCTGTTTGGGTTTTCATTAGGCTGAGCGATCATGCAGCCCTTTTTATGGAATAATACAGACTATATTCTTTAGTAAGGCTGTGGCTCCTCCGAGCCCTCAGATAGATCTATGCCTGCAGGCTGGCCCTCACCAGGGCCGCCTCTGTAGCTGGCCTAGGCTGTGCCAGGGATAATAGAAGTGCTCTGCTAAAATTTAGCATTGCTTCCTCTGAACCTTCACTTTGTGAATGTAGGTTTCTAGCATCCCTGTATAAACAGCCTCCTCCCATGGGAGTCGTTAGGCCAAGGCCCGCCCCCTTCTCTGCATTCTGGGGTGACTAGAGTAATGCAGCATGGTGCAGAGGATGGTTTGTAAGGACATGGTAGGCCTCAAACAGGCCTCCGTGGTATATATGTCTTTATTGAGCAGGGTTAGGCCGTCTTTCGCTTCACGAAGAAGACTGGGTTTCCTGCCCGACCCTGCCATGCAGAACTGGCCTACGGATTTAGGCCGCCAGTTTAGGCTTCACTCAACTCGCTGAGCTACTGCTCGAGCGCTAGGTTGTAGGTGGATGGCTTTCATTCAAGCCCCACTCCCCTAGGTTGGGCACAGATACATTTCTGTCACCCCTAGAGCCGCTGGCAGGCCCGGACCCTGGTAACCTCAGGGTGAGGTGTGAGTATCCCCCTGTGATACAGGGTAGGTCTGAGCACTTCACTCCCAGTTCTGTTTATCCTACCTCGCACCACTATGGCTCGGGTCGAGTATGAAGTAAGCTTCACTTCTTCTTTGGTCGAAGTACGCTCCCCTGAAGCCAGAGCATTGCCCTGAGCTGACGCCCATGCATAGATGGTAGGCCCCTGACTAATGGGGCCTCCGTTGAGGCAGAGTGGCGTATGTTGTACTCCCCTTGTTTTAAGGGTGCTAGCTTTTTTGCGGAGTACACTGCCATGGGCAATGTGATTAGGCACCAGGATGCTGTAGGCGCTGCGTAAACAGCTTTGCTGCCAACGAAGGCTGCGCCATTAGGTAGTAGGCCTCAGCAGGCCTCCTTGATTGGACAGCCCCCTAGAGGGCACTGTAGGCCAGCTCACTTTACGTGGTTGGCCTTGGTGGTTCGGGCAGTTGACTCACTGATGGGTAGTAGGCCTTAAACAGGCCTCCTCGGAGGTGAGTCCCAACATTGTGGGACATACCTTATAGCGCTACTGGAAGCCCATTAGTAAATTATGCTTGTGTAGTATGGTTCCCAACAGTGTACTTTATAGCAGAATATGACTTGCTATTAGCTAGTAGGCCCGACCAGGCCTCCCTGATAGGCGAGTCCCCAGCTGGCTGGCCTTAGCAGGCCACCTTATACTATCACCCGGACTCAGGGCTCAAAGCTAACAGTGGTTATCAGGTAGTAGGCCACTCAGGCCTCCCTGAAGGTGAATTCCCACTTAAGATGGCTATCAGGTAGTAGGCCTCTCTGGGCCTCCCTGAAGGTGAGCTCCCAAATATTGTGGCTGTCAGGTAGTAGGCCGCTCTGGGCCTCCCTGAATGTGAGCGCCCAAATATTTTGGGTGTCAGGTAGTAGGCCTCACCAGGCCTCCCTGAAGGTGAGTTCCCACATGCTGTGATTATCAGGTAGTAGGCTCCTCCAGGCCTCCTTGAATGAGTACGGTCAGGTAGTAGGCCTCACCAGGCCTCCCTGAAGGTGAGCTCCCCACATACTGTGATTGTAAGGTAGCAGGCCTCACCGGGCCTCCCTGAAGGTGAGTTCCCACGTACTGTGGTTATCAGGTAGTAGGCCTCTCTTGGCCTCTCTGAAGGTGAGCACCCCACATACTGTGGTTATCAGGTAGTAGGCCTCTCTGGGCCTCCCTGAAGGTGAGCACCCCACTTACTGTGGTTATCAGGTAGTAGGCCTCACGGGCCTCTCTGAAGGTGAATTCCCACTTACGTTGGCTATCAGGTAGTAGGCCTCTCCGGGCCTCCCTGTAACGTTCCCTAGTGGTGCTGGGTTTATGAAGCTAGTGGTCTCTTGCTATCAGTTTCAGCTAGCCTTAATAGGCAGCTGCTGAAGGCGAGCTTGCGCCCTGGCTCGCTAAAGTGTTCATTCTCTGCTATTGGTTCCCTCCCGGAACTTTTTCTGCCTACAGCCTGGTTTGCCTACCAGGCAGACCTGTGCTCCCCTCACCGAGGGTCTCTATGAGCATGCGGCTTCCTGAGTCTGGTCAGACGGTCGTAGGCCTCTCGTGAGGCCTCCCAGTTAGATCAGCCCTTAGGCCTTCACAGGCCTCCTCAGTGTTTTGAAACACAGACACTGGGTTGATCCGTGGATCGAGTAGAGAAACTCCCCTCGCTAGCAAGGGTTGGAAAGCACTATGCTGAGTCATACTCTCCGGGATATCCCGTCTCTGAGATCCGGGCCGAGTGGTTCACTGCCAGCTTCGCAGTCCCTCGGGTTGGATGCCTTTCTTAAGGCTTTGTTGTCCAGAGGCTCTGTCTTCAGACAGACAGGATTTGGCCAGACTAGTGTCTATGTACTGACGCCAGGTCAGGCCGTCCTGGTGGCATTTCGGGGTGAGTACGTTCCCCTGAATAGTGACTGGCTGGGGTTCCTTCGGGTTCCCTAGCCACATTCCCTAGTAGGGACCCCTTCTAATCGGAAGCTGTGGTTCCAGGCCCGGAGCCGGCCCAGGTAGACCTTTTTATTTAACCATGTTTATGAAGGTTTTTCTGTGAGGCTGTAGCTTGGGCTATGACCGTAGGGAATGCTGTCACTGACAGCCCAGTGTGACCTGAGGGTGAGTGGTTCTAGCGTTTCATTTGAAGTTGCTGGTTCTGACAGTTGTCACTGCCACTTGGCATGCACTCCCCTTAGCATGGCGGAGTTGGTATATCGTTCCCCATAACGTCGTTGACGTATTGTTGAGTTCCCTTCGAAAGGGAACGTCTCAGGTTACGACTGTAACCTATGTTCCCTGAGAACAGGGAACGAGACAATACGTCTCCCTGCCATGCCTCGGGGCTTGCCTACCGTACAGTCCCTTCAGACGATAAGGTGATTTGTCATGTGTGCAAGGCGCCCCTTTATACTTCCAGGTCGCACGTTAATCATTCACGCTAATGATTCACGGGCTGTCGCCGGTCAATATGATTGACGTGATTTGATAGTGATTTCAGACACCTGTCACGCCTGAGGCGTTCCCCATAACGTCGTTGACGTATTGTCTCGTTCCCTGTTCTCAGGGAACATAGGTTACAGTCGTAACCTGAGACCTTTTTTTCCGCGGAGCCCCTTCAATAAAATAATTCAAGTCATAAGGTTGAATGTCGTTGGCCGCTTATTGTGGCCTTATAATAGGCCTCGACCCTGATACATTCCTCAGGGTCATGCTGATAGTACTCCCCTTGTTAGGGTTTTTATTTAGAGTACTTTGCTACCCATAGCTCGTATGATATCACCCTTCACCACCCAGGCTCAGGTAGAGACAGATTAGTTACTTCCTCTCACTTGGGATGGTTGAGTATGCTCCCTTAGAGCCGAAGCATTGCCTGGGCTGATGCCCATGACATTCGAAACTGTAGGCCTTACAGTAGGCCTCCTTGGTAGTCTGGTAGCGTAAGATTGTACTCCCCTTGCTTTAAAGGGTTGATAGCACTTCTGTTGAGTACACTGTCTGTTGGCAATGTAAACCTTTGAGCTGGAGGCTCACAAGTGAGGCTCTCCCCTTATTAGGGTCAGAGTGTCCAGCCTCCACAGGGCTCTTAAGCACTGTGTAGATCCAGGATCGAGTAGAGTCACTCCCCTCGTTTGCAAGGGCTAGAAAGCGCTATGCGGAGTTCTACTCTCCAGGATGCCCGTCTCTATGATCCGGTCTGTGAGTGGTTACTGCCACTATCTGCAGTCCTCCCTATCAGATGCCTCCACTAATGAGGCAAATAGTGTTAGAGACTCTGTTTAGAGAACAAAGCAATGCCCGGGCTGACGTCCGTGAAAGTCAAAGCTGTAGGCCTTACAGAAGGCCTCCTCGATAATCCTGTAGCATAAGATTGTACTCACCTTGCTTTAAAGGGTCAATAGCACTTTTGCTGAGTACACTGCCTGTTGGCAATGTGAAATAAGTATAACCAGGCCCACAGAGATGTCTGTGAGAGCCCCTGACTTCTGTGACTAGCTCTGCTAACAGTCCCTCTATCAAGTAGTTAGGCTTTGACAGGCCACCTTTAAGGCGGATGCCCAACGAGTTGGATGCTTAGCATTGTAAGGCAAACTTAGCCCAGAGCCTGGTCAATACTTTTCAGGTTTTGAGTACAGTGTTCCAGAATCTATCTAAGGATCGTTCTGTATGAATACATAGCTCCCTAAGTCTGGTCGGAAGGTCGAGGGACTCTCACGAGGCCTCCCTGTTAGATCAGCCCTAGAGCTGGAGGCGCTCCCCTATTAGGGTCCCTTTGAAGAGTGGCCAGCCTCCACAGGGCTCTGAAGCACTGTGTAGATCCAGGATCGAGTAGAGCTACTCCCCTTGTTCGCAAGGGTTAGAAAGCGCTATGCTGAGTT
Source organism: Gila orcuttii (assembly GCA_026230005.1). Classification (NCBI taxonomy): domain Eukaryota; kingdom Metazoa; phylum Chordata; class Actinopteri; order Cypriniformes; family Leuciscidae; genus Gila; species Gila orcuttii. Next base: position 12,784,678 of record JAPDVR010000018.1, read on the forward strand.
CTACTCTACAGGATGACCGTCTCTGTGATCCGGTCTGTGAGCGATCACTGCCACTATCTGCAGTCCTCCCTATCGGATGCCTCCACAAGTGAGGCAAAATATGTTAGAGACTCTGTTTAGGAAACAGACAGGTTGTTGGCAAGACTAGGTCATTAATTTAGACCAGGTCAGCCCCCCTGGTGGCATGTGGGGTTGACTTCACGTCCCCCTCAGCAAGTGACTGGACGGGACTCCTTTGGACCCCCTGGCCATATTCCCTGAAAGGAAGACCACTTCAAATTCGGGCTGTGGTATCCATGCCCTTGAGATGACTCGAGGTCAAGTCCTTCATGTGAAGTTACTTCCTCGCTTAGCATGAAGCTCGGGCAGTGGCCGTAGGGAATACCGTCACTGACAGCCTGTATGCGACCCGAAGGGGGAGTGTTTTTGGCATTTCAGTGTAACTGCCGTTTTTTACGTTTTTTGTCACAGCCATAATTTGGCATACACTCCCCTCAGCATGGCAGTGTGGGTAGTTTGTTCCCCAGAGTGCTTGACGCAGTGCGAGTTCGTAAGGGAACGTCTCAGGTTACGACTGTAACCTATGTTGCCAGCCAATAGGATTGCCGCGGTTAGATAAGCGTTTCTGACACCGGTTCACGCAAAGGCGTTCCCCATAGCGCTTGACGCAGTGTCTCGTTCCCTGTTCTCAGGGAACATAGGTTACAGTCGTAACCTGAGATGTTTTTCACTTTCACTTTTCATATTATCAGTTTTATGTTGTCCTTTGTTCAGATTTCCCGCCACTCTTTAGTTGTCATGGTCACTGATTATGACTAGTCATTCTGTTCAGCTGTTTGTCATTAATCACCCTTGTTTGCCCTACTATTTAAGTTGCTGTGTTTTGTGTTCTTATTTGTCTGGTCACGTTAATGCTTAGGTTGTGTCTGCTTGTCGACTCGTGTGGATTATTAAAGACTTTCTGAACCTTATCTTCTTCTTCAGCGTGTACTCTCTACAACCCAGCGTGACAGACATGAAGATGAATGTTTTTAGAATAAGAAAGCAGGCTTTCTAGTTTAAAGTAGTGATCACCTTTTCATGGAAGCGGACACATTTGATGTTGTCAAAGATGTTGAGCAGGTGAGCCTGGATGGTGTGCGAGTCAGATGCTTGGCCCAAAATCTCCAGCAGTGCAGGATCCGATACAAAGAAGAAACGTGGAAACAGCAATCGCTTTTTCTCCAGATACCTGGAAAGCAGAAGACAAGTTTAAAATTAGCAGCACTATAAATTAGATCCACTTTAACCTGACTAAAATAAGCAACTCTGGCAAACTTGTTTATCACAGATTTTTTTTTTTTGTCCAACTCAACCTGTGACAACAGAACTGCAATGTTCCCAGGTGCATCTTGCTATAAAAACTGTTTATAAAACTGCTGAATCCTGATATAAGGAGACTGAAAAACAGATGTGTTATGTACCCTGTGAGAGATTTTTGACACATCTCCAGCTGTTCCAGCAGGTGAGGCAGCAGCTGACCCATAGTCTCATCTCCCACACACGACTGGACAACATTGGGCATCTCATGAGCTCGAGTCATGATTTTCACCCACGATTTATCGATGTTGGAGAAGCGCTTTGCCTCCTAAAAGAGAAGGTTTCACTTGAATTTGTTAAGATTTCACATTAAATATTAAACTCCAGGGAAAGAAGAAACATCTGTGGTTTCTGGAATTTCACAAAACATCTGCAAAATCTGTGTTATTTAACACAACAAAACAAAACAAACAAAAGACCAGTTATAAAATGGAGATTCTAAAAAAAAAAAAATCTTGAGCCCCTTTCACACAGCGTGTTGATCCCGGGAAATTGCCAGAACAACTTCTGTGTGAACGCAAACACGACCCGGGATTGATGCCGGGTTGGGGACCTAGTAACATTGCCGGGATCAGTCCCGGAATGCACGCTGTGTGAACAAAAGCCGTAATCAATGACGTGTCGTAATGATGACGCTGAAGTGTAGTGAAAACAGGCTAGTGAAACAGTACGTAATGCGCTAGTTTATGATCGAATCAGAGAAAAAAATGCACAAGCGTGGTTTCTCGAGAGAGAAATCGCAGCTCATAAGCAAACAATAGACGCTGCTGAGACATTACATGTCACATCGATGTCACGTCTTTACGGGTTGTGTGTGAACGCACCCTCTGATTCCGGAAAATCACTGGCAGTGTGAATGAACCAAAATCAAACGAACCCCGGTCAAATCCCCGGTCACTTTGTCCGTGTATTTTCCGGAATCTCTGTGTGAAAGGGGCTTTATTATCATAAAGCAAAAATTATATAATTAGTTCAATGTTATGATATATTATTTCAATCGTAAAGTACAATTTATGGTTTCACTTTATTTTGATGGTCCCTTTAACACATTCTGTTGTCTATAAGTAACATTGCACCTACATGTCTACTAACTCTCATTAGAGTATTAGTAGAGTATTAGTAGACTGGTAGGGTTAGGGTTAGAATAAGTTGACATGTAGTTGCAAAGTTACTTATAGTCAGTAGAGTGTCTGTTGGAGGACCATCACAATAAAGAGTTTGCAGATATGAAGCAGATAGTCCACTAATACTCTAATGAGAGTTAGTTGACATGTAGTTGCAAAGTTACTTATAGTTAACAGAATGTTCAAAAGGGACCATCAAAATAAAGTGTTACCCAATTTATAAAGTACAATTTTAAGAATGTAATTATTACAATTTTTGGTAACACTTTACAATAATGTCTCTTTAAACATTAGTTAATGCATTAGTTAACATGAACTAACTATGAACAGTATATTTTTACAGCATCTATTAACCTTCGTTGAGGTTAGTTAAATATCTAATCTTTCTTTGTTCGTTCATGTTAGTTCGCCGTGCATTAACAAATTTTAACAGATACAAAATTTTTATGTTGACCATATTTTAATAATGTATTAGTACATGTAGAAATTAACATAACCTAAGATTAATAAATCCTGTATATGTATTGTTTATCGTTCATGTGAACTAATGTAGTTAACTAATGTTAACAAATTAGACTATTGTAAAGTGTGTTTTGGTAAAAAAACACAACGGACATACTGTAAGATTCATCTAAAAAATGTATTGTGCATTTTTTTTAAGAGTATCATATATATATATAAAAGTGTTAATAAATGTTCAAGACAACTTCTAAAAATGTTTAATTATCAAGAATCAAACTAAACAATATTAAACAAAAAATAAACATATTTACTGTATATTGGGTAGTTAGTAAATGTAACTTAAAATACATCGAGCTCATGTGGGTTCAAAATCATAATGTGTCATGAGCATGTCCTGTTCCCACACTCTTTTACCCATCGTTTCTTCACTTTAAATAAAATGGCCCAAAAAGTGTCAATGTGTGGGAGTGAGACTGAATTACTGATATTACCTTTGGCAGCTGTTTGGCTATGTCTCCACCAACAAAAACAGCCTCAAGGTAAATCCAGAGGTTTTGTACAGTCATCCAGTTCTCAATGATATCTGTTGTATTGGAGAGGTTCTGAACCCACTTCTGGATCTGGGCTTTGAATGGTGTGTTGTATCTACAGAGATATAAGACACAAGGTCAGGGGCATTTGAGGATAAGCTAAACAATTGTCCCAAATCATTCCATTTGATTTTACTATGCCAATGTACTACCATACCACAATTCAACACGGTCATTTTGCCAAATTAATGAGTGAAACTTTTTTTTATCAATTCATTATTAAATCATTAATTTTCACAGAAACAAGTAAATAACACTTGAATAATAGAATATAAATAAACTGTAACTGCACGGACAGTAGAATTTTCCAGAGAAATTAATTGTTGATCTAATGGCTCACCTGTTGCTCATAAGGGAACCAAGCACCATCAGGCTGTCCTCCATGTTAGTAATGATCTCAGATGTACTGTCTCCTCTCAGAAGGAGCTCGCCTCTGGTTTTAAAGTGGGCAAAGGTAAAGGTCTTGTTGTCCCATTCCGCAATTACTTGCTTGAGTTTCTGCTCGATGTCACGCTCCTTCACAGCACTGATACAGATATCCTGCTCAAATGTGTTACAATTATAATGGATTCTTTACAAATTCTTTAAAAATTGGAGAACTTTAAGGCCAAAACTACAATCTAATCTCTATTTATGTCTATGGAATTAAAAACTAATTCTGACCTCTATTTCTTCTTTGTACTTCAGCAGTGGGGCTTCCATGATGTTACGAAGCTTGAAGTTATCAGTTTCGACCTCAAAGGTGTGACTTGTAACCTCAGTAATTCTCTTCCAGTGGCGTGTCATCATTGCTTTGTTAGTCATTAGATCCAGCAAGGGGCAGCACTCACTAAATTCGTCAATAGTTTTTTTCAGGTCAAGAAATGCCTGCCACTCTTTAAGGGCCCGCGGCAGCTTACGGCACCTACAAAACAAAACAAAAAAAACAAAACAAAACAAAACAAGAACATTTAAAGATGTGAAATTTAAAGTTCATAGTGTCTGATTTCACATTTAAAGATATTTTTATTAGCTTTGTACATTGTTGTCTGCTATTACTGTAAATTAACATTGAGTGACTGCATATAGTAAAGTAAATCTTGCTGCCTGCAAATTACTCTGTTGTAAACTATAAAAATGTCCACACTTATTATATTTAACTCAAGTATACTTTAAATTGCATCAGACAGAAAACTCTCCATTCCTCCTATTATTCTGAAACGATTATTGCATTACACTGGTACTTGCTCCAACACAGCTGACTTTAATTTTAGTTCTTGACAGGCATAGAGAATGAATCTCTTCTCTGAGAAGCTTCTGCGATTACCAGAACAGACCAGCACAATTGAAATCCCCTGGTGCCTTCATGCTTTTCAATGTAACTTATTACATGACTGCCAGAGAGAGGGTATTCAGACATTTAGTTTGACTCCTGTACCCTTCTCACCTTGTCTGAAACTCAAGAAGTTCATTGTTGATTCTGTCAATGTGAATGTCGGCCCATGAGATGTCATAGTAACCATTGACTGTGTCAATCACACTGTTGTAGAGTCCATAGAGCTTTTGGAGAAGTGTCAACTGTTTCCTGATCTCAAGCAGCTGAGGATGCTGGGTAACAGATAGACCAAAGAGCTCCTCCCCACCTGTGTATGTGATGTACTTGCGGAAGAGGTTGTCAAAGCGATTCTGTGAAACGGCAGATCATTTTAAAATAAATATCAAACCAAGGACTAATTTATATGTATACATAAATTACATAACATATATATGTAACCAACATCAAGTATATGTACTATGTAAGAACAAAGAGAATATGGAGTGGTACTGTACAGTGGACATAAAACTAGCTCAGTTATGTTGGAAAGCAGTAAGTTAAAAACACTGAAAAAAATGATACTGTCACGGACACGGTCATGTTTAGTTTCTGAGTTCTAGGGCGGATTCCAAACGGTGTGTTTGCACCCTTGAAGGGCACTTTGGGAAGGGGCCACCATTTGTAGGGGTATTCCAAACAAAAGTGAAAAACTGAATCCCTTCACGAAGGGCCTTTCCACAAGTCCGTTAGCAAAAGGAACATGCGATGGTCACGTCAAGGAAGTAATTTAATCGTCTATGTTCATGTGACTCAGGGTGACGAATCTTCACGATTCATTTTAAATTTAGATATGGCGGAAGAGTTGGAGTTAACGTATAAACAGAATAAATTCAGGTTGTTTTGTTTTGTTGTGATAAATAGACACATTTTCATCATGCATTTCATATTTAGTTTATAAAGTTTCATATGTTGAAAATGTGTTTAATGCTTTATGTTTAATGTTTAACTTATAAAGTTAAAACTAGATCATTGCGTAGTCTATCATTGCTGCCTTCGCCAAGTGCGTTCCAACGGCTTCATTATTACACACAAGTGCCCTGCTCCCTCCAAAGTCCAAAATTCAAGGGCTCTGCCCTTTGGAGTGAGTATAGCACAGGGATACTTACTTCCGATTGGAATTTGCCCCTAGTCATTCAGTTGTTGTCATGGTTTCCAATTAGTTACACACCTGTTTCCTGTTCCTTCGATTAACATCCTGAGTGTATTTAAGCCTTCAGTTCTCTCCTCTGTTCATTGTCTTGTGTTAATGAAAGTTGGCATGTGTATGCTATCTCTCTTTGTGTTAATTAAAAGACTAATTCTAATTAATTTTTTGTCACACAACTCTCTTGGATATTTACAACATAATAACCCATGACAGATACTTTGTACCAAATTATTTAAAGGGGAGAACAAAAACTAAAAATTAACAAAAAGTAGTCAGTGTAATGTAGTTATATTATGATAGTATGTCAAGGAAATTTGTGTTATGTTTATGCAAATATGATTTACAGGATACGTTACCTGAAACATAATAAGCCTATCACTGGCATCCTGGGGAGCCAATCCAACCACCATGGGACCATCCTAAAGATTTAACAAGCACAAAACCAGAGAAACGTATGCACATATTGTTAATTTAACCACTTTGTTTTTCCTTTGCAGTGGAAACATCTCGGGTTATTTGACTGTAACCCTGTCCCCTGAAAAAGCGGGAACGAGATGCTACGCTTGATTCAGTGCTCTGGGAACAATTTTTGTTTTGACCAGTTGTGAAATACGTGTGCAACATTTCTGTCGTTAGCATTTTGCGACGACAAGGCACACCTAGAGAGTGGGACCCAAGGCGAGAAGCCGTGGTCTGAGACACATAGAGAGGATAAGTAGCCTGTGGCGCGTAACCCTTATCTGCCTTCGGGGATTGGCCCTTGGCTGAAATGGTTTTGAGCCACAACTGAAATGGTCTCATGTGCAAAAGGCCCTTAGGGATCACCGTGGACGCAGATGCCATGAGACCAAATATTTGCTGATACTGACGAACAGTAGAATCTTGGCCTAGCCTGACTTTGCTCAAGTTATTCTGAATGTGCCCGCATCGTGATCGAATCCCATATGTCCCCTAAATACCACTTTGTTTGGTGCTGGTTGAGGAGAGAACCCCTGATATGATTGTAAAGCGCTTTGGGTGTACAGTAGTACATATGAAAGCGCTATATAAATGCCTCATTCATTCATTCATTCAAATATGTCGTTCTCTGGGTAGGAGAGAGAACGCTATTGTTAACGTTGAGTCTCAACCCCAGAGAAACTAGATGAGCTAGTCGACATCTCTGTTTCGTAACGGCAGCTCTTGTGACTGTGTTAATGTCAGCCAATTGTCTATGTAATTCAAAATACAGATGCACTGGAGTCGCAAAGGAGACAGTGCTGCATCCATGCACTTTGTGTATGTGTGGCGTAATAAAGCTAGGCTGAATGGAAAAACCTGATATTGATAAACTTCGCCCACAAAAGCGAACCTCGGGAACTTCCTGTGTTGTGGCAGTATTTCTATGTGAAAATTTGTGTCTTTGAGATCGATCGTGACGAACCATTCACAATGTAGAAATTGCGACACGATCATCTTGATCTTGAGCATTCTGACAGAACGGTTCAAGCCTCGAAGATCTAAAATCGGATGCAACACCCCATCTTTCTTCGGACACAGGAAGTATCTTCTGTAGTAGCCAGACTCTCTCTCTGGGAGGGGAAATTTTTCTATGGCCCCTTTGACCAGAGGAGATTGCAGCTCTTGTGACAGTAAGTGTGCCTGCTCTGGTTTCACTGTAGTGGAGACCACACCATTGATTCGCGGAGAATGCAAACAAATTGGTTCCTGTAACCTTTTTCTACTTTCGTTAGGACCCAGATAGAGATACCAGGCAGTAGGTTCCATGCTGCCAAGTTCTCTGAAATGGGTACCAATTTTGATACTTCCCACTGGGGGGATGTTGGGTGTTCCGTGTCCTGGGCAACAACAGGAAGCAACGGAACACCCAATATTTGCTGGAAACCGCTGCCCCCCGAAACAACAGAGGCGGTGGGGATGGTACAGAAGTTTCGTACTTGCCCGGTCCTGGGGGGGCCACCCCCACAGAGCTGGGCGCAAGACCATCAGGATTTCATCTTTTTGGAGATGATAGTCCTGAGGTCTGGCCTTTTTGGAGGCTGCTGAGTGCGGAGGGGGAGCTTGACTCACCACACTGTTTTTGTGCCTCACATTTTACAGAAGGACTGGGAGAGCAGCCCCTCTCCCTGAGTGCGGCAAGAAAGGAATTGCACAAATGCTTCCTCGTGTTTCTTCACCTCCCGAAACCTGCTGACGACTGTATTAACCGAGTCGCCAGACAGGCCAGAAGGTGAGATAGGGGCATCAAGCGGTCCATGTCCTTGATACCCGTGAGGTTCAGCCATAGGTGCCTCTCCATGCTGACCAAAGCACCCATTGAACAACCGATAGCGCGGGCAGTTTGCTTGGTCACACGGAGGGACAAATCTCCCAAGCACTTGCTATGGTATTCCGCCATACAATATAGTTATCCACTTTACACGCTTAGAAAAGCGCAACGTTTTATTTTGTGTCACCGTCCTAGGTCGAGTTACACTACTCGTGTAACTGTATTTAAATAGGGAAAACGTGGAGGTGTTTGGTCGCTTCTCTGCTTGGCCCATATTGAATGAACTGGGCTAGTTAAGTGCTATCAAAGTGTCTCGCGCGCGCCAGAGCGATTGAGTGCACGCACTGAGACGACAGAGGTATGTATCAACTCGTCTTAGTTAAGGGAATAACATAGTTTAATATGAAAAAACGGTGGAGTATCCCTTTAAGCGCAAAAATACTGCTATGTAAATATATAACCTGCTTGTTCTGCGTTTCTGTGAATCGGTGTGAATGAGCTGCTCCGCTATGTCTACTACATACTTAAGTATGCGTGGTGTACAAACAATTTGAGTACATGATGAATACATGAACATTTCCAGAGCTAGCTCTGAGAGAATGCCTATGAGCATTTTCATCATTTTATTTGAGAAAAACCATTGTCAAATAGGCTTACACTTTGAAACAGGTCTTCACTACAACCCGTCAAAATAAAAGTTTGGTTTAACTAGGAGAAATTATGACAGAAATATATTACTATTGTAGGCATACCATAGAACGTACTTCTCAAAATAATAATAACAACAACAACAATAATAATACAATTTATTTAAACATTAATTAAGGCATATATTTTCTGTCCATGGTTTAATTTAGTAAATCTGTTTTTTGCAGCTCTTCCCCAAAAAATAAAAGGACACAAGTTTAAATTTTCATTTGATTCCCACCGTTTTTGATAATTAATTTGGATTAAATCATAAAAAGAAACATTAATTTTCTGAATAAAATACATTTCATAGGACTATATTATTCTTAAAAAAATAATAATAAATTATTAATGTTAAAAATGAATTGTTAATCTAATTCATTATCAGTTATTGAATTTAATTGATTAGACATGTTCTATTGAAATTTTAATGAACAAAACAAACAAATGGTTTCAAGTTTGTTATAATAAAAGCATTTGTTCAACCCCCCAAAAAAACGTTTCTTTAATTTAAAGGGGTGGTTGATTGCGATTTCACTTTTTTCATTTTAAATAGTGTGTAATGTTGCTGTTGGTGCATGAACAGTATCTGCAAAGTTGCAGTGCTTAAAGTTCAATGTAAGCAGAGATATCGTCTTTTAAAAATCAGGAAGTGTAAATGCCTACAAAAACGACTCGATTGGGACTACAGCTGGGTTTTAGACGTCACTAACCCATACATTTGCATCAACCCTCCCTCCGGAATACGCAAAAAAGGGCATGGCCATATTTCTGCGGCTTTGTCGAAGAGGAAGAGTTACAGGGGAGAGCTAGCCATGCCGTCGAAAGTGTGTTATTTTCACCCAGCTGTCAGGTCTTCTGTGTTCGGGCTTCCTACGGACGCTGTAGTTCGTCAACAATGGCTACAATTTATGTTTGATAATGTTTCTGACAATTACAATCGTAATTTAGCTCTTTGTGCGGCACATTTCACTGAAGACAGCTTTCATAATCTCCACCGATTCAATGCCGGATTACACAAGAAACTGTTGCTAAAACCTGAAGCTGTTCCAACGTTAAAACCAGATGCAGCAATTGTTGGGCCACAACCTGTAAGTAAGACTTAATAATTTTAAATGTATTTGTATAATTTTAGACGTAATAGTTTCTTTTTTATCAAGGACGTAAACAAATGCCAGCGCTGGCTTTATAGCCACTTAGTTATGCTATTTCGTGTTTCTATGGCAAACGTGTACAAACATTTTGGACCTGAATTTGTAATCATATAGATTTTGTAAATGTATTTGCCATGTATAGATACTTTATGACGTAATTTTTCGATTTGATCATGAACGTGATCAATGTCAACAGTGTTTGTTTATAGTAGCCAGTTATATCGATGCTATTTTGTGTGTAAGACAAAGGTGTATAAAGTTTTTGGCATTTTAACACAGTTGTCACATGTACACCTAAAGAAAACGACACACAGAGTAAACTAAGTTTTGTTAATAGCTAAACGGTTGTTCATTATATCGATAAAACAATAACTTTAAAAAACTGTATTACTCATGTAATCATTTGTATTAAATGTAATAACTTCTTATGTAATAATAGAAGAATATAATAATAATAATTAAAAAACGTACTATTCAAAAACGTTTTGTAAGAGCTGTGTTTGGGGAGGTTCTGTTTGAATCTCTTCATCGCCGCCTTCTGGGTCTGATTTGGGCTCAAACTGGTACGCAGTATTGACACCATTATTTACATTAAACGGAGCACATGAAACTCCCGTAAAGGAAATGGACGTGATGGTTCCGAACAACGTGCGCTACGCAGTTTAGCCAATTACAACACACCGGCCCAAACTAACCAATCTGAGCTCACTGCCTGTTTCGGAGGGAGTGGTTTCATAGAATCAGGAAGTCAACCGGTCGTTCAAATGACAGAGGAGAAAGAGGCTTACAATAAAGGTGACATTTATGAAAAATAAGACTTTTTAAAAAAGAAAAACCACGAATACATGTTACATTGCACCCCATAAACACAATCATGCAAAGAAAAAAAGCAGTAAACCACCCCTTTAACTGTCATTTTAACTGATGATAATAATAATAATAACCATAATTTAATAATACCGTTTATTTAATACTTGATTAATACTGTAAACCGTGATATTTTCTGAGACGTTATCATACTGTAAAAATCTCATACCATTACAACCCTACACGGGAGAACCCCCCACCACCCCACCCCACCCACTGTTCACCCACCCCCCACTGTTAAAAAAGTAACTCAGTAACTTTTACTTGAGTAAATTTTAAATGAGCTACTTTTTACTTTTACTTGAGTAGATTTTTAGACCAGTAATTTTACTTGTACTTAAGTAAAATTTCACTGAAGTAGTAGTACTTTTACTTGAGTAGAATATTTTATTACTCTTTCCACCTCTGGGTCTGGAGAGGGTGCGATAGGAGCGGACCCGTCTCTCGCCCCTCAGATCCATTCATGAGCCCCATAGCGGTGCTGGCCCTTGGAAGTAAACAAGACGAGTGTGTAGCATCTTAACCGTGAATAAATCACAATTAGCACTCGCCCTCCTGCAACGCAAGGGCAGCGTGCTTATCCCCCAAACAAACAAAGCAAACTGGTGTGTGTCGCATTCAGACACCATTTACTTTGTACACCGCTCATTTTTCTTTTCTTTTCCCTTTTCACTTGTTTAAAGAGTGAGAGGAGAAAGAGAGAATTTTCTGCACATTGCCTAGTGAAAACTAACTCCTAGCAAAGAGACAGATAGAGCTTGAGTTACACACATACATACAGTATGGTCTGAAGACAAAAGTACTTGTAGATGCACCTGTGGCACATCTAATTATAGCCTCTGATGAGCGTGCATTCCAATGACGTCACTGTCTGAGGCTGTAAAATTTCATTGAGTCAATTTCATTGACGTGTTGCACACATATTTCACAGCTGGTCACAAAAATAGTGTTTGCCAGAGGGCCGAATCAAGCACAGCATTGAGAGTAGCTTTTGAAAGGGAACATCAGTTGCTTCAAAGAATCACTCAAATTTTTGTGTGGCTTGATATCTGCCATTATATGTTACAGAAAACAATTGTGTTTGGGCATGAAACCATAATTGCCTGAGGGATCGTCTCAAAGCAAGAGAAGTGGATGGATAGATTTTACCTGCCCCTCTCGACTCACCCTATCATAGTCATGGTAGAAGTACTGGCAGTCTTCCACAAAGGTTTCAACGTTTTTGATGAGTTCTCCTCTGAAGTTTGGTTGGAGGGACACCAGCTCATTTTGCACCTCTGTGCTACGGGAAAGCAGTTTCTCCCAGGTGTACCGAAGTGTGTCCACTTTCTCCGCTTCCTCTTTGGCAATCAATAATCCATATTTATGTAGCATGGCGTACGATTCCTGCAGGCCAAAACCAGGGAAAGAGACATTGCGACATAGGATAGGATAATACATAACTGTTTTATGTTCTGCACCTGTTAACTTTCTTAATGCTTCAACAAAAATACATATTAAAATAAAAAATAAAAAATAATAATAAAAAAAAAACATATATATATATATATATATATATATATATATATATATAAAAAAATAATAATAATAATCTGTCATTATTTACCCCCTGATTTATTTATTTATTTATTTATTTATTTATTTATTTATTTATTTATTTGTTTGTTTGTTTGTATGTATGTATGTATGTATGAATGTATGTACTATATGTGGAGCATGGTGGATTTCTTCACAGCTCCAAAAAAAAGAAGAGAAAAAAAAAAGCACAAGTCTGTTCAACATACACGTTATACATACAGTAAATTCAAGGTCTTCTCTAATCAAGTTGTAGGGAATTATTATTAGGAGTTGTGCCAGCAGTGGTCACCATGAATTATAGTTACATGAAAAAAAGCTGCGTAAAGATTATTCAAAATTTCATCATGTGTTATTTTTCTGTTTATTTGTATGTACCTCAATTGGACCAACTTGAAAGTCTATGGAGATCTGGTGTTCTCTGATCTCTTTGAGTGTTGCCATGGCGATACGAATATCATCCAAGTCTTTAATCTGCCTGTTGAGTTTCTTGCTCGCCTCATCTACAAAAGTGAAGATCTGTTCCATCTCCATATGATACTTCCTGTTGCAATGGTGACCAAAATCCACCATCCAGCTCTTTGTCTCAGCAGTAAGGGCCAACTTCAGATCCACTGTAGGTAAATGCAGCAACACACAAGCAATAAAGGGGCCTTTTGTAGCTTGATAATGATAATAAAGTCAATTGTTTTCCTCCAAAAGCTGTAAGTCTGCTAGCAAGCACTGCTACTTATGTATCATAAAGGCTTGAAATAATAATAATTAATTAATTAATCTAAATTAAATAAAAAAGTTAAATGAATATATAATAACCTACAAACAAGTGCAGCAATAATAAACATGTTCCCTGTATTGAAGCAATCAATAGCTGTGCCATTTTACAATTAGATTCTGTAGATTCAGAGACTGTTTACCTGTATATAGTGCCAGAGCTCCTACTGAGATAAACTCAGGTTCTGCATTAATCTCTAGCTCCAGATTTCTGTAGTACAAGATCTGAGACTCAAATTCAGAAAGAAGAGGGTTCCCCTGAATGAATTTCTGGATGGTTTCCTCTCTATCTTTCTTCCAGAGGTGGTGATAGAGGCTAAAGCGATCCAAAGCGTTGATTATTTCCTGTATAACAGTACATGACAAGTATCACGCATTACACATCAAACAATATCACATTGTCACATTATAAACACAACCGAATGAAGCAAACATATTCAGCAAAGGCTATATAGACTTGTTCTCATGGGACAATCATATTTCTGACTTGTAAATAATAAGTATGTTTTTATATGCCTTAAAGGACAGTGGCAAATTCTAAATAAGCATCTGTAGCGTGCTGTAAATTGGCAAAGAAAATCATTTTAAATTATTCCTCTGTTTGTAAAAAAAAAAAAAAAAAAAAAAAAATAGTGTTTACAGTAATACACTTACAATAGAAGCATATGGGTCAAGGCATTGGGGAGGGTTTAGAAAGCAGATATGTGTGCAGCTAATTTTTTTGTAAAAGTGCTAATATTGATTCTCCACAACAAAAATATGCTGAAGTTCTGTTCTAGGTCGGAGGATGGCCTTCTGGTTATGCCTTAATTGACACACAATAATAAGATCCTGCAGATGAAGTTTATTTTATTCAATCTAGAATTTTTCATTCAGTGGGATTCATTTTATTTGCCTAGTTTTCAAATAAATACATTGAATTTGAATAATTTTAGTCGGTGGGCAAATCTCTGGTAAATTGATTGATAATAGTCAGGGACATTGTCATGAAGTAGAAAAAACAAAACAAAACAAAACCATTAGAACAACAAAAATTCTGACCTTCTTGGAGGAGTTGATGGATGTACTAAGCACAGAGACCAGCTTGACAATCTCTTTGTTCTCAGAGATGCTTTTGTGGTAGTTCTTGATTTGGAAGGGAATGGCCTGGTTTGCAGATGCCGATATATCTGAGGTACTGCCTTGAGGAGGAAAACAATACACAAAGAAGAGTGATTAAATTTAATAAACAAGAGCAGAGAGGAGCTATAAGAGAAGAATACCTCTGAAAAACAGTACTATAATGTTTTCGCCTCAAATCAGTTCTATGAAGGATCCTTTATCTCTAATCTATTTTAAGGGATGAAAGATTTACAGGCGGAGTCGCTTCATTACAGTTGGCAGAGATGTTGTGGCACTGCTGTACTCAGTCAATTTTGTGTCAGTTTCCCTATTCTGAGTGAGTGAGCGATAGAGAGAGAATAAAGAATGTGGATAAGATTACTGTGACACTACACCACTTCATAAAATCACATCCACTGTCTTTGCATTCATGATCTTTATCTCCCTTTCATTTATCAAATGATTGGAGATCAGCTTATCCATCCAGAGCTTTTATTTTCAGTCATTATAAAGACAATATTTCAACTGACCAGGGACCTGTTAGTTCTTGATTTGCTCTGCTGAGCTGTGTAATTACAGAGTGTGAAGAAAAGTCGTACCGGCGAAGCTGCGATAGGTTGATTCACCGTCTTCTGATTCACTCTCTTCTTTGTTCTGTTTCAGAGCGGCCAAGCGTCGCTCACTCATTTTCCTCTGTGACAACAAAAATACTCAAGTCTGACATTTTGCATGCATCACACACAAATAAGAAATGCATAGATTTGGAATTGCAACTTTTAAGTTCACACCAGTTCAAGAAAACTAAATGATTACAAAGTATGAGAGTATAAAATACTAGGTAACGTACATAATAGGCTACTTAAAGTCAACATAAAATTGTTTTTGAAACCCATTTTACTTTTATAATGTGATATTTTCAAGTGTCTACAAAAAGGAATGCAAGGTTGAACTTTTTATCAAGGGTTGAAAAATAAGAGGCCTTGGTGACATCAGCTAAAAACTAAATGAGTTTTAGAGTTCTGCATTTTAATGAAAGACTACGAAGAGCAAGAGTAACATTTATATGTTACAACAGAACAAAGAAACAAATGAAATAAACAGTGCTTTATGTTTTTCAGGTAAGTCTAACAGTATTCAGGTACATAAATTGAATAATCAAATGTAAAATAACTGCATATTATTTACTGTATAACTTAAATATAATTAATCAAAGTTTTAATTATTAATCAAAAAAATGTTTAAAGCTACATAAGTGATTGCATCTTTGTGTTTTGTTGTTTGATTAACATTAATGTCAGTCAGCAGCAGGCATATTAGGCTGCCGTCACTTTAAGACCGAATGCACCAGATCCAATATAATGATACACATCCATTTTCTTTCTCAATTGTTTATGTTCACTAGCCATAAGCGACTGTGTTTAGGATACTTACCGAGATGGGCATTTTGACATCGTTTTGCATGTACGTGTCCGTTCAAGCACAAATAGATGTGGAAGACAACGGAATTCGGTGTTTGCATTCTGTCTGTGCTGCTCTGTGTGTGCGCACAGAAAACAGCGTACAATTTCTGAATTGAGTTCTCTTTTGTGTCTTCTTGCACAATGGGTTAAAATCGTCTCGGGTTACGACTGTAACCCTTGTTCCCTGAGAAGGGAACGAGACACTGCGTCGACTACAACACTTTGGGGAACGCCCTTAGCGTAATGTATGAATGAAACTGACTGGTCTGACTTCCACCATGAAGAAGACCTCTGGACATATATCTTGAGAGCTCTGACAGGGCAGGGCAAATTAAGTCTTTCTTCATCCGCCGTCACGTGAGGAGGAGGATGAAAGCCTGCAGAACCGTAGACCGTGCCACATTAGATGGCACATAGCCTGTCCTGGAATGAGGGATCCGCCAAGGCTGGCCTGCCAGGAGTGCTATGATGTTTGAAAATCATACCCGGGCCGACCAGTATGGGGCAACTATCTTTTGAAGTAGGCTGATCCCGTCTCGACGGTCCCTCTCCAGAACTCCTGGGAGCAGAAAAGCGTACAGGTGTAGCCTCGGCCACGTCTGTACTATGGCATCCAAACACAATGGGGTTGGATGGGTGAGAGAAAACCATATTGAACAGTGGGACATCCCTCGAGACACCAACAAATCCACTTCCACTGAGCCGAACCTCTGACATATCGACTTCACTACCTCGATGTGAAGTCTCCATTCCCTGGGCCTCAGCCCCTACGTCAACAGGATGCCTGCTCTCCGATTCTGGTTCCTGGGACGTGCATTGCTCTGAGAGCTAACAGTTTCCCCTGGGACCACAGGAGGATCTGATGCACCAATCTGGATAGAGGGCGCAATCTCAGAATCCCCTGATGAATCAAGTAGGAGACCCCCGACACATTGTCTGCATGGTGACCCCTGAGGTCTGGGAGGAAGCTCTTCAGAGCCCTGCCATCCATGACCACGCCCAAGCCAGTGAGGGAGGCATCTGTCGAAGCGGTTTTCCAGTGACATGAAGCTCCCAACACGGGGGTGGGAGCTGTCTTGAGTGCTGTCTTGTGACAGAAACCAAGCTTTTTTCCACATAGATAGGGAACAAAGGCACCTGAACGTAACCCTGATCATGCGGAACGGGTTCCCCTAGGGGAAAACCCCTTGGTTTTCAACCACCACTGCAGGGCCCTCATGTGCAGCAGGCCAGGATGGTAACCGTGGCCAGGATGGACTCGATCCGTGCAGGAGACAATTGTGCCCGCATCGTGACTGAGTCCCACACCACTCCCAGGAACGTGGTTCTCTGGGCTGGTGCCAACACCCTTTTTTTCGTGTTGAGTCTCAACCCCACGCTCTGGATGTGGGCAAGGACGACATCTTGATGCCGAACTGCCAGCTCTTGTGACTGGGCCATAATAAGCCAGTCGTTGATATAATTTAGCACCATGATACCCTGAAGCCTCAGCGGAGCTAAAGCTACATTCATGCATTTGGTAAATGTGCGAGGGGAGAGAGCAAGGCCGAACGGAAGAACCCAATATTGGAACGCTTCACCCCCAAAAGCGAACCTCAGGAACTTCTTGTGAGATGGAAGGATGGATATGTGGAAGTATGTGTCCCTTAGATCTATCGTGACAAACCAATCCTCAGATTTGATCTGACTCACGATGATAGGAATAGTGAGCATCTTGAACCTGAATCTCCTCAGAGACCGATTCAAATGCCTTAGATCTAAAATTGCCGCAACCCTCCATCCTTCTTGAGAACTATGAAGTAGCGGCTGTAGAACCCGGACTCCCTGTCCGGCGGAAGAACACGCTCTATGGCCTCCTTTACCACCAGGGAGTTTACTTCTGTTCCAATACCTGACCCTGCACTGGGTCGACTGCAGTCCACACCATCCCATGTAATTTCGGTAGGTGGAATTAAACTGCAGCCTGTAACCCTTCTCTATTGTGCGCAGGACCCAAGGAGAAATATTTGGCAGGTCTTGCCATGCTTTGAAACATTCTACTAAGGGCAGCAGCCTCCCGAGACAGATTTCGGGTATTATTCGAGATTCGTTCTCGATCCCCTGAAGCGGCTCCCTGGCAGGGTTTGGTCGAAACGATTCTCGATGTGCGGACGCGAGTGCTGCCTGGCCGCAAGCCTGTGGGGCAGACAGAGCAGCGTCCATTTGCTGGAAACTGATGTGTCCCGAAGCACACTTAACGGCGGGATACAGACATCGAATTCCTGAGGGCTTCGCGAAGGAGTGATTCACGCTCGTCCCTCCACGGTGGAGGACAGCCCTGCTATTTTAGTCTCGTTTTCGATACCCTGAAGCGGAGGACCGGCAGGAAAAAATAGAAAACGATTTTCGATGTGCGGACGGAACACTGCATGGCTGCAAGCCTGTGGGGCAGACAGAGCAGCGTGCGTTCGCTGCTCATCAGTTTAATTCTTCAGAATTAAATGCAGCCATAAACATAAGTGAAACACTGGATAAGTGAAAGTGAAACACTGGATAAGTGAAACGCGGTCTGAATGGGAGGCTGAATTAAAATATCTAACTTCTTAAAGTCAGATAATATTCCATCATTTTAATTTCTTAGGATTAAATGCAGCAATAATTACCAGACAGCGCACAGGTACGCCTCGAGATATTTCTCAATGAACAGCTGACAGCACCATCAGGAGCTGACTGTGAATGCCTCGCACCCAAACAGTATTATTTCACAGGTCACTTTGAATGCAGACCCGTAATCTACGCGCCGCCTCGGCAAACGCGAAATTCGAGTCGTTCACAATCGGCTTTCATCCATCGAGTAGAAAGTCAACGGGCGCGAGGGATGAAACACCCAAAAGCACGGCTGTGTGCATCGAGATATTTCTAAAGAAGACAGCCAGCACCCTCAGGAGCTGACTGTGGATGCCTTGCACCCTCAGGAGCTGACTGTGCATGCCTCACACCCACACAGAATCTTTATTGCATAGTAGACCCATAATCTACGCACTGCCTCGGCAAACGCGAGATCCGAGCCACTGTAGATTCTGTATTGAAATGCAGACCTTTAATTTATGCACTGCTTCGGCAAACTAGATCCCAGCCACAGGATCTTTATTGCAGAGTAGACCCGTAATCTACGCGCTGCCTCGGCAAACGCAAGATCCGAGCCACTAGATTCTATATTGCAATGCAGACCTTTATTTAGGACAATTCTTATCGGACAAACAACACCAAATAGGACAGACAGTTTGACACAGAGCGCTTGCTGAAGAGCAAAAAGCTAACTCTGTTGTGGGCCGGCGTCCCTTTGTAGCTTCCGTGTATGCCATCACATGTTACGGCTTGACGCAGCACCAATCAGGATTGGATTAGTTTCATTCATACAGATGCGTTACACTAAGGGCGTTCCCCAAAGTGTCATAGTCGACGCAGTTCGAGTTCCCTCGAAAGGGAACGCTAGAATGTTTAAACTGATAGGACCTAAAACACGTGCAAATGATGTAAATTTTATAACTTTCGCTCTATGATGGTTAAACTTTGCAATTAATCCGAGAATCAAGTTGTTTCGAACCATGGGGCCTGATCTGTACGGGTCAACTATGATCCCTTTACTTGACATTGCACATGTGTGATGTGACTATTGCGAATGCGCGCATTGTAAAACCGAGGCTAAAACGATATCATGCAGCCCGACTCGGTATGAATAAACAGCCTATTTTTAGTGTATATTTCTTAAAAGTTAACTTAGTCAAAAGTTAATTTTCTTGTTTCCTTTTTTTTTGGAACAAAAAAAGTTTACTAAAGTGCACAAAAAAAAAAAGAAGATGGCTTGATTAATTATTCATTACAGCACATTGATTTCCTATGACAGGCACTGTGAAAATGATCGCATTCAGTAAGTGAGAGATGCATTAATGGATCAAAAATTTGTGTTTGTTTTTGTATGGAAGAAAATTAATGACAAATAAAATAAAATAAAACCTTGGAAATTCTCTCTTTGCTCCACTGTCCAACTCCTTTACTGACGCTGACCACACAGTCCACAGCTCTGTTCAAGGCTTGCTGAACCTCATCTAGCCCTGGAACCATGATGATGTTGGGGATGGTTAAACACACTCCAGCCTTAAAGATGGGCTGCGACCCACTTCCCTTCTGCCGACTGGGGGAATCTGCTTCTGCTGCATGGGAAGTGAAATTTATTTACAATGAGTTGGCCAACCAAATGATTATAGGAAGCTGCGTGCTTGGAAAAAAGAATAAATGTGAGGTCACATGTTCAGTTGCTTGGCAAAATTGGTCTTTTCAATAAGAATCCACGAATTCTCCACACAGACTTCGCTCAATTTCAAGTTGGTAATTTGTTGCACTGACCAACAGAAAGCTGCTTAGTTTAAAAGTGACTTCTGCATGAGCTTCACTACGCTAATAGACAATAGACCTTTTTTGCCTGTGAAATTTCAAAAAAACCTCTTCTGACTTAATGGAATAAACTAAAAATAAATTGACTAAATTATTATCAGAAAAACAACCAACCCAGAAATTGCATCAGGGATATCGCGTGGATACGTTTGCGTAGGGTCTCCAGTGTGTTACGGGTGAGGCGCAGTAATGCATCCACATTCCGATGGTTAAAATGAGAAAGCAGCTCCTTTGCCTCCTCCTCCATCACCTTCATCAGATCCCTCTTTTTCTTCTTTCTCACCAGTGGGGAAGAGGGGTCAACGCTAGGGGCCGTGGTGCTACGTGACAAGAGACGACCCTCGGATTTACATTCCTCCTCTCCTTTGAATAAATAGAACAGAACATGGTGTATTCAATATTACAAAGTAGTGATTTCAAACGTGCTGCCGTTCATCTCTGATGACATATAAGAGTGTGAATTATTGCGGTTTGGCAAGATTGTGAGTCTGTTTAGAGCGATTTCCTTGGGGTGTAAGCACCCAGTATTAAAGCATGTTATTTATTTTAGGATACAGGTTTACATGTTTTTAGATTCACCAGATCATACACTTAACATCTCTTTTCATATAAAACATGAAGAAGGATCACATATGATTTATGCAACTACTCAGGCTATTTCTATACATACGGGTCAGGAGGAGATTTCAGGCCTCACGGAGGTGAGACACTGGTGGTAAAGGTAAAGAATTTTTAGTGGCTGAACAGGGCAAGTCAAGTCACCTTTATTTATATAGCGCTTTTTACAATGTAGATTGTTTCAAAGCAGCTTTACAGAGATAACAGGAAAATAATGGAACAAAGTTTGTTTCCAGAAGAAAATAGCGTCACAGTCCATCTTAAGTACGTTCAGTGATGTTTCATTTTTGTTGTAAAAAAGTTATTAATTTAGTTCATTCGTATATATAGCCGCTCTGGAGAAAACCGTGATGTTGAATATTAAAATAAATGAAATGTCCCCAACTAAGCAAGCCAAAAGCCAATGGAGACAAAGGCGAAAAAGGTGACAGTGTGACAATGAATGTGACAAGACTGTAGTGCCAAGTACTAGTGCTGATCAGTATGGGTGTGATGCAGAGAAGAGTCGAACAGAATCGCTAAAGGCAGCAGAGGATGAGTTGTCAGATGGGTTCGCTTCTATGCAGGATATTGAATCCGGCTCGCAGTATGGGTTTGAAGAGAACTCTCAATATCCTCAGAACGATCTCTCTTTGTATACTTTAGAGGAAATGTATCAGTTTCTAGACAATATTTTTGGAAAGCAGGTTAATGTTAAGGACTTTTTTTCTGATGTAGAGAAGTTTGTAAAGTCATTTACATTTTTTCAGAAGACTGTGGGGGTTGATCTCGAGTAAAATTAAGCGTTTCCGTCTAAATAAGCATTTAACTGCAGTTAGAGAAAAAATTTAATTACTTTTGTAATTGACCTTCCATACATCCATGCAGTCATATAACAAATGTGAGCGCAGGGGTGCAATCTTATTCTCTACAGATATAAGAGTTAATGTTTTAAAAACAGAGGAACATGTAAATGGTAGACTTGTTGTAGTGAAGGCTGATATTGAAGGAGTTCTTTTTTATTTTGTAAATGTATATGCACCTAATGTGGGGCATGAACGAGTTATCTTTTTTACTTTGTCTTGTTTTATTGTTACTGGGTTATCTCAAAGTTCAAGTATCACTGTAAGTGCTTATGCTGATGTGACGGTGTTTGTCAATCATGAAAAATACACTTTTTAGGGCACTGGTTAATGCACTTAATGTGTACAGTATGAAAAAGCTTCATCAGCTAAAGTCAACTGAGACAAAAGTGAGGCTTTTTGGGCATGTCAGGTTTCTTTTGAAAATCTTCCTCAGTTGCCAGGATATCTTACATGGAAAAAAGAGTAGTTGAAAATTTAAGGTATTTATTTTATTGATTTATTGAGTTTCTAAAGTTAAATTGGGAGGGTTTAGAGGAGTGTGTACCCGATTGTTTGTGTCGCTAATAATTTAGTGGCTTCTACTCTTTGGTATAAACTGAGTGTACTGCAGCCACCTACATGACTAATTTAAAGTATTCAAAGAATGCTGGTGACCTTTTTCTGGTCAGGATAACACTGGATTCAATCAGCCACTTTGTATTTTCCAGTACAAGGCTTGGCGGATATCAAGTCTAGGATAATGACTTTTCGGCTACAAACAGCCAAAAGACTATTGTACAACAAAAAACTCTGCCTGGATGGACACTGCAACAGCTCTTTTAAGGATGGCAAGTGGAATGGGTTTTAATAAATATTTGTTTTTAATACAGCTGCAAGAGACTGAAATGGTGGACCCTTCCTCTCTTTATAGATCTGCACTGGAGGCCTGGAAGGTTTTTGTTGTATCAAGACGACAAAATCGGATCTATTACACCTGCTGGTTTTTGGTTATTAGAGGAGCCACTGCTTTTGAACTCCTTTTTACCTTCAAGACTGTTGAAAATGAGCATGACTGTTAGCAGCTGGGTGTAATAAGCTGGGACATATTCTGAGAAGTAATGTGAAAGACCAAAAAAGTGGTGTGAAATAGATTTTTACAACAGTGAATGGCAGAAATATTCAAGGACTTGAGAGCAGATTATCAAGTATTTTTGAAAAACCCAGCTTTTGTAAATTAATGTTTAGAGGGGCATGGTTATATCTTTCCCTCAATCATTGTAAGCAGGGCTGTGGAAGACTGGGAGGAAGATGAAAGCTTTTTATTGTCTCTTTAGTGTCTCAAGTTCTGAAAAGTTTTGAATCTGTTGGAAAGAAATCTCTATACTTGTATGTGTTAAAGTTTCCAACATGCAAGTTTCTTCAACAAGATGGAGACAATTTTTGGATTCCACTCTTCTCCTAAAGGCTGCTGGCGTACCCTGTACAAACGTCCGATTGACAAGCGGACAGGTGACCTCTAGAGGAGGATTGTACAGTACATGGGGCTATAGCTACAAACAGACATGTGGTACACCTCAATCCTTGTGTTGGGGTGGGTAGTTCCTTTTGTTCTGAGATCGATTAAATTTAAAAAACAATTGTTCAGTTTTCATGATTGGGTAATATTTTTGATATATTAAGTTTTGGTTCTTGTCTCTGGGTGATAAATTTACTTTTCAGTTGGAATCTCTGCCAAAGTTTATAGAATTATGGGGAATATATGAAATATTATGCACACTGCATGAAAATGCATTGGTTTTGATGTTTTAAAAATATTTTGTATTTATTATTTGTAATAATAAAGGTGAATAATTAGTACAGATTTAGGCTTCGTGAAGTTACAGAGCAGAACGTGTTTACAAAAGCCTCATCTGTATACTGTTTACATATGCGTCGGTGACAACTTATGGTTTTACGTCATTAAATTGCAATCGGTCCGTGCGATCGGCCAAATTTAGTGGCTATCTGTTGAGTCAAAGAATGTGATTTTCGGCCAATATCGCCAGCAGCCATATCACCCTGTAGCCCAAGACTGGTTGCCCACTGAAGCTAAGCAGGGCTGAGCCTGGTTAGTACCTGGATGGGAGACCTTCTGGGAAAACCAGGTTGCTGCTGGAAGAGGTGTTAGTGAGGCCAGCAGGGGGTACTCACCCTGTGGTCTGTGTGGGTCCTAACACCCCAGTATAGTGATGGGGACACTATACTGTCAAAGAGCACCGTCCTTCAGATGAGACGTTAAACTGAGGCCCAGTCAGGGTGACTGTGGTCACAAAAATCCCAGAATGTCTTTCGAAAGAGTCGGGGTGTAACCCTGGCATCCTGGCCAAATTTGCCCAGTGGCCTTTGTCCATCATGGCCTCCTAATCATCCCCATATATATATATATATATATATATATATACTAATTGGCTTCATCACTCCACCAATAAGCTGGTGTGTGGTGGGCGTTGTGGCGCACTATGGCTGCCATCGCATCATCCAGGTGGATGCTGCACATTGGTGGTGGTTGAGGAGATTCCCCCTTCTATGTAAATCGCTTTGAGTGCCGAGAAAAGTGCTATATAAATGTAATGAATTTTTCATACCGATACACAGCTAATCGATCAGAGCATCCCCACATACCTTAATTCCTCAAATTAAGTATTTTTTGATTGAAATTGATGAATTTAATATATTGATAACATTCTGTTTTTTTTTTATATGGTCAGGGGGGAAAAACATGCAAATTCTAGAGCATATACCGCATGGATGATCAACAGCAGGTCTTACCATCACTGTCCATCGATTCCACTTTACTCTCTGTTCTGCTTTCATCACGGTTTCTCTCTTCTTCCTCTTTATGCTCAAACTCCAGTAACATATTAATCAGCTCATTGGCTGCCTCCTCCACCAATGAGCTTTTGGTATGCAGCATTTGGGCTCCTTTGATGCAAAGCTCCTAAAATGAGAAATAAATTGAATGAGTATGATCAAATTGATTATTTCTTCAGTCAGAAAATGTCTCAGGTTACACATGTAACCATTGTTCCCTGAGAGAGGACAAAGACGCCATGTCAGATGACACAATGGGGATGCATCCCGCAGGACCCAGTGTCTGAGGCATGTGTACCAACTAGCCAATCATGGTGGACATAGTGATGACGTCGCAGGGTGCTCCCCAGCATATAAAAGGGAACCTGAAAACACATCATCAGCTTCAAATGTCTGAAGGAAGCACGGAAACGTGATGCGGCTGTGCCAGTGCCTCTCTAAATCTGTTCACTACCGTGTCTAAGGCAGCACCAAACAGTCCAGAGGGCTAGACAAATTAAGCAACAGATGCCTCTCCGGTGTCACCAGAGCAGTCATAAATCGTCCAAGGGGACAATCGTCCGCCATGATTGGCTAGTTGGTACACGTGAATCAGACACCGGGTCCTGCGGGACGCATCTCCATTTTTTGGAACGTTGCTGGTCTAGTCACAACATAAATTAGGTTTAACAAAGATGTAATAACAAATAATAGCAGTAGCAAGATTCATGAGCAGGTTTCCCTAAAAATTAGCTGTGCATTCTTACTACATAAAGAAGTTGTACACTTATGATAACATCCCTGATGTTACTAAATGAGCATTGACAGTGAATAAAGACATCATATTGAAATTGGTATTGAGAGCCCAACACACTCTAATGGGAATTTGCAGCTATATTTTGGTGAATTAATATCTAATTAGTATGAATTTGTACAATCTCTTACAATCTGATTACACCCCAGTGACAGTTATATTTAGTGGTGGACCATATGAATCACATCATACTTCATACAAAATTCATTCAAAATCACCATCTCATATAATTGTTACGTTTTCTGATGAGATCAGTTTGTGAGACCTCTTTATTTTCACTGATCTGCTTATTTACATCAGCAAGTGGAAATCGTTTAGCCTCCCTATCCTTTGAAAATAACCGCACGTTTCTATGAATACATTTGTTTTATGTATATGTATGTGTGTGTACCTTGGTGGTCTGTACAAACTCCTCACAGGTGCATGGATCATCCTCAGGCAGCACACACAGCGTAGCTGTGCTCATTTCCTGCAGAACAGCATCGATTCTAAACTCAACCAGGTCATTTACTCTGTGCAGCAGAAGTTCAAAGTTGCCTGTGAACCAGAAGAAAGAACCCTTTCACTTCAGGTATACAGGCCACAATTACAAGCAAGCATTTTATGTACACTTCAAGGACGAAAGTATGTGGACATCCCTTTGTTCACACTGATGCTTGTGTCTAAATGGGAGAAAACCCTGGCAGACATGTTCCCACATAAAATAGAAAGCCTTCCAAGAAGAGTAGAGGCTGTTATAGTGGCACTTGGAGGGCCAGCTTCCAATTAATGCAGGTAGCCTTGAAATGAAAAGTTCCAAAAAAGTATATATGGGGGTGTTTGGGTATCCACATACTTGTGACCATTTACTGTAGTAAATGTTACTGATGTGGGGATGGAAATCAGCTAACTAACTCTGTAAAGTGGTTACAGTCTCTACACTCACCGAGTGCAGCAGTGATTCGATTAAGGTATTTCTCTATGTTTAGGGAGGTCCAATTGAGGGAGGTCAGACCGGGCAGGATGGCCTCATCTACTTTAGCGACATGTGGCATGAGCAATTGTTCAAAGGCTGGCTGGATCTTAGACCTCACCCTGGAGTTCTCTGTCATCATCAACTGAGGCAGGGAACATACAAAGCAAAAGCACACAAAAAATAAAATGACCTTGTTAGTAAAGCTATGCATGTCAGAGCACAGTACCATACCACTGACCTGATGGGCTTACTTGAATGGTTTGGGGAAAAAAACTTTTGGATGAAAGAAATTTAATTGCTATCTAGCACAAAATATGAACGGTGATATAAGCAGTATTACATAAACATTATATAAACAACATCATTAAACATATTAACATTGATCAATGCAAATATATAAAGTACAAAAAAATGGTCAACAGAAACTCAAATGTGCTTGCTTGACATGCGAGAGCCAATGAGGTTTGTCTTTGTGTGTCAATCAAGTAGGTTTTAGCATCAAGCAAATACAGTTGAGCTTCTTTTTACCATTTTGATGTTCTCTATGCAGGGTTATTATAGTTAACTAAAACTAAAACCATTAAAAATGTATGATTTTGAAGTGCATTTTCTGTTCCCCTTCTTCCAGTGTTTCCCATTTCCAGTGGTTTAGCTCCTGTTTGCCTTAGTTTCATTAGTTCCCTTTTGAGGGAACATTGACGCCGCATCATGGAGTTGACGCAATGGGAATGCCTTCAGAGCATGCAAGTGTCACGTGTAGTACACACCAAAATATAAATAACTCTTCCTGGCGGGGTTTATGCCCCATCTCCGCTAAAAACAAATGTTTTTTAGTCTCGGTTGCCTTCTGTCAGCGTGCTGTTTCAGGGGACCGAGATTGTTCCCTCGCTCACTTTTAACAAAAGTGTAAAATTTGTTTACCTTGCAGACGAGTTAAGAGCATGGAAACTTCTGCCCAATATCTCTAAGTGGGTACTTCGAACAATAGAAAATGGTCACAGGATCCATTTCAAGTATCGTCCTCTGCGTTTCAACGGTGTACTTATAACAGTGAAGCCAGTTTCTTGCGCTTCTGGCCAAAGGGGCCATTGAGCATGTTTTCCTACCAGAAAGGCAGTAAGGGTTGGCATCCAGGTGCTAAATGACATCGACGACTGGCTCATTGTCATCAGATCACGGGAGTTGGCAGTTCGACATTGAGATGTTGTTCCCGGTCATATCGAGAATTTAGGTTTAAGACTAAATCTAAAGAAGAGCAATCTGTCACCATGCCAGAAAACAAAGTTTCTCAGGGAGGTTTGGGGTTTGACCAAGATGCGGGCACAATTGTCCCAAGCTTGGGTGATTTATATTCACACCATGGTAGGCAGTCTGAGGTTAGGCAAGTAGCTTTCCGTCCATCAATCCCAGGTTCTGATGGGTCTTATGGTTGCAGCTGCCAACGTAATTCCGTTAGGCTTGCTGCACATGAGACCCTTCCAGTAGTGGCTCAAAGCAGAGGGTTTCAACCCTCATTAAAACCCGTTTATGGTAAGGGGCACATGCAGAGCTCTTTGTGGCCTTTCTATCTGGATGCCGGATCTTGGGTCCCTTTCTCGAAGCGTTTTACAGTTGCAATATCATTACGATGGACCTCTCTTATGTGCTGGGGAACGGTCACGGAAGGCTGTCCAGCTCAAGGTCTTTGGAAGTGCTGTGTTCTTAGCAATAAAACACTTCTCCAAGACCTGTGGGGCTATCATGTGTTGGTGAGGATGGACAACACATTAGTAGTCTCCTATATAAATCACAAGTGCGGGTTCCGTTCGCGCCCCCTGCTCAGGCTGGTACAGCAGATCCTACTCTGGTAGGATGGCAAACTGCTCTCCCTGAGGGCAGTTTACATCCTGGGACACCTCAATTTGGGAGCA
Organism: Gila orcuttii; assembly: GCA_026230005.1. Taxonomy (NCBI): domain Eukaryota; kingdom Metazoa; phylum Chordata; class Actinopteri; order Cypriniformes; family Leuciscidae; genus Gila; species Gila orcuttii. The sequence goes on from JAPDVR010000018.1 coordinate 12,812,982, forward strand.
GATGTCCTGTCAAGGCAGGAGCTGAGGCGAAAGTGGACTTGTTTGCCTCTGAGGAGTCAACTAACTGTCCACTGTGGTTTTCTCTCCATCCTCCAGTTCCTCTGGGGCGGGATGCCATGGTACAGACGTGGCCGAGGCTGTGTCTGTACGTCTTTCCTCTGATTGCTCTTCTCCTGTGAGTCCTGGAAAGCGTCCGTCAGGAAGGGCTTCGCTTAATATTAGTATCACCGTTTTGGCCAGCCCGAGTATGGTTTCTGCAGACATTGTGTCTCTCCTGGAAGGCTCTCCAAGGTTCTGCTGCTTCCAAACAGACAATATCTCACTGGGTTTCAAATCCGGCTTCGCTTCTAGGAGTCTGGGCCCATTCTACCCGAAGTGTTAATGCTTCGAAGGTGCTAGCAGTAGGTGCGTCTTTGAGGGATCTTTGTGCTGCGGCAGGCTGGTCCACTCCGCACACATTCATCAGGTTTAATAGTGTGGATGTGGACTCAGCCCCAGGGTCTCCGGTCCTTTAGGGTGAGTCCTTCCTATAATACAGTGCTTGTGCATGTGGCGAGCAGGACGAGGCCGAGGGACGTGAGAGAACGGCGTGAGGCCAGTGGCGTGAGTGTTAATGAATGACACCTGTAAAACGCACCGGTCTCGCATCTCTCACGGAGGAGCGGAAGCATAAAGGAGGAGGAACATATTCAGATGTTGCTTATCTGGGCAGCGTTTCCCAAAAGCATCGTTAGCCAACTATGTTCGCAAGTTCCGTCGTTATCAGCATAGTTCAATGAGTCTGTGTTTCCTGAAACCATCTCGACCTGTGGTTAGAAGCATAGTTTCTAGTTTGCATGACATGTGGACTTAATATATCCTTATCTTTAGCAAAATAAGCAAGCTCACATTCAGTACAATCTGTGTCTTTTATTTAGAATACATAAAAATGTCATTTAAGTCTTTTAGTTTGTCAAGAGATTTAAAGCACCGTTTTTGAAGACTGCGCATGTGCGAACATACTCTATTACGTAAGAACGAGCCTATGATTGAATCTGGAAATAATGCAAAATAACTGAGAAAAATGAGAAATAGTCCTCTGATGCCATGTCTGTAATTTATTTATTTAAAAACTAGCATTAATTCGATCTCAAACAGATTCATTAAAAGAAGTTATTACTCCACCACGTGCATGACGTCATAACCCAACGTGGTTGAACGGCCACTTTGCGACAGTGTGGTTTGGGGAAACAGTTGTGACTAGCAAGTTGATATATTCAACGATGCATCGTACTATGGTAGTTAAGCAGCGAGTTACGTCGTTGAACGGGAAACGCACCCCAGTACTGTTATCTGTACTGTTAACCTATCAGAACCTCTTGAAATGACATCAACTGATTATCCATATGACTATAATTACTAGTGTTTCTGTACCCTCTTACTCATTTTTTTTTATTTTTTTTTTATTTACGGCATATGGAACTGTGTCTTCAGTATACACTTTGTCAACTGGCTGAACTTCAACTTTAACTCCTGGTCTTCATTGAGCATATTGGGTCTCTTTATTTGGTATAACTGTAATTCCCCTACATCCATTTCCTCTGTGGAGTATTCATGACTTCCATTTGGATTTATGTTTTCTAGTGTGGATTATTGCCTTCTGCTTTCCTGTTTAGTCCCAAAAAACATATTCTATTCAGGTTACATCACAGGAGATAGCAAGTAAATGACATAATCGTGCTTGAGCCTCTCTAACTAACAGACGACCAAAAACAGCACCACCTTTCCAGGGTACAATAAGTAACAAGACTCTCACTAGACAAGACATACACTGAATTTATAGGAGGTGGCCAGCACTGTGAAAAAAAAAGGGGAAACAAAATCATACAAATTCTCACAACAGTAACAACACAAACCAATAAATTTAACTAAATTTAGAGCCATGGATACATTTTATTTAATGCAAAAAGAATTATCTTAAAAAAAAAGTAACATTGATCAGGACATCACATTTTCCTATGTCCCCTCTAATACATAAAAGTTGGTACATTCTCACTTCCTTTAGAATTCCCATAAAAACAGATCAACTTACTGTTTGAATCTCTTACTGGGCTGGTCCATTCCCAAAACACACCAGGTACTAAACATTTCATCTTAATTAAATTAACTTTAACAATTTTAGCTATGTTTTTAAAAATCACATTTTAGCCAAAGATGATTTTTTAACTGTTTTTAATGTTTTAACCTTAAGCCAAATAACTAAGCCCATGCACTGACTCAGTACAATGACAAATACAGATCTGTAACCAAACCAATATAGTGATGTCATTTTATTTATTGATCAGTGTAAAGATGAATGTATAAGAATTATGTGTGGTATAAATTCTGGCCATCACACTGTTTTGATTATTTAGTTTTTTGTGTTTGTGGAATAAAGACTACTGATTAGTTCCTCAGCTCTCCTTGTCCCTGTATAATGTAACACTAGTTGCCAAGGCAACATTTCTCATTTTCATTTAGTATAACTTGAAGTACTAAAATGACCAAAACTAAAAATTAATAAATAAAAATAGACATATTAAAGACAAAAAAAACAAAACCTCTGAAACAAATTAAATAAATAAAAATATATAATACAAACATATTAATACAAACCATAATAGTATCTTAATGATACAAGAATAACACTGGGTATGTGTATGTGCATTGATCAATGTTTATTTGTGAATAAATCTAAATTAAAAAAGAGTGTGTCTCTTCAGAATACTTGAATTAAATCGCTTCATTCGTTTGGATTGCCTTTACAATGTCTTTATGAATTTAAGTTTAATTCAATGGATGGACAAAATTAAGACGATATTAAAAATATCTTCATTGTGTTCCAAAACTGAAAGAAGTCTTATGTGTTTGGAGTGATATGAGGGTGAGTAAATGATTACAGAATTTTCAATTTTGTACGAACTATCCCTTTAAGGCTGAGGAATGGTGCACCGTAGTTGTCTGTGCTGTGGCTTTGAATAGGCAATTAATCGTGTACAACATTTATTTTCTATAATGGGATGATATGTTTTCTGAAGGGAATTCATCCTGAAATAATCCTGACTGATTTTTTCACTAATTCATAGAAGCAAAAGTACAAAAGAGTGGACGTAGTGCATTGTGTTGTACAACAAGGATACATATACAACATAGATACCTGAAGTTTATTGTAGTTCTTTTTGAAAACATCCTTTTTCCGCTGCAAGATGGCTGCAAAGGGTGGAATCTCAAGTCCCATTCCTAGCATGCAGTCTGTCTCTCGAATCTGGGTCAGGATCTGGGGGTCAAAGTTCACATGCAGCTCCCCAGTTTCTGGACTCTTGACCAGTAAAGAGGCTTGCAGCCCCAATTTAACTGCCTCAGTCTATAGAAAGATGTATAAATATGATTGGTCGTTATGTTAAAACATAAAGATAAAATTTTAATTAACTGAATTAGTGTACTTCTTAAAAGCTGATCAGAATTGATTTCTATCAATAATATATAAAAAAAATGATATAATCTAAAAAGGGAAGAAAAGTAAATATATAAACATTTACAGGATAATAAAATTAAATTTTCAAAGGCATCAATAAGTGAAAGTGGCACATGAGCAAAGAGCCAAAAAAGCTAAAGCAAGTACACTAGTCAACAGTACCTTACTTTGAATTGACAAGACAACTGACCTGTGCCATCCAGCTCTGATGATAAAGCACCTCAAACTCCAGCAAGACCTTGGCCACCCGATTGTAATTTTGAATGATGGGCTTGGCATCTGGGGTGCTGAGTATCCCGGGCAGCTGCTGGAAAAGATCCATGGGCTCCTGGATGCGGCTGTACAGCTGCCGAGCCCACATGATCTTCCCTGCGATCGGAGGGAGGTCTGGAGCAATGGGGGGTTCTGTCTTCTGTTTGGTGTAAATTCGAGAGATCATCTCAATGTCCCTGCCAAAGTTTTGCAGAATCTTCTGGTACTTCTCACTGATGCCCAAGTCTGGGATGCCAAGCCTGGTGAATATGAAAAAATAAGAAAAAAGAAAGGAAAAAATGAGTCGGCAATTGTGTCATCATGTTTTCCACAAAACGTATTAAGCAACGCAACCATTTTCAACTGAGATAATAATAAGAACTGTTTCTTAATCAAACTCAAAATGCGAAGGATCATGGGATTCCTTTGCAATCAGAGGAATATGTTGCATTTACTTGCATATTACTGTCAATTTGATTAAATAAGTGCAGCGACAGAATTAAAAATAAAATAAAAATCGTACCAAGCCCAAATTTTTAAATAATATATATAAAATAAGATATTACCTTTCAAATTTCTTGAGCACATATAAAGCCCGCTCAGTATTTTGAATTTTGTCAAAGGTGTTGTCCATGAAAGTTTTCAGTTGGGTCTAGAAATAAATATTTAAGAGCATAAGGAATCGTTTTAAACAAATTCAAATAAATAAGAATTACAAAACTAAAAACATACTTACATGTAGTTCACTAGTTTGTTTACAAAATTCATCATAGTCCTGATCAAAGTCAATCCTTCTTTGGTCCAGGAAATTGTATTGTTTTTTCTTCATGGTCAACACAATGGCCTGGACATACATTAGTAATTAGTAATATTAGTAATAACAAATAAACAAACAGCTGTCAGCTGATGTATACATGCACTCCCATACACTCAGTCAAAAAAAAAAAAAAACATTGGCCAAGGCAAAAGGGGCACAAAAAAAAGTGCTTTTTTAATGGTCTTAACCATTTATTCACAAATCACTGTTTGGGAAATTAGTAAGAATTGCACAAATACTGTAGATCAAGTAACTTGACACGGAATAGCCTTCCCCAACTTCCCCAAAGCAGACAGCTTTTTACAAAAGAGAAAAAGAGTCCACTCAAGTCCATTGTTGTTCCACTCAATGTTAATGGCTTCAAACAGTTCATGAGTAGTTGAAAAATGTCTCCTAGTTCGTTTGAGTTTAATGTGAGACCAAATATTCACTATATTGTTAAAGTGTATATAACAATATAGTTATATACACTATATAACAATATAGTTATATCCACTATATAGCATATAGTTATATACACCCCCCAGTATCCAGTGGATATCAAGCTCTTAAAGGACTAAAAATAACTATAAAAGTAGTCTTCTTAAGCCATGTCATAGTGTGAGACACATGAAAGCCATAGCAGATGGGCATTGTTGATGTCAAATGTAGCACAATTGTATACTGTATGACATATTTAGAGGGCACAATTTTCAATAAAGACTTCTAGACTACTTTTATGGTGCCGTAATGGAAAATTATAGTTCATGGAATATGCTTTCCTTACCAAGGAAAGAGCAGCATAAGTCTTCCTGAAAATGTCTTCTGTGTTCCTCAAAAGAATTAAAGTTGTATGGACTTAGAATAATATGAGAATAAGTAGGCCTAAATGGTGACAGACTATTCATTTTTGAGTGAAGTATTCCTGTAATGGCTCTTGATAAAACAACCAGCAGATCTTTACCAAAAGCATTCCCAGTTGGAAAGATAAATATTCAGTCGTTTACTACAACAACATTCAGCTGTGTATACAAGAACACCTTAAACACCCAGAGGAGCAGTTTGTTGTAAAATTTTAATTGACTCCTACAGACTGTCAACTTTCACAAAGAACAGGAGTTAGCAATAGATCTCTATCAGCTTTTGTTCAATTATTCAGTTATCCTGGAGCATGGAGCCCTGTGGGTTTGAACTTTGTTTCCATGGACACAAAAAAATGAGAGTGAATAAATAAACTTGTGACTGGAATAAAGAGATGCAATTAATTTTAATGGACTCATAGTACGACAATACTAGGTTAAAGCTACAGGTAACATTTGCCCTTTCATGCAAATCCAGGACCAGCATGCCAGCCAAAATCACATAATTCATCATTGTAAAAAAATAACCACAATACTGATGTCAGATCATTGTGAAAGGGCAGTTTCTACTTTTAAGTTCAAGTTATGGCTTTAGTTCCCAACCCATGCTGGTTAACACTTCATAATGAGACATGCACTATATTAAAAATTTATTCCTTTACAGTTACCTCCCATTTTGTCTGCATATCTGCAGTCTGTCCACAAGAGGCAGCAGAGAGAACAAATACCACTTATGTTAACAATGCTAATTACAGTAAAAGAAAATGCTTATATAATGAATCAAACTTGATCACAATTGATGTTTTTTTTTTTTTTTTTTTTTTTTTATGAGAAGCAGTTATTTATCCTTAAGTGTATATTCTTCCCATACTGGGAATCTGGATTAAGTTCATTCTAAACTATTATGGAATTACATAGATGTAATCATTGAGAACTACAGCAATGGCAAATTATTCAAAAGTGTCTCACTTTAACGATATTCACCCTAGGAGACTTAAACATCACCATTATGAACAGCACATTACAATCATCCTAATAAAGTCTAATTATACCCCCTATTGTGTATAATATAGTTCTTGGGAATACATTGGCTGCTCAGAATGAGGTGTTTGACTATCTTTAATTAAATCTCAGGTTATACAGTTCGTTTAGTTCACTGACAAATGACTCATCCAAATTCAACATTTATATGCCGTTAAAGAAGACAACCTATCCTTAATTCAGTAATTACACTATTTTCTGGGTATGTTCTTTTGTCTTCGTTGCAAACCTAAAACTAGACAATACTGATTACTACGTCATAGTCATGATACCTGAAATCTGGTTGCCATGGTTTCCAGTCCCTCAATTTTGGAGTCCTGCAGGGCATTGTAGGTGGTAATGGTGTTAAACATGTTTAGGATTTTGTTCATCCGTCGCTGAAACGTGTCAAACTTGCCAAAGATGTACATCTCGCTAAAGTCAAACTGGCGCTCCGATGGATTCTCCTCTAGCTTCTGCTTGTTTTTTTGGAAATACTTCTGGTATTCCTGAAATAATGAACACAAATATTTGTGTTTATATTTTATTCATGTAGACACTTTTTTTTCTAAAACAACAATCAATAAATTCAATATATCAATATTTTCAACTACTTTTCCATTACCCATCCCAAAAGAAAATTAATCACTACTTTTGAGTAACTTATTTGTGTTCCCTTTCAAAAACTACTCTCAATGCTGCGCTGAGTTAGCGCTATGGGAAAACATGTCAGGAGATGTGTGTCTCTGCGTTCACGGCCCATCTCTGATAATGGTAAGCATGAGCTCTGCTTTGAGTATTTGAGCATGGCGATATGAGCACTGTGAGTTGTTCTCTGTAAAAGTGCTTTGCGCTCATCTCGCATATCGCCAGTCAGTTGGCTGAGGTATTAAATGGCAAAATAGCCATCCGAGCGCTCCTCCCGTGATGACAAAGCACATGAGAAGTTGCTCGAGGTGGTTACTTGTGGAGTGGCCAGATTACAGCTAGACTGGCCTCAAGAGAAAGAGCAAACACTCTAAGTTAGAGCAGATTTCTGTCCTCTGGCCAGGGGGAGGGCTCCCCTTCTTCAAGGACCTTCATGAGAGTAAACTCGAAATGTTTAATATTCAGTTGTTTCCTGCCGTTCCCCTGGACATGGGATATTTAACATTCCCCCTTCAAGACGTTGCATCACATTGTGTCACAAGAAGTTCCGTCACAAGACATTGCGTCACCAGATGCTGCGTAAAAATTATTGCCCCTTTCGGAGAAGTTGGCAGTGTGGAAACTACTGCCAAACATATCTCCTTGGGCTTTGAGAACCGTAGCCAGAGGCTACATAATACATTTTTTGCGCACCGTCCTCCCCATTTCAACGCTGTGGTCTCCACTACCATGAAACCGGAACAAGCGCAAACATGTTCCCCTCCCAGACAGACAGTCAGGTTATTACAGCCACTATTTCCTGGTTTCCAAAAAAGATGGGGGATTGCGTCCAATTCTAGACCTTCGAGGGTCTGAACTGTTCTCTCGGAACATTCAAAATGTTTATAGTCAAAATAATTGTGTCTCAAATTCAACACAAACATTGATTTGTCACAATCGACCTCAAGGACACATATTTTTATATTGAAATTCTGCCACAACACAGGAATTTCCTGAGTTTTGCTTTCGGGGACCAATAACGGGTTCTTCCATTTGGCCTAGCCTTGTCATCCGACGCATACACAACATGGATTCAGCTCTGGCTCTGTTGCGACTTCAGGGCATCCATTTTAAATAACATAGACAACTGGCTGATTTTGCCCCAGTCTCAAGAGCTTACACTTCTACGTCGATGTCGTCCTCGATGGCACCTTGTTGGCCAACCAGCATTTGGTTCTCAGAGATAATATCTCTCCTCCACGGCTCGCCCTCTGCGATTCCAAACAGGAATTTTATATTTGGATGTTCATGTTACTCCAGACTCACATCCCAAGCTAATGTCTGAGGCTTTTCTCGTGTTTGTGTGTACACACTTCACAACCTTGAGGGGTCCAGACACTTTCAGTGCGGTGGCGTTGGAATTCTCGTTCCCATAGCGCTAACTCAGCGCAGAATTGAGAGTTACTCAGGTTACTTGATTGTAACCCTGTTCCCTACGGGGGCGTTAGGACCCACACAGACTAGAGGGTGAGCACCCCCTGCTGGCCTCACTAACACCTCTTCCAGCAGCAACCTAGTTCCCTTTCGTTGTCACTCCGAGTTACGTCGGATGACGACGAATGGGGTTTCGATTAGAAAGCCTATCAGCTTCGAGTATTACAAAACGAGCCTATGGCAAAGAAATGCCATGGGTCTGCGGAATTTGCATGACGTAACTCCGCCCCACCTCGTGGGTATAAAAGGAGGAAGTCCGCAACAGCAGTTTATGTTTTCGCTTCGGAGCCAAGTGTATTCTTCTCTCCACAAGCCATCTCTGAATTGTCAGCTTTACAAACGAGTACCTCGAGTGTTGGTGTGTCGGCGATCTACGGCGAGCGCGTACTTCCTGCTGATCTGTTGCAGTGGTCTGCCAGTCGGTGCGTGTCTCCCCGGGTGCTTCAACACTTGAGTTTTCTCTCACTAAAAGAGCTTGCACGCGGCACGTCTTTTTAAAGACGGCTCGCCCGTGCATTTCAAAAAAAAAAAAAAAAAAAAAAAGAATGGTGCGGCAGCTTGGTATCGGACTCTGATGGGCACGAGCGTTGTCTAGTATGTTTGGGCTTGATCATGCTAGAGCAGCGCTCGTGGATGACTCATGTTTTCTCCATGGAAACATGATCATCGCGTCATTAAGGTCGAGACTCGGTGAACTCACAAGAGTCCCCTCATCCACCCCCCGATCTTCGGCTGGTGGCCAGGGTGACCTGAGGGTTTCGGTCTGGAACAAGGCGCCGACTATGTGTCCGCGACCCCAGCCCCCCTCTTCAATGACGGTGCCCGCTAGTGAACAGGTGATTCCCACGGGTCTACCCTCTGGTGGCCCGTGTGTTTCATTTGAAGCTACAGAGGATGATATTATGTTTGTAGCAGCTTCACTAGGTGATTTTCCTGGAAGTGACGACTCGTCGAGTCTGATCCGGAGATGACGGCCATGCTTTCCCGGGACGATTGGTTTTTGGGTGAGGCCGCCGACCCTCGTCGACGGCAAACCCCAATACCGTTCTTCCCGGACGTGCATGATGAGATCAGGGGCCATTCGCTGATCTCATCCGCCTTTCCTCCCCTCGATGGGGCCGCTGCCCGTGGGTACACTGGGGTTCCCCTGGCTGAACGCTCTGTTGCGATGCTATGTGTCCTCAGAGTGCTTCTTCTCGGCGCAATCCTAAGCACCCGTCCGTGGCCTGTAGTTTTTCGTCTACGCTTGTGGCGAGATCCTATAGCGCCACGGGACTGGCGGCCGCCTCACTGCGGCCATGGTCATTCTGCTGGTCTACCTGACCCAGATGCTCATGGACCTGCACGAGGGCGGGACTGACCCAGGGCTCTTCACTGAGCTGCGCGCCGCCACTAACCTTGCTCTCTGAGCGACGAAAGTGGCCGTATGCTCCCTGGGTCAGGTGATGCTCACCATTCGGTGGCCGTACCTGTTTGATGTGCTGGATGTCACGCGGACCCGTCTGTCCGACATTCCCATATCCCAGGTCGGCCTCTTCGGCGGTGCGGTTGAGGGCTGGCCCAACAGCTCTCAGCCGTCCATGAGCAGACTGACGTTGATTCTGTCCCGACGGCCCCGCCGTCCACTCAGATCCCTCGGTCTGGCCACCGCCAAGGGCGCCCTTCCGCGGCTCCCACCCTGCCCGTTCACCCGGGCCGGCTCTGGGGGCCGCGGGCGGACGCCACAGCCCTCTCTAGCCCCGCCCCCCGCTACACGCCAGGTTAAGCAGCGCTCCTGAGACGGGCTCCTCGGGGATGGAGCAGGTTGAGGTCGACTCTGTCCCGACGGCCCCGCCGTCCGCTCAGGTCCCTCGGTCTGCCCACCACCGAGGGCGCCCCCCCCGCGGCTCCCACCCCGCCCGCTCACCCGTGCCGGCTCTGGAGGCCGCGGCCGGACGCCACAGCCCTCTCCAGCCCCGCCCCCCGCTACGCGCCGGGTTAGGTGGCGCTCTTGAGAGAGGCTCCTCAGAGATGGGACTCAGTTCTTTCCAGGAGTTGGGAGCAGGACCACTCCTTTCCCCGGTGGAGGGCCGGGGAAGAATCCTTATTCGCAAAGAACTGACTCTCCTGTCTCTGAACACACAGAGTGCCGTCCACGGACCGCTGCGCCCCGTCCCCCTCTGTCGCCAGACCCCTAGCAGAGCAGGCCCCCGCGGGACGACCAGCCTGGTCCTCCCCTGGCCCCCTCTGCCAGGGCGCGGTTGCTAAATGTGCCCCCACACCGGGCCGCTATGCCGTCCACGTCTGGGCCAGTTACTCCGCTTCGCTGCCCCTCCGGGGGAACGCCTGTCGTCACGTGATCCCGCCGGTTCAGTTCCTGGGAGCCTGGCTAGAGCTTCCCCGTCTGTCCCGCTGGATCGCGCGTTCCGTCAGGCTCGGCTTGCGATTCACTTCGCACGGTCTCCTCCCCGCTTCAGGGGAGTCCGCTCCTCTTTGGTCGGTGGCAATGCCCCCGTCATGAGAGCAGAGATTGCCACCCTGCTGGCGAAGTGTGCAATTGAGACTGTCCCTCCAGCCGAGATGAGGTCCAGGTTCTACAGTCCCTACTTCATTGTCCCCAAGAAAACCGGTGGGTTACGGCCAATCCTGGACTTGCGCGTGCTGAACCGCTCCCTTCACAGGCTGCCGTTCAAGATGCTCACCGCCAAACGCGTTCTCGAATGTGTGCGGCCCCAGGATTGGTTTGCAGCGATCGACCTGAAGGACGCCTACTTTCATGTCTCCATTCTTCCTCGACACAGACCGTTCCTACGGTTTGCTTTCGAGGGGCAGGCATACCAGTACGCAGTTCTCCCTTTCGGGCTAGCCCTGTCTCCTCGCACCTTCACGAAGGTCGTCGAGGCTGCCCTTGTTCCCCTTCGGGAACACGGGGTTCGCATCCTGAGTTATATCGACGACTGGCTGATCCTAGCTCACTCTCGAGATCAGGTTTGCGAACACAGGGACCTAGTGCTCCGGCACCTAGCTCGTCTGGGCCTTCGGGTCAACTGGGAGAAGAGCAAACTTTGCCCCGTGCAGAGGATCTCTTTTCTCGGTATGGACATCGACTCGGTCGCCATGTCCGCGCAGCTTATGAGCGAGCGCGCGCAGTCACTGCTGACTTGCCTGAGACATCTCAGGAGCAAGAAGCGGTTCCACTGAAACTTTTTCAGAGGCTCCTGGGGCATATGGCATCTGCAGCCGCGGTCACGCCTCTCGGATTGCTTCATATGAGACCGCTTCAGCTTTGGCTTCGCGACCGAGTCCCGAGGTGGGCATGGCATCAAGGCACGCTCCGGGTACCAGTTACTCCGACCTGCCGTCAGTTCCTCACCCCGTGGTCGAACCTCAGTTTTCTCAGGGCGGGTGTCCCCCTGGAACGAGCTTCCCGGCATGTTGTGGTCTCCACGGATGCCTCCACCACGGGCTGGGGCGCCATGTGCAATGGACATGCTGCTGCGGGCTCCTGGACAGGACCCCAGCGGCTATGGCATGTCAATTGCCTCGAGTTGTTGGCAGTACGCCTTGCCCTGCACCGCTTCCGGGCGTTGCTCAGGGGTCAACACGTACTAGTCCGCTCAGACAATACCGCTACTGTAGCGTACATCAACCATCAAGGTGGTCTACGCTCCCGCCGTGTGTCACAACTCGCCCGCTACCTCCTTCTATGGAGTCAGAGGCATCTGAGGTCGCTTCGAGCCATTTTCATTCCCGGAGCCCTGAACTGTGCAGCCGACGAGCTCTCACGGCTTCAGCCCCTCCCTGGAGAATGGCGACTCCATCCCCAGTCGGTTCAGCTGATTTGGGACCAGTTCGGGGACGCACAGATAGATCTGTTTGCCTCTCACGACTCGACCCATTGCGCCCTGTATTTTTCCCTGACCGAGGGCACGCTCGGCACGGATGCACTGGCGCACAGCTGGCCGCCGGGCCGCAAATATGCGTTTCCCCCAGTGAGCCTTCTTGCGCAGACCTTGCGCAAGGTCAGGGAGGACGAGGAGCAGGTCATTTTGGTCGCGCCGTATTGGCCCGACCGGACCTGGTTCCCCGAACTTGCACTCCTCGCGACAGCACCTCCCTGGCCCATTCCTCTGAGGAAGGACCTTCTTTCTCAGGGACGGGGCACCCTGTGGCACCCTCGGCCCGATCTCTGGAGCCTCCACGTGTGGCTCCTGGACGGCTCGAGGTAGGTTTGAGTACCCTTCCACCAGCGGTGGCGGCTACCATCACTTCCGCTAGAGCGAGACATGTCTATGCGTTGAAGTGGAACCTCTTCGTCGACTGGTGCTCTTCTCACCGAGAAGACCCCCGGAGATGCTCGATCAGCGTTGTGCTTTCCTTCCTTCAGCAAGGGTTGGAGCGAAGGCTGTCTCCCTCCACCCTTAAGGTCTATGTTGCCGCCATTGCCGCACATCATGACCCCGTCGAAGGTAAGTCGGTAGGGAAGCACGACCTGGTCATCAGGTTCCTGAGAGGAGCGAGGAGACTAAATCCTCCTCGTCCTCCTCTCGTTCCCTCTTGGGACCTCTCAGTGGTTCTAACTGCCCTGAAGAGTGCTCCCTTTGAGCCCCTGCAATCAGTTGAGCTTAAGTTCCTGTCAATGAAGACAGCGCTCCTGGTTGCACTGGCCTCCATCAAGAGGGTAGGGGACCTGCACGCATTCTCCATCGACGAAGCGTGCCTGGAATTCGGACCGGCTTTCTCTCACGTGATCCTGAGACCCCGGCCCGGATATGTGCCCAAGGTTCCTACCACTCCCTTTCGGGACCAGGTGGTGAACCTGCAAGAGCTGCCCCCGGGGGAGGCAGACCCAGCCTTGGCACTGCTCTGTCCAGTACGCGCTCTTCGCGCCTATGTAGACAGGACGCAGTGTTTCAGGACCTCAGACCAGCTCTTTGTCTGTTATGGTGGGAAGCTGAAGGGAAAGGCTCTCTCCAAGCAAAGGTTGTCTCACTGGATAGTGGACGCCATTGCTTTGGCATACCAGCAGCAAGGCCGACCATGCCCCCTTGGTGTGACGGCCCACTCCACCCGGAGTGTGGCATCCTCTTGGGCTCTAGCGCATGGCGCCTCGCTAACAGACATCTGCAGAGCTGCAGGCTGGGCGACACCTAACACATTCGCCAGATTCTATAATCTCCGAGTGGAGCCAGTGTCCTCTCATGTACTCGCTTCAACTAGCTAGTACCGGACCCGCTCAGGTGTCTTCGCTTGCTCGCCATTCCACTCCACGGACTGGATACGTGCGATATTCTCCTCAGGTGAGCTTTTCCGAAAGCCCTGAGCTCCTCCAGCACTCCTGACGTCGGCGCCAGTGTCTCTTGCCTGCGCGTCGGCTAGGTGCCTCCCGTGTGCATGGTCCCTCCGCTGAGCGACCCCCACATGTGTATTTCCACTGTAAGCCTCTCTGAGCATGTGTCTTTCCCTTGGCAAGCCACCTTGCCACCCCTGGGGTTGAAATATTCCACCTGCGGCTGGACACCCCAGTGTTCTCCATATGTTTCCTTCGGGTCATATGTGTATTCTCTAAGTCCCCCCCCTCTGGGTTGGCATTAATTGCATACTTCCCCTAGCTTGGGATATGCTTCCCGGTGTACCTTGGTATTCCTGTGTTAAATGGAGTCCTTCGTCCATTCTTGACAGGGATCTTGATTTACGCAGGGCACTGGAAGACAGCTGAGAAGGTGGCGTGATTAGACTGGTAACCCCATTCGTCGTCATCCGACGTAACTCGACAACGTTACGTCTGCCTGCCACTTTCCGCTGTACCGCGGGGATCGCCTGAGCTCAGTCTTGGCTCCTCAGCGAAGAAACATAAACTGCTGTTGCGGACTTCCTCCTTTTATACCCACGAGGTGGGGCGGAGTTACGTCATGCAAATTCCGCAGACCCATGGCATTTCTTTGCCATAGGCTCGTTTTGTAATACTCGAAGCTGATAGGCTTTCTAAGCGAAACCCCATTCGTCGTCATCCGACGTAACGTCTCCGTTCCCTACTCAGGGAACGAGGGTTACATACGTAACCGAGACGTTTTCCCAGGAGGTCTCCCATCCAGGTACTGACCAGGCTCAAGCCTGCTTAGCTTCAGTGGGCAACCAGTCTTGGGCTACAGGTTGAAATGGCTGCTGGCAATAACTGTTTTGTTAATAACCCTTTGTCGAATCGACTGTCAGTGGGTGGAAATACAAAAATGCAGAAGTACAGTTTTTATGAAAGCCCTGGAAGCTGTCAAAATTATTTAAGTGACAAATAAATGTGAATATCTTTGTCCAGATAACATGGAGAATGAATAAAACTGTTCCTTTGCATATATTATCGATATTGTGACAATACAAAGCAGGTTGAAAATCTGCAAAGTTACACTTGAAGGGCCCTATCATACATCTGGCTCAAAACGGCCTTGTTTTTGAAGCCATGCTTGTCACGCCAAGTCATTGTTTTATGTTTGATCTTGTTTTGAGTGTAATTAAACTGTACTTGGGTTCTGCAAACTTGCCTCCAGTGGACTTAATGTTTCAAAGATATGGTAGAATCCGGCTTGTCCCGTACATGGTCTGCTTGCACGCTTTAACCTTGCGCACAAGCTGATCCGTTTCCTCGTTAGAGAATCATTAAATCTTTCCGCTTGCAAACTCCGCCAGGTAAATAGCAATCCGCCATGGCGCGAGCTCAACTGGCTTTTAAAGGGAATGGGAAATGAGATTCTGATTGGCTTATTACACGTTACGCCCAAAATACACCCAATATTTATTAAGAGAATAGGGACAACCCTTTTAGACCATGCGCCGGGCGCACCGACCATTTTTCCCGTCATTAAACTAGCAAAAGTGGATGCGGACATGACTTAAGTGCACTTGCGCGGTGCGCTTAAAATGTTAAAATAGGGCCCCATGTGTTGTGCTCAAAAGCAGTGTTCAGCAGATGAACAAAAAAGCAAATGAAGCAAGCCACTTTAATGTGAAGCTTGCATTTGTTAAAGTACTTTTATAGTAGAAAAAATTCAAATAAAGTTTATTAAGATGTTTAAATCTAGAAGTGGAAATCATCCATTTTGAAGTGGGATGAGGTAGGATTTTGAGGTACTATTTTCCTAGGTATAATGTCTATCATGTCCATTTCTGGTAACTTTGCAAATACATTCACAGAGTTTATTGGCTTTACAAGGTCATGACACTGAAAATGAAAGCTAAAATAGTTATACATAACATCACACTAGTCTTATATTAGCACATATAGACCTGTTTTCACAAACAGGGTTTAGATTAAGCCAGGATTAAACCTTAGTTCAATTAGGACATTTAAGTAGATTTTATGGTAACACTTTACGGTAAGGGTACATGAATTATCATGAATTCAGGTATAAATTCATGAATGAATTAGGCATTAATTCATGCATTAATATCTCATGAATCTTCAGGAACTAACACGAGTTCAACGTTTTTCATTCATGACTTCATGGATGAACAACACCTTAATTAAAAAATTAATTAAGATGAGTACATCATCATGAATTATGATTTATTACGCATGATCATGATGTTTTCTTTGTTCACAAAAAAATGTCTTTACTATCCATTGTGGATAAAGCTACAATTATGGTACATGAATCATCATGAACTCATGCATAAAAAAAGCAATAATTCATGCATGCAAGACTACTCTTCGAATTATTAATACAAAAATCCACATTACCTCATGCATGCATACAGGCTAGAACAGTATATCAATTAATGTGAGAACTGTTTTTCTGAATTATGATCTGAGTTTCCAAGCATGTTCATGTCTTCTTCATAGCCTGTAAATGGACAGACCCCAAAATTGGCCAATCACAGCAAATAGCACACGAATTCTGTTAACATTCAAATATAGTCATCATTAACTAAGCATAATCTTTTAATGACTTCATCATGTGTGTGGCCCCTCAACTAAAGTGATGACTTGGTCTTTTGAAACACTGATGAACAATGTGTTTTCATTATGATCTGAGTTACCCAGCATGTTCATGTCTTCATAATAGCCTGCAGGTAAATGCAGACCCCAAAATAGACCAATCCCAGCTCATAGCACATCAATTCTGTTGACATTCAAATACAGTAGTCATTATCAACTAAGCATTATCTTTTAATGACTTCATCATGTGTGTGGCCCCTCAACTAAAGTGACGACTTGGTCTTTTGAAACACTGATGTGAAATGACATGAATATGAACATGAACGTTCTAGCCTTTGCAAGCAATGTACTGTGGACACAAACGGACTTTGATCTTAACTTTACTGCTTTGATCTCATGAGAATACGTGTGTATTTGTACGTAAAGTGTAAGTTAGTTAATCCATATCTTTAGAATCCATACGTTGTTTGCAAGAAACAGATCCAAATTCAGCCTTTTATCCAGTGATCTTCATCTCCATTTCTCAGCAGCGACCGTAAACGTCAAATCCCGCGCCGGTGATGAATTCAAATTCAAAAATTGCGCCCTCAAGAAGCGTTACGTCATGTTTTACGGCAGTGATATCAAACGCTCATTGGCTCTTCCCTGCTTCGTCACAGATTGCGACATGCCGTGTTTCAGTCGGTGACGGTGTACTAGTACATTTGAAATGGAAAAGCGCGCGCGCCTTCACAGAGCGAACCGAAGCCGGATTAACATTTTCATGGATTATTAACTTAAATAACTTAAATCTGCTCTGTACCTCATACAAAATTATAATACTGCCAGAGAGGACTGCGACTCCAACACATCATCATGTGAACGACTTTTGGTACCGGTTTTGACATTTTCGCAATAAATAAATAAATAAATTATTGTGATTGTACTTGTCTGTCTGTTATGTTTTTCTTCATAATTGTAGTCTAACGTTACGTTTTAAGGAATGGTTATGGGTAGGATTAGTGGCTCAAAATATATTTTAATGCTATATTGTTAATAAAACTGCCATTTCTCTACACATCTCTGTCCATTACGTTGTATCCTTTTTATATTCTGTATAAAATGGGTATGTTTAGGTTTGGGAATAGGGTTAAGGGATCTTACATTTATCTATAAAATGCATGGTAAAAGGAAAATTATACAGATATCTTTATGATATGGAATATACGTAAATAACGTTTTGTAGCTGTAAAATCGTAATAATGTTACGTTTAAATGTTGCAGATATGTCCATATTATACGTTTCAGAATCTATCCAAACGTACAAAAAAGTACGTTTTCTATCTTTGAAAATAACGTATTAAAAGGTACGTATTAACAATGAGACCATGTTGTTTATTCTGAAACAGTATATACCAGTTAAATCAACAGCAATACTTGGGAAGAAACATGAACATGCTAACGTTAGATAACACGAATCATAATGAAAACACATTGTTCATCAGTGTTTCAAAAGACCAAGTCATCACTTTAGTTGAGGGGCCACACACATGATGAAGTCATTAAAAGATTATGCTTGGTTAATGATGACTGTATTTGAATGTTAACAGAATTTGTGTGCTATTTGCTGTGATTGGCCAATTTTGGGGTCTGTCCATTTACAGGCTATGAAGAAGACATGAACATGCTTGGAAACTCATATCATAATTCAGAAAAACAGTTCTCACATTAATTGATCTACTGTTCTAGCCTGTATGCATGCATGAGGTAATGTGGATTTTTGTATTAATAATTCGAAGAGTAGTCTTGCATGCATGAATTATTGCTTTTTTATGCATGAGTTCATGATGATTCATGTACCATAACTGTAGCTTTATCCACAATGGATAGTAAAGACACATTTTTTTGTGAACAAAGAAAACATCATGATCATGCGTGATAAATCATAATTCATGATGATGTACTCATCTTAGTTAATGTTTTAATTAAGGTGTTGTTCATCCATGAAGTCATGAATGAAAAACGTTGAACTCGTGTTAGTTCCTGATGATTCATGAGATATTAATGCATGAATTAATGCCTAATTCATTCATGAATTTATACCTGAATTCATGATAATTCATGTACCCTTACCGTAAAGTGTTACTGATTTTATAAATGTGCCTTGGAAAAAAAAAACAACAGTTGTGCATCTTGAGACAAAACAATGGCAGTGACATATTTTAAGATATGTCAGTGCAAGTTGCTTTCAGTTAAAACAGCTCACACATACAGTAAATGTTAGTCTGGTACTAGGCTTAAGCCTTGTCTTTGCAACCAGAAGATAATGTTTAAGTCATCTGGCTATGTGTTCTTCTTGTGTTTATCTGTCCCTACAATGGATGAACATCAGAGCTTTAAAGCTTAGCAAAATCTGTCTCTTGGTAAAATGGGATAGACAGATGTAGAAGAAGAAAGCTATGAATGAAGGTTAAGTGTCGTGTTCAAAGCCAGGCTTGTTTAGCAGATGAGCTCCTAGTGCCACTAGAGCTGTTTTTTTGTGTTTGTTTGTCATTTTTTCATCTGTCATCTTTTGACAAATCACATTAAAGGCCAAGGAAAATGTGACACATTTTGCTTTTTAAAAATGCTGTGGTATCTGGACCTTGATCAGTAAGCACATCATCCAGCTAAATGTCACATTGTACCTGATTCAAGCGAATGGCAGCTTTGAGTTTCTCAGATACCACTTCCTGCGGCTGATCCCATATGGTTGCTGAGCCATTATTTGTGATATAGGCCTTACAGGCGGTGATCATTTGATTTGTAACCTAAGGAGAAAGATAATATTTCCGGTTTAAAGTATTATGTCTTTGAAATTAAATTAACGTGGGTGTCAGCTCACTCTTACCTTGACAAAAAGGGAGGTGATCTTCTCTGAGGTGTTGTAGTAACGAGAGATGCTATGGATCATACGGATCGCATTTATGAGCCCAGGAATAGCTTCTACCATGGACACCTACATAAAGATGCACCAAAAACATAGCTAATATCACAGGGTGTAATAAACTCTTTATCATAAACTCTTTATAAACTAGTTACTGTATAACACACATAAATACAATCTTAGTTGGCCCATTTTTTTATAACCGTGTCGTTTATTTAAAGTGCATTTTTATATTGGTCTAATCGAAAATCATGGTTTCATGTTTAAACCTGTTTTGTTCAGTTTGCCTAAAATAAAATAAAAAACACACATAAAAAACATGTTTTAATAGTTGATCATTTTTGCTTGTTGATGTGCAGGATGTACTGCTAGCTTTACTGACTGTAGAAGCAATTTTGGGTTTAATTCATTTTTCTGGTGGATTATTTTGTTGTTGTTGTTAGTAAGGTATTTTGAAATTGTCTGAAGTGTTCATGTTTAGAATGCATTTTTACAAATTTAGTAACCATAGCAGAACAAGCCTTACAGGGTTGCTGTTGTACAGCGGGTCACAGAACTTCTCAAGGCTGTAGAGGTACTTCACATTGTCTTTGGCCTCATTTGCTGCATCAGTGATCCTGATGTCTAGTTCTCGCCAAACCTGAGAGACAAAGAATTAAGGGGTTAAAATTAGACCTCAAAAAAAGTTAGGTAAAAAGGTAAAAAAAAAAAAAAGATCAATCAAAGGACTGAAAATGAAAAAGTCGTTTTTCAGGTAAAAAGGGATATTTACATCATCATTTCAAGAAAATGCAATTCATTATATGACAATTTATTATTTATTTATGTGACAACATACATGTCCAAGCTACAGTCTCTTTCACCCAGAAGCAAATTATTTTCAACTGATAATATTAACCATCAACTGACCTTAATTAGTTTGGACTTGGCTATAATAAGAACCCCCAGCACAGCTCGGACCTCGGGGCTCTTCAACTGGTCCAGCAGGTAGTTAAAACGGGACATGCGTTTCTTCCAGTGGTCAAGCTCTGCACGGGGGCCCAGGTCATCTGCCTCTTTCCTTAGCTGGTCACTCTCTGCTAGGACCTTCAGAGCACAAGACAGTGTGGTTGAAAAGTGAATACAACATATAAAAGACATCACAAAAGAGTTAAACTTTGAAGAAGATTTAACTTTCATAATTTCAAGAAAACCAATGCATATAATAAATGCTATACAACAAACAAAAATGCATTTAAAACCTTTTCGATCTGTTTGATCCAGGTTTTCATGCAGGCTTCCATCTTCTCCAGAGCCTCTGTGCTGTTGGCCACAGCTGTGTAATCTGAAGGACCTTTCAACGTCTTCAAGTCAAACGTTTCACATTCTTGGAGGTTTACCTAGAATATCAAACAGTTTTCACAGATGTTACTTTGGGCTGGAGATGTTTCAGGACATTAGATGTTAAATGAATGTTTGAATGATTTCTGATGACACTGAAGACTAGAGTAATGACTGCTGAATATTCAGCTTTGCCATCATGGTATCATTTACCATTTTTTGCCAAAAATGTTTTTTTATCATTCATTAGCTGGATAAAATCCTTCTGAAAGTGATTCCAATGATATCAGTCCTCTGTGCCATTATCATTATAGTTGTGGTGTGAACTCTGCTATATATTTATTGTTATCTTTATAGTTATCCTCCTTGGTGTGAACAGGACTTTAACCTTATCACTACCCCCAGACCTAACATTACCCATAATCTATCCCTAAAATCAGAGGGAAATGATAGGTGAATAACACTAACGTGGAAGCCTAAGCCTAAACAAACTGTAAACTTGTCCCTCAAATCTGATTGGTTGATTAGGATGTTGTTCCAGGATCAACAAAGCTGTTGATCCAGGAACATGTTGTTGTTAAAATCATGTTCACCAAGACAAAATATTGCAGTAACTAAATAAAGTCACAGTAGTATCATGTTAGCACAAATCCTTTTAAAAGAACCCAAAACATTCTTTTAAAATGATCTACCCCTCTCTCCACCACATTCCAAGATCTTATAAAAAAAAGGATCTTGATGGCTGAAAGCTTAAAAGAGCTTAAAATAGCTTCACATTTCCAATATGTTATCTGCCTGACCAAATCCACCATCCAATTCATTTCTGAGAATCCATGGATCAATATAAAACTAGAATGGAGTGTGTGCAATCCATGAGTGTGTTTATGTTATTGTAAAAGTGTGCCTCTCTCTTTGTCCTTTTGTATTTGTGAGACCTTTTCCTGGAGGCTCTCCTGTGCCCCAGCTAACACAGAGACAAAGCTGTCCAGGGAGCTAATGAAGTCTTGTTTGACAGCCTGAGCCTGCGGGCTTGCTAGCTCTCCCCAGCCGTGGTTCATCTTCCTCAGAGTGGGGATGAAGATCTCTGACAGCAGCTGCTCCACGCTCTTCAGCAGACCAACACCTGTGGTGTCCAACATGTTGAAGTTCACATCCTATAAGAGAAAACAGGCAAAAGGATGAACACATACACAAGAGACTTGTGTTGTTGTTGTTTTGATGACATATAAGACCAAATGTCAAGGCATGTTTACTACATGATTTTGTAATTTCAGCTGTATGACAATAAATTGGTAATTGTTGAATACTGTCGGGATTATTTTACAATCTCCATGTGGAACCGATAGTTTATGTTTTTAAAACTAGCTACTTTTCATGCTAGTTTAATTTATGTTAGACGATATTCTAACATTACTCTAATATTTCTGGTTAAAAAAAACAACAAATTTTGTGCCTCTAATGCTTTAAAAAAAAAAAAGTCATAAGAATCCACTGTCTACCCATATGGAATGTACTAAATAATACTAATGACTTAAGCAAGAACTATGTGAAGAGAGAGGGAAAAAAAGCCCTTGTTATTGACATGGTTAACAGATGGTGAGATTTTTCTGGGGAAACCTTAGGAGCTGCTTTTCAGACATTTTATCTTGTTTCTCTTTACCCTGTGGATATTCTCTGATGTGATAGGCTTGGAGGTGTTTGCCCGGGTGAAAAATACACAACTGCCAGTGAGGGCCACATCTCTGCCTTCAGTCACGAAGACCTTCGCTTTCTTACCGCGAGTCACTGAGGAGGATACAGCTACCAAACAAAGACAACTCGATCATTGCTGAAATCTTTTTGCATGTCTGGTAATATTGCCAGAGTATTGGCAATAACAAACAAACAAACAATTTAACAACATTGAAAAACTGCATTTTTTTTCATTCATTGGTTCAATGGAATAATGTGCCTGTGGCGACATTTCTGCAAAACAATATTACATTGCTTCTAGCATATTTTGGAACACTTTTAATGTGAAATATCCAGTGAGTAGCCTTAATAACTTGAGTTTAGTTTTATCTGGAACAGTTGAACGTAAATATGACTTCTTATTGCGTAGAATGTCATTTTAGGTGGAAACTGCAGTGATCCAGAGATATAGTTAAGTTTTTTGGAGTTCTGCAAAAATGTAGGTATAGGCACTTTTTTCAATGAGCCAATAGGTTGATTTATTTTTAATATTACTTTTTTGAATTTGGGGTGAATTATGACATGGACATTATTGTGAGATTCGCATGCTTTACTAACCTGTATCCACGGGCCCTGTGTCTTGGTAGTATAAAATGAGGTGAGAAAGGCCATCAACAGCAAAGAACTGCTCCATCCGCTCAATCTGAAAGATCAGACATAATATTTTTCAAATAAAACTTGAGTAATCACTATACTAACAAATGCTAGCAATCTGCGACTTCCTGAATATAAAATGTAAAGAACATTCTCATCAAAACCTTGAAGTATGTATGTGGAATATTGTTAACCTGTGTGCCCTCCAGTATAGCATCTTCAACTTCAGCCTTCTCCAGATCCACACAAGAGGACACAATGCTGAGAACATAGTCATGTCTGCTGTCCAGCTGTGCTCTCTTGGCCTCACGCTCTTCCTTCAGCTTTTGCTATGTGATAAGAAGATGCACCCAATTTAGAGTAGGTGAGGAGACTTATAGTCACCATTTGACCATTTATGAAATTCTGTTATATATGGTTTATTAATCTCCAATAGATGTAGTAGGACACTGTAGTACTGTAGAAGTATTTTTGATTTATTGTGAAAAATGAAACCTCAAACTAGGTAAAACATTTATTACATATCCTGGAATAAAGATCCATGGCATTGACAAAGTTTTATGTGTGATAGTAATGACGTTTTTTTTTTTTCTCTTTCTAGAGAGAAAAACAGTTTGATAAACCTGAACTAAACCTGAACTAAACAAATTAACCAGAAATAAAATCTGTGTTCTGTGATCTTCAATCTGACTGGAAAAGACTGCTCGTCTGTCACTTTTTTATTATTATGATTATTTCCATGACACCAAATGTAAACTGAAAAATCTATGGAATTGTTTTAAAGGATAATAATGACAGCAGAATTGGGGACAGTGATACTTTGTTCACAAAAATGTAAAATGAATGAAAAAAAAATGTTTTAGAGATAATGGAAAGTATCACTTTCATAATACTGATTTTGACACTGATTTTGGAGCTGAAAAGTCTAAACGGAATAAATAAATATTTAAAATTTAGAAACGTAGAATTTCCAGCAACACTTTATTTTACAGCGTCCTTTTTAAACGTTACATGTAGTTACCAAAGTAATATATATATATATATATATATATATATATATATAATTTATGCATAATTACAAGTCATCTTCATTTATATAGTGCTTTTAACAATATAGATTGTTTCAAAGCAGCTTTAGGCTACAGTGAAAATAAGAAATTAAAGTAACAGAGATTGTTTGGCTTTACTGCAGCTCTAGAATAAAGTTGTCCAAGATTAAAGATTGTCCAGCTAAAGTTAGTTTTGATTGATTTACTTCCGTTGCAAAGATCATTAGTTACTAACTTAGGGGCCGCTAACACGACACCGCTCTAACAGAAAACCCTTAACACGCTCGGCCCGCTCATTTGCACAACAACAGTGCCTGGTGGCTTGAGAACGCACACCTTGAACTAGGTTAACTAAGCCTTAAATAATTTTGAAAAAAATTTTATCTCTGCACAAACTGATCTGGATATGGCCTGGATCCGGCGGACTGCGGTAAATCTTGGTATAAACAGAGAGACTAATTTAAGCGTAGACTCCATCCTTCCTATGATGTAACGAGTACATCAGGATTTATGGGAAGTGTTCCCGGTTCCAGCTGACCTAATCTATGCAGCCTAACATTGAATTATAGAAGTATAGTAAGTAACTATAATGTGTTATGTGTTTGCTAGGTCAAAGAGATGTGTTTTTAGTCTAGATTTGAACTGACAGAGTGTGTCTGCTTCCTGGACAATGTTAGGAAGACTATTCCAAAGTTTTGGTGCTAAATAGGAAAAGGATCTACCGCCAGCAGTCGATTTTATATTCTTTTATATTTTATATTATGAACTGGCCAGAATTTTGATACAACCACGATCACAAATAATTTGTGACTCTAATGAGAGCTGTCTCAGTACTACGACACGGTCTAAATCCTGACTGGAAATCATCACAGATACCATTTCTTTCTAAAAAGGAACATAATTGTGAGGATACTATGTTTTCTAGTATCTTTGACAGAAAAGGTATATTCGATATCGGCCTGTAACTAATTCTGTAGGATCAAGTTGCGTTTTTTAAAAAGTGGTTTAAACATAGCCAGCTTAAAAGTTTTTGGTACGTATACTAATGACAAAAATGAATTAATGATATTAGGAAAAGAGGATCTATGTCCTCTGGAAACATCTCTTTCTATAGTTTAGTCGCTATAGGGTCTAACATACATGTTATCGATTTAGATGATTTAACGAGTTTAGAAAATTCTTCCTCTCTAAAAAAACCTATAGTTTTGTTACAATTACATGCAACTAACCCTAAACCAAATACTAACCCTAGTAAGTACATGTAGATGTAGTTTTTGTAGTAGATAAAGTCAACAATTAAAAGGACAGAATAGCTATTGTAAAAAATAATATATATATATATATATATATATATATATATATATATATATATATATAGCAAATAACTGAAGAACCACAAATAATGAAGTCAATAATATCAATTAGGACATATTATGCACATAAAAATATGTACTAAAGTCAAAAGATGTTGAGTGTGCTGAACCATTTTTAAATATATCAGCGCACTTTCTTGGCACTTTGACTGCTTAGGAGACTAACTGAGTTCTTGTCTCATAGTTATGTCTCTCTCAACATTTTTTTTTTTAAATCTGAGCACAAACAAATGTTACAAACTGTAACATGATATACATTTACATACAGTGATATACTTTTGATATCCAGTTTGGTGCATGATTGAAGAAAAAGAAAAAATACCAATAAATTATTTATATAAATAAATAAATACAACCTCAGGAAAAGTAAGCCAATGAAGCATCAGAACATGGAGTTGTTATACATACTTTAAAAGCAGTGATCTGGCTGTTTGAGATAATCGACGATAGCACCTCTGGTTTGCATCTTCCAGACTTCTGTTCATGTTTGTTATCCATGATATTTTACATGTAAATATTGTCAGACTGTCATGTAGCTTTATCATCATCCAAGCAGACAATCAGTCCAAACCCAATGGATATCGTTACATGTGTATATCCAAGTGTAGAAATTTTGATAGGCAAGTCTCCAAGTAAGAAAATCGTCATCCAGACTGGACTGCCTTAATCATCTGTTTAAGTGACCTTCACACTATAGTCCCCACTTTTCTCATGACAGTAAAAGCTGAAATGTTTAGGGTCTTTTGTACAGAATAAAAGAAAGACAACTGAACAAAGCCTTAAATGGTCAGAGCAGACTGGGCCCCTCGTCGAAGCTGTGAGAGACAGTAAAAGTCACTTAGCTGGGTGCTAGGTAACACTGTAAAAAACGAAAATGAGCCAATAAACTAAACAACATTTTGTGGGCTGGATACAGATGCTCAAGAAACATGTTTGTATTTTGGTCTTTCTAAGGATTTGAAAAAATCTTTATTCCAAGGGCTACTTTCTTAAATAATTGTTTACTGCTCTGATATAATGTAAATGTCAAATGTCTAATTTCTACTTTACAACAAAATTGTAACCCAGCATTAGCCTGGATGCCAGCCGAACTTAGCCCCACCCACAACTTTTGAGGGGGGGGGGGAGGGGGGGGGAGTTCAGTCTGGACTTGATCCGTTGTGAACATAGACAGTAAAAGAAATGGACACAGCGACCCCTCTTGAGAAAGAGAAGACCATTAGAAGCACTCACTTCCTGATGGCTGAGCGTACTGCGCAGGCTCAAACTGAGCTTGACAACGTTGATGTGAAGTGAGCAACCTGTCTGACAGTTGTAAATCTTCTAGTAGCTGTGCCAAGACAAATCTGAATCACCTAATCTTGTAGAGACGGAGGTGCGTTTGTGCCAAATATTTTGTCCCGTTGTTTTTATGGACTCTCTATCTATGGGCTTCTCCCTTGACTTTATGCCTCCATGTCCCCCCGATTGCCTCATAGACAGTAAAAGATTGCCTGCGAGCTTCTCCTCCCGTCTATATGGTAATTTCTCTACTGTGCGACAGAGAGTCACGTGGTTATGACGCAATCATTAGCCTATTTTTACAAAACTGGCTTCTACGGGGCCATAACGTAACATACAAAGTAATGGAGCCTTTTATACATTGTCGTGTTTCTTTAGAAATAAATAATGGACAAATTAGGTCTTTGGACGCCTCAGATGTAAAGTTATTCGCTGTCAAAGTGATGCCAAAATGAATGGGAGTCAATGGAATGCTAACAGCAGGTGATGGTCTGTTCCAATTCCGGCCCCCAGGGAGGCTTCAGTTTCCAGCTGATGGATTACCCCCTTGGTTGTGAAGCAAGTATGCCCGAACCAAAGCTGTTCGGACAAATCAAATTGTCAGGGCGGGCTTTATACGATGATGGACAGATGATCAACAGTAACGTAATCATCCAGTCACCAAAGAGCTCTTGGGTTGAACTCGTTTACAACAAAGAATAACTTCCGCTGGAGAATTTAGATGTGTAGATTCAGCCATCGCTTCTGTTATAGAAGATGAAGACAACACATTCATTTTAAAAGAGGAATAGAGAACCGCAAACCGCGATCAAGGCATTTTTTCGATGGGAAAGGTGTTTTTGCCATCCTTCCTACGGGATTCAGCAAAAGTTTTTCTTTCCTGGTTCGGTTGAAACACGTCCCATAATCACAGCCCTAATGGAGCAGTATCAGACTCACATTCTGAATAGAATCTGAGTATGACAACGTCAGGTTAACCAAGCATTGTAATCACACCAAATGTATATTGTGATAATAATTAAGAAAATTCATTTCAATCATTAGAGGCCTTTATGGGCAAGACATAATAAAACACTTTCAATTAAAATGCATGCCCTAAAAAGTGTTCCTGTTCCGAAAGAGCCATGGACAGTAGGGAAAAACGTCTCAGGTTACGTATGTAACCCTGGTTCCCTGAGAGGGAACGAGACGCTGCGTTGAGACGCGGTGGGAACGCTCTGCGTGATTGCGTCGTGAAGCACGTGTATAATCAGTCCAATGGAAGAGCGAGACGTCATAGGCGGGTGACGTCATAGACCAGGAAGCTATAAAGCACACCAGAAAACAGACCGCGACAGCTTCTGAAAAGGCCTGAAGCAAAAACGAATAATAAGAGGATCTCTCCCAAGAGAAGAAGCCCCCAGAGGGGAGAGATAAGCAGATATAGCCGCTACGTACACCTTTAAGGTGGAGGGAGATAATCCAGCAGAGAAACGGTCTTGAAGGAAGAGCTGGGCCCCCTCAGAGGCCAAGCCCACAGTTTCCACAACTCCGGTGAAATATCGTGCCCCCTGCTTGAGATAACAAGTCCCTTCTGACAGGAATCTCCATGGGAGAGCCGTGAAGGAGGGACACTAGGTCCGAGAACCACACTCGGGTCGGCCAGTGCGGGGCTACTAATAGTAGATGAGCCCCTTCTTGGCGAACCCTCTCCAGAACTCCCGGAAGCAATGATATCGGGGGGAATGCGTACAGGTGCAGCATCGGCCACACCTGTACCATAGCGTCCAGTCCGAGAAGAGCTGGATATGTGAGGGAGAACCAAAGCTGACAATGGGTTGTATCGTAAGATGCGAAAAGATCTACCTGAGCTTGACCATAGTTCTCCCATAGGAGCTCCACCACCTCGGGGTGAAGTCTCCACTCCCCGGGCCTCAGCCCCTGCCTTGACAGGATATCTGCTCCCACATTCAAACACCCTGGAATATAAATTGCCCTGAGTGACAGTAATTTCCCCTGGGCCCATAGGAGGATCTGATGAGCCAGTTTGCATAATAATCGGGACCTCAGACCCCCTTGGTGGTTGATGTAAGAGACCACCGATGTGTTGTCTGTGCGGACAAGCACATGATGGCCTTTCAGGTCTGGCAGGAAGTATTTGAGAGCCTGAAATACCGCCATCATCTCTAGTCGGTTTATATGCCACGAAAGCTGATGGTCCTGCCAGACACCTGTCGCCGAGCGGCCACTCATGACCGCCCGCCAGCCTGTGAGGGAAGCATCCGTCGATAGCGTTACGCGTCGACAAGAAGCCCCCAAAACTGGGCCTTGGGCGAGGAACGTCTCAGGTTACGTATGTAACCCTGGTTCCCTGAGAGGGAACGAGACGCTGCGTTGAGACGCGGTGGGAACGCTCTGCATGATTGCGTCGTGAAGCACGTGTATAATCAGTCCAATGGAAGAGCTAGACGTCATAGGCGGGTGACGTCATAGACCAGGAAGCTATAAAGCACCCCTGAAAACAGACCGCGACAGCTTCTGATAAGCCTGAAGCAAGTCGATCAGGGCATGCAGGAAGTATGGCAGGAGAACGCAGCGTCTCGTTCCCTCTCAGGGAACCAGGGTTACATACGTAACCTGAGACGTTCCCTTTCAAGGGAACTCGAGCTGCGTTGAGACGCGGTGGGAACCCCATACCCACTACGCCATAAAGACAAATGCCCGTTCTGTGTGAAGTCTTGCGCACACTAAGAAGCAAGCAACCTAGCCCCAGGAGTGGAGAGGTCTAAGTCATAAAATCTGACAAATGTATGTGGTGAGGACCAGCCTGCCGCATTACAAATATCCTGAAGGGAAACTCCCGAAATTAAAGCCTAGAGGCAGCCATACTTCTGTAGAATGGGCCTGAACAGCCATAGGGTGAAGGCTGTCCGGCCGCTTCATAAGCAAGTGAGATAGCCTCAACTACCCACTTGCTCATCATCTGTTTAGATGCAGGGCAACCTATCTTAGGTGACCCAAAGCAGACAAATAATTGTTCTGATATAAGCCACTGAGCAGCTCTGTGGACATATGCATCCAAAGCCCGGACAGGGCATAACAGATTAAGTTTTTCCTGATCTGGGGTATTAATGGTGGAGGACAGAAGGCCTGCAGCACAAATGACCCGCACATTCAGTAGGGACCTAGAGATACAACCTGACCTGGGGTGAAGAAATACTATCACCATACCAGGTGCAAATCCAAGTACGTGCAGGCCTCAGCCTCATGTACCACGGAGAAGACGAAATTAAGGATCTCTCCTCAGAGATAACCCAGCAAAGAAACATTCATTACAGAAATCAAGTACTGTACCAACAGGGCAGAAACAAGATTCAGAAGGCGTTCTCTGCACCAGTCAGAGAACGGTTTCCATATCAATGCATATTTAGTCTTCTCGTGGAGGGAGCACTAGACTGGAGTATGGTCTCCAAGACCTCGGTCGAGAGACCTGAGTCTATGAGCTGGGCCCCCTCAGAGGCCGAGCCCACAGTATCCAGAGCTCCCAGGAGCAAAGATATCGGGAAATGCGTACAGTTGTAGCGTGAACCACACCTAATACATCACATCCAGTCCAAGCGGAGCTGGATGCATGAGGGAGAACCACAAAGGGCAATGCATTGTACAAGCGATACGAAAGGTCGACTTGAGTTTGACCTAAGTTCTCCCTAAGAAGCTCCACCACCTCGGGGTGAAGTTTCCATTCCCCGGGCCACAGCCCCTGCCTCAACAGGATATCTGCTCTGATATACGAGACCATCAGTGTGTTGTCCGGACCCTTCACCGAGCAACCACTCATGATTGCCCCCGACTTGTGAGGGAAGCATCCGTCGATAGCATTATGCGTCGACAAGAAGCCCCCAACACTGGGCCTGGGCGAGGAACCAAGGTTCTTCCACATGACCGAGGCACGAAGGCATAGCCGCGTGACCTTGATCATGCGAAAACGGATTTCCCCTCGGAGAAAACCCCTTGGTCCTGAGGCACCACTGCAGGGGTCTCATGTACAGAAGGCCAAAGGTAACTACGTTGGACGCAACTGCCATGAGCCCCAACCAAAGGCCTTTCACCGAACGGCCACTCATGACCGCCCCCCATCCTGTGAGGGAAGCATCCGTCGATAGCGTGACGCGTCGACAAGAAGCCCCCAGCACTGGGCCCTGGGCGAGGAACCAAGGTTTCTTCCACATGACCGAGGCACGAAGGCATAGCCGCGTGACCATGACCATGCGAAAACGGATTTCCCCTCGGAGAAAACCCCTTGGTCCCGAGCCACCACTGCAGGGGTCTCATGTACAGAAGGCCAAAAGTAACTACGTTGGACGCAACTACCATGAGCCCCAACAGTCTCAGAGACTGTTTGCAGTGAGTGACTGACCTAGTTTTAAATTCCTTTACGGCTGTGAGAATCGCAGAAATACGTGCAGGAGACAGACGTGCTTGCATTGTTGTCGAATCCCATAATACACCTAGAAAAGTGGTCCTCTGAGCTGGGAGGAGTACACTCTTTTGGTGTTGAGCCGCAACCCCAACCTCCTTATGTGGGACAGAACGACATCTCGATGTTGAACTGCCAAAAGCTCGGACTGAGCTAAAATCAACCAATCGTCGATATAATTTAATACGCGAATGCCCTGGAATCTCAGAGGAGCCAGAGCTGCATCCACGCATATTGTAAAAGGTGCGGGGTGATAACCTAGGCCGAATGGAAGAACCCGATACTGGTATGCTTCGCCCCTGAAAGCAAACCTCAGGAACCTCCTGTGATGAGGATGGATAGATAAGTAAGCGTCCTTTAAGTCTATTGTGACAAACCAGTCCTCGGACTGAGTCTGTGACACAATCATATTTAGCGTAAGCATACTTTGAACTTAAGATTCTGAGACCTGCTGTTTAATTGACGCAGGTCTAGAGTAGGACGCAACCCCTCATCCTCTTTCGGAACAATGAAGTAATGGCAGTAAAACCCTGACTGTCTGCCGGGAGGAGGAACCCCTTCTACAGCTCCTTTTGCAGAAGTGTCAGTACTTCCTGCTCCATAACCAAAGCCTGCTCGGGGTCCACCACAGTGGGGAGGACCCCTAGAAATCTGTGCGGACAAGAACTGAATTCTGAACCCCTTTTCTATAGTGTGCAAGACCCACCGAGAAATATGTGGCAGTAGTTTCCACGCTGCCAGAAATTCTACTAGGGGAACCAGTCTCTCAAGACTGGCCTCTGGATTTGGTTGAACAGTCACTACGGTGCCCTGAAGCGGCGAACCGGCAGGGAACAACCGAACTGACCGTTCTACGACCCTCCTCGGAGGATCGTATGGGGACGCTGACACCTCGGTGCCCTGAACAGCGAACCGGCAGGGAACAACCGAACTGGCAGCGCTGCGACCCTCCTCAGAGAGTCGCACCCCAGAGGGCGCCGAGGAGAAACGGTTTCTCAAAACGGTCCCTGCCCCGGAGGAGCCCTCAGAAGCCTGATAGCCTCGTTTTTTTGTTTTTTTTTTACGACAGGACTTCCTGTCTAAACTTTATTAGAGATGACGACAGTCCTCAGATCTTGCCTACCTCTAAATAACTTAGTTCCTACGACCCTCCTCGGAGGATCATTGGAAAAAGCAGGCACCTCGGCACCCTGAAACGGCGAACCGGCAGGGAAACCGAACTGACTGCTCCACGACCCTCCTCGGAGGATCGTTTGGGGACACTGACACCTTGGTGCCCTGAACGGCGAACCGGCAGGAAAACCGAACTGGCAGCGCTGCGACCCTCCTCAGAGAGTCGCACCCCAGAGGGCGCCGAGGAGAAACGATTTCTCAAAACCATCCCTACCCCCGGAGGGGACCACCCTTTAGAAGCCTGATAGCCTCGGCGTCAGGGCTTCCTATTTGTCCAAGCTTTTTTAGAGATAAAAACGTCCTCAGATCTTGCATATCTCTAACTGGCTAGACTGCTACCGCCACCCAAGTCCCCCGATTGTGGAGGAGCCCAAATGGCGATGCTCGTTTGCACTCAGTGCTGCGAGGAGCTTAGTAGACCGAGACTGCTCCGCCCAGCAGTCTCAGGAACATTAGATTGGTGAGGAAGAAACCTCTGGAACGCCGCTGAATGGTTTATTTCTTTGTTTTTTCTTTATTTTTAAATCAGAAATACGTATGTATATATATATATATATATATATATATATATATATATATATATATATATAAATATATCACTCCGTGGCCACCAGCAGGAAAACAACCGAACTGGCCGTGCTGCGACCCTCCTCAGAGAGTCGCCCCCCAGAGGACGCAGAGGAGAAACGATTTCTCGAAACCGTCCCTCCCAGTATAGTTTATCTCTTTCTTTGTTTTTGCACGATGCAATTCTCGAATAGCGTCAGTGCTGACAACCTCACATTCATCCATGTCTTTATAATTTACCCGTGCGCTGGGTAACGTCGGGGTTAAAAATAATGACGCCGACTCGGGAGAGAGAAAGCTAGTAAGCGTCTCTTTAACCCGAGGCACTGTCATACCATGATACTTAATACCCATAGCCTTACTATAGTTAGACGTTTGGGCATTAAACACATAAAATAGAAACCGGCTTATTCCACGATCTCGACACCTCAGTGTGGTGTGGAGATAGGGAAAAAACGGCAGTCCCCGACGAGGAGGCTGAGATACAGAGTTTTTCTGTTTTTAGATATATTTCATCTAATAAACTCTTTTACTCTCATAATGTTCAGCTGGCCAGAAAATATTTAACTAGCAACAGCACTAGATAAACCTCCTTTTAAAGCTCCTCTTTATTCAACAGAGTTATGAGCTGACTTATCTATTCATTTATTGAAAACTCAAACATCTGCCTTTTTCTAATATCTTTATTTGTTTTGTTCTCTTTTTCTAAACAAAACACTAACGATACCAATTCCTCGGAACTGGAAATCGCCAGCACTGGATCTGGCAGGTGAAAGCTGAGATAGGGCGGGGCCCGTCCCAACTCTCGCTGTCAGATCCGTTTGCGAACCCCAAAATGCGAGTCGCCGCCGTGCATCGGCAACAGCGGGACCCGCACGGGGAGCGCGAACCGAAACGTCCTCCTCGAAGAACGCCCGGCGGGAGCGGAGCGTCCTCACGGACAGCTTCTCGCAATGCTCACAGTCAGCCCCCTCGAGAACTGACTGTGGCATGCTCCACTCCCAAATAGTAACAAAAAGCTGATGTGTGTGTCCCCACCCGTGATATAACGTGGGCAGGGAACAACACAAAGCTGCTTGCTCTCTTTTGCCATAATATATATATATATTTCAACTTGACAGACAACAATAAATATGACAAGGACAGAATACACAGATCGCTTGCTGAAGGCGCAGAAGCTGTCGCGGTCTGTTTTCAGGGGTGCTTTATAGCTTCCTGGTCTATGACGTCACCCGCCTATGACGTCTAGCTCTTCCATTGGACTGATTATACACGTGCTTCACGACGCAATCACGCAGAGCGTTCCCACCGCGTCTCAACGCAGCTCGAGTTCCCTTGAAAGGGAACCAAGGTTTCTTCCACATGACCAAGGCACGTAGGCATTGCCGCGTAACCTTGATCGTGCGAAACGGATTTCCCCTCTGAGAAAACCCCTTGGTCCTGAGCCACCACTGAAGGGGTCTCATGTGCAGAAGGCCAAAAGTAATTACGTTGGACGCAGCTGCCATGAGACCCACCAGTCTCTGGAACTGTTTCACAGTGAGTGACTGGCCTAGTTTTACCATCTTTACGGCTGTGAGAATCACAGAAATACGTGCTGGAGACAATCGTGCTTGCATAGTTGTCGAATCCCACATCACCCCTAAAAAAGTGGTCCTCTGGGCTGGGAGGAGAACACTCTTCTTGGTGTTTAGCCGCAACCCCAACCTCTTTATGTGAGACAGAACGACATCTCGATGCCGAACTGCCAACTGCTCGGAACGAGCCAGGATCAACCAGTCGTCGATATAGTTTAATAC
The DNA here is from genome assembly GCA_026230005.1 of Gila orcuttii. Classification (NCBI taxonomy): domain Eukaryota; kingdom Metazoa; phylum Chordata; class Actinopteri; order Cypriniformes; family Leuciscidae; genus Gila; species Gila orcuttii. The sequence goes on from JAPDVR010000018.1 coordinate 12,847,681, forward strand.
GCGAATGCCCTGGAGTCTCAGAGGAGCCAGCGCTGCATCCACGCATTTCGTAAAGGTGCGGGGTGATAAACCTAGGCCGAATGGAAGGACCCGATATTGGTATGCTTCGCCCCCGAAAGCAAACCTCAGGAACTTCCTGTGATGAGGATGAATGGATACATGAAAGTAAGCGTCCTTCAAGTCTATTGTGACAAACCAGTCCTCGGACTGAATCTGTGATACAATCTGTTTGAGTGTAAGCATCTTGAACTTGAGTTTCTGAACTCTGCTGTTTAACTGACGCAGATCTAGAATAGGACGCAACCCCCCATCCTTCTTGGGAACGATGAAGTAACGGCTGTAAAACCCTGACTCTCTGCTGGGAGGAGAAACCCTTTCTATAGCCCCTTTTCGCAGAAGCGTCAGTACTTCTAGCTCCATGACCCGAGCCTGCCTCGGGTCCACCACTGTGGGAAGGACCCCTTGAAATCTGGGCGGACGAGAACCGAACTGAATTCTGTAACCGTTTTCTATTATATGCAGGACCCACTGAGAAATATTTGGCAGTAGTTTCCACGCTGCCAGAAATTCTACTAAGGGGACCAGTCTCTCGAGACTGGCCTCAGGATTCGGTTGTACGGATATTTCGGTGCCCTGAAGCGGCGAACCGGCAGGGAACAACCGAACTGACCGTTCTACGATCCTCCTCGGAGAATCGTATGGGGACGCTGACACCTCGGTGCCCTGAAGCGGCGAACCGGCAGGGAACAACCGATGTGGCAGCGCTGCGACTCTCCTCAGAGAATCGCCCCCCAGAGGGTGCCGAGGATGAACGATTTCTCGAAAACGACCCTCCTCGGAGGGGACCACCCTCAGAAGCCTGACGCCTTGGGCGTCAGGACTTCTTCTTAGCCCAAGCCTTCTTAGAGATGACAGTCCTCAGATCTTGCCTACCCCTAGCTGGCCTGCGACCGCCACCCAGGTTCCCCAGATTGTGGAGGAGCCCGAGTGGTGACGCTCTGTTTTTGATGCACAGCCTGACCTGCTGCCGAATAAGCTTTACCCACCAGCGAAGATGTAGATTTTAATGGCTTGGTGGGTAACGTCGGGGCTTTTAATGATGACGATGACTCGGGAGAGAGATAGCTCGCGAGCGTCTCTTCAGCCCGAGGCACTGTCAAATAACCATAGTCAGATGCACCCAAAACATTACTGTAGTTGGAAGTTTGTGGGTTAAATACTCTGAATGACGCCGGTTTATTCCACGATCTCGAAACCTCATTGTGGAGATCGGGAAAAAACGGGAGTCCCCGACGTGGAGGCTGTGTTTTAGATGGTAGAAATCTTTCATCTAATAAACTTTTCTTAGAAACACTCTGAGAATCATCGGCTGGCCATTCAATATTTAATCTAGCTACAGCACGAGATAAAACCTCCATAAGCTCCTCATCATTACTGGAGGCATGAGCTGGCGAAGACTCAAAATCCCCCATATTAACACTGACGACATCCAGATCCTCAGAACTGGATAGCCTCAGCAATGGTGCCCCAACCTGGGAAGGAGAAGCCGCAGCGCGGGCTCCTTCCTGGGCAGAGGCACCGGATCCAGCAGGTAAGGGTTGAGAAAGGGCTGGGCCCGTCTCAAGCCCCGCTACTAGATCCATATGCGAACCCCAAGATGAAAGCCTTCGCTGTGCCTCGGCAGCAGCGGGACCCGCACCTCGGGGAGCGCGAACCGAACCGTCCTCCTCAAAGAACGCCCGGCGAGAGCGGAGCCTCCTCACGGACAGCTTCTCGCAATGCTCACAGTCAGCTCCCTCGAGAACTGACTGGGCATGCTCCACTCCCAAACAAGCAACACAAAGCTGATGTGTGTCCCCACCCGTGATAAAACGAGGGCAAGGGACAACACAACGCTTAAATTCTTGTTTCGCCATAATATATATATATATATAGATAGATAATGTGCTTGTGACAGACAACAGTAAATAGACAACGACAGTATACAGAGAGCGCTTGCTGAAGGCAACAGAAGCTGTCGCGGTCTGTTTTCTGGTGTGCTTTATAGCTTCCTGGTCTATGACGTCACCCGCCTATGACGTCTCGCTCTTCCATTGGACTGATAATACACGTGCTTCACGACGCAATCACGCAGAGCGTTCCCACCGCGTCTCAACGCAGCTCGAGTTCCCTTGAAAGGGAACCATGCTAAATATAAATAACCAGCACAGACAGACAGACAGAACCACCATAGGGGTACATACTGCCTCAATATTTAGATTAGTGGGGTGTTCAATATGTAGCCTATTATCTACTATCTTAGAACAAAAGTTCATACATAGAACCCTAAGGTCCTTGACTCTATTTTAAAGAACAATGTATGTCAAAAAGGTTCTCTAAGGTGAAAGGTCTAAAATTATTGCATAATACTGCATGTTCATTGGATTATTCAAATTTTTCTAGTGATAAAGTATGTTTGCAAGCTGATTGATCCATAAGATTGAATGAAAATTAAATAATTAATTAAATAATTAATTAAAACTAAATCCATAAAATGATCCCTTGATGGGAACCCCTAAAAGGTTATACAAAGTGCCTAGCAGAACCCTTTAAGGTTCTATAAACCCTTTTCTTCTAAGAGTGGATGGTATTGTAGTTGTTGTTTTAACGATGTGTATGCGAGCATGTCACTCATAAACCAAACAAAAACATGCCTTGAGAGTCCATGCATTCACTGTTTGATGTAGCCAATTAGAATGCAGTTGGAATGACTCCAAAAATCTAGATGTGGGAGCAATAAATATCCCTGTATGAGTCTTTGTCTTATATTTATATCATATGGTATTGTTAAACAAACGTGACATTGATTTTATACAACAGGTCAATAAATAATATTAATAAGTTCATATCATGAGTTACATTTCAGACAAAATATTGTAAACATTGTCTGTTTTTCCTCTATTCCGCCAATAAAAATAGTTCAAAACAAAGCCACAGCAGAACCGCTGCACATGCTGCTTTTGTTCTTGAAAAAATATGCATTTTTGAAAGAATTTGGTGAGTCATTCATAAAGACAGTCACAGTTCGTTCCTGAATAAAACCAGCTGTTTGAATGACCAAATTCACTCATGATTTACGCATAAAGACAGTGGCCTTAAGAAAACATTAACCTCTTTGCATTTTTTAATTGTAAGCATTAATGCAACTTCAGATGCAGCTTCTGTACCACCTCTTGAGTGCAAAAATGTCTCAATTTGACTGTAAACATCCCTATAGCGTCTCATTATTATAGTTGAATGCATTGATTAATTGTAAGAATTTGAGATAAAAGATGATCCATAAATCTAATCCGGTTAGAAAAAATGCATTGCTTTGAATTAACCACCACTCACACACATTTTATATATATTAAGACACTAATTATTAAAAAAAAAATATATATATATATATATATATATATATATTTTATGTTCACCCCTTGATCATCTTAGGTTAATCTTATCACCCTAAGTTAATAACTAATGATCTTTGCAACGGAAGTCAATCGATCAAAACTAACTTTAGCTGGACAATAACTTTATTCTAGATCTGCTGTAAAGCCAAAACAATCTCTGTTACTTTAATTTCCTATTATCACTGTAAAGCGCTATATAAATGAAGGTGACTTGACTTGACTTAGGTTTTCTATTGGTGTCACAAAGTTGTTCCTTTTACAACACAAGAGATTGCAGGTGAGATAGGTGCCTGGGAGACAGATAAATAACAATCTGAAAGACAGATACCAGCATTCTCCCATTTAATCTTAATCTCACATGTTTTTCTCATCTACCACAACTCTTCTGCTTTAGGGGTGGCTGGTAGAAGCTCAGCTTAGCACAAAATTGTTCATGCATTTTATCCTGGTAGTGGTGAGCTTGCTTTGAACAAGCCCAAAACACTACACCTTTTAGATGTTTCCCTTATTGGACATGGACACAATCAGCATTTCAGGTCTAGGAACACTAGATAAATCCATAAATTAAGCATTGGCAACTGTTGCTTATTATGAGATATGTCAGTGTGATATGATCATGATCACATGCAATCACATGCAAATGAATTGTCAGCCTGCAACAAGCAGCATGCCTTCGTCAGCATTCTCATAAGTAAAAACACATAACTTTTTGTCCTATCAGTTTTTGCAGTCTTTGCATTTCGTGTCACTGGAGATCTTTCAGTGTTACGGCATGTGTGTTGGTAATGACAGTACAATGCTGATGGGGGCCCATATACATTTAGTGAAAGAATGTGTAAAAAAAATGAATAAATAATAAATAAAATAGTTTATAGAATTATACTTTATTTCTGCTTTTAAAAGAGTGGTCAGAAATCATAAGATTAATCACAATTATTTTATTCTGTTGACAGCCGTTTTACCGCTCACTTTTGTGTCAACGGAAACTAAATATTTTCCTTATAATAGCTGAACAAACTACCAGGATTAGTTTCGAGTTGACAAAACCAAACCAACCAGCTCAGGCTTTGTTGGTGCCATATGACACTGATCATCAACTTTCTGTCAAATCAGTCTTTAATCCTGCATTTGCATGTGCACAAAGTGTGACATCAGTAGTGAACAGCCAATCACATGCCTTGCAACAGTGAACATAGGAATTGTAATTCACTTCTCGCAAGTAAATCAGCAAGATTTATTTCTCTCTTCTACTGACGATTAAGAGACGACAATGACGTCAAAGCTGTAATGTAATTGTTTTATTTGGCATACACAAACAATTATGTAATTCCAAACCCAAACAATTCTGTGATTGTCCATCTTCGAAACACTATTATATTTTTACTATTCACTTTTGAATACCATCCATTGTAAGGGGCATTAGGAATGGCTTGAGAGTGATAATGACTGACTGTTCATCTGACCAAAAAGACGTAATTTTGAACCCTGAATGAGGTGAACCATGAAATCACCAATGTGCCCTGATCAAAACAATTAACCCCTTAAAGGGGCTATATGTAGAATTCAGAAACCCTTGTTATTAGCTACACCAAGCCATTAGGTAAACTGCAGCCAGGAACTTTTTGCTTGTGGTCGCATATGTAACGTACAAGAGACCAGAGATGCGCGGTTGGCGGTTACAGCTGCGGACTCCGCGGATAAACCGCGGATCGGGCGGATGACGTGACGAAAAAAATATTTTAATTAAATTCGGGCGGGTGGTGGGCGGTTGAACCAATCAAATGAAAAATATATGTATACATTGTTAAATATTGTTATCTGACTATCTGAGTTATCTGATTTACATTTAGATTTAACATTTAGATTCAACATTTACATTTAGATTTAACATTTAGATTCAACATTTAGATTTAACATTTAGATTTAACATTAGATTCAACATTTAGATTTAGATTTAACATTTAGATTTAACATTCAGATTTAACATTTAACATTTACGTTTAACATTTAATATTTAGATTTAACTATTTAAAATATTTCTAAGTTGACAAATATTGTTGTAAATGTGCTAAAAAGTGACCGTCAAAAATTCATACCAGTTTTTTTAAACATTGTTTGAAGCTGAATGTGACAAAATGTTGCTGTTATTTTCAGCGTGAGCCGCTTTACAAACGGCGCCCCATACAATAGCAGCATGTTGAAATTATGTGCCAAAATGCGTTTTCTATTAGGCTACAATGAAAATATTGTACAGATATATTACATTATACAATATTGTACATTGTACAGTATTGATCAGACAAGGTCAGGTTTGCCGAAGTGCGTTTAGTTTAGGCTATTTTATGTATTTTTGTCCCTGCGCGCCGATTGGAGACGGAGTTCTCTGCTGATATTCTGAGAGCTTTCTAGTCTCGCGGCTGTCATCAGCAGCGCTTTGTATCGCCCAATCAATGTATCGGCGGGTGGGTGCGGTTTTGAAAATTGGTCAAACATTTTGGTGCGGATGGATGGCGGATGGATGATGAATTTTATGATGCGGTTGCGTATGAAATAATAGCCCATCCGCGCATCTCTACAAGAGGCTGAACGTGATTGAAGGGATAGTTCACCCAAAAATGAAAATTCTGTCAGTATTGACTCACCCTCATGTTGTTCCAACCCCGTAAGACCTTCGTTCATCTTCGGAACACGAATTAAGATATGTTTGATGAAATCTGAGAGCTGGATCCACTCCTCCATACTAGTCCATAGGCTTCTTCAGGGATTGAAACTTGCCGGCCTCGAAAAGTTATTAAAGACATCGTTAAAATAGTCCAAGTGACTACAGTGGCTCAATCTTAAGTTTATCAAGCGACAAGAATACTTTTTGTGCGCAAAAACAAACATAAATAACGACTTTATTTCAACTATTAATTTCATTCTCAGTTAAACTAGTGTAATTGCGTAGAGCTACGTCACACGTAGGGTCACTATTGGCCGACGCTGGTCATGTGGGTGATGATTGTGACGTACAACAACAGAAGCGTACGCTGTTAAACTAGTAACCTGACTCGAGGTCCAGAGAGAAGGAAATGAATAGTTGAAATAAAGTTGTTATTTTTGTTGTTTTTTTTGCGCACAAAAAGTGTTCTCATCATTTGATAAACTTAAGATTGAGCCACTGTAGTCACTTGGACTATTTTAACGATGTCTTTAATAACTTTTGGAGGCCGGCAAGTCCAATCCCTGAAGAAGCCTATGGACTAGTATGGAGGAGTGATCCAGCTCTAAGATTTCATCAAAAATATCTAAATTCGTGTTCCGAAGATGAACGAAGGTCTTACAGGGTTGGAACAATATGAGGGTGAGTAAATACTGACAGAATTTTCATTTTTGGGTGAACTATCCCTTTAAGTGCTCAATATACTTGGGTTCTGCACGTAAAAGTAAAAAAAAAAAAAAAAAATACATATGTAATGTTTGATTATAAAGTATATTTGAGACTATAGATGATGTACATCCGGCCATCTGAGACTATAGTTAGAATTATTCCCTTTTCTTTGCATAACACATTAACATTACAGTACAGAACTGCTCTTTCGGCATTATCCTGAACATTGTATAATATAAATATACACTCAACAAAAATGCTTTGAGCACTGAGTGCTGAGAAAAGCACTATATAAATGTAACAAATTATTATTATAAGCATTCATTTCATGTGTCATTGAACGGAAAATGAGGCTCTCGGGAGCATACGTAAATGTTACAAAAACGTCCTGACTCTGAGTCCTATAGACAATAAAAGTCAGTTTACAAGCTTTTATAGGCAATCTATAGGATGTCGGGGAAGGTCTAGTTTTTTTACCTTTGGTTACAAGCTATTCACACATTGGCAACAAAAAGTGATCAATGCAAGACATTTCTTACATGTAGCCCATTTAACCTTGTGTTGCTACAAGAGATCTATTTCTCTAAAGTGTGAGATAAATGACTTCTTTCATACTTAACCAATCACCTTTGACTTACCACTACCAAAAAAACAAACATATTTAACTAAGTCTTAAATGACTGACACATGTAACAGACTCTGAAGTCCAGGGAAGCCATCTGGATGACAGTAGATGAAAAGGATGAAGATTTATAGTCCAGCAAAAAGGGGCCAACAAGCCTGGGCAAGAAGATGCATACATAGCAATTGGCCTGTGGAGCTAATGGGAACGGTCAGCGTGGGAATGACAGACCAGTGCTTCCTCAACCATGACTGCAAAAACAACTGTAAATAAATGATACGGCCTGAACGCCAGCTGTCACCTAGCAACGCAACACACAAGACAAATAAAAAGATAACCTTAGCCGAGGAAGATTTTCCAGATGAGCAAAGAGCATCAATCTGAAAATGAGTGTGATATTTCATGCCAAAACATGCTACTCATGTTCTGAGGTCTTGTGAATTTTGAATGTAAAGATTTTGGGATTTTGGGATCATGAAGTGCCACAATGAACCATAACTGCACTAGAGGATCCTCTATACTGTACATGTATTGCTTTGCAGCTGATTTTCAATTGAATTTTATTGCTGCTTTTTAACCAGCCAAAAATATGACTAAATATGAAATTTACTTTTTCATTCAATAGGCCTACTTAAAAAAAAAAGTAATTATAAAAAAAATAAACAAATGAAGTATACATAAATGATTTCGAATTTGGCTCAGAATTTAACTAAAACCTATCAGATGATTAAAGATACATTTTCTCTTATAAAAGACAAGAAAACCATGAAGACCTTTCAAAATAAGGTATTCTCAGGTCTTTTGAGAAGGTTAATGCTTTCAGTGTAATTTGTTTTCTACTTGGTTTGTTATCATCGATTTAAAAATTTCATAAACTGGAAAGAGAAAATTGTTAAAAGTCACACTTCTTTTAACTATAGATGCTGTTCTGTTGTGATATTTGAAAGTCACTGCAAACCTGAGAAGCAAAGGTTCATCTTACCTTGTTTTGCAAGTCGGGTGTATGAGGCAGCATTGTTACCCTGACTGCAGCCAAGTGCTGAAATAATTTCCAGTTTAATGCTGCATGAGAGCTGTGTGGTATGTTAAAGGACTAAAATATTGTTTTACCCTTCATTTGCTCTTTATACAGTCCTTTGGTATTGGGTGATCACCCGTCCTCTGTTCGGTTAACAATGGAAGTCTTGGACCTTCTCGGATGTCAACTATGAGGCTAAATAGACCATTGTTGTTAAGTCTACAGTTACAGACAGAACTTCAGCCCACGGAAGGATGAGAGGCAATATTTACACTTCCACACAATACAACACTTTATTTATCAGTGAGACAATGACAATACAAGCTATTCATTTGTATTGTGAAGGGGCATCTGCATAAGGGAATGCCCCAGTAACACATGACCATTCACATCTTGTTGAACTGACCCACGGGCTCATGAATGTGAATACACTGTATTATAATCAGATAGAAACTAGGTTAGGACTTTATTCTGTAAAAGCTACAGGAATTAAGTAAGATTTATATATAATTGACAGTTTTAAAAACATTAACTTCAGGTTACTATCTTATATATCTAAGCATTGCTTCATATCAATGAGAAAACAAGAAAAAATCTTATTCTTACATTTTCTATAGAAAAACATTAATAATTTGTGAACTTTTAACTTATTTGACTGTTTATTATAGCAGGCAGATTTTTTTTGCCATATCCAACTGAAGTTGATGTTCAATTATGATTATTTTTTAGTTGGATCAGTTTGCATCGGATTTTATGTGTTTTTTTTATCATTCGTCATGTGGCGGGTTACGTCGTGTTGTGGCAAAAAGAACAACAGAGCATGTCAAATATTTTGTTTGTGTTTACGCCAACGGTGCAACGCAACAAAATCCAGACAAACTGATGTCCGTTATATTTCTAACGTAGGCCTACTTCAAGCACTTGTGCTACTTCTGACATGAAAAATAAATATGCTGCGTTCCGAAATTGTGTACTGTCTGTGCAGGTACTACATTTGGAATTTGAATTTACTTTGCGACCGCTAAAAAACCCTTTCAATATAATATGAATGAAGTTCGGACAAAAGGTCGTAATTACCGTAACGATTCTGAACAGCAAAAAACCTTCACATGTTTGTAGAACTTGTAATTACAACTTACAACACAACATGACTTACAACTTACAATTACAACATGTAATAAGAACTCATAATTTTACGAGAGCTACGACTTGCTACGAGCTACGATGGCCGCTGTACCATCTGACCACTGCAGATTTAAGGTGTGTTCGACTTGAAGTGGCGCTGTGCAGACCGATCAGTGTATGACATCAAAGTACCGCGAGAGATTCAAAAGCATCTGGAGATTTATTTACAGTAATTACAACATGGCACAAACGCAGCAATACTACATCAGTCATGCTGTTACTGTCACATGTCCTATCACCATCAGTTGCGTCGACTTCCATTCATAAATTCTCTTCCATGGCCTCATGGGATAGTAAAGCATCCATTGAATGCGCACCAGTAGGTTATCCGGGGACATTTTGCCTACTATTTTTGAATACTATGTATTCGGACATAATACTCTTTGGCGTACTGTTTTTAACATACCATACATTAGGGAAGTATTCGACTTCAGAACCCAAGAAATTATGGATTTGATCAACTGGTCTCTCAACGCAATTGACACCATCTTCTCGACGAGAAGCTTGGGTTCGGGGGAACCTGACTGCCCTGCATGAACGTTCGCAGCTGGCTACACGATGGACGCGTGGGAGAGGTGGCGGGTCGTGTGTCTGGCGACTCTTTCCGTGGAGGACGTTGAAGATATCTACCTATTCGGCACAATGATAACAGGTCTTCTGCTGATTGGATTAGGCATTGCCCTTGTTTATCGAGGAACTAAGCAAACGGTGACAGCTGTCAAAAGCCCTGCAAGGCTGCCCGTCATGATTGAAGCGGTGGGCAGAGCTTTCAGCACTCAGACTGGGTCTATGAACCACAATATAGATAACATCATGGAGAAGCTCACAGCTTTGCAAAGGCAAATGGATCGTTTCAGAGACCAAAATGGACCAGGAGAATAGCCTGTATGAATTAAATGTGGCTACTCGCCCCAAGACCAAACAATCCCAATCTTATCTGTTTCGGCACCCCCCTACCAGCACTGGCCTTGGCCAAGGCCGCTGCTGGAACAACAACTCTCCCGGAAGAGCACTGCAGTGAGCCGCTCTTGCGTTCCTTTCCCGACTGCACAGACACCTGGTGATTGTTGACTCTGCCTGGGACATGATCAAGGTTGTCTCCATGGCAACTTGCTGTGTATCGCTTTGACAATCCTGCGGACTGAGGCTCCTAGATTATGGTGCTGGCTTAGCGACTCTCTCCAGGCCTACACACACCCCATCCTACGCCTTCGCCGCTTCGTACCCCCAGTCTGACAGGCGGGTCTGTGACCAGCGCCATAATGGCTGCAGGACCGGATGCTGCTTGCCTGGGCTGGACTACCTCCATCCCCCACTCCCAACCGTGTTGCAATGTCTTGTTTGTAGAGTGTACTGTTTATGTGCTAATGTTGCTGAGGTGTTTTTTTCCTGTTCCCAGACTGTTCTCCTTACAGGAGCATAGTCTGGGGGTTGCCTTTTTTTTCTCCTCACCTCTTCTCATGTCATGCTGTATTTTTCTCAAGTTGGCGCTGATTATAGCAGCCTCGGTAACACCTTATTACCAAAGCAAATTCCTTGTATGTGCACAACACTACTTGGCAATAAAATTGATTCTGATTCTGAACTGCAATTCATCGACTGGCCGCTAGAGACAGGCTCCAAAAGAGAGTCAATCCCATATACCCCCCATGTTAAAATGTAAAACTTCACAGCATAAACAAAAAGTGGTTTTGGTCTATAGCTAATTTTGCCCTTCATGACAACTGTGAGGGGGGTGAATTTTTTGTATCACTCATCCGTTTAAATTATATTAAGCCTTAAAGTTCTGCATAATTAAGGGCGTGGCCACTTGAGTGACCAGTGGATTGCTGCTGTCACTACTAGCTGTTTGTTTGCTGTCTGTTAGCCGTCATGTCACCTCAGCTAATCCCGCCTCTTTGGCCATTTTGGGTTATCCAGGAGTGACGTGCTGCCAAGATGGCGACGGAAGGCTCCGCCCACTTTGGGCTTCAAAAATGCTTTTCAGAAACTTACGAGTGATGACACGGACACTACGTCCATTGTTATGCTTGCTAAGTCATGCATCACGATTACTATTACTTCTACATGTACAGTACGTAGAGATTTGAACAAACAATAAAGTATTACATTTAGGAAAATAAGTTGCCCTACACCATTTGTGTAATTAATATGAATGATGCTTCAGATCATGCAGCTTGTTGAGGAGATGTGTTCCATTTTCGGTTTGTGTTTCCAGTCCGCACTTTTCGGTGCGATCAGACTTAAAGGAACACGCCGACTTTTTGGGACTTTACCTTATTCAACGTATCCCCCAGAGTTAAATAAGTCCATACATACCCTTTTCATCTCCGTGTGTCCCGTAACTCTGTCTGACGCACCCACCGCTAGCCTAGCTTAGCACAAAGACTGGTAGTAAATGGCTTCAGCTAGCATACTGCTCCCAATAAGTGACAAAATAACGCCAACATTTTCCTATTTATATGTTGTGATTTGTATAGTCACAGTGTGTACAAATAACAAGGTCATATGAGACACAGCCATCTTTTAACCGTATACATATTGGGAACTATATTCTCAGAAGGCGAAGCACTACTTGGGCGGAGTGATTAGCGCAACACTCCGAGCGAACTCTCTGCTCCTCACCAACTGGCTTCTCAGGTGCTGCGAGCAAATCACTCCGCCCCAAGTAGCAGTGCTTCGCCTTCTAAGAATATAGTTCCCAGTATGTATACGGTTAAAAGATGGCTGTGTCTCATATGACCTTGTTATTTGTACACACTGTGACTATACAAATCACAACATATAAATAGGAAAATGTTGGCGTTATTTTGTCACTTATTGGGAACAGTATGCTAGCTGAAGCCATTTACCTACTTCCAGTCTTTGTGCTAAGCTAGGCTAGCGGTGGGTGCGTCAGACAGAGTTACGGGACGCACGGAGATGAAAAGGGTATGTATGGACTTATCTAACTCTGGGGGATACGGTGAATAAGCTAAAGTCCCAAAAAGTCAGCGTGTTCCGTTCACCTCAAAATGAAAATTTTATCCCACTGAAGGAGGATAGTTCAAATTGTATTGGTCGCTTTGTAAACATTGGGGCGGTACTTCCGCCGGCAACGGCGACATCGAGCGTGACCTTTCAACGTGATGACGTAGTTCCCAGCGCGTTGCAGATCAGCTCAATCCGAACAATTGTAGTTAAAAAGTATATATATATTATTTTTTTTTAAATTACCTATCGTTTCGCTAGATAAGACCCTCTTCCTCAGCTGCGATCGTGCACAGCCCATTGAAGCACTTCAAAGACCTTTGAAACTGCATTGATTTGGACTTTGGTTGCCATTGAAGTCCATTATTCGAAGAAAAATCCAGAAATGTTTTCCTCAAAAAACTTATTTTCTCTTCCACTGAGGAAAGAAAGACATGGATATCTTGGATGGCATTGGGGTGAGTAAATTATTAGGAAATTTTCATTTTGAGGTGAACTAATTCTTTAAGGGCAAAGCATGTAGCCTACTCTGAAGGAAAGACCCAAGCCATATCTAGAGACCAGAATTTCCTTTCCCTATCTTTCAGTCACTTCGACGTGGTGTCGATTGACTGACATTGGGAGTCGCACTTGGAAGACCCAAAAACGCCCCCCCCCAGCTACGTCTACATTAATCCGGATACATTTGAAAACTGTGTTTTCATTTCAAAACGCTCCACAATAGGGTTTTCAAGCGTTTTACAAAATTTTCTCATCCACACTGAAACGTTGTAAAACGCTAAATTCACCTTATGTGAATGAAACCCTCATAAAAGCTCACTGAGATGATACAGACAGAACAAGACATAATAAAGTTATCACGGAATTTTTCTAGCAGGATCAATATATTATCTTACATTATCTCATCTTATCTTATCTTATCTTATATTATATTATATATGCGGCTGGACAGCAAATAGATACATAGATACATTTATACATAGACTGTATAAAACTACTGTAAGTTTCAGATCAATGTTCTGCTTCAAAATCATCACATGTTGATTATGTTTCATGTGCAGTAGGCCAAGACATCAATTAGAAGACAGTTAAAAATGCTTTCTCAGCAAGGGTTCAAAAGATTTCCGTGAACACTAAGTCGGTTATTATTAATTGTTTTCTGAACCCAGTCCCTGCCGCTCCACATACAATAACCAACTGATCCATTCATGATCACAGAAGATCGTGTGCCCACATGGGGAGCCTGGACGTTTGATACTAGGAAAATGGTTGTGAAGGTTTGCATTTAAAAGCAGTTAGGTCATCAATATTTCACAGTGGCTATGACTGATTTTTGTAACAGGATCTTCCTATTACTAGGGGCTTGTGTAAGAAGAGCCTCCTGCTCAATTATGCAGAGGATCTGCAAACTGGCTCTCCAAGTGGGGAACATACTAACCCATACACACACTTTCACTCATACACAAAGGCAGGGTTCAATCCACGTATAAGTACTGAGTCATGCTCTATGTCTCATTAACGGCATTAGAAACAAGTGCAAAACCCAATAATGCTTCTCATCAGCACAAACAGAGCTACAGAACATTTACATCAAATTGATCTTTCTAAGGTACCAATCAAAATGTACAACTGTAAGAAATCAAAGGTTATTTGTCATTGAGGAGAACTTGCTCTCTAAATCCAAAACCAGCAATCCCATTATGCATTTGGGCTGATGCTTGGGCATTCATTTTTGGGGATCTTAAATACAATTTGCTGACTGAGCTGTTCTTGACACAAATGGCACAAACTATTTGCAATGAGAGTGTGTTGGCTCTTCCGGTAGTCTAATTCCAGTGAAAACATATCTTAATGTTTCATCATACAACATTCCAGATAATTCCAGGCTTCCAGCTTTGCTGCAGTAGTGTGTACCCACATACATTTTGGCCATATACTAGTGTATGGATATGAATTCTACTAAAACCAGATTATCTTAGATTATGCTGTCCACATTGATTTAGCAGCTCTGTACTTTGTCAAATGACCCCCTCCCCCTCCAGCAATTTCCGTAGAAACGTATGAGAAATAAACTGTAATACCTGAACATGTTGATTTGACATAGGCTAAATGAGAACATAAATATATGAACTGATCTTTTTTCCGCACCAAGAAATGTAGTACACCATCATGGTGTGCATTTTAAATTGTAATGTATTGATTATTGCTCAATATATCCTATTACTGAGGACATTATATTGCATGTAGGCCTACATTACACAAAGTACTTGCAGTTGCACGTTTGCACATACATACATTATTATGTGTTTCTGTCTGGAGCTTTACCTATATTTTCCACCAGACCAAAAATTGCAATAAAGATTCTATTCAATTCTAAATTTTGCTGCGGAGTTTTGCTGCCATCTAGTGATTTGTAAAACATTTGCAATAAAAAAATGTAATGGAGTCTGAAAGGTTCTTCAAAATGCGCCGTTTTTTTGTTTGCATTTCTCATTCCAACTTTATTAATCAGCATTTTTAACACATAAGCATATGGTTAAATCCAGACGTAGATCATAGGCTAAATTTAAGAGCCATAACAATTGTGCATTTTGTTAAAAATTTGCCTTAGGCTATAAAAAAATGATATATATAGTCTGGCATGATCGGAGCTTAAAGACAAGAAAGAACCCATACATATGCTAATTCTTTCTGAGCATGTTTTATTATTGAGATGAAATACAAACACACTCACATATAGCCTACACACACATAAAATAGCCCAATAACCTTTGTGTAGTGTTCTGCGGAAAGTGGCAGAGATGTTAACTGAAATCAAGCAGACCTGCATCTCCTTCATGTTGTCCACTGGAGCAGAGGGCTGATGAGTTCCTCTGGATCTGATGTTTGACTTCACTGTCCGGTAACTCAAAGCCATGATCTACTGACCTTTTAAGGGTTTTATAGGTTTGTAAATATCATCCTAAAGCTGAACTATGTTTTTCCACGCAGTCTTCTCGGCGTTCAGAAGGATTTTAGTGTTGACCATGCTGTGAAAGCACTTTACTTTCTCCACTATAAATGGTTGTTGGCAGTTGCCATAGAGATGCCGACGTTCAGGGTAAAATGAAAGTGTCCCGGCGCAGTGAGTCCAGAGAACAAAGGTGGCTACTTCACTTTCATTGATTCCGCAATTCGCTTTTTTTCCTATGTATGCGGCTTTAAACTTTATTAACTGTTTCTAATGTTTAAGGCCCACGATATATTTTTGCAATGTGTTAACAATGTTATGCTCTGCAGTTCAATAGCCACAAAGTCTAAAAAAGTCTTAATTAAGACTGCGTCTTAAAACTTGTCTGAGCAAACTAGCAATTAGTGGCTAATCAGTCTTACTTTTCAGATTCAAATAAGACCACGTGTACCTTTTTTTATGTAACTGACTAAAAAAAAGATATGACCAGTCTTGAAAAAAAAAAAATAGATGACGCATTTGTGCAACTGGCTACAGGAATGTTGTGGGGAACAAATTATCTAAATGCAGCACATTTCTAGAGACATTTTCATCATCAGATTAAGAGTAAAAAATAAAATAAAATAAAAAAATCCGGTGCCATCCATCTGAAAGTAGTGCGGTCGCAGTTGTGAAGCGTCTGTCTCGAGTTCGTGTAATTCTGCAGTTTTTCATAACACCAGAGGGTGCTATAGCACCAATATAATTCCACAACAGTTTCACTAGAGGGCGTGATTGTTTCAATTATCACACCTTTCCATGCATGTTCAATTAGTGAACAGATGGGTGAATGCTGAAACAGTGTTGCAGTGCTGTTTACAGTTTTACATATTCCAAATCATAAACATCTTAAAGACGTTTTCAAAACGTCTATTTGACATCTGACAGGAAATGTCCAATAGACGTATTATAGATGAGCAAACACTCTATCGTACATCAGATAGTAATGTACATGTGCATTATCAGTAAAATTGTATAGGCTACTTGATCAGTGTGGTGTAATCATCATACAGACATTTTGTTATATGACAAGAAAACAGAGGGCTCCATGGGAACCTCACGACCAACTAGTTAAGCACAAATTTAAAAATACATGTTGACCTTTTTATGAAAATAATGATAGGCATATGACTAAAAAAATCTATATGAAAAGCATATTAGCCTAAATGTGAAAACTTTATTTTGACAAATTTGACAAACTTTATTCAATCACATGCAGCCTATATTCCAGCTCCAAGTAAAGCATTTTACTTGATATTTTTTGTTAAATCAAATATTTGTGTATAGAGAGAGGTAGGCCTATAAGTGTTTTGTTTTTTGTATGGACTGTATATAACCAGCATCCTAAAAATGACTTGGCATTTTGTAAATTTCGGCTACATCTGGTGATATAGGCTAGCTGGGGTGACCTGTGGGGGGTGTGTGAAGAAGTAGGGGATTCCAGGAGACCCCTTTCCTGAAGAAGACCTCCCCTCTCCCTCCCTTCATCCTCCTCTCTCCCAGCTGAAACTCAGGAGCGCCGCCGATCGGTACCGACACCTCTCCAGCGAGCTAAAGCCAAGATGGAGGGTCCGTGCTCAGCGAGCATAGGAACGAATCCCCGCACGCCACTCTTTGCCTTCCAATGAAGAGGATTTATTCCCGACCAGTCACTTGGAAACCCGACTCTGATCCGTTTGTTTGCGGAGTTCTGTTGAGGGAGAATCATTGATCCGAGGATGAGTTCAGGAGAGGGAGAGGACACATCTAAGGAGGCGGCCGACATAGCGGCGTTTTTTAAATCCGGTAAGTGAAGAAGAGAGGGGCGCGCGCCTCGGTGTTTTCCTTAAGATGACCCGCTTATCCGAATCCAGGTTCACGCCAACGATGCGTGACCGAACAGATCGTACCATAGATCAGAACATTTCGTTTTTTGAGATGTTGATGATGGTATAGCCTACTGTGAATCCGCAGACGTGATTTTATTGTCAGATGGAGTTGGCAGGTTTAGATGAGTGCTTTTATATCTTTTATTTGGGATATGGCGTTACATTTCAGTGCGCGCGAGCCTATTCATAAAACAAGCTAGTTAACAGTTTTTTTAATTATTTTTTTCTTAAAAACTGTTGTCATACGTCACTGTTTATAAGCGTGATGTTTGAGTTTAGAGTGAGGTGACGTCATAAAGCTTGGCTGAAGCAGCAATGCATTTGTAACGTTGCTGCGATGTCATGCATCTCAATGATGTCATACGTCACCAGCCCACTGCATTCATCACGTTAATACACGATTACCCTACATTTCACTGCACGTTTCACCATGATAGTGTGAATTGTTAGCTCATTTATGCACCACTTTGGTAATCCTGGTCTGGTTGTTGCAGTCAGCTGTTGCTGTGATTTGTGTCAGCTGTCTCTGCAGTACCAGGTGCATCAGAGGAGGGACTCTGTAATGGGCCATGGGCACCCTGAGTGACAGCAGGAGTCTTACAATATCACAATCTCTCTTTTTTCTCTTCAGCATGCCATCCAAGTTTTCATTCAACTTTATTGTGAGTGCAGGTGATACAATGGAATAATGAATAGGGAATAATGAATATTCCCAGTGTTCGTTGAAGGTAGAGGAAATTCATTTAAGTATGAAAGCCCTAGGGCTCTCAAGAAAAAAAAAGAGCATACATTAATATTAAAAATATTTCCAAGATATAGTAACTTTTGTCTGACACAGCCTGGCTGCTGTTTAAATAATGTATGTGTTAGGCTATATACTTTGTAAGACCTGTGATGTATCGGCATTGTCATTGGTTATGGTCATGGTCATGGTTTGCTTTGTCACATGACATCATACAATGAGTTTGAATAATATTATTTTGGTCTCATTTGAATTTTTGGCCAGAGTACAGTAGACTGAAGCAAACATGATTTGATAACAATCGTGTAACAATGAAGTCAGACTTTAGCATGATATTAAATTCCATCGTAGAATTTCTAAATATCACAAATATATCTTCTTGTGTCACTATTGGTTGTTTTAAATAGAGGTTTGACTAATAACAGATTTTATTGTTATCGATAGCTAAGGTGGAAAGAGTATAGCTGATGACTGATAAAAAGGCTGACAATTTTTAAAATGTACATTGAATTAAGTATGGATGGTATGGCGAAAATGGGTATAAAAAAAGAAAAAAACACTAAATTGTTATTTTTGTTTGCAATTTCATTATTTAAAGGTGGGAATAGTAGTTTTTGAAAAACACTTTTGGCCAATGTTGATATTTGAAATCACCAAAACAAACACGCCCCTAATCCCAAATTATCTTGCACCTAATTTGATAGCTCCACCCCACACTTACGTACGCGACTGTAACCCAGGCAACGACTATGGCGGAATCTGCTGTATCTGCCGGCCGAGGGTATGATGTCATTAACTATGGTAATCCATGTCGAATGTGTTTAGTAATGTGTGTTTTAACCACTGATCTATATATCAGTGGTTTTAACGCGTCAATGGTTCAGCTCCGTTTCACGTGGAAGACGACGCTCAACACCTATCCCTAAAAACACAAAGTTATCATGATCAACTCGATAGCACGAACACAACAGTCATAGTAATGAATATATTACAACTATAACAAGATTAGGTGGTTATATCGATCACTAAATGAGGAACCAAAAGAAAAAAATATATATTAGGAGTATAAGAGGTTTAGACGCTCCAGGCTTAGGCTATATGGTGTGGAAATGAATGTTGTGTCTTTTTCATAGCTGAAGCGAATAACAATAAGATCACAAATGAAAAAACAAGCAAAGATGACACACAAGCATATTCAAGCAATGGCCAGCATATATTTGTAAAGTCAAGTCAAGTCACCTTTATTTCTATAGCGGTTTTTACAATACAGATTGTTTCAAAGCAGCTTTACAGAGATAATAGGGAAATAATGATGTAATAATATTGTTAAATATAAAATTAAATGTCCCCAACTAAGCAAGCCAAAAGCCAATGGTGACAAAGGTGAAAAAGGCAACTAAATATATTAGTTCTGTGAAACAAAGCTAAACAATGTTACTCACCTATCGAGAAGAAATAAAGCAACCCCCCGCATCCGATGTTAGGCCTTTCCGCTCCTTGAGTTCTCTCCAGCGCTGGTAAGCTTATCCGATATTGACACGAGTTCTACCTCTTGCCTGATCGTAAGCCTTCTTTTTAATTTTAATCTCCGCAGACATTTTCCTCTTTTGTTTTTATCTGTCATCTCTTTCTGTAGTCGTTCGGCTAATGTCTGTTCTGTGTGCACTGAGCGCTCTCTCCTCCTCATCATTAGTTGACACGCTCTTACTGCTGATTGGTTACTAATGTGTTTTGGTTCTCGGGTCCGACACAGTTTTCAAAAGTGTTTTTCAAAAACTGCTGATCCCACCTTTAAATATCACATAACCATGTAGTGATGCCTTTTCATTTGAATTAAATACTTCACAAATGAAAGATTAGACTATTTTCTCTTTTAGGTTATGGAACTTGATAGAAGCAAAGCAGTCGGACATCAGTGCAAAAACAATATAATCACATTATATAATACTTAGGACAAGTAGGCTAGTAATACATTATACATTCTGATAAATATGTCTCGGTGCTGACTCTGAGCTTAAGTCACGTTACAAAAGACCCTCACGACGAGTCAGTGATTGTATGTATGTTTTACCAATATAAAATATCTCCAAAAGCTGTTATCTGTGCCAATTAATAAATGGTACCAATATACAGTACTGTATAGCAATCAGATGTGGGTGGTTGCCTTTTTTGTGGCAGTTTGCTGAGATTAGCACATCATTGACCCCTAATAAGTGTTTGGTATTATCACTTCATGGTTCATGTAATTAATCAAAACTGCTGTTTTTATTTATGTTACTTAAACAGTATGTGAATTGCTTCAAGATTCACACATCCCATTAAGCAGAGGAAAGTCTTGTATCCGGGTGTCTATTTTAAAAGCACTGCAGCATCCTAGGGCAATGTTTCAGAACGAAGTCCTCTCTCTCTGACTACTCCGGTCGGTCTGTTAATTGCCTCACGCCTGCTCAACACTCAAGTTTTGGCACCGACAAGCTTTCTCTCTGGCTGTCTTTGCGTTAAACACATTTTGTGTTTCCAGAACATTGGATGTGTCATCAGTGCCCTACTTTAGTCACTGAGCATTGAATGCAGTCTCTCTGGGGCAAGACGCCCACCTAAAGAGCTTTTGTTCGGTTTTAAGAACTGTAGCAGATCTTGCATACCAACTTTGGCCTGCATTCTGAACTACCTTTTGATGCTAAGCAAAGAAAATGGCTCAGTGTTTGCTAGAACCGGCACGGAATAGTGATGGTGGTCTGTTCAGGCGGTTAGAGGCATCTTTATGTCGAGTGTGTGGCAGATGTGTTTCAGAATATTGGGGGATTGACTTACCCTGTGTTGCAGGGCACAACAAGACATAAACAGAATGAGTGCAATCCAGTGCGAATATAAAATTCAATACTTCAATCCTGATTATTTTAATGGCTTTGCAATAGCAAATATGCTAACACATTAAAATGGCACTAAACACTTTAAAACACTTTTTTATGACACTAACAACATTAGTTGGAACATTCAGTTTTATACATTATGTAACAAGGTGTCTCTGCTACATATCTCTCCACCAAGGTCTGAGGCCTGACAACATGTTCTCACCAGAAAATGTAACTGTTTTATGAGGTGACCATTTTGTATGCGTATGAATTTGTATGATGGGAATTGTACGAAAATAAATAATCCTTATACAAAAAGTAAGCATAAAGGTCCACCCTTAACCACACCCCTAAACACAACCATCACTGGGGCATTATAACATTTGTTTGAAAATGTACAAATGACATTGTACAAATTCGTATCAACCACCAATTTGCCTAAACATAAAATAGTTGCAAATTGCCATGAGGTTGTGTTGGACTTGCACCTTGATCCAGATTATTAAACTATGTATTATTATATTATTAGTAATAAATCAGTAATAGCTGTATAATGTGACTTATTACGATTTGCTCCCATTAGTGTGTGTTTCTGATACGTTTTAAGTTTTTGCATCCTCAACATTAATTCAGATATTTTTCTATAGTCAGTTTTCTTTTTTTAGATAACTGCTTTAGATAACATTTTCTAAAACTTTTTAGAGTTTTAGAAAATGTTAAACTGAGACAGTTCATATACATCTTCCCTTTTACAACTACTTAGGGCAAAAAAATAAACATGAATGAACATCAGAAGGTATGTTGAAGAAAAAAACAGTGCAACTTACTGAAATTAGTAGCTAATATCACATCAGCTAAATTTTGTTTCTGTGTTTTAGTAAAAAAAATAATAACACTTTAGTTTGGGGAACACATATTCACTATTAACTACAACTCAAAACTCCTAATTTACTGCTTATTAATAGTCAGTAAGGTAGGCCTATAGTTTAGGTATTGTCTATGATTAAGGGATTTAGAATATGGTCATGCAGAATAAGGCATTAATATCTGCTTTATAAGTACTAGTAAACAGCCAATATGCATACTAATAAGCAATTAGTTAATATTGAGAATTGGTTCCCAAACTCAGTGCATCTTTTATCCATCTGTATTGCTAACAATGTATGACATTTTAGAATCCATTAAGATCAATAGATTAATGCACTAATTCACACCCTATGAACTCTTTCCTCGCCATTGACGGAATTTTCTGACTTTCCGTACTTTTTCACTGTTATACGGTAGAGGTCGCTATTGCTCATCTTCTGAAAGAGTACAGAATCTCCTGATCAAAACACAAGCAAAAAAGAAGCAGAAACAAGCGATAGCATAAGCATATGCATATATAAAATAACACAATCATCAACATTAAACAGCATATAAATAAAAACTGCCTAATGTTACTGAATGAAATGTTGACCCAGGATGAGCTATAGGGTTGTGAAGCTTTGGGGGTGTTGATAGACTCAATCTACTCCATCTTTGTTTTAATCATTATTCTAAATCCGATCTGGACGTAGTCTTTGACAATAATTTTCTCAGCTTTTTGCTACAAATGTCGCTTTTTTATTAAACTTACCCACATTCAAGTGTTGATTTTTTTTTTATATATCGCATATTCAGATATTCATACAACAAAATATTCTGGGAGCCTTGACATTTTTGTGAAAATGATCAAAAATGCTGGTGCTGGCTGCCAATCTTTTTCAAAAAACATGGGCAGGGAAAGAGCTATGGGCAACTGTTCATCGCAATATTGCATTAGATTGTGAACCATGTTACATCCATATCTTCTGTCTTGAAGACACAGCTCTATTCACAAACTTGTGGGATGATTGAGGTTGTCATGACATATTCAGCCCACTTCGCAATGTGTCAGAACAGCTGAAGCCTGGATCACACAAAACCTGAGCCCTCCCTCAGAGTCTTTCAGCAGAAGACCACTTCCACAGAAAATGTTCCCTTCTGAGTTGAGTTACTCTCTTCAACCCTTTGCTGTTCTGTCTCGTAATTGGCGCACCCAAACCTCTTTTTGAAGTCTGTTGCGATATAGAGTGATAAATTGTGACTTCCGTACCCTCGATTCTCTGTTGTGGTGGCACTGTGCCTTTTATGTGAAACATCTCAAGGGGTTGTTGCACCATCTTTCCAAATTTGTAATCACTCAACAGCCTGTTTTTTAAATTAAAGATTCAAATGAGGTGTGAATAGTCGCTGTGGCTTCGTTCTGGAAAGGGAATGATGTTATTAAGATAATGGATGCCAAACCGTAAGATGTTATTTCACTACCTCTGATACTGAAGTGACTTTTTGACTTCAGATAAAATGATTGCCATATGAAAGCTATAGTTTTCTCAATAATTGTGCCATTTTACCAAATGCAGACTAATGAAATTGCTCATTTCCTCTACTGGCCAATGTTTGACTTGAAGAGATCTGTCATTTCTAAAACCATTCTCAAGTTGCGTCTTTTTGTGTGTAATTAGAGGTTAGCTAAAAGTGAAGGGAGGATTGTGGTTTGGGATATTTCCTAACATTGCCTCACTTTGATCAACTATAAAAGATAATTACATTGGAGAGAAACATGCTATTTGAGACAATTATACATCTGAGTATCACAATATGAAAAATGAGATCAAAGTTTCCCCTCTCATGGTCATGTTATGTTGGATTGTGGATAGTGCTATAATGTTATGGATCATTGCTGCTTGCCTAAAGTAATCACTCCCCTATAAAAAAAAATAATATATATATATATATATATATATATTATTTTTTTTTTTTATATATATTTATAGGGGAGTGATTACTTTAGGCAAGCAGCAATGATCCATAACATTATAGCACTCTCCATTATAGCCTGGAGGGCAGTCCATATCACCCATGCTCGAGTGGGCAGGCAAAATATTAATTTAAAGGTGCAGTGTTTGATTTTTAGCGACATCTAGCGGTTTGGCTGCGAGTTGCACTAAGGGCTCAGCCCACTGCTCACCCCTCCCTTTCGAAGAAGGTACGGTGGCTAAAACGGGACAAACATATCGTCATCTGAGACAGCAGAGAATAGCCAGAGTAAGCCAAGAGTGTGTAACATTGTCACTGTTTCTGTTCCACAGTCCATTATAAACCACATCATGGATAAAGTTTACAAAGCCATAGTCAGGTGAGGATACAGGGTCTTAATATATAATATAATAATAGTAATCAGCTGATTGTCTCACAAACGTAACCAGCACATTTCCCCCCACATGGCAAACCCATAATACATCGAGGGAGAACCACATGAAACTATGCAACTATATATTTTTTCTAACAGGGTAGTAAAAGTTTAGCTGGCTAAATATGAGCTGCTACTGTGGCTGAGCTGGTTAAAGCGTAAAGCCTTGTTTAAACTCGACACGTCCGCATGAGCCCAAAGGTGCGCGCGGCAAAAATGGCATGATTGTAACAGCGCGCGCGCATCCCCTAGACACCATTTACTACACACAATAGGCTTTTTTTCTCTGATTTTGAAAACTCTTCGCGATCGACTTAAAATGCTTCCAAGATCGACTTGTCGACCGCGATCGACGGGTTGGTGATTCCTGTAACGTTACTGTTTTGCTGTCAATGACAAGAGTACTAATCAGCTGTCTCACGAACGTAACCAGCACATTTATCACCACATAGCAAAGCCATAACACAGCGAGGGAGAAGAACTAAGTTACATGAAACAATCCAACTACATATTTTACACCACTGACAAGGGAAAAGTCACTACTCACGGTGTTTATGGCTAGCTTCTAGCTTTCTGCTGCTTCTCTTTCAAGGTAGTGACGAAACGCGCTCTGTAGCGCTGTTTGTTCGCTGTCGGCTACGGTAGAAACATGACGTCACAATATGTCGACCTTCATAGAAGGGGGTGCCTGCGGTTATGTAGATATAAATGTCTCATTCTAAGGTAATAAAAACATTATGGTTTATTAAGTAAGTTCTTTATACACCACTGAAAACATAGTTATGGATGTCATATTGCATTTCTGTTAATAGATACTCAAAATTTTTACACATTGCACCTTTAAAACATAGACCTCTATATAAACTGAATCAATAATAAATTGTAAAATTTGTAAAATAAAATTATAATAGTACAAATATTATTTGGATTTTATAGATTCTTTTAAGTCATAAAAAGTGTTTTATTTATTATTTTAACTGCTTAATTAGCTTGTGTGTAAAGAGTTAGGTAAATCATTGTTAACAACTTATTAACCATAAATAGTTCTCACTTTAGATTAGGTAATGGGAAATTAGAATAATGTCATCAGTTAAGTACTTTAATCCAGCCTTTATTGGAAATTAATTACATTAGTATTAAGAGCTCCTTAAAATGTTTACAAATACATTAAAAGCACGCACACATAAACACACGCCCACACACACACACATTGGGTTTCCATGTTTTATGGGGACTTTCCATAGAAATAATGATTTTTATACTGTACAAACGGTATATTCTTCCCTAAACCTATCATTAATCCTAACTAATTTTAAGAACGTGACCTAATGAGTATTTGTATGTATTTCATATGGACAGCATTATGTTATTTATTTATTTTTAATTAAGCGGTTATGTTTAGCTTTAGATAGGCTTAAAGGGGGGGGGGGGTTGATTGCGATTTTACTTTTTTCATTTTAAATAGTGTGTAATGTTGCTGTTGGTACATGAACAGTATCTGCAAAGTTGCAGCGCTGAAAGTTCAATGTAAGCAGAGATATCGTCTTTTAAAAATCAGGAAGTTTAATGCCTACAAAAACGACTCGATTGGGACTACAGCCGGGTTTTAGACGTCACTAACCCATACATTTACATCAACCCCTCCCTCTGTAATATGCAAAAAAGGGCATGGCCATATTTCTGTGGCTCGTCGAGTGTGTTATGTTTACCAGCTGTCAGGTCTTCTGTGTTCGGGCTTCCCACGGACGCTGTAGTTCGTCAACAATGGATTCAATTTATGTTTGATTATGTTCCTGAAAATGACATAGCTCTCTGTGCTGCGCATTTTACGAAAGAAAGCTTCCAGAATCTCCACAAATTCAATGCCGGATTCAACAAGAAACTGTTACTAAAACATGAAGCAGTTCCAACTTTAAAAGCAGAGGCAGCAGTTGTTGGGCCACAACCTGTAAGTAGGCTAAGACGTAATCATTTTAAATGTATTTGCATGTATAATTTCAGACGTAATATTTTTATCAAATGCCAGCGCTGGCTTTATATCCACTAGGCTACTAGTTATGCTATTTCGTGTCTACGACAAACGCGTACAAACATTTTGGACCTGAATTTGTATATGTACTAATGTTGTAAATGTATTTTTCATGTATATATACTTTATGGTGTTATTTTTCGATTTGATCAAGAACGTAAACGCAACACTGTTTGTGTATATAGTAGCCAGTTAGTTCGATGCTATTGTGTAAAACAAACGTGTATAAAGTTAAAAAACAAAATCTAGGCAAATTACCATTCAGAAACGTTTAGTAAGAGCCGTCTTTAGGGAGGTTCTGCTTGACTCTCTTCATCGCCGCTTTCTGGGTCTGATTCTGGCTCATACCAGAGACTGATACTGCAGTATCGACACCATAATTTACATTTGACAGGAACACACATGCAACTTTCGCCCGTAAAGGTAATGGGCGTTAAGTATCCGGACAACGTGCGCTACAGTTTAGCCAATCACAACACACTGGCCCAAACTAACCAATCTGAGCCCACTGCCTGTTTCTGAGGTAGTGGTTTCATAGACTCAGGAAGTCAACCGGTCTTTCAAATGACAGAGGAGAACGCGGCTTACAATAAAGGTGAAATTTATGAAAAATAAGACTTTAAAAAAAAGAAAAACCACGAATACATGTTATATTGCACACCATAAACACAATCATGCAAAGAAAAAAAGCAGTAAACCACCCCTTTAATGTATTTGTAAATTTGTTTAAGGAACTGAATACTAATGTAATTAAATTAATGTCCAATAAAGGTTGGTTTAAAGCACTTAATTAATGACATTTTCTGATATTCCGTGACCTAATCTAAAGTAAGAACTATTTACAGTTACTAAGCTGTTAACAAAGCATTATCTAACTCTTTATGAATGAGCTAATGAAGCAATAATTAGTTAAACACAGTGACAATTAATGAAGAACTCTCTGTTTGTATATAGTCTATTAATGTATTACTACAGTTTATAAACATTTTATTAACTATAAACTAATAGTTTTGTCAATAGCGTAGTGATGTACTGTATGAAGCACTGTTCACATAGAACTCACTTCAAAGCCAGCAACTTTCTGTTGGCCTGCGTGTCGAATTCTATAAAATGAGCAAAATACGATTTTTTTTTTGTCTCCCGATCACACAGATTCCTGTTAAAATAACTGTAATTCGCCAGAAAAAATTCACAGGGCAATGGTAAATGTAACTGCACCTTAATTGTTAAATAATGGGTTCCCATGGGAAAATATTAAAATAATGAGAAACTGCGTGAATCTGTTTGCCTGTACATAGTATCTGTCACGAATCAATCCACTGGAGGTAAGCTGGTGAGGACCCAAACACAAACTTTAATTATAACACTAAATCAGACACAAACAAAGGCATGGCAAGGCAAGGCATGAAACAGAAATCAGAGCAACGATCGGGACATACAACACTAGAAACATTCAATCCCCAACAAAGACACAGGGCAAACATGAGGGCTTAAATACACTGACTGATTACAAGACAAGGAACACCTGAACAATGATCAGACAATTGACAAATGACAAGAAACATGACAGGATCGCATGACAAACAGGTAATCACATGACAGACAAGAACAAGGAACAAGACACAAAACCCACACCGTGACATTAGGGCTGGGACGGTTACCGCATTACCGCAATACCGCGGTCACGTGACTCCAACCGCGGGTCTGATCTCGTCACCGTCATCACCGCAAAAAAAAAAACAAACAAAAAAAAAAAACCTTGGCCTGCACATGTGTGCACGTTGTGTCTAATGACATGGATTCATTGATTCTAATGACATGGATTATGTCTAATGATATTGTGGCTTACATGGATTCAAGGTTTTCTAAACAAAACTTATCATCAAAAGATGAATCAAATCCGACCTTTCGCGAGTTGAGGAGCGCAATGTTCCATGACACATAATAACATTCCATTCGTATTAGAGATGCGCGGATGGGCTATTATTATTTCATCCGCAACCGCATCACAAAACTCATCATCTGTCCGCCATCCACCCGCGCCAATGTTTTTTGATCAATTTTCGAAACCGCATCCGCGGCGCTGACTGTTTTAAGGTCTATGAGCAATGCGAGGCGCTGCTGTCGCGAGACTAGAAAAGTCTTGGCTGTTCTAGAAAGAACACTGATCCAATGCAGCAAAGATATTTAAAGTCTAAAGTCCCTAGTAGCATGTTGTATCCCCAGAATATCAGCAGTGAACTCCGTCTCCGATCGGCGCACACAGGGATAAATATGAATAAGTAAATAGCCTATAACGCACATCGGCAAATCTGACCTTACCTGACTAGGCTACTGTACACTAAAATGTTATCATTTCGTTTTGAATTTTGTTTAAAAGTAGACATTTAGGCCCAGCCTACGCCGAGTTTCGGTTCATTTATGAGACGAGCTCCAGTTCACGCGCAAGAGATCGCACCTGCGCTTCCACGTCCTCCTGATTATATGTCTGCTATTTGCTTCTTAATTCTTAATTCCAGGCAATTAGTTAATGAAACAGTGATTAAAATTAAGGTACAATTTATAAAAAACGAAATTTAATTTAAAGAAAGGCTTTCTACAAAACAAAACTTAATAAAGTGGTCAAAATCGTGTCTGACCCATCTTATGATCCTATCTTACTCATGCTGTTCACTCTTCATATAATCGACATAGATTAAATAAAAAAGAACACTATAAAATGTAAACATAATTATGGAGTATAATATTTGTAATTAAGATATGTTGCAATAGGTGTTCTTTCATTTCCAATGTGAACATCATAATGTATTCTCCTGAAAATGATGAATTCAATGCGAATGTATCTGAGAATATTCTTAAATAAGGAAATCTATTCAGTGATTGGTTCATGCCAAATTACTGCTTGATGAAAATTTGACTATTTCAAATTGTGCTCGTTTTTTTTCGGATGTAGGTGACAATATTTAACAAAGTCCGTCTAGCAAAAACGACCTCTGGTGCGTGCGCGAAAGTCTGTCGGGGTGAGGGGGGGTTGGGGGGCTGGCTATTTAAAGCGGTTTACCGCCATACCGCGGGAAAATCTTGCTTTTCACCCGCGGTTAGAAAAAATCCATACCGCCCCAGCCCTACGTGACATAGCTCCCCTCCCCCCCATGGCGGCTCCCGACACCCATCAAAACAGAAAACACAATAGTTCAGAAGGGTGGTGAAGCGGAGGCGGTCTTGGGGGAGGGATGGAAGGCCAGGCATTGCAATGGTGGACCTGGGTCGTGGAGCGTGGGCGGACCTGGACCGTGGAGCGTTGGTGGACCAGGCTGTGTAGGTGACCAGGGCGGAGCAGGCTGTGCAGGTGACCAGGGCGGAGCAGGCTGTGCAGGTGACCAGGGCGGAGCAGGCTGTGCAGGCGACCAGGGTGGACCAGGCAGTTCAGGGGTCCAGGGTGGACCAGGCAGTTCAGGGGGCCAGGGTGGACCAGGCAGTTCAGGGGGCCAGGGTGGACCAGGCAGTTCAGGGGGCCAGGGTGGACCAGACAGTTCAGGGGGCCAGGGTGGACCAGGCAGTTCAAGGGGCCAGGGTGGACCAGACAGTTCAGGGGGCCAGGGTGGACCAGGCAGTTCAGGGGGCCAGGGCGGACCAGACAGTTCCAGCGACCATTGCGGTGCAGCCTCCATGGTCCCATCAAGGGACCTACTGCCCTCCCCCCAAAATTTCTATAAGATAAGGCTGGTCAGGCGTGACGTCCTCACGGATCAGGCTCGGCAGATCTGGCGAGAATATCATGCTGAGGGGATCTTGTGAGCTCGGGGAACCCCTCATCCGCAAAACCCACAGTAAATACCGAGCCGCTTATGCGAATGGCAATGTCAATATACTGTTCTAACGTCCATTGCGGGGTGTTGTCAGGCATAAGGTATTCCAGGAGGTCCGTAAGGCCGTAGCGGAACATGTCTTTCAAGTCATCATCGTCAACGTCCACCCCATAGCAGAGCTTGCAAAATTCCTCCACATACCTCTCAATCGGGCGGTCACCTTGACTGAGGCAAAAGAGACGGATTGCTGGGTCCATATTTTGGTCGTGGATTCTGTTATGAATCAATCCACTGGAGGCAAGCTGGTGAGGACCCAAACGCAAACTTTAATTATAACACTAAATCAAACACAAAACAAAGACATGGCAAGGCATGAAACAGAAATCAGGACATAAAACACTAGAAACATTCAATCCATGACAAAGACACAGGGCAAACATGAGGGCTTAAATACACTGACTAATTACAAGACAAGGAACACCTGTGAACAACGATCAGACAATTATCAAATGACAAGACACATGGCAGGGTCGCATGACAAACAGGGAATCACATGACAGGCAAGGACAAGGAACAGGAAACAAAACCGACACCGTGACAGTATGTTTTATATGACATATGAATTTGGTCCGCAAATATTACTGTTAAATGCTTTAAGCATTAAGCTTTTTATTTATAATGGAACACAATTTAGGAGAATAGCTGGTTGCATTCATATTCTAGCCGGATTTGTTCATCTGTATATATTATGCATCATCAATAAGGTGTATATTGAATTTGATCTTTTAAAATCACTGTCTTAATACATTCGTACAAACCTGGTCGAAATAACTTGCTGGCAGCAAAGGCCTCTATGTGGGTATTCCTGCAAGGGTGTGACGTCCAGTGAAAACTATGAATACCCAAGCATCCTGGAGCCGATCAGGCACAGTGCCCAGAGTTCAATTTATTTAATCTGAACAGCAAGCTTGTATACGATAGCCTGTGTTGTTGTGAGCATAGCCATTATGGCTTGTTAAGTAGAAAGCCTTGCATTATGTAATATAATGAAGCCCTGATGAGCAAACATTATCTGATCGTCCTCCATATATTGCTGTAATGTGCTCACTGCAGATCCAGGATTGATTCGACCGGGAAAATAACTTTTAAGTCTAAAAGAATCAGTGAGCTTAGATATTGGGTGCCATTCATGTAATAATCCTTACCAAAAAAGTACGGTGACTGCAGCATATCAGATGGTAATACCATTGTACTGAATTATTGTCTTGGTAATAGCATCGTATTTATATCAGAACTTCAAAGAGTACAATTATGCTTTTGTCCAAAATTTTGACATATAGGGTTAAAATCTCTGCATTTGTAGTTCACGTCCGTGTTATTTTTAGTCAGCTGTGATTGAACAAAACGCATAACTTCAGTATGGTACATTAATAGACAATGTCATCCTCTATAGTAGGACGGAGATTATTTCAGTTTACATCCTTCTTTGTCTCTCTATCTTTTGAAGGGGATTAGAGTACATTGTTTTTACAATGAGGAACAGATGTTTTAGGGAAGAACGTTATGGATGTGTCTCAAAGTTGCGATTTTAAATGAAGGCAGAGGAATTTAAGGAGGTATTTCTACCTGATTCTTCCTACAAATTCTAATTTTGAGGTAGGTACCTACTTCAATCAGTTTGATGTAACATAAAACAAGGGAATGCTATTTTAACTTAATTGAGTTACATTAACCCAACATACAATTTCCATTAAAGCTTGGGATGGTTACATTTTGACAAATGCGTACCTGCTCTTTGCTGATCAGCAAATTTTTCTTCAATGAGAAATTGTAATTTGGGGTTATTAAACACATTAAGTTGCATCAAAGGGAAAATCGCAATTGACAGCTCTACTCTTCACCACAATGGTAACCAACAAAATACAATAACAGAAACTCTAAATGTCCAACTGAACATTAAACATTAACATTAGCATTGTGAACTGAGTCAATCGTAGAGATCATTGGTGGCAAAGGCTCTACGATATACTTAGGCTTACGATGCTAAACGCAGCCCTAGGCTGTGGATCTATATATGCCCACCAAACCCTGCCGTGATACATCTTCTTTGGTGGGCAGGGCTTTTATGGCTGCGGAGAGACATTTATGGTTAAATCTATCGGGCATCAAGGAGAAAGACAGGGCTTTCCTCCTTGATGCCCCGATTTTGCCTTCTGGCCTGTCCAGCGACGCCGTAAATACTGTTGTCGACAGGTTTCAGGATGTGAAAAAACAGTCTGCAGCCTTTAAACAATATCTCCCTCACCTCTCGAAGGAGCCTGGGGGCATAGACAGTGCTCTCCACCGAAGCCTAAACAAAAGCAGCGTGACCTGAGGGCCGTCCTGCAGGCGAAAAAGGCTTCGGGAAAGAGATCATAACAAACGTAGGATCTCTTCCGGCTGCCCCACCAGTGGCAGAGCGATCGAGATCGTTTCCTGTGCGGAGCCCGCAGGAAATCAATATTGGCTTCCCGCCGTCAAGTGCGCTTCGGGATGCATCAGAGAGGTTGGTTTCCAGAGAGGCTGGTTCCCTTGGTAAAATATTTAGATGCATGGAAAAATCAAACAAATATTTTTCTGTGGGCCTGCGCACCATTCAAAAAGGGAACAGACTGCAGTTCTGTTTCCGCCCACCGAAATTTAACGGGGTAGTATGGACTGCAGTCCATACCACCTCAGGTAGAGACCATTGGTGGTAGAGACCACTCAGGTAGAGACCACTCAGGGTCGGGTATTGGAACAGGAAGTAATCTCCCTGCTGG
This sequence comes from Gila orcuttii, assembly GCA_026230005.1. NCBI lineage: Eukaryota > Metazoa > Chordata > Actinopteri > Cypriniformes > Leuciscidae > Gila > Gila orcuttii. Next base: position 12,880,626 of record JAPDVR010000018.1, read on the forward strand.
TAAATTAGACCATAGAACGTGTTCCTCCAGCCGCTACTTCATAGTTCCCAAGAAGGATGGGGGTTGCGTCCAATATTAGATCTGAGGCACTTCAATCGGTCTCTGAGGAGTTTTAGGTTCAAGATGCTAACTATTCCCATCATTGTGAACCAAATTCAATCTGAGGATTGGCTTGTCACTATAGATCTGAAGGACGCCTACTTCCACATTTCCATCCTTCCATCTCACAGTGTCACGGGTGTGGTGCGGGCTGAAGAATCAGATGGAGTCCAAAGTTCCAATTTAAACTTTTACTATTACCAATATAACAGACTGGTACAGGCAGACAAACGGGCAGAAGGTACACACACGATGTAACATACACAAAGGTAACATTCTACAAGAACCGACAAGGACTAACTGAACAGAAGGAACCTAAATACAGATACAAATCAAACAATAACAAGGTGATCACAGGTGACATGGATGATGAAGACGATGAATAGGTGGGTAATTGAGGGAGTGAGTTCGGGTGTGAAGACACCAGGGATTCTGGGAAGTGTAGTGCAGATGAAGACAGAATGGTGCAGACGATTACTGTGACACAACTACCCCCCCCCCGGTAGGCGTGACCTCACGCCGTGAAACATTAACGGGGTGGGGGGGTGGGTTCCCTGAAGGCTGATTAGGGCGTGGCCAGGAAGCCTCCAGGGCGGAGCAGTCTGAGCAGGCGGCCAGGGTGGAGCAGGATGAGAAGACGGCCAGGGCGGAGCAGGATGAGCAGGCGGCCAGGGCGGAGCAGGATGTGCAGGCGGCCAGGGTGGAGCAGGATGTGCAGGAGGCCATGGCGGAGACTCCCCTTCGGGTGGCCATGGCGGAGAGGACCCTTCAGGTGGCCATGGCGGAGAGGACCCTTCGGGTGGCCATGGCGGAGAAGACCCTTCGGGTGGTCATGGCGGAGAGGACCCTTCGGGTGGCCATGGCGGAACCGAGTGGCTGATGGACCATGGCGCCATCGCAGGCTTGGAAGACGGAAGCCGAAGCCGCTGAACTGCGGGACTGAGGAGGTGACGTAGGGATTGATGACTGGGGTGACTATGTGGTGAGGGAGGCCGAAGGGGAGGTCAGAGGAAGGGAGGAGTCCAGGGGTGCCGAAGGGGTGCAGGGTGAGGGTGCAGCCCGAATCCCGCAAGTCCGTGGCAGAAACTGGACTTCGACCACCGAAGGCCGACCTGGAGTGGCGATCGAGCCCAGTGGAGCTTCCGGGCAGACGGACAGCGGAGGCAATGAAGGAATCGTGGATCTAAGTGGAGGCGATGGGCTGACAGGTCGAGATGAAGGTGTGAGCTCTGAGGACTGAGGTGTAGCCGGGGACTCGGCCTCTAGCCGCGCTGGAGCTGCAGGCTGGCAGGCCCACAGCGACTCCACCTCGTAGAAGGTGCTTAGACGAGCAGAGGGGCTGACAGGCTGTGGCGTAAGAGTGGAAAGGTGGCAGATGGGAGGAGGTGGGAGAGGGAGGCTAGGTGGGAATTCAGTCTCTAGTTCGGCGGGCATGACGTGAACAGTCTCTGGCTGGACAGACATGACGTGAACAGTCTCTGGCTGGGCAGACGTGACATGAACAGTCTCTGGCTCGGCGAGCATGATGAGATGCGCTGGCTTGACAGGATGAGACTCAGGCAGGACAGTCTCGGCGGGATGAGACACTGGCAGGACAGTCTCGGCGGGACAAGACTCTGGCAGGACAGTCTCGGCGGGACGAGACACTGGCAGGACAGTCTCGGCGGGACGAGACACTGGCAGGACAGTCTTGGTGGGACGAGAAACAGGCAGGACAGTCTCGGCGGGACGAGACTCAGGCAGGACAGTCTCGGCAGGAAGAGACTCAGGACCGGGGATGAGGACAGGAGGCTTGGTGATGGAGACGGCTGAAGATGGTGGTTGAGTGGCAATGTCATCAGCCTCACCAACGGTGAAGGTTGAGCTACTCAACCACAGCACATGATCCAGGTACCGGGCAAACGAGCCTGGGGTTGCCGCCGCTGGAGCTTGCTGGTAAAAAAATTCATCCAGTCCGCACCAGAATACGGTCTTCAAAACATCATCTGCCCAGTCCACGAGGTGGGAAATTTCGAGGAATTTTGCCACATATTCCTCAATCGGGCAGCCATCCTGGAAGCAGTGAGTCAATAGATCGACTGGGTTTAAATGGTAGAGAGAGACTCTCATACTTAGTTTTTTTAAACGTCTGTTCTTCTGTCACGGGTGTGGTGCGGGCTGAAGAATAAGAGGGAGTCCAAAGTTCCAATTCAAACTTTTACTATTTCCCAATATAACAGACTGGTACAGGCAAACAAACGGGCAGAAGGTACACATACGATGTAACATACACAAAGGTAACATTCTACAAGAACGACAAGGACTAACTGAACAGAAGGAACCTAAATACAGATACAAATCAAACAATAACAAGGTGATCACAGGTGACACGGATGATGAATATGATGAACAGGTGGGTAATTGATGGAGTGAGTTCAGGTGTGAAGACACGAGGGATTCTGGAAAAGTAGTGCAGATGAAGACAGAATGGTGCAGACGATGACTGTGAAAAAAAAAGGAAGTTCCTGAGGTTCACTTTCGGGGGCGAAGCATTCCAATATTGGGTTCTTTTGTTCAGCCTAGCTCTCACCCCTCACACATTTACCAAATTGCATGGATGCAGCTCTAGCTCCGCTGAGGCTTCAAGATATCAGGGAGCTAAATTATATCAACGACTGGCTTATTATGGCCCAGTCACAAGAGCTGGCAGTTCGGCCAAGCCACACATAAAGCTAGGCCCAGCCATCACTGTAAAACACTTTCAAAGAGTGTTAGGGCTCATGGGAGCAGCGTCCAACATCATTCCATTCGGCCTGCTGCACATGAGGGCCCTAGAGTGGTGGTTGAAAACCCAGGGGTTTTCCCCGAGGGGGAACCCATTCCGCTTGATCAGGGTTACGCGCAGATGCCTTCGTTCCCTATCTATGTGGAAGAAAACTTGGTTTCTGTCCCAAGGTGTTGGAACGGTCATGTCGCCAGAAAGCCGTTTCGACAGACGCCACCCTTACGGGCTGGGGCGAGGTCACGGACAGCCGCTTTACGAGAGTTTTATGGCAGGACCATCATTCCTCCTGGAACATAAATTGCCTGGAAATGTTGGCGGTGTTCCGAACTCTGAGGAGTTTTCTGCCAGACCTCATAGGCCACCCTATATAAATCATCATGGGGGTCTGAGATCCCGCCCTCTATGCAGACTGGCACATCAGATCCTCCTGTGATCCCAGGGGAGACTGTTGTCTCTCAGTGCAACATACATCCCAGGGGATCAGAATCAGGGAGCAGACATCCTGTCAAGGCTGGGGCTGAGGCCCAGGGAATGGAGACTCCACCCCGAGGTGGTGGAGTCAATATGTCAGAGGTTCGTCCCTCGAAAGACGTCACACTACCCACTGTGGTTCTCCCTCACACATCTAACCCCGCTGGGGTTGGATGCCATGGTGCAGACGTGGCCAAGGCTGAGTCTGTATGCATTTCCCTCGATCGCTCTCCTCCCGGGAGTTCTAGAGAGGGTCTGTCGCGATGGAGTCAGTCTACTACTAGTAGCCCCGTTGTGGCCGGCCCAAGTATGGTTCTCCAACATTATATCGCTCCTAGATGGCCCTCCATGGGAGATTCCCATCAAGAGGGACATGCTGATGCAGGCAGAGGGCTCAATATTTCACCCTCGGCCAGAGCTATGGAAACAGTGAGTCTGGCCCCTGAAGGGGCACAGTACCGAGAGGCCGGCCTGTCAGCAGGAGTAGTCGAGACCATACTTAGCTCTAGAGCTCCCTGCACGAGGAAATTGTATGGCCTAAAATGGAATGTTTTCACCGTTTGGTGCAGAGAGCATGAGGTGGACCCAGTTAACTGCCCGGTGGCTTCAAGTGCTGGAGTTCCTCCAAGATCGCTTCTTGGCTGGTCTTACCCGTACACACTCAAGGTGTACATGGCTGCCATTGCAGCTTTCCACGCTCCTCTGGGTGATGGGCCCCTGGGGAGATATCAGCTGGTCGTACATTTACTCCGTTGGGCTTCGAGGATAAGACCTGCATGTGATCTGGCAGTGGTTCTCAAAGGGCTGGTCGAGGCCCCCTTCAAACCTCTGGAGTCGGCTGAGGCCAAGAACCTTTCCTTCAAGGTAGCCTTCTTATTAGCCATTACTTCTCTGAGGAGGGTAGGAGATCTTCAGGCGCTCTCTATATCTCATGGGTGCCTGGAGTTTGCTCCAGGCAACATTTGGGCTATCTTGCATCCCAGGCCGGGCTATGTGCCTAAAGTACCATCTAATGTGGCATGGCCTACGGTTCTGCAGGGGTTTCATCCTCCACCTCACGTGTCAGTGGAAAGGCTTCAGTTGCTCTGCCCTGTCAGAGCTCTAAGAATTTATCTTCAGAAGTCTGCTGGTGTGTTTCGGTTCGCCTAAGAAGGGGCTTCCCATGTCCAAACAAACCATCAGCAATTGGATTGTTCAGGCTATATCTATGGCATATCAGGTGTGCAGTTTGCCTTCACCTTTGGCTGTGAGGGCTCACTCTACCAGAGGCACAGAGTCCTCTAGAGCCCTCCTTTCAGGGGCCTCTATCCAAGAAGTGTGTGATGCAGCTGGATGGGCCACCCCTCACACTTTTATTAGGTTCTACAGTCTGGACATCCCTTCTACGCCAGGCACTCTAGTGCTCTCGTCCTAAGTGTGCCTGTGCCCAGCTTCACACTGGGACAGGCAGGGCTTGTTGTGGCATAGTGGATACTTGTTCACCAAAGTGTCGTAGTCGACGCAGTTCGAGTTCCCTCAAAAGGGAACATCTCAGGTTACGACTCTAACCCTTGCTCCCTGAGAAGGGAACGAGACAATGCGTCCCTTCGTCAAGCCTTCCCCTGCCAGGAAGTGACTTGCTTCCTTCTCAGGGAACAAGGTTTACAGTTGTAACCCGAGACTTTTTTCCAGGTTGGTTTAGTTTAGTTATAATCAGTCATCTTAAATAATTTATTTAATTTCAACATTAGCACATTAAGTAATTTCTTCAAGTTGAACTGGCTAAACATTTTTTTCAGTGCAGGAAGTGATGCACACATGAATAACACACTAAAAACTTTTCTGGTTTCTTTCAAAAGTCAAAGCCACAGTCATTCAAACACGGTGTGCTGTGAGGGCAAGTGAATAGATATTAAATATTAAAGGGTTAGTTCACCCAAAAATGTCACTATTTACTCACCTCCATATCATTCCAAACCCATAATATAAGACTTCTGTTTATCTTCGCAACACAATTGAAGATATTTTGAATGAAATTGAGAGATTTTTGTCCCTTTATTGACAGTCTATGCAACTTCCACTTTGACAACTTCCACTTAATGAACATTAATAGATCATAAAACTAATCAAGAATGAAGCTCATTGGTTCTTGCAGAAGCTCAAATGTGTAGCGTTACACGAGAATGAACCTTATTGGTTCTCGGACGTCATACAAGCATGCTTGAGCTTCCGTTGATCATAACTGATGTGTGCGTTGATGAATGGTTATATGTGAATAAAAGATTAAATTAAATCTGTTCATCATATAAAGTGATCGTCTCTTCAGAAAATTTAGACTAAACTGCCTGATTCTCATGGATTAGTTTTACAATCTCTTTATGAACGTTTTAATGTGTCAAAGTTGTAGTTGTGTAGACTGTCAGTGGAGGGACAGAAATTTCTCAGATTACATAAAAAAATATGAACGGAATTCTTACAGGTTTGGAACGACATGAGGGCTAATAATTAAAGACAGGATTTGTATGTGTGGGTGAACTCACCCTTTAATGAAGATTAGATGAACACTATACTATATGTTGTCTGGAATATCCCACTAAATTTACTAAATTAAAACAACTGGCAGCTGTGATTGCCAGATATTCACAGAAAAATAAAATACTCAGACAATGTTTCCAATGTATTATAGATTCCTGTAAATTATGAACGTTTATTTCATTAAGTGGTTTTATTTTAATATACCCATCTACACTGTAAGTTGCTTTATACATAGTAAAAAATTTATTGGCATTGTATACATGGCATTGTATGTAATTTTGCTATAAAATATCAATTATATTACCATATAATTTACAGTGAAAAACAGGAAACGACCCAGAAGTCTTTGTGTGACACATGGTCACCAATGTTTATATTTTGTATAAATAATTTTGGTTCTTCTTATTTTTGTTATTAATATTGTACATTATGATGTTTTGTGTTACATTTTATGTTATTTAGTTATTACAAATTACAATATTTAAGTGTTATGTTTGTTACCCTGATGGTGCTTTGTCTTTGAGTGCATGACCCCGCACACTGTCTTTATGTGAATATTGGTCATGTTTACATTTTTTTTTATTCGCTTTGTTACTATTTTCACAAGTAAGGTGTACATTTTCAAAACTCTTAGTGCTAATATCACAACAGATCATCAAAAGTGCACTTTTTTCAAACATTTCATCATGTTTTCAATTGTGTTAGTACAATTCACAAAATCACAAAGTATCCTTTCACAACACAAAATAAGTGTTTCATCTACATTATTGTTTCATTCACAGTAACTGCCTTTCATAAAGCTCTTATTATCAAAATTTTGATTTGCATCTCTTTTTGTTCGGTTTAATACATTTTTCTATTATTTAATCTAACTGATCTTAATGGTTAATCAATTAATCATTTGGTAAACCTATAGTTCCCTTTCGAGGGAACTCGCGATGCGTCGATGACGCTTTGGGAACGCCTTCACGTGATTACCTCTGAAGCACGTATGTCAACTAGTCCAATGGAATGAATGAATGAACGCCACGGGCGGGTGACGTCATGACCAGGAAAGGATATAAGCACATCCGGTGCATTACTCGCGTTAGCTTTTGTGCCTCAGCAAAGCGCTCTGTGTCAAAACTGTCTGTGAATATTTATTGTTGTCTGTCTGATATATATATATATACACACTATGGAAACAATTGCACAAACTCTGTGTTCTTCCTGCTCGCGTTATTTAACGAGTAGGGACACACACGAGCTTTGTGTGATGTGTTGGGAGTGGAGCATGCGGTATCAGCCTTGGCTGATTGCCAACATTGTGAGAAGCTTTCGCTTCGCTCCCGCCTGTCACTTTTCGAGGGAAGTGGCCAGGCTCACGATTCTCAGGGTGCAGGACCCGCGTCTGCCGAGGCAACGCGGATAATGCATTCCTGTGGATCACAAATAGGATCTCTTTACGGGGTTGGAGACGGGTCCGCGGATCTTATCTCCTCCCTTTCCACGAGGGATCCATGCTCTCTCTCCGGTCTCGGAAGCCCGCGCTGCGATCTCTTCCGCCCGGGGAGAGAGTTCAATGCTTCAGTGCTCTACCCCGAGGAGGTAGATGTGCTGGGCATTGAAAGTTAACAAAGCACAATCATGGGGGAAGTGGATTTGCCATCTCTTTCCCCAGCGTATGAGAAATATATATATATACACATGTATAATAGTTTATATATATAAAATAAATGTATATATAAAATAAAGCTGGTGGAGGTGTTAACCAAGGCTGTAGATAAATTAAATATTTAATGGCCAGCAGAAATAAGGGGGAGCTCGTCCTAAAAATAAAGAACGAGTTTCCTTTCCTCTATTTTTTTTTTTTCACCGCCATCACGGGGCCTTCCATTTTTTCCCGATCTGCACAGCGAGCTGTCTAGATCATGGAAAAAGCCTTACTCTTCTTGTCTTTTAGCCCCCAAGTCCATGTATATTCAGATATTAGGGGGTTAAGAGAGTATGGCTATGGGGCAATACCCCAGGTAGAACAGACGCTTGCTAGCTATCTGTCTCCCGGTTTAGTATCGTCCCTGAAGGCGTCGGCTTCTCTCACTAAACCATTAAAAAATATATATTTTTAATCTAGTGGGAAAAGCATTTACGGCAGTGGGTCTAGCAGGAGGCTGCTTGCACACTATAGTAGTGCTACAAGCATATCAGGCTGACCTGCTGGGGTATTTGGACAGAAGTGAGGGAGTTTGACCCGATGGGGTTTGAGAACTTCGTCGGGCCACAGATTTATCTCTCAGGGATAATAAGGAGACCGTCTGAACTTTTGGGCGGTCTATGGCAGCCCTTGTGGTCACTGTGAGACACCTCTGGCTCAATTTGATGGAAATCATGGAGAAAAATACAAGAGAATCTCTCTCTCGCTATGTCCAACCCCCTGGGGCTGCTGGGCGTGAGCAGCTCCAGCCGTCTTGTTTCTCATACGCAACACAGCAGCCAAAGCCTTCAAAGCAGAAGCCGGATCCGAGGACCGTTCTTCATGCTGAGAAGGCTTCGGCTCAAAAGAAAAGGTCTTGGCGCCACTGGCGTCAGACCGGTGAGGGCAGCCCCAACCGGGGTGGAACGGTGTACACCTCATTATACGGTGCCCTTTCCATCTCGGTGCCCTCAGGGGACCGTTCTGCCAACCCCGCCACCCTTGGTGCTTTAGGGCGCAGCAGTCTCCAGCGAGCTTCTGGCGCAGTGTCAACACGACATTGCGTCGGACTCGCGCCCTCTGAGGGGGGTTCGAAAACAGTCAGTTCGGGTGGTTCCTGCCAGTATGCTTCAGGCCCCCTAATCTGACTGTCTCAATTACAACAGAGGCCAGCCTCGAGGGGCTGGTTCCCTTGGTAGATTTTCTGGCAGCGCGGAAGCTACTGCCGAATATATCTCTATGGGCCCTGCAGTTAGTAGTAAGAGGCAGATTTGGTTCTCGTCCTCCAGGTTACAATGGGGTGTTGCTCACGTTAGTGCATCCCGAGCAGGTTCTGGTAATGGAGCAAGAGGTAAAGGCCCTGTTAACAAACAAAGCTATAGAGCAGGTGTACTCACCCGACATTGCGTCGGTCTTTACAGTTGTTATCTCATTGTTCCAAAAAAGGATGGAGAACTGCATCACATACTAGATCTTCGTCTGTTGAAGTGTTAGGTGCTGGAACTCAAGTCCAAGATCCTGACACTCAAACAGATCGTGACTCAAATCAGATCCGAGGACTGGTTTGTCACGATAGATCTGAAAGACGCATACTTCCATATCTCCTTCCTCCCTCAACACAGGAGGTTCCTGAGGGTTTCTTTCAGGGGCAAAGAACACCAGTATCAGGCACTTCCTTTCGCTCTAGCTCTATCACCCCGCACATTCACGAAGCGCGTAGATGCAGCTCTGGCCCCGCCAGGCTGCAGTGAATACGCATTCTGAATTGCATAGACGATTGGCTGATTCTAGCGGAATCAGAACAGTTAGCGGTTCGGCATCGAGATGTCGTCCTCGCTTATATGCGAAGGTTGGGGTTGAAGCTCAATGCCAAGAAGAGTGTGCTTCTCCAGTACAGAGGACCACTTTACTTGGAGTGGTCTGGGACTCAGTCACGATGCGAGCCGTTCTGTCGCCCGCTCGTGTAGCTGCTATCCTTACTGCCACAAAAGAGCTAAAGCTAGGCCAGGCACACACTGTGAAACAGTTCGAGAGACTGTTAGGCCTCAGGGCAGCAGCGTCCATTGTGATACCCTTTGGCCTGCTGTACGTGAGACCTTTGCAGTGGTGGCTCAGGACCAGAGGGTTATCCCCGCGCCTTGGTTATATGGACGAAACACTGGTTCTTGTCCCAGGTTCCGGTGTTGGGAGCTCTTTGCCATCGAGTTGCTATCTTGACAGATGCTTCCCTCACCAGCTGGGGAGCGGTATTGGAAGGCCGCTCAGCTCAGGGCTTGTGGAGGAGTCATCATCTCTCTTGGCACATGATTTGCCTAGAGATGATGGTCGTCGTCAATGCGTTGATGTAAAATCTCCTCCCAGACCTGAGGGGCCATCATGTGTTGCTCTGGAACAGTGACTGTTAGGCCTCAGGGCAGCAGCGTCCAATGTGATTCCCTTTGACCTGCTGTACGTGAGACCTTTACAGTGGAGGCTCAGGACCAGAGGGTTCTCCCCGAGGGGAAACCCACTCCATACGATCAAGATCACGCGGCAGTATCCCCGCGCCTTGGTTATATGGAGGAAACTCCATATAGTTATAAGGTTCTTATCTCTCAGACAACACGTTGGTGGCCTCTTATTTTGGTCCCTCAAGAAAATACGCTATCTGAGGGCAGTGTATATTCCAGGGGCCCAGAATATTGGAGCAGACACCCTGTCGAGGCAGGGGCTGAGGCCAGGGGACTCCACCCTGAGGCGGTGGAGCAAATATGGGAGTTTTACGGCCAGGCAGAAGTGGACCTGTTCACGTCTCAGCATACAACGCACTGTCCACTCTGGTTCTCTCTCACTCAACCAGCCCCCTCGGGGCTGGACGCTATGGTGCAGACGTGCCCGAGGCTACGTCTGTATGCATTTCCCCCTGTTGCTCTGCTCCCAGGAGTTCTGGAGTGAATCCGCCAGGATGGTATATGCCTATTGCTAGTAGCACCACCCTGGCCAAGCGAATTTGGTTTGCGGACCTAATTCTTCTCCTCGACGGCCCTCCCTTGGAGATTCCGATCAGGAGACACCTTCCGTCTCAGGCAGGGGATGCAATATTGCACCCCCGGCAGGGGATTTGGAAACTGTGGGTTTGGCCTCTGAGGGGGCCCAACTCATAGAGAGTGGTCTCTCAACCGAGGTTGTTGAGACCGTTCTAAGCTCCAGAGCTCCCGCTACGAGGAAACTATATTCATTATTTCGAGAGTTTTTCACTTCTTGGTGTTACCAGTGTCAGTGGAATCCGGTTAACTGTTCAGTAAACACAGTATTTGAGTTTCTGCAAGAACGCTTTGTATCAGGTCTATGTCCTTCCACACTTAAGGTATACGTGGCGGCCATTGCGGCTTTCCACGCACTGGTGGGTGGTACATTTTTGGGTCGAGACCCCCTGATCACTCGTTTCCTTCGTGGCACTTTGAGGCTGAGGCCTGCAACTTGCACTAGGGTGCCGGCTTGGGATCTTGCAATAGTTCTTCTCAGGGAACTAGGATTACAGTCGTAACCTGAGACGATTTTCATTTCAGCAATATAGAGTATATGGATTTTGAGAACTACAGAAATAAAATGTGTGTTTGTATGAACATTTACGTAAATTATGTGTAACCACACATGATGAATACTTGTTATTGCTAATTGATTTCACATAGTGGTAACCACAATTGGCCACTATATAAAAGTGGGGGTGTAAACACTGGCAATTTCTTTCAACATGGAGCAGGATAGACCGCAAGGAATTGGAAGAGCTCGTGGACAAGGAATCCGTCAGAGAGGTGGGCAGAGAGGTCAGAGAGGTGAGAGAGGTGGGCAGAGAGGTCAGAGAGGTGAGAGAGGTGGGCAGAGAGGTCAGAGAGGTGAGAGAGGTGGGCAGAGAGGTCAGAGAGGTGGGCAGAGAGGTCAGAGAGGTGAGAGAGGTGGCCAGAGAGGTCAGAGAGGTGAGAGAGGTGGGCAGAGAGGTGAGAGAGGTGGGCATGGAGCCCGTCAAAGGGTTGGTCATCAGAGAGAGGGAGGCAGAACTGTTGTCTCTAATGAAGTCCGGGCCATCATCGTTGATCATGTGGTGAACCGAGGCCTTACTATGGCAGAGGCTGCTAGATTAGTTGATCCAAATCTAAAAAGATCAACTGTCAATTCTATCATCCGAACTTTTCGCCAAGAAAACCGGTAAGTGTGGAGGACGTATACTACAGTATTACATTTACAGTAAATTGTAATGCATGTAAATTCATCAGACATGTTACAGTATTGGTACAGTACGATTTATTGACAGTATACTCTGTTCTATGCTTAGAATTGACAGAAAACCCCATAGTGGTGGCCGCGGCCGTGTGCTGACCGATCAGCAAGAGTTGGCAGTGGTGGAAATGGTGAGGGCCAGGAATGATATACGGCTGTCAGAAATAAAGCAGGCAATTGAGGAGAACAATGACACCTTTGCCAATGTGGCATCCATCAGCCTACCAACAGTAGCCCGCCTTTTGAAGAGGCACCAGGTATCAATGAAACAAATTTACCTGGTGCCTTTTGAGAGAAACAATGACCGGGTGAAACAACTAAGGGCTGAGTATGTTCAGGTACAGCACTATATATTGTATTACTGTTACTATTTGATGCATCACTTATGTCATATGTATATGGAACAACACTGTAAAAAGAACTAACCAAAATATATTTTTTAGAGGGTAATGGTGCTTGACGCTGATGTGAACCATCACAAGTACATTTTTGTTGATGAAGCGGGCTTTAACCTGGCCAAAACTCGTCGCCGTGGACGGAACATCATCGGCCAACGGGCCACAGTCCAAGTGCCTGGACAACGTGGAGGAAACATCTCCATGTGCGCAGCTATCTCTGAAGATGGTGTCGTAGGACGTAGGCCATTACTTGGCTCCTATAATGCTGCACATCTTATTGAGTTTCTCAATGAAATTGAGCCGGCCTGTCAAGGTGAAGGGGTCACCTATGTAATTGTGTGGGACAATGTCAGGTTCCACCATGCAGAGGTAGTTCAAGCATGGTTTCAGGCCCATCCCCGATTCATGACCCTCTACCTGCCTCCATACTCTCCTTTCCTCAACCCTATTGAGGAATTTTTTTCAGCATGGAGGTGGAAGGTCTATGATTGCCGACCCCTTGAGCGTGCCACCCTCCTTCAGGCCATGGATGATGCATGTGATGACATCAGTGTAGACCAATGTCAAGCATGGATTCGTCACGCCAAAAGGTTTTTCCCAAGGTGCATGAACAATGATAACATTCATTGTGATGTGGACGAGAATCTATGGCCAAATGCTCAAGACAGGCTTGATCCAAATTAATGTAATGTGTGCACTAAATGTTATGTTTTGTTCTCATTTCGTTACATTTCATTATAGAAAGTATACCTATGTTACAATTATATCTGAAAAATAAAAACTAATTTGCTCAAATGATTGTAGAGGATGTCTTCATTGATCCTTCACTTGATATACACATAGGATGGATATTTTGGAAATGACAGATTATGTAAATGTTGGGTAATGTAAGTGTATTGCCTAATGTGAAAACTGTGTAATCTGTCTTTTATAGTACTGTAGCATATTAATTTTAGCACTTCTAAGGCCGATTTGAAACATGTATCTTGCATTGTTTGCTGTTGGATGAACTGATTGTTAAAAGTACTAAACTGAAAGAAGATCATACTGTTGTGTTTCGGTGATTAAACCAAATGTTCTCATTACATATTACAATAATCTTGTGTTTGAAACAATGATTATGTGGACTGAAAACATGTGCAACTGACTAAAAGCATTATATCAGGTTTTGAAAGAGAGACTAGCTCGTTTACAAGTGTGATCAGTTTGGATTTTTGTACTAAGAGTTTTGAAAATGTACACCTTACTTGTGAAAATAGTACCAAAGCAAATAAAAAAAACTGTAATGGACTGGCCACTTATGATGAACTCATTGGATTTTCTATTGTGTCACCTCTGTAGTGGTTATCAGTACATTTTAAGAAAGAAAGAAGAAAGAAAGTCATATGGGTGAGTAAATATTGACAGAATTCTTGAATTCAATTTATTTTATATTAAATAAATAATGTCTGAAATGGTTTTGTACCATTGTGTGTGTGTGTGTGTGTGTGTGTGTGTTTGCATGAACTACACATCAGCAAAAGCTACTACTGCAGGTGCATTCCCCTAAAAACCTGTTGGGGTAAATCAGTCATTCCTGCCATGGGTTCTTTGCTTTAGAGAAGAGATCACTGGGCCCTGCCATTAGCTACGTTTACAGCACCTTTTGTTTCAATTTCAATTGATGAATCCGAAAGTAGTGTTTACATGAACGGTAAATAAAGTGATCGGGTTGATGTGCAGATTTATATGTCACAAGCTTCAAATCAAAATATATTTTTTGACACTGCACCGATGTACAGAGTTTCCCGCTGTTTTCGCATTCTCAAACAATACCTTATTTTCTTTGTTTCAAAAAAGCACTTAATATTTATCTATTAGGAGATGATGAGCACATGAAGCTTTGTGCCATGCTACTTTATTTATCAAGCAGTAAAAAAGCCCTTTCCCGCACCTAAAACAAGGCGTCTGTGGATGAAAGTCTGAAGCAAGGACTGGCGAGACATTGTCTGGCACCACTTAACAGACAATGAATGGGAGTATTTTAGAATGACACGAGTCACGACAGTTGACACTTTATTCAACAATAACGACATTAAACGACAACATAACGACAATGTCATAACGCCATTTCTATGTCATTGCACAATATGCTTACATATTGCAAGGTTTGACAAAACATACCATGAGTCGACTTCAGTACGAAGTCGGTACTGAAATTTTTAAATTGTGACGCTTTTAGAGCTAAGCGGAATCATAAACACCTCTGATTGGCCATTGTGTTCACGTGCTCATCGGATATGTCGGGAGCGTTTGAGAGCACACGGAAGTGTTTGAAAGTGTTTTAAAAAAACGGGAGCGGGAGCCATGTATCTGTGTAAGCGCTCTGTCAAGAGCATCATGTATATTTACAACATATTATTGAAGCGCTGATCCTTGTAGCCAATCACAGACATATCCGATGAGGCGCGTGAAGTACAATGGGCAATCAGAGGTGTATATGATTCCGCTCAACAGCCTCACATTTTAAAAATTTCTGTAACGACTTGGTACCGAAGTACTTTTTGACAACTCTACTATGTTTGCATATTTTTACTGTTATTTACTTATAATATGCAATATGGGATTTTGCAAGGTTTGACAAAGCATACTATTATTTATATTGTGTATCCTTATAAATAACAATTATGCACTTTCCAGCTTCAGTATTCAATCCGATCAAGTGTTTTACATGTCCTGTTGGAACGGATTAGAAAAATGTTACCCCCTCCCCCAATACAATCCGAATTAGATTTTAATCGGAATTGGTCAATTCATTCCTATTGACATGGTTACATGTGACTTTTCTATTCCGACTGCGCTACTAGTCCGATTTTAATCGGATTATTAGGGTCTGTGTAAAAATAGCTATTGCTATATAACCCTTACCTGATCAAGAACTTCACCCAGATCAGCACTGACATTTGCCATGTAATATTGAGGTTAGGGTAAAGGCCAAGAGATCTGAGTGAGGAAGGGCAGCGATTGAGTGAGGTCTTATCAGTGAGCCTCATTCCTCAAGATTTTGGTTCAGCTGTATCAAGGGGTTAACTCTTTACACTCAGATCATATCACACGGTCTCAGCGGGATACTCAATAGGCAAGAGACCATGCTAAATGATAGCGACAGCGGGTCAATGATAGCGGGTGTTTTATCTGGGCAAAAACTTGCAATGGTTAAACCTCATTCATGTGTGAATGCCTAACATGGTAACACAATTATTAACTTGTTTACAAAATGTCAATTAGCATAACAGGATAGAAATACAGAGATTAACAGGATGGAGCATAGCAGAATGGAAATACAGAGCTGAAGTTTTCCATTGCTCAGTGAGGTGTTGAGACTCAGCCTGAAGGTGTCATCTTTTAGGTTTATTCTGATAATATTTGATAATAATCAAATAATAATAATTCTGACATCATACCTGCACCACTCTATTATTGCATAATTGTTCTCACACCCAAAGTACATAAAGCCACCTCAGTAATAAATTGAGTTATTTTTTACTGCTTATTTGGTCAAACACACACAGAATAACACAGTAATTTATGTTTTAAGTGAAGGTAAACAGTTGAGAAAGAAAAAAACATGTGTGAGTACAATGTATCTGTGAGTCAGCTCTTAAAGTTACAGCAGCCTTATATACCTGCTGCTAAATTATGAGATAGTATTGGCCGTTTTTCCATGGTATCGATAAAATTGTGGCCAGTAAAAATGTGTTAATGGCTAGTAACATTAAGTAATTATAACTGCTAATACTTTATCATTTTTGTGCTGTTTTATATGGAATAGAATATGGAATATTTCTTAATGAATTGCTATATTTCTTATTTTAGAAGTAAGAGGACATGCCAAATCTGCTCAAGCAAATTAGTTTTTCCAAACTCACCCTTATTTTCACTTGAATCTGATATTGTGATAAAAGAAAAATAAGTCATATGATTTCCATCTATATAAATTGCTTAATGTTTTATCAAATATGTTAAAATATTATGGGGACTTGACAACATGACAGGGTTCTGTCACTTTGGTCTGTTTTTTTCTTGGTTTGGTGACAGAGCTCTGACACTCCTGTCTTGTCATGGTGAGCATGCGGTTCCGAGTTTGTATGGGCCATGCGCGCTTCTGTCCATGTGAGTTATTTTGTGTGTGGAGCATGGTGTTCGGATCCCGGTGTGTTTGTCTTCTGTTAAGTGTGTTTGTCTTCTGTCGATTTCGTGTTTGATTGGTCTGCTCTTCTATCCACATGTGTTGTTGTGTTCTGTGTAGCACATGGTTCGTGTTTATATCAGCCGAGTCCTTTCTTGTTGTCTTCTGTTGTGTCACACGCGCGCTCCTGTTTTCATCGGCCGTGTGTTTTTATGTCTTGTATGAACATGAGTGGTTTCATTAGCTGCGTGTTAATGTCTTGTTTTGTTTGAGCACATGGCTTGTGATCGTGTTCGCTGGCCATGTGCTCTTGTTAACTGTCACCATCCCGCCAATGGGACGCCTAAGTTTATATTATATTCTACAGTATATTACAATTAAATCCTAATCTTATCATGACAAACTATATAAGACTCCTAAATAGATATTTACAGTAATAGATTAATTTATGACAAGAGTGCACCTCAGAAAATCTACATCATAACAAAAGTTATGACCTTTGTCACAAAAAGTCGATACTCACACTTTTAATCATTGAAACTTTGGTTTTCTTGCTAAAAGTTCATAATAAAACATATATTCTAGTATTTGTCCATAAACATTTATAAAATAATATTATCCTCTAAAAAGTATAATATATATATATATATATATATATATATATATATATATATATATATATATATATATATATATATATATTATCCTAAAAAATAGAATATTATCTTTTTCATTTCCTTTTTTACATTATATATTTGAGTAATTATTATAAATTAGGTACCATAAGAAAAGGTACATTCTTTTAGTGGGCTCCTCCTCCCTATTGGGCGTCGTCATATTTCATAGTTTGTAATCACAACCTTTTCTACTCTTGACAAAATACATATTGTCGGAGAGGTCTGAGTCTCAAAGTTCCATATTTTGTGATAGAAGTGATATTTGGACAGAAATGTATTAATTTGTTATGGCAGAATGCATAAAAAATTCAGTGGAATCCCCCAGTGGCTATTTTTGGTATTACGCCTAAACAGTTTTGTGATATCAACTTCAAATTTGGAACACAACTTGGTTAAACATATGGCTTTAATTTTAGAGTAATTGTAGGGTAGATTTTTTTTTGTAAAATATATATTTTATATAAAAGAAAAAATATTTAGTACAGTACATTTGATTTACAGTAAATTTAAATGACGTGCTTTCACTTCAGCAATAATCTGCTAAATGTCTTCTTTAAAACAAGACCAATCTTAGGTCCAAAGCATTCTTGAATCCATTTAGGTTTGGATTGTGCATTTTCAAATCCATTCGCAAAAAGGGGGGTGAAAGTTAAGGGGAAATAAAAAGCCTAAAATCTGCGTCCTTGAGTCCTTGCCTAATCCCTCAACCCCTTACCTCAACCCTGACATACTGCAGAAATGACACAGAAATGACTTCATACTTAAGAAGGTTTCAGTCAGATTATTCAAATCAAAATTTGAATATTAATATTAAATATTATATCATATTAAATAATATTTAAAAAATGAAGATTTAAAGCAAACTTTGAATATTAAATTTAGCTATGCATTCCTCTTCATCTTTCACACTTATGCAATGTGAATTGTTCTTTAATTCTGTGCTAGACTGTACTGTATGTTTCATGATGTAAAAAGTCTTCAAAAAAGTCTGAAATTTCAAAGTGTCAAAAGATTGAGGGTGTACTTTATCTAACCTCTTTCTCTTACTCTTTGTCTCTGTATTTTCAGAATGCTCTCTTCCAAAATGTGAACCCAAGCTTGAGTTACCCAGTCACACAGGTAAAACACTGTTATTGCTGGAATTTATTTGTTTGAGAGCTCTATTACAAAGGCCTGGTTTCACAGACAGGGCTTTGATTAAGCCAGGACTAGACCTTAAGATATGCAGTCAGTGCAAGTTGCTTTCATTTAAAACAATTCAAACACATATTTTAGTCTGGGACCACCTTAAGCCTTGTCTGTGAAATATGGGTATATATGGGTTAAATGTTTGATATTAACCCATATTTTTTTTTATATTTTTTTTCTGTTATTGTGCCATAAGGTTTATGGGTGCTTATACTGTGTTTGTTGTGTCCAAGCTGTTTTATTTATTTAAGTTTGGCCTATAATGTTTTTGAAGTCCTCAAATCATGAGTCTTTGATGATTTTGAATGTAATTAATGTGTCATTTATATGAGGTTGTTGCACATTATGTTTGGTTTCAATTTTGGTTTGGTTTGTATTAAGTCTTGAAATCAATGTTCACCTGCAAGAATACGAAATATCGTCTTTTATCTGTAAGGTTGATTCGGTTAAGAGAACTGTTCTAACGTTTTCAACACTACTGAGCTGATTCCACATTTTTCTTTTGGCTGGTTTAATCTATCCATGTATAACTAAATTGAGGCTGAAGATGATATCATTGAACTAGATTATTTTACCATACTGAAAATCACGTTTATGTATTACTTCAGCATAGATTGAACACTTTCTTGGAAATCAAATCTTTATATTATATAATCAAATCTTTTATTTTTTTTTTTTATAAATCAGGCAGTCAGGAGGTTCTATGACACATTTGGGAAGTAACTATACTTGACCCAGTTATGTCTAATATTAGTTGAACATTTGCTCGTCCCAAGATAATATCTTCCGCAGCCAGTTGACACAGTTAACATCTGGTTATCTGCCTTTATTGTGCACTGGTGCCTTATTAAATAATTTTTAGTTTTTCTTGCATGACATTATTTTCTTGCCATGTTGTGGGTCATTTCTTTCTGAATGTAACACAAAACAAAATACAAAACTTCTAATATTGCAAGAATAAATTGCTGAGGTTTGTGTAGAATTCGCCATGCTGGTTATACAAGTGATGCTGTTTATTTCATTGACGCTCAAGGTGCATGGAAAAAGTTTGTGAATGGCAATGATCTAAATCAGTTCAAGCGTGTCTAAAAATAACTGAGGGTGTAGGACATTTCTTTGTTTCTCACATTCATCCCCTACCTTTCATATGGGACCCCAGCTTGTTATTCATTTCAAGCTGTGTCTTTCATAATCAACTCTCTAATGACTACTGAACCTCAAAACTACAGTAATAACCACATAACAAATCCAAATCAATGTAGTATTTTGAATGTTTCTGCTAAAAAAAAAAACACTAGGCCTAATTACAGTTTTTTTATTTGCTTTGGTACTATTTTCACAAGTAAGGTGTACATTTTCAAAACTCTTAGTACAAAAATCCAAACTGATCACACTTGTAACACAGCTAGTCATTCTTTCAAAACATGATCCCATGCTTTCATTACAGTTATACATTTTTCAGTCCACATAATCATTGTTTCAAACACAAGATTATTGTAATATGTAATGAGAACGTTTGGTTTAATCACAGAAACACAACAGTATGATCTTCTTTCAATTTAGTACTTTTAACAATCAGTTCATTCAACAGCAAACAATGCAAGACACATGTTTCAAATCACTCTTGTTGCTGAAATAATTACAGTAATGGCTACAGTTGCCACATTAGAAAAAACATGTGCATTACCTAACCTATGTAATTGAATCCATAATGTTTGTAATAGTATCTGCAGTGAGTTATCAAAAGCTGTGATGAAGTATGGCACAGCCATGAGGATCTGTGCTAGAACAGAGTTTGCTGGCAATACAGTAAATGATTTCACTCTATACCATTTGACTGAATCTATACTGTAGTGGACCTTTACACTTTAGGTTGAGTTACAGTAATGTGGCTGTCCATGGTCCTCTGTTTACAGTATCACTGTATGTATGACATACATACTGTAATGTAAAATGCTGTATTTGATGCCATCTGTCTCCCTTCTACTGATGCATCTCTAATCAATCTAACGTTTTACAGTCACTGACCGTTTCCTCTCCCTTATACTCTATTCTGCTTACAGTGTTTTCACAAATGGCAAATTTCTCTGTATCTCCCTCTCACAC
The DNA here is from genome assembly GCA_026230005.1 of Gila orcuttii. Lineage (NCBI taxonomy): Eukaryota > Metazoa > Chordata > Actinopteri > Cypriniformes > Leuciscidae > Gila > Gila orcuttii. The sequence goes on from JAPDVR010000018.1 coordinate 12,900,940, forward strand.
ACACACATGCAAGTGCACACACTTTGAACATAGTGGTGGTTATTATCTATAAATCACTTATGTAAAAATAATTCATTACATTTGGTTATCCATATCGGAAATTGCAAACAAGTTCTTTAGAAACTGTATATAGAATCAATATCGAAAAATTTGAATATCGTGCAAAAGTTATCATTTTGATGATTATGGCTTACAGCTTATGAAAAACCAAATTCAAAATCTCTGAAAATTAGAATATTACATTAAATCAATAAGAAAATAATTTTACTGTACTGTAAATACAGAAATGTCATCCCTCTGAAAAGTATAATCATGCATGTGTATATAGTTCTATATACTAAATGTATTACTGTAGTTTCACCTTTTTATTTGAATTACTGAAATACATAAACTTAATATTCTAATTTTTCTAGTTTCACTTGTATAGAAATCTATAGGTGTACCAAATGATTAATTGATTAACCATTAAGATCAGTTGGATTAAATAATAGACAAATGTATTAAACTGAACAAAAAGAGATGCAAATCAAGTTTGAAAGGAAGAGCTTTATGAAAGGCAGTTACTGTGAATGAAACATTTATGTAGATGAAACACTTATTTTGTGTTGTGAAAAGTATACTTTGTGATTTTGTCAATTGTACTAACACATTTGAAAACATGTGAAATGTTTGAAAAAAAGTGCACTTTTGATGATCTGTTGTGATATTAGCACTAAGAGTTTTGAAAATGTACACCTTACTTGTGAAAATAGTACCAAAGCGAATAAAAAAAACTGTAATAACATAAACTCATACCAACACATGAGGAAACATTTTTAAATATAAAACCTAGCAAATAAAGTTTTAGGTTTGCTGATTGTAGGAAAGTGAGCTCTGCCCTGTTCCCAGCAGTAGATTGCTCTTTCTCTAATTGGAGATTGAAGTGTATTAGACCCATGCCGAGATGTGCCAGAATCTGGTATGTTCTCAGATCCGGAGGGAGTCACTCGCACAATGGCCATCTCCAGGGGATGTCTTTATGCTGTCTGCCAAAGTCCTCGACATGCTCATCACCACCAATCAGTCCCACCATAGCTGCTGGCCAGTAGAGTAAACTTGAAGGCTCCAAGGATTCTTTTAGTACCCCAAAACCTTAAAACACCTCTTTCAGATAGATGGACACACAAATACACATCCAAACATTCTGGCAAGCTTCTGTCCAAACCCGCTTTCAAGTAGGTTTAAGTCTTATACAATGATGTGTTGATGTTTTAAAAGAACTTTGAAGTTCACTTCGTTTGACAAATAAAGCACTTTGAAGGGAAAGGAAGTTAGCACAAAATACTTTTGTGGTTTTCTGAGGTTAGAACATTTCTGAATGGTTGAATGTGCCAAAAGCAAGGTACTTGCTGTTTATGTGAGGGCAACAGTTCAGTTAACGGTAAAATGTGCAGGTTTTGTTTTTAACTGTTTGCTAGATGAGCAGTAAAGAGCAGTAAAGAACAAGAACTGACCAGCACACTTGGCCACACCGGCAAGATCTTCTTCTCAACAGCATTTATAAATAGCTGACCCAGTCCAAGTGGACTATTTTTCAGGTTGCCTCTGAAATTGGGCTTGCGGTATAACAAATAGGTAGTATTTTTTTCAGATGCTGTTTAATAGAACAATTGTTGGACCACAAAGCTTTCAGTTTATTTTTATTTTTAAAGCCAAACTCTTTTCTGACCATGACTAATTAAAAATTAGGATCTGTCAGATTTGGAAAGAGTTGGAAGGGAATGAATTAACAGTGTATGAAACCGATAAGATCATGGGAATTACCAGTCTGAAGCAGAAAATAACAATGGTTCCTTCAGTTCATGCTTTTTTCCTTTATGGTTCAGGTGAGGAGAGTCCATGGTACTTTCACATTTAATCAGTAAATTGGTTGATTTTTGAAGGCTATAGAGTCAGCCATCAAACACTGAACTGGTCTAGATACATGCATCAACATTATGAACACAAATAGATATGAGACCACATTCCTACTTAAGTGGACCCTCTTTAGGGGCAGGGACAGTGTGAACGTAAAGAGACTGGGTACTTTTTCACTTGATTCACTTCTTGGGCCACTTAGTTTGGGTCGTTTACAGAGGACTCAAGCGTGAAACTCTATTGTAGAGTATTTAGAGAAAGGGAAATAGATGAGGTGTGTGATATATTTTTACATAAAAATAAATAAAAAATAATTATGGACTATTTTCCATAAATAGATTTTGACTTCCTTGTCAAAATGAGAGGGTTCACAGTGTCAATATTTGCATAACATTTCACATTTATGTTTTTTTTGCAGTTCTTGGCAATTATCAATATAGGTGACAAAACAAAACGTCTCAGTTACGTATGTAACCCTCGTTCCCTGAAGGAGGGAACGGAGATGTAGTCGACGTGTCGACTGATTGGGATCACGCTTAGGGAGCCTGTCATCTTCGAGTACTGTTAAAATGAGCCAATGCAAATTGGTGTTCGAGATCTCCATCTCATACTCCGCCCCGCGGCACGGGTATAAATAAGGAAGTGGATGCACACACCAGTTGTTTTTCGCTGAGGAGCCGAGCGGAGCCCGGAGTCAGCGGTGGTCCAGCAATAGTGGCGACGGTTCTACGTCTCTGTTCCCTCCTTCAGGGAACGAGGGTTACATACGTAACCAAGATGTTCCCTTTCAGTCGCTCACGTTCGACGTGTCGACTGATTGGGATCCCAATTAAAATGCCACTAGTGCTGCCACCTTCTAGTGCCTAGACAGAAGCCTCCTGATCCCCCCGCATTCTTTTGAGGCGGAAATGGAACATGGCTTAGACCAGCTGGGAAGCGTGCCCTATCAATGGAAGGAAGGGACGCTGCGGAAGCCACATCCTGCCCGAAGCGAGGCAACATGTGTGACAGGGGGGAGACTCAACCAGACAGTGACGAAGACACGGGGAGGCCGCAGGGAGCCGTACTGTGGAAGAATACACATATGGGATCGCCGTAGGGATCACAACATATGGACCCAGCCTAACACAGGTTCCACCAGTGCATACGAGTGATAGGCCTGGCTTCGGACGTTCGCTCGAAGGGTATGGAGGAACTCGACAGGGTTCGGCTAATAAGGGGAACTCTACTGGAGCAAGAATTGCACACGTATCCAGTCCATACAAGGGAAATGGCGCAGCAAGCCGACACTTCGAACCGTGCTTACAGTGAATTTGGCTTCATGTGAAGGGAGCCGACGGGAAGCAGCGGTTCGACACATAGGCTAGTTCTCTAGCGAACGTTATAGGTGTCGCCCAGCCCCAGACTCTATTTAATATCTGTTCAGCGAGGCAATCTGTGTCAACGTCTAGGAGGGAGCAATACTCTCACTTAAGAGGAGCTCACCAATTTCAATTTCAATTTATTGATGGATAGCCCCTTGAGATGCAGCATCTCGTTTTCAAGAGGGTCCAAATACACATATACATAATACAACAGGAAAAACAAAAACAAACAAACAAACAAACAAACAAAAAACAAATGCTCAAAACAATTGAGTTACTAGGCAGCTTACACCCCAGACTGAAGACACATAATAGCTCAGATATGTTATAGCTAGCTCAATAAGTACATAATACATAAGAGATTCAATTTGAAAAGGTATCACATAAGAAAGACAGAGGTTGAATCCACAGGAGGTAAATCAATTAAACAATTACATAAAGCAAAATACAATTACAAGCAATACTGTTTAGTCCAACATCAGTAACATGTACACACATTGTTAAGATGTGAAATATAGATAATCTGAATCTGCGAAAAGATGAGATGGATTCCAATCGCACGTAGCTTTATAATGAAAAGCTTTACGTCCAGCTGCTGAAAAGATTCCTGGTACAGTAAATACGACATATTGCATATCTCAAAGTGGATAAATAGAACTACGAGGAACCAAGAGTTCTTTCAGATATGGAGGACAATCGAAGTAGGCACATTTCAAAATAAATAGGAACCAATGGAAGTCTCTTCTTGATTTAAGCTGAAGCCAATTTAGTGATGCATACATTACACAATGCTGAGTTTTAAAAGGACACCTCAGAACAAATCTACACAGAGAGTTAAAGACAACATTAAGTGGCTTTAGAACAGAATCACTAGTGTTCATGTATATGATATCAGCGTAGTCAATAATGGGCAATATCAAATTAACCTTTTCCTGACTTCAAATGTGAAACAAAACCACCCAGGTGGGCACGTGCATCTTGGGAAAACTTTCTCACCAAGATGAAGGGAACCACATGTAGTGGGCCAACCTCTGCTTGGAAACAGCCTCCCCTTCTGTTGGTCTACGTAACAGACAAGAGCTGGTCTGAGGTCTAGGCTTTGCATTCTGAGCATGTACAACCACAATGGAGCGGATGGACAGAGAAAAGCCAGGGCTGGGTCTGCCTCCTCCGGGGCAGCGCTTGCAGGCTCACCACCTGGTCCCGTAGGAGAGGTAGGAACCTTGGGCACATATACAGGCTGGGGTCTCAGATTTCATGAGAGTTAGCCGGCCCGAATTCCAGGCACGATTCGTTGACCGAAAATGCGTGCAAGTCCCTACCCTCTAGATAGAGACCAAGCAAGCAGGAGAACTGTTTCTCTAAAAACAGGATTTTTAACTCACTACCTGCAGGGCTCAAGGGAGGTCTCTGCAGTGCAGTAGCACCAGAGTTAAGTCCAAAGAGGGTAAAGAGCAGGGGTGCAACGGATCAAAAAACTCATGGTTCGGATCGTTTCTCGGATCAGAGTCACCGTTCTGATCATTTTTCGGATCAGAAAAAAAAAAATGGCCTCATGTCTGCACCTTTAAACACACCGATAGCGTTTGTGATGGCTTTAGCCCGGTCTGATTGTGCAACAAGTGGCTGCTTAAATGCCGCGGTGATAAGCGGTTGTTGAGCAGCCTTCGTTTTCACTCCTGTCAGTGAAACATCGGGGTGATGTCGCTTCAAATGCGTGGCCATGCTGCCACAGTGCCTACACACCCTCACTGTTTTATCCACTAACTTCTTTCCTTCATTATTATATTTGACAGGGAAGCCAAAATGCTCCCATAGAGGGGATTTAAATGACGCGGGACGTTCAAGCTCCTCCGTTCCTCCACTCGCCATGACCATGCTGTGTGTGGACTGAACATGCGCACAACTTGTTTTTTTCATAAATCAATCCGCGGATCACGTGTGTGCAAAACCAAAGATATTGATCCGAACGGATCACGGATCAATGATGATCCGTTGCACCACTAGTAAAGAGAATCCCCAAGAGGGATTCAGTCTCCTTGCTCCCCTCAGGAACCTGACGATCAAGTCGTGCTTCCCACGGATTTGTATCCACTGCATCATTATATCCATCATACAGAGGCAACAGCATTTTGAGGTGGAGGAGACAGCCCTCACTCCAACCCATTAGCAGGAAAGACGCACTGAAGTGATCGAACACCTTCGGGATCACCTCACAGAGAGAAAACTCAATTCAACGAGTAGGTTCCACTTCTAAGGGGGAGCGTGCCTCATTTTGAGAGGGTGCTCTCACAGAAGTGATGGTCTCTATGGCAAAAAAATCTTGCTGTAGTAACCAGAACCTCCGCGTCCCGTTCTTTTTAGAACCAGACCTGGAACTCTCCAAGGTCTAAACGCGGGTGCCATCATACCCTATCCCTGAGAATGTACTCAGAGGAAGGAGTCAGGAAGAGCTGTCGAGAGGAGAGGTCTGGTTGGGCCAATAAGGGGGGACTAGCAAGACCTGCTCCATCTCCTCCCTGACTTTAACAAAGTTGTGTGCAAGAAGGCTCACTGGGAAATGCATATCTGCGGGGGCCCCGGGGCCAGCTGTGGCCAGAGTTTTTCTGTGTCGAGGGATGTCCACTCAGACAGGAGAAAAAACAACTGGCGGTGGGACGAGTCCAGAGGGGCAACAGATGTAACTGTGCGGCCCCAAAGTGGTTCCAAACAGCTGGACCGCCTGGGGACGGAGACTCCACTCTCCCTGGGCCATAGGCTGTCGTGAGGCTCGTCAGCGGCACGATTGAGCAGGCCAGAAGTAATAAGTGGAATGAAGCGATCTCAGAAGCTTCTGACTCCGAGGAGGAGGTGGCGGGCGAGTTGTGACATGCAAGGGAAGCATAGCGCAACAGTCGCAATGTTGTCTTTTCAGACCAGAACAAATTCTCTGAGTAGCGGCGTCTCAAAGCAAGATGAACTGCAAGCAACTCGAGGCAGTGGCTGCCAATGCAGTCGGAGGGCCGCCCAGACTTCCGTTACTGCATGCCCTTTGTACATGGCCCCTCAGCCGGTATTGATGGACACTCATTCTAGGGACCATTGGCCCGGAGAAACAAAAGGTATGTTACGGACTGAGGGTTTGGCGGCAGGCCAGGGTGCTTTCACACGGAGCGTCCCACTCTGCCACGGCCACCTCGGGACTTGGCCGTGAAGTCAGTGCTGTAGCGGTCTTCACATGGAGGAAGCCGAGCGGCTACGTCTACCATATGTCCCAGGAGCCTCTGAAGAGTTTCATTGGGACCCTTTCTCACTTCTATACAGCACTAACCATCCACATACTCTCTTTCAGAGATGCGGTGGACCGAATCCATCTCCAAACTAAAAAAGAGATCTTGAGCCCGTGGACGAGTTTACTCTTTCCCAGTTGACCTGAGGACCGAACTGGCTATGAGCACTTGAAGGGTAGGACTTTCCCACCTCTAGGGTACAATGAAGTATGGGCTTATAGAAGCTTGCCTTCATATTGGCTGGAGGGGCGGCTGCATTGCGTCCTTCGCCAGTAGACTGCGATGTGCGCACACAAGACAGGAACACTGCTCAACACCTAGGTGTGATAAATATCACTAATTTTAAGTGTCTCGATCTCAACAACGCGACAGTCATATTCCCGCAATGGGAACATAAACCGTCCACAAAAGCTGCTTCAGCGTGCTGTAAGCCCAAACACGTGATGCAACAATTGTGACCATCAGAGAGGAACAGGGAACGACCGCATCGAGAAATGCACGGGTGGAATGACATCTTGAAAAAGACGTAAACGCACCCGTGTTGCTCTTTCAGGAAATGAAAAACTCTCACCAGTGCCGGAGCACACCTGGGAATGATCATGGCAACACTGACAGGGATGGTGCAGCCTGTACCAGTGAAGCACTCACTTTCTTTGCCCTCAACCAGCTGTCAGACAAACTACACAAACACAGAATTGTGATGTTGTTAAAACGGCAGTTGAGAGCTCAGAAGGCTCGTGACCACCGCTGCACTCCCGCTGTAGAAACACCAGCACCGGGAGAGACTTCCTGAAGAAGCGCCGACACACTCGCTTGTTGTAATATAACAACACTCTTCAGAGACATCGACATCGGCTCCGAAGTGAAAGACAACTGGTGCGTGCATCCACTTCTGTATTTATACCTACGCCGTGGGGCGGAGTGTGAAATGCAGATCTCGCATTGGCTCCTTTTAACAGTACTCGAAGATGACAGGCTCCCTAAGTGTGATCCCAATCAGTCGACACTTCGACTACGTCGAACGTGAGCAACTGAAAGGGAACAAAACAGATTAAACCTCAAGATTCAATAAAAAGCTGTGATGATGCTTTGCATTACATTGGTTTTACTGTGGGTAAGGGTGCTAAGTAATAATGGTTCATATGCCTAATGGTAAAATATTCACAGCTGTAGAATTGCAATTTAATCAAATAAATATATGTGCTACCGGCTCCAGAGTGGTACTGCTCATCCATTCCACAAGTGTGCAGCCCAAAATCCAGTGCATCACCGAACCGCAAAGCTGTCTGCATGCAAAGCGTCAAGTTTCACTCTGAAATGAGCAGCATTTGCCAGCATCCCGTCAAAATAAAAGCTCAATGGTTGAAGGGTTGAAAATAAATAGAAATTAAGAAGTAAATATTAGTCATTTTAAAGTTTTAGTGTTTTAATATTAAATAACATTATTTCCCTATTTTAGAATTCTTATTTTATAGTACAACAAAATATTTCAATATATTTATTATTTTGTTTAATATTAAACAAATGTGTTCAATTGATTGCATTTGTAAATGTATAAATTATTTTTATATATATTTATATTTTGCATAGATATGCTTGCACACTTAACCCTACCCCTATCCTAAATTTAAACACTTCTCAAAAATATAAAACACATATCAGGCATATAAAAGTGTAGTAGTCGCAGTAATTTATTGCAAAAAGTGCCAATAGCATTTCATATGTAACACTTCGTCAGACATGATCATAACTGTTCCTTTCCAGTGTCTAATTCAATCAAAATATCATTGTCTGATGGTTAGTACCCCACTTTTATCAACATGTGTTAGATTGCCAGGAATAACCCCATGCAGACTTCATCATGCATTACACCATCAAAGATTTCAATCATATACCTAAATACTCTCTATCTCCTGTTTTCCAGAATATTCCTTAAGGCAGATAGAAAATGCTGAGATATTTACTGAAAGGGTTACTGGACAGTTTATGCATGAAATTGCATTATGTAAATGACCCTGCCTGCTGTTTACATAGCACCCTGCAGTTAGCTCAGTGTGGGCTAATTCTAGCTTGTTTGCTCAACGTAAACAGGCAATATAATTGTCCTCCAAGGAGTTTTCTTGGAATTGTGCTTAGAATGGAATATCAAGCCTGCTTATCTTATTCCCCGAATAAGTTCAGTGTATTGAGATGTTTTATTGGCATTTTTGCAGTATAGTTTTGTGGTGAGAAGTTCCTTCTGTATGGCATTGGTAATGTGATAAATTTCCAGTGAATTGATGCAAAATGGTGATAGATTACCTTCTAAAGTGGTGGGGCCAAATTATAAGCATATTCATGTCAGTGTAATAATTAACAATTAAATGAGTAATACCATTATTTATGTATGTATCGGTTTATTAGCTGTTTAGCAGTAAAATTTCAATAACTACATGATATAATTTAATGTGATATAATTGCAGAACAACAATTTGTTCAGCATCTGGAACCATGTTAAATACAAAACATAATTATAAATTATATATAATTATAAATTTGAGCATGAATATATGAGATTCCTTTAAATATTTCAGTTTTTTCTGTTTTCTTCCCAGAATGAATGGAATGAATGAAATTAACTAACTAACTAACTAACTAACTAACTAACTAACTAACTAACTAACTAACTAACTAACTCATTCATTCATTCATTCATTCATTCATTCATTCATTCATTCATTATGTTCAAATGAACCATTCACACAAGACCTAAAAGCACATGACCCTACTGCCTTTTCCTCGAAAGCATCCATGCAAGTCAGCTGGGTCCATGTCTCTGGTGCTCAGATCATCACCATCTGATCAGCCCTGCCCCCAACCACCTCGCTAACCAATCAGATCCCACTGAGAATAGCTCTCGCCCAATGGTAAACCATGAGGTCATAATGGGTTCAGTCACAGAGCTGCGTGCAGGGCCCCTTGTATTGACTGTTGGAGATGAGAAGGGAAGATGGCAGTGAAAGGGATGGGAGCAGAGAAATTATAGCCCTGGTTTCTTTCATCAAGCCTGGCCTTACTACAGCTGAGTGTGTTTATGGCTGAAGATTTTTGCTGGATGCTTCGGATAAGGAATAATGGCCTTGCAGATCCTCTCTGCAGGGATTTGTAAGTGATGTTTCTGTGATACCTGCTGTGACTGTGCAGTTTGTTGTGTTACTGCGTAATACAGCGTCATACCTAGGGGATTGTATTTGGATTTGTTGACACTCATATGCTATTGATTAACTAATACAGTTCACTGTTGATTACCCATGATGATGTCCTATTTTTAAATACAATGCCTGCTCACAGTCTATTTCAGTGTCAATGATGGGATTGGATTTGGCATTTCTTTTGTGTAAAATGCTGGTTTTGTTGTGCTTTAAAATAATGTTTTTGTTCATGTTCTTTATGTAGCCTATGTAATCACCTTTATGGAAATACATAGTTTCTTCATCTCACACTAGCAGTTCTTACATCTGCCAGATTATTCTATATGCTCAGTCTGCTGTGAGTAGTGAGCATGGACTGGTCTTCGGTTCCCTGAGCTATAAGTGTCCTTGCTGTGTTCTATGTTTTCATTGGCTCAGGCCTCAGATGCCTGTACGGTATGCAGCGGTGTGGTTAAGAGGCCGTTAGAGTAATTTGCCTATATGATTTCCTCTTCTCTATGCCATGTGTTTTCAGTTAAGCAATAACATTTCAAGCTATTGTTTCTTTACAGATTGTGGGTTCTTAAAGGTTTGACAAGTTCGGTTTTCTCCTCTGTGTTAAGATACTTCTTATTGAACCAGGAAGTTGGAGTGGGAGTAATCAAATTAGGAGGCTGTACTACTCGTATTCAATAATGACGTCAAAATAAATGGCCAACCAGTCAGGCTATTTCATCTTGGGTAACCTCTGGAATGTAATGCTGATTTTTTAATGCAAGTTGTTAAGGAACAAGTTGTTAAGCTACATAAGGTTAAGGAATACACTGGTTGTTTGATTCTTCAATAACATAAACTTGTCAATTAAAGGTAGAGTAGGCAATTTCAAATGCAAGCAATAGCAAGCTAGCTTTGAAACCATGAGATCCCACCCTCCCTTCAGAACGTCTCCAAAGCCACGCCTCCTTCAAAACACATGAACGCACACATCAGAGTCTGCAAAGCATCACGAGATGAGAGACAGCATTAAATTACCTCATGTCTAAAAAAAAAAGCACATAACTTTATAATAATAATGAATGTAAACAACTTACAGAGCGCTGACTTGTACCACCTGACTGCTGCAGATTCATTTTGGCATTGACAGTGTTGAAATGCATAAATCCCAGTCTGAGGACGTGATCAACTCTTGTAGAATGTCAGTGGTTGCCATACGGTAATTATGGTTATGGCATGGCGTGAACGCAGCATAAGCTCGTTGTTTTGGTTCAGGAGGAACCGTAAAAGGCGGCTGTTGTTTGATTTTGGCGCTCGGTGACTGTCTGTCTACAACTCCGCAAAGCCTTACGGAACGCGCTGATGACGTGTGATGTCTGCGCGAGCAGAGTGCGTGGAGGTATGGATATGTTGACAGGCAAGTAGGAGACATTATTGCTTTCGGACCGAATGCAAAGATTGAATGAACATTTTTTGGTCCTGAGACTTCCACAGAAGATATATGTACATGTATTAATATTTAAGACCATTGCTATCAGGATGTGAAGAGAGTTTCAAACAGTATAGCAGAAAGTGTTTATATATATAAAAAGTTGCCTACCCTACCTTTAGATCTTTGTGGAAGTTGTTATAGTCCTTATGTAGGAACTACATAAAAATGTTAAACTACAACTACAATAAAAATGTTTCCCCTTGTAGTTTAGACATAATGCTTTTTTATTTTATTTTTATTTTTTTTATAAATAAAACCTTATCTTGGCACCTGTTTGTCAAGGTGCTTCTTTGGAGACACTCCAACTCCCTTTCAACAGCACCAAAGTCTTGGCAAATCTTGAGATACCCTAGAGAGCAAATCGGTTCAAAACACAGCACATCCATCTGCACATACTGTCGCATGTGATATGTGTGAAAATGCAATGATGCATCTTATTAAAAGCCTGGAAGACAGAAATTAGGTTGATATACAATTATATTTCAGATCTTGTATATACAGTTAAAGGGTTAGTTCACCCGAAAATGAAATTTCAGTCATTAATTACTCACCCACGTATCACAAGTCGTTCCAAACCCATTAGACCTTCGTTCATCTTCGGAACACAAATGAAGATATGTTTGATGAAATCAGAGAGCTTTCTGACCCCTCCATAGACAGCTACCACCTTCAAGGCCCAGAAAGTTAGTAAAGACATTGTTAAAATAGTCCATGTGACTACAGTGGTTCAACCTTAATGTATTGAAGCGACGAGAATACTTTTTTGTTGCTGTCTATGGAGGGGTCAGAAAGCTCTCTAATTTCATCAAAAATATCTTCAGTTGTGTTCCGAATTTTCGGGTGAACTAACCCTTTAATGCAGTAAAATATTCACCCCATCATCAGCATAATTTTTTTTTAATCCTGCAATTGTGCTAGTTATCTGTGAGAACTATTCCTTGATGATGAATCCATTGCAATGTGCTTTCCATGAGTGAAAAAGGATTAAATGCTTCAGGAAACTGTTGGTCAATTTTGAATTCTCATCTCAGGAAATCCCATAGGTGCTTGTGTCTCAATGGTGTAATTACTGTTGGACAATATCACTTAGGAGACGATGGTGCTTAGAACAGGCCAATAAGCATAGGGTTGGATGTTTCTAAGATGCTCTCCTTTGATTGCGGTAGTATTGCAATAACCTTGATTGCTTGAATCGTCACAAACTTTAATCAATAACATCACCCCGCTCTAATCTGCTAAATGCATAGATATTAAGATATAAACATTAAGACCTTGGTTTTCTGTAAGGCTTATTTGAAACAATGTTGTGAACAGTGCTATACAAACACATTTGTTTTTGTTTTGACTTTTTGAAATTTTATTTATTTGAAATACTTTTTTTCTTCCCCCTTCCAAAATTCTGTTTTATGGTTTAATCCAATTTTGTATTTTATTGCTGCCATATTCAAATACATTCATAAAAGGTCATTTTATTTTTAATTATTACATTTGTAATCATCATAAATCAAGTATAAAACAGTTCATATCACTATACAACAACAAAGCATTGTATTCCTATTTTTTTTAATGGTAGTTTTTTTATTGGTGTTTTTTCTTTAGGACAACATAAATTACCACTAGAAAAAAAATATTGTATCCATCTATTCTGAGTAGGGGGAGTAGCACAACACACCTCCATTTAAGGAGAATCTTCTTTCTGGCTAATAGAGTGATAAAAGTGACCATCAATGAAAAAGAGCTGGCAATGGATTGGGGCTGAGTTCAACATTAAGTACTTTTCCCAGTGTATCAAATACATTGGACCAAAAGGTTAACGATCAAGGGCATGACCAGAACATGTATACGTGATCTGCCAGAGCTTGTCTACACCCAATACAACCATCATCCTTGTCTGAAAAAAAAGAAAGAAAAAAAAGAAGATATTTTTGCATTTGTCAGATAAGCTCTATAAATCACCTTGCATTGTATCAGACCGTACCTGGTGCAGATTGATGAATAGTGTACCCTATTTAAGATATCTAACCATTGGTCATCCAAAATTAGAATAGAAAGGTCTTGTTCCCAAATCTCCTTCAAACGCTTTGACGAATCAGGAATCAAAGTATTAATTAGGTTATAAATGACTGAGATATGATGTCTATCACTGGGTTTAAGATTGAAAAAGCTGTCCAATGCGTATTCTGGGGGATGATTTGGGCAATTTCTGCACAAAATGTCTGATCTGAAAAAAATCTAAATAGGTGACTTTTGATAGACAGAGATAAGAAAGATGAAAACACACCCTCTTCATACTGGTCCTTAAATGACAGTAAACCATTAAATGGTATTTTATGGTATTCAGCGTCCAAACTAGATGGTGAAAAAGCCTGGTTATTTAAAATAGCCATATGTATTGAAGCTTTGTAGTCCAAAAGACTTTCTAAATTGAATCCATATTTTTAGTGTATTCGAAAAAACTGGATTTGATGTGATTTTGTTGATTACCAAAAAGAAGCTGGGAAGTGATAACAGAATGTAAATCATATTTAGTTGAAGAAATTTCGGCATGGGCCCATATTGGATAATCTTTGGGTAAGTGGGGGTGATTCCAGTAAATTTTTTTACTAATATTACATGGCCAGAGATAATGCTGTAAATTTGGTAGAGAATGGCCACCTTTTGACTTTTGACTAAGCCGCGGTGGTTTGTTTCACCAAAACAAAAAAAACAAAAATGGCTGTATCATGCTGTCCAAATTTTTAAAGAAATATCTAGTGATGAAAATCGTAATGTGGAAAAAAATCTAGGCAAAGTAATCATTTTAATAAGGTTAACATGTCCAACGAGGCACAAAGTGGCCAACAAGGACCAGCTCGCCATGTCCTCCTTAGTTTCATCGATGAGGGATACAAATTATATCTAAATAACTGGCCAAATGAGTTTGAAAAGAAAAATATCCGTAAATATTTAAAACCCACCATGAATCATTTGAAGGGAATCTGGGAAAATGAAAGTTTCCTGGCAGCAGGGTTTACAAAATATAGTTCGGGGAGGCTCAGGATTTTGAATAGAATTTTAAAGTCAATATTTAACAGGGAAATTGGTCAAGAACTTCCACATAACATTTTTTTTTTTTTTTAAGGATGAGGGAAATGGAAGCCTCAGTAAGAGTTGATGGGAGATGGCCTACTTTAAAGGAATCATTGTATTAATGTTGCTAATATTGGAGATAGGGAAGATTTAATCGCTCTAGAACTCTGTAGTTAGGGTTAGGGTTAGCAATCCGGGCCTGGTGATTTATTGGATTGCATGCTTCCAATATTTCTATTTCTGTAATGGGGCCACAGTGTTTCAGTAAGATTTGCCTCAACTATGGGGTACTCCGGTGTATTAATAATATTAAAATTTGCCTGATTGTCAAAAGGAGTTCCCAGATGAGTATAAGTTGAAGGCAGTGTTAATACCTGCATGATCAGATATCCCCTGACAGAGATCTAATACATGGGATCCACCTCTAGAAACACGCGCTTGGTGTGCAAGAAGTTTTGCGACTTTATCACTGTGCTCGAAGAAATGTTGTCTACTCATTAGTAAATCATTTAACTGCTTTATGGAAACAGAAAAAGATATACTCTTAGTGTGTATCTTCAACTTGTTTGTGTCATCCCAAATGTTGTTTCTTGTCCAATGTACAGTGTGTTATAAGTAGAGAAGTTTCCCTATTCATAGAAATCATAGGGATACTGTTCTATCAGAGTTTTTAGGTGACTAAAGCTGGGTTCACACTGTACATTTTGTTTGTCAAGATTTGGCCGTCTGAGACAAAATCTGATCCTATTGGCCAGTCTTTGATCGCTAGTTTGACACATTCGCCGACAGATTAATGACCTTTGCTTTCAAATTTTACCTCAGATAAAATTCTGGCAGAGTCAGAAGTTTTGAGGCACAGTGTGATTCCTATGACAAGCACCAAATCAAAAACCAATAGGAGCGCAGAACCCGATGACGCAATTATTGAGACAACAACAAACCAGCACTTGCTCCATACACACGTCTTTGTTTTGTTTTCTTTTTTAAGAAAAGCCATTATCAAAATTAACGCTAGAAATTGTTTTTGTCTGCTAGCCACCATTTCAATCCCACATGTAATGCAGCTCACAGTCACCGAATGTATCACGGATTGATGATGTAAATCTCCGGACGAGTCTTCTTGTTATTATGCTAGTCTTCTTTTATTTCTTTTATTTTATTTAATTTTATTTTATTTTGAGAACATGGACACCTAACCCCAACCATTACCCTCTACCCTCCTAAAGGTTTTTACAAAAACATGTTTTGATTATTCATGAGCTCTCTTGCAATATCTTGCAAGTCTCCATAAAGCTTTCGATGTGAGTTTCAATTACACCGTTGTTTAATTTGAAAGAATGATTTTTGCTCTTGGAATGTAGTGTTTTGCAACTCACCACCCAAGAGCCTTTGTTTATTGGATCCATGTTTTTATTATGGCCCGGCATGCAACAGAAGAGGCTTGTGGGTAGCGTAGTTCAAAATATGGAGCAATAATACAGTACATGCTGACACCTACTGGACTCTGTCTACAATTGTTTAAAACTAGAGTTTCATTCTCAACATGAGATTTTTAAATGTCATATATAAGAATGTTGCACTCCACTGTATGCATGCATATGCAATATTTCTGTGTACAATGATATCATAGTTGGCAAAATGATATCATGTGATATTTAAATATAAATCTAGAATATGAGCAATGTTCAAACATACTATGGTGTTTGCATTAGAGTAGGTTTTAAAGGAGTTTCTTCTGCCTGAAGTCTATATTTTGGAGGGTTTTTTAGGTGGAGTTTGTGCAGTTGTGGTTGTGTGCTGTAAGCCTGCATGGAAATCCAGTTTAGAAGACCTGCAATTAGCAAAAAATAAGAGCAGTGTCCAAAATTAGGAGTAGCCACACTCCTCTCTCTCTTGTCCTATTTATTTCAGAGACTTTCAAGAATTTTAAGTGAAATAAAGAAACTTTTGTTCAATTTCTGATGCTGATTGAGATTGCTGAAGATCAAAGAATTGCTGAGCTCATTAATGATTTAGAGCTTTTGAAAACAACAGAGAATTTTGATGTAGTGTCGAGAGGAAAACACTTGTTTAGCCAACACTCCAGCTCAGTGTAGCATAGCTAGATAATAATGATATCAACATCACAATATTGAATGGGCATTATGAAGAGGCCTTTTAGAGAATTCATATAGAAATGCACACAATGCAGTTTTTGTTGTCAATTGTTGTCTACTAGACATTATCTCCATATTTTTTCTCTTTTGTTCTTCATAGACCAATGCTATGGTCACCTTTGACATCTGTCTGTGTGTTTTACAAATATTTAATCAATGAAAAGCATTAAGAGCATGTGACTAAACCTTAACCGTAATCCTCAAACTGACTGTGAAACTTGATAATTCAACCCCGCCTCAATCTTGACTAAAGTACCACACAGTTTAGGCAGTCTCTGCTTGTTTGCAATGAAAGGGTAAATAGATAACTGGTGGTTTAAATAAGTTTAAATCATTTTCTTTACTCAAGAAACACTATGCCTTCATAGGCTAATGTTTTATGTATCTTGAGGAGCAGAGAAGCACGATTTGTATGAATTGCAATATAAAATGTGAAAATTTCAAATGTGAAATTGAGCTTGAATTTGGTTAAATATTAGTAATATAATAATAACACAAGTGTATGAACATAATTATATAAAGCCACAGTACCAACTTTGAGAAGCTGTTTAATTATTATTATTTATTTAATTAATTTCCTGAAAAGTAGAGTATTTGTACATACAAGGTGTCTATCCAATAACTACAATATATAGTTGTAAAAAACAGTATTTTTTTCACAGGGTCAGTGTGAATTAATGTGCACAATGGGACCACAGACCAGAGTGTGAGAGACACACATGTCGACAATCTGTTCCCAGTGTCACTTGAGAGAACATCTCATGCACAGCCTAAGGACTAATGGATTTATGAATATAATTACTGCTACCAATTCTCTCATCATGCTCTCCATGCATGTGAATCTATTTACACACAGACAAGACACAGACTAAAGGGAAATAGAACACCATGGACTCCCCTACTTGGTGAAAATGAGATGAGGCTCCTGAAGGCTTTGGATAGATTTGTTGACTACTGTACCTCAAGTCCATTGATAATTGAGTTTAACAATATCACCAGCTGCATTGAGATTGAGTGAAATTACTTGATTGACAACTGAGGGTGCGTTTACACGACAACGATGTACTAAAAATGTTTTTCCCGTACAGAAAAAACTTTGTTAAAAAGATCTCCATTCACACGGATCTGCGAAAACAACTAAAAACGCTGTCATAAAAATTATGCTGCCAGGCCAGTTAGTTGGCAATGTCACTTTTTAAAGACTAATGACAATGTCACCTATAGACTTAATGCGCATGATGCCACAGTTTTTTTTTTAAATATTGTAGATTACACAGAGATGATAACGGTATCGTTTTCAAAATAGTGCACTTTTTAAACACGTTTTTAAAAGTTAGTTTTCAGGCCTCCAAAACACTGTTGTCATGTAAATGAGCAGCCAAAAGTTTTCCATTTTTTAGTTGAAAACGGTGTCATGTAAACGACCCCTGAGTGACATCTTAATCTGTCCCTTCTGTCTTTTTCAATTGAACAAAGCCCTAACAGACTTACTGTTCAAATGTTTGGGGTTGGTAATATATATATATATATACCTAGTCTATACTTCAATAAAAAAAATAAAAAAAAACTTTCTGCAATACCAGTAGTACCAAATACTGGGTCAATACGGTACCTGCTGATAGGCGGCTGCTTTCACACACAATTGCCAATCAGAGGCATTTATTTAATAAGAATCCGTGGAACTGAATCTGAAATTGCTGTCAGGGTTGTTGCAGGATACTAAAGACGAGGGAACAGAATTTCAATGCAGCTGGTTTATTCACAAACTCAGGTTAAAGGAAAACACAGGAACACACAACCATACATCGACGACGATCAACAAACACTGAGGGAAAACACAGGGCTTAAATGAACAGGGACTAATAGGATAATTAACAGAACACAGGTGAAGGGAATTACTAATTAAACAGACCGGGAAACAGTAACAGGACTAAACCAAAATCACAAAGACAGGGGGAAACCAGATCACAAAACGGAACTTAAATACATAGAAACGTGACAGTACCTCCCCCCTCCCCGAAGGCGCGCCCTTGCGCCGTATAACATCCAAAGGGGTGGGAGGGTGGGCATCCTGGACTCCAGGACTCCATCGTGGCCATGGCGGAGCAGACTGTGGGCTTGGCCACAGTGGGGCGGAGCTGTGGGACCCTCGGGCGTCCAGGGCGGAGCTGTGGGACCCTCGGGCGTCCAGGGCGGTGAGGACCCTTCGGGCGGCCATGGCGGTGAGGACCCTTCGGGCGGCCATGGCGGTGATCTTTTTTCAGGCCTCCGTGGGTCTTTGGCCGACCACGGCGAAGCTGTGGGACGTCCAGGGCGGAGCTGTGGGACGTCCAGGGCGGAGCTGTGGGACCCTCGTGCGTCCAGGGCGGTGAGGACCCTTCGGGCGGCCATGGCGGTGATCTTTTTTCAGGCCTCCGTGGGCCTTTGGCCGACCACGGCGAAGGCGTATAGCCCCACCCCCAAATTTTCTTGGGGAGAAGGACATGCTCAGGATCGGGAACAGACACCGGCTCAGGAACGGGAACAGACACCGGCTCAGGAACGGGAACCGTCTCTGGATCAGCAGACGTGGATGGGACCGGCTGGGCGGGCTCTGGCGCAGGATTAGCGGGCTCTGGCGCAGGATCAACAGGGAAGAGGGCTTTGTGCTGGGCAGGACCAGTGGTGAAGAGGGCTTTGAGCTGGGCAGGACCAGCGGCGCAGGAAACTCTGGGCTGGACGGGACCAGCGGCGAAGGAAACTCTGGGCTGGACGGGACCAGCGGCGAAGGAAACTCTGGGCTGGACGGGACCAGCGGCGAAGGAAACTCTGGGCTGGGTTCATGGGCTGTAGCTGATGTGTGTGCTGCCCACACACACACAAAACCGCCATGGACACCACAATGAGCGCTGTGTCTTCCAGAGCAGACTCAAGTGCGGCGACTCAAACACTGAGGGAAAACACAGGGCTTAAATGAACAGGGACTAATAGGATAATTAACAGAACACAGGTAAAGGGAATTACTAATTAAACAGACCGGGAAACACTAACAGGACTAAACCAAAATCACAAAGACAGGGGGAAACCAGATCACAAAACGGAACTTAAACACATAGAAACGTGACAATTGCAATGTTTGGTATTTTAATAGCCATAGCAATGGACAGGACAAATAAAATCTGATGTCAAAATAAGTATGTGCATTAAGTCTTGCAGTGTAAGTACAATGCCACTTGTCCTGTTTCGTTTCTTTGTTTTTCACTTTTTGTTTGATAATTTTAATGAAATTTTTGCTTCATTGGACAATATTTAAACTGCATGCTAATGTTTTAATTTATTATTTACTTATAATTACCAATAGCATAAATAATTAACTATTTTTTTTTCAAATAGTTAAATGAAAAACTAGTCAAATAAAATTGTTACAATCATTCTTACAATCACGTTTCTGAAATTGGTACCGAGAAATTAAATGTATTTCTTTCATGGCAAATTTTCAGCATAATTTCTCCAGTCTTCAGTGTCTCACGACCGTTCAGAAGTCATTTGGTGCTCGAGAAACATTTCTTATTATTATCAGTTGAAGACATTTAAAATATATATTTTTGTAACATTATAAATGTTTTTATTGTCAGTATAAGTATTAATTTCTATATATAAAAAAAATACCCCAAATTGTTTGAATGGTAGCGTATTGAAGTAGGGACCTGGACCATATTCAGAAGCCAGAATATCATAAAAACATGGTCTTGCACTCTTTTGACTTTTGACTCAATCACCTAGAACAACATAACTGCACAGAAACATTTTAAGACTTATTTGGAACAACTGCATAGCAGCACCCTGGCACCCACTTAGAATGCCCCTAGGCTGGCATCATGGCAGAAACCACTGTACGGGTCTTTATGATCTTTATGGTTGTGAGTTTACAGAGCTCCCTTAAGTCAGCCCATACTTTATTGAGATGCTTTGTCATTGATTTGAACTGAACTGAGCCTCAAGGCTCCTTCAGGACTATGAAAAGTCTCCTCTTTATTTATGAGGTGTATGTGCTGAGATTGAGAAAATTGCACTTGTGCAATGTTTGCACCCACATGTAGACCGAGATGTGGAACTGAAATGCAAAGACTGACACTTCTGATTAAAGTGAATTCATTCACAGTAGTGGTTGGTAAAATCTGAATACTCTCAGAATACTTTGGTTCATTCAGGTACACTGTTTTTCTTTTCCATTGTTCATAGGCTGAAAATCAATTACTCATACTATCCATACTATATTATATGCAAAATAGAGATTAGTAGATTCCAAATTTAAACTTGCTGAAAATATTATGTGCAAAATGTCCGGTTGGTGTGCGATTTTGGTGGATATTTGAATTGTATATTCACGCATGCTACTTCAGGTTTTTATGACACAAGGACGTTTTTTGGACGTTTCAACATAAAAAAAAAAAAAAAAAAAAAAAAAAAAAAACACTTCCAACAGCAAATTGCATGCACCAAAATTTGAAATCTGTTGTCAGCAAATGAGAAGCTTGATGGTCTCCCTTTGCTTTTCCACCAAAATAAAAGGTCTATGGTTTAACCATTTGAAAACAACATTAAGAGCCATAAATATTAATAGTGCAATTTTACTCTTGTTCTGTAAAAATAAAATAATTATTATTACTTATTCATTTTTTATTTTACACTACAACATAATTATAACAACATATTATATTATATTTATTGGTTTTATTTTTTATATAATTACTATTATTATTATTATTAATAATAATAATAATATATTTTAACAATGGTTTACTTCATACTCAAAAGTACATATTTTATTTCATAGTAGAAGCCACAATCTGCATTGTTTTTGTCTTTCCAACATCTCTGCTCCCATTTCTATCTTTTTTTCTTGAGTTTCATTGTTTGTTCTCTTGACATCAAAGTGGCCACCCCTGTCCTGTGTAGGGACAGGACATTTGTGGTCGAAACTGAAAATCCTGGATGCACTTGGCCGGAATATTGAGCAGTGTCACACCGCACAGTGATAATGGCTAGAGCGTCGAACACTGAGGGGCGGGGTAGGGAGCCAGATTTTCTGCCGTTTTTCTCTTTTGGCCAAAAAACAAAAATGCCATTTTTTGCCAGTCCTGTGATTCTCCATTGACTGTATAGCAATATAGTCTTTGCCTCTTTGGCTGGACTGCAATGACAGGACAGCTCAACAAATGACATGCAGCTCGGTCGGGCCAGTGTAATGTGTTCCTTGTCCCAGGGCATCAGCATGCTCAACACCATCACAACTCTTAATGGCTGACATGACCCCAGGGTAATGTTACATACATGCCTGTCATGTGAGAGATGTAAACCGAAATATGCTGCTATATGTTGTAATGGAGTTCTGCACTGTGGTATTGTTTTGTATGTCCTGAAAGAATACAGGTCCTTCTCAAAAAATTAGCATATTGTGATAAAGTTAATTATTTTCCATAATGTAATAATAAAAATTAAACTTTCATATATTTTAGATTCATTGCACACCAACTGAAATATTTCAGGTCTTTTATTGTTTTAATACTGATGATTTTGGCATACAGCTCATGAAAACCCAAAAAAAGTCAACCTTCAAATAATTATGTTCAGTTATGCACTCAATACTTGGTCGGGAATCCTTTTGCAGAAATGACTGCTTCAATGCGGCGTGGCATGGAGGCAATCAGCCTGTGGCACTGCTGAGGTGTTATGGAGGCCCAGGATGCTTCGATAGCGGCCTTAAGCTCATCCAGAGTGTTGGGTCTTGCGTCTCTCAACTTTCTCTTCACAATATCCCACAGATTCTCTATGGGGTTCAGGTCAGGAGAGTTGGCAGGCCAATTGAGCACAGTAATACCATGGTCAGTAAACCATTTACCAGTGGTTTTGGCACTGTGAGTAGGTGGCAGGTCGTGCTGAAAAATGAAATCAGATGGAAGCATGAAGTGCTCCAAAATCTCCTGATAGCTAGCTGCATTGACCCTGCCCTTGATAAAACACAGTGGACCAACACCAGCAGCTGACATGGCACCCCAGACCATCACTGACTGTGGGTACTTGACACTGGACTTCAGGCATTTTGGCATTTCCTTCTCCCCAGTCTTCCTTCAGACTCTGGCACCTTGATTTCCGAATGACATGCAAAATTTGCTTTCATCCGAAAAAAGTACTTTGGACCACTGAGCAACAGTCCAGTGCTGCTTCTCTGTAGTCCAGGTCAGGCGCTTCTGCCGCTGTTTCTGGTTCAAAAGTGGCTTGACCTGGGGAATGCGGCACCTGTAGCCCATTTCCTGCACACGCCTGTGCACGGTGGCAATCTTACTCAGGGTGCGGTCACCTCTTCTCGTTGTGCAGCATTTTTTGCCACACTTTTTCCTTCCCACAGACTTCCCACTGAGGTGCCTTGATACAGCACTCTTGGAACAGCCTATTTGTTCAGAAATCTCTTTCTGTGTCTTACCCTCTTGCTTGAGGGTGTCAATGATGGCCTTCTGGACAGCAGTCAGGTCGGCAGTCTTACCCATGATTGCGGTTTTGAGTAATGAAACAGGCTGGGAGTTTTTAAAAGCCTCAGGAATCTTTTGCAAGTGTTTAGAGTTAATTAGTTGATTCAGATGATTAGGTTAATAGCTCGTTTAGAGAACCTTTTCATAATATGCCAATTTTTTGAGATAGGAATTTTGGGTTTTCATGAGCTGTATGCCAAAATCATCAGTATTAAAACAATAAAAGACCTGAAATATTTCAGTTGGTGTGCAATGAATCTAAAATATATGAAAGTTTAATTTTTATCATTACATTATGGAAAATAATGAACTTTATCACAATATGCTAATTTTTTGAGAAGGACCTGTATAAGCAGATCCTATCATACTGGAATGAAGGGTGATGTCATGTTATTTGAGATGGGAAGGACAAATACAAATCACAGAATGAGTTTGGAGAGATTGTGACATTAAAGTGAGCAAGATGTCTATCTTATGATAAGGTATATAATGAGCAGAAGGTGTGATTGCAGTTCAGTCTTTTGCTTCGAAGCCAAGCACTTCGATGCTCTCTACAAGAGATTGTGAAACCACAAGCTTTCTTCTTCAACTGCCTCGAGTTGCTAGCAGTACGTCTCGCTCTGAGCCGCTTAAAATGGCCGCTACAGGGCAGTGGCGTGCTGGTCCATACGGACAACACTGCGACCGTTGCGTACATCAACCGACAAGGTGGTCTACGCTCCTGTCGCATGTCGCAACTCGCCTGCCATCTCCTCCTCTGGAGTCAGAAGCATCTGAGGTCGCTTCGCGCCATGTATGTCTCCGGTGTGCTCAACCGTGTGGCCGACGAGCTGTCATGAGATGTGCACCCGGGAGAATGGCGACTCCACCCCCAGTCGGTTCAGCTGATCTGGAGAGAGTTCGGGGAGGCTCAGGTAGACCTGTTTGCCTTCTCAGAGACCTCCCACTGCCAGCTGTTTTACTCACTGACTGAGGGAACACTCGGCACGGGCGCACTGGCATACAGCTGGCCCCGGGGCCTACGAAAATATGCGTTTCCCCCAGTGAGCCTAATTGCACAGACCCTGTGCAAAGTCAGGGAGGCTGAGGAGCAGGTCCTTCTGGTGGCTCAGACCAGCTCTTTGTCTGTTATGGAGGCCAGCAGAAGGGAAAGGCGGTCTCCAAGCAGAGGTTGGCCCACTGGATAGTGGATGCCATCGTCTTGGCTTACTAAGCACATGGCATGCCCTTCCCGCTCAGGTTGCATGCTCACTCTACGAGAGGCGTTGCATCCTCCTGGGCGCTGGCACATGGCTCCTCGCTAACAGATATCTGTAGAGCTGCGGACTGGGTTACACCTAAAACGTTCGCTAGATATTATAGCCTATTTGTAGAGCTGGTTTCCTCCCGTGTTCTCACCCTAAACGTGTAGAAGCACTGAGAGGCCCGGCTCTGTCTGTTTGCTGCACCCTAATGTGCACCCTTATTGCTCCAGAGTGAAAAACCTGTTGAGTTCTCCAACAACCTAGGCCAGGACATGGCGGAGCGTCCGGTGCCAGGCCTTTTTCCATTGAATCCTTGAGAACCGGGTCTAGGCAGGGTCCCATATGAGTGACCCTATGGGGATCCCATGTGTGTATTTCTTCCACCGGCTGCTCCTAAACGGAAGCCTGTGTCTTTCCCTTGGACTAAGTCACCCAGTATTTCATATGCAGTACAACCTTCAGGCTAGTCCATATGTATTCCCCACATAACTCCTTCTGGGAAGAATGTGTCTTCCGCAGCTTCCCCCTTTCCCCATAGAAAGGGCACGTTATCCAAAAATCTCACTGTATTGGTTATCACGGAACAACAGTGACAGATACACACTGTGTAAGTGTAACGTCTGAGCAGGCATGAGACGGAGCGAGAATCCAAATGCAAGCTCAAAGGTTTATTAAGAAAACAGGAACAAAGATACACCAAGAACCAAGGCATAATCCATAGAAAGCAGGCAGGAGAACAACCACAGGAACAAACATACAGGAGCAACGACCGACAAACAACAACCGAAGAACAGAGGTTTAAATAAACTGGTTAACAAGGGGCTGACGAGGGACAGGTGTTGGTGATTGAAGTCATGGGAACCAATAAGGGTAACTATGGTGACAAACAAGGTACAAGGCAAAACAGGAACCAAACCAGGGAACACAGAAACAATGGGGAACTAAGAATATACTTCAACATAAAAGTCCTACAAACAAGACAGTACAAGGAACAAGACACAAAACCCACACCGTGACAGTAAGCCCTCTCCTATCGTCCTTCCAGGCAAGAAGGGGTAGAGGCTTGCACAGGGCGCTGAATGGGGTGCAGCAGCTGTGGCGCTTTGGTAGGGATTCCTATTCGTCGTATGTATGTAGAGAGTGACTGACTGATAGGGAACGAGACGTTTGATGGTGTTGTAAGATCATAAACACTTTTGTGCAGCGCAGGTTGCCAGATTGAGAAGATTAAGTAACACTGGCAGAAAATGTGTTTTTAAGAGAAAAGCCCCGTTTGGGGAATTTATTCTATTGGCCTTTGGCAATCCCAAGTGGGAAAGATAGTGGAGGCTTGTTACCAATGCAAGATAACATAAAAAAAAAATTCAGGACAAATAATCAGTGGGGCAAATATTGTGACGATTTGTGACGAGAGAAGATTAAATCGCGATCACGGTTAAAATACAATTAATTGTGCAGCCCTAATATACAGCTTGTTTCATCAAAGCAGCAAATGAGGCCAGCTTACACTGTAGAAGCAACACAGATCCATCAATAAATGCAGTAGCCAAGGCAAGAAAAATACATTACTTTTGACTTGTGTACTTTGCCCATCTTTGAGAAGAACAGTGAGAAATAAGTGTATGCCACAAGAGCTTGTTGTGTAAATGTATTCCTTTGCGCGCAGCTGGCAGTTTGTGAAAATAAAAGTCATTTTGTAATGTCAGCGGCCTGGTATTCTACTGCGAAATTTATGCTGTGTTGATGTTCTTTCTCTCAGAATGAGCTTTTTTTTTCTGTCAGTGCTTAAGCAGTTTATCCAAGACATTTTAGAGTCTTGATATTGTTGTTGTTGTTGTTGTTTGACAATTAAGAGATTTCACAAAGGTTCCTAACACAGAGCCTTGTGGAACCCCCCTTGTGGGAATTCAATAACGTGATTTTGCCGTTGTTTGGAAAGTCTACTGATACACACAGATGTCAGATGTCAGATGTCTTTTGCTGGAAAGACTTGGGTCAATGTTTTCTGATAGTGAGCCTCTCGTCACTGAGCTCTTCTTAGAAAATCTGTAACTATCATCATATGATGGGGTACATGGGTGCAAAAGGACAAACTAATCCCATTGTGGCATCATAGTGGTTATAATTAAACAACAGTGGGTTTAACACTTGGTCACCTGCTCAACAGAAGGGGGGGGGGGGGGTTGTTATGTTTAAAGTGGTACTAAAGTGGACCAGAGGCATTTTGGGGATTAGAACCAAAGGCCAGATGAGTAACACCTCCGAGTATGGAATAGTGCAGCTGTGTTCTTATGCCCATTCTGCTGTAACCACATTGTAACCCTTCTCAGCTCAACATTCGTCCTTTCCCTCCCTCTTTCTTTGATGGGCAGCTGATTCAGCCAGTGACTGGCAACATTCTCTGGTTATTTTAGACACAGCACTTGTGATCTCAGGCTGCACTGGACTGTTATGAAGACACCCACATATCCGTGTGCCAAACTTCACTACTTTTACCTTGAAACAAAAACACTATCATATTGTATAAATGATATGATTTATTGGGTGACTTGAGTCATGGCGAGCCTCACAGTGTTGTTTCGCTTTCTCTATGTTGGCTTTGTGAGAAACTGGCAAGGACGTCTCACTGAGTGGTCTCCAGCATTTGATAAAGGTAGGTCAGAGCTTTGTTACAACAAGCTTGTGTACATACAGTATGTGAGTCTTGTGCATGCTAGTGCAACAAGCTTTGAACATGGAAACTACTATAATCTGCTGATAATAGTTAAGAAAGTGTTTAGGGAGATGATGATTGTAAGAATGCAGATGATTTGAGCATTGGTAGATCAAAATATTTGCCTGGCTAATTAATCTGCCTTATTAATTCAAAATTAGCATTTTGAAATTACTGTATCAGATAACACTGTGCTCACTTGGCTAATTAACAACATGCAGAAAGCATTGCAAATGTGCATGTATATCTACATTACAGTATATTGGCCATCAACCACCCTGATCTCTAAGGTTACTTTCACACTAGCACTTTTGGTGCGCACCCAGAGTTATGTTTTTTTTTTTTGATGGTGTGAACACAGTTTTCTGAACTCGGGTGCACGTGAACCGTACCAGATTCTGCACGCATTAGAAAATGTGCAGTACATTCACAGCAGATAGTGTTGTTATGTGCTGACGCTTTGAAAACAAAACCAAAGGTACAAAAACTAAAATATAATAGCGAGGTGAGCAACAAAATGCATTTTGCTGCCTTCTCCTGGGTCATTGTTACAAAAGCCCCTTTCACACAGCGCGTTGATCCCAGGAAATTCCCGGGAAATTGCCAGAACGCCTTCTGTGTGAACGCCAACACGACCCGGGATTGATGCCGGGATCGATGCCGGGTTGGAGACCTAGTAACATTGCCCGGATCAGTCCCGGAACGTGCGCTGTGTGAACAAAAGCCTTAATCAATGGCGTGTCGTAATGATGACGCTGAAGTTAAGTGAAAGCAGGCTAGTGAAACGATACGTAATGTGCTATTTTATGATCGAATCAGAGAAAAAAATGCACAAGCGTGGTTTCTCGAGAGAGAAATCGCAGCTCATAAGCAAACTATAGACGCTGCTGAGACATTACATGTTACATCGATGTCACGTGTCTTTACGGGATTTTTACAGGTTGTGTGTGAACGCACTCTCTGATTCCGGAAAATCACTGGCAGTGTGAATGAACCAAAATCAAACGAACCCGGGTCAAATCCCGGGTCACTTTATCCGTGTATTTTCCGGAATCTCTGTGTGAAAGGGGCTCAAGCAACTGGGATAAACAGCTGCTGATTTTGATGATGCAAACACACCACAGTTCGGACACAAATTATATAATGTGAAAACAATCCAGCGGGGAAGGGGGGAGCAATCAAACTTGGTATCGGACCAGGCAATTGTGAAGTGTGAAAGCACCCTAATTATAGCAGTATTGGATAATCACTAGCAGTGAGCGTTCAATATATTATTAAGATAAATAAATGGAAATTTGTTAATTTAGTTGTTATAGCTCAAAATAAAAGGGGTAGGACAACTCCCTACCTGAGGCACCCAACCAAGTTAATTTGCACCAGCTATCATTTGATTAGTACAGATAAGTACAATCTATAGAATATGTAAATTAAAAAAAATGTGATGTCACTAAATCAATTATTCTACGTACACTATAAAACAATGACAGACAAGTCAAATAATCGAATCCTAGTCAAAAAGATAAATCTGAATATATCTGAATTACACTATGCAATTCTGTTAATGTAGTTTTTTTTTTATGGAAGAGATGTCATAATTCACATTGAAGGATTCTGCTCAAGCAGCATTTAGTTTATAGCCTACTTTTAACTTCAAATTAAAACAACATCTTTATCTTCACCCTGCAAATTACTGGTTCCACAAATACCTGATTAGCAAGTAGTAAAACATCCACTGATACCTATTATCCAATCAAATATTAAGAATTTAACATAAAAATTGTTAAGCGAAATCTAAAAAATGTTGATGTTCAGATAAAACGTCAATAATAAAAAGAGCATAAACATTCAATAAATGCGGTTTTGAGATTTAGACCATCTGTTGTCAAGAAAAATAACATCTTACCTTATCTTAACAATAAACAATAAACCTTTATGTTCTTTCTCTCCTAGTAATGGGAAATATTGCTGGATTTCCTCACCAGAATCCCTTTTGCAAAACTTTAAATTTGGTAACCTAAAATCTCCCTGATGTATAAAACCTGCAGGCCCCTGTGGATGATCAAATTTACTCTAATAATAAGGAGTTTAAGTTATTTTTAAGTTTTTATTTAGCTAATCAAAGTTCAAGGCAAATACATATGTGTGCATAAATCTTGTACCTAAGCAGCACTGCTGCAAGATGTTTGGTAAGTGTGTGCACAGGGGGTTTGGGAGTTAACAGGTGGATTAGAAGCTATCAGCAAAACCTATTCCATCATAAATCTGCACACTCTGAGTGTTTGCCCGGCTTCAGAGCCCCAGAGCTTTAGAACACACACAGGAACACCAGTAAATCTTGCCTGCTGTGGACACAGAGTGAATGGCTGCAGTGAATAAGACTGGCAACGCCCTCTTGTGTTGTTTTGGCCATTAGTTTAAAAGCTTACTTTCCTAAAGTCGACTCCTCTTTCCCAGAAACTTAGGGAACAGATGCAATATCTGTAGTTTGATGGCTATTATTTTACCTGTAAAATGGGAACATTTGTGAATAGCCACTCTTGGCAATATGCTCAAACGGGATTGAGACTCATCCCACTCTCAGGTATTCTTCTTCTTAAATATTGTCTGATTTTAGAGGCTTCGATAAATGTGATTCGTCAGAGTAAAGATTGAAGTATGACAGTTGCTTCCCTAGATCATCCAACAAGACTACTGTTGTGGTAGAGGAGCACTTCAATTATTTTATTTTGATAAAGTAGGTCGACACACTTTTTTTTTGTTTATTCCTTGCATTTATTTCGTTACTATAGGGATATTTTGTATAAGAATGCATCATCTCATCGTTTCCATACGGTAGATGCTCTCTATGGGGCATTTAGGTTCATTACTAATTCACAACCCTTTCCCACTCTACATAGTATTGCATTTATATGTAACAATTGTTGTAACAATTTGTAATACTATTTTAGGATGGTAAACAGTTATTTATCTGTTTTTATGATGCACAAATGTGGTTTACTAAAGTCTCAAGATACTGTTCCTAGTTTTGTCTTAAATGGGTAAAAATGCATTTAAGTTTAATGGACCACTTTCTTGGAACAATTTCTGTCCTTGTTAAATCTAAAGAATATGATTCTTTGAATTGTAATTAATGTAAATTATTTTTTATTGACCTGTTTTCTTTATCTATGTATATGTAGTCTTATGTAGTATTTTCTTTTATACGGTCTGAATTTGGTTGCTGCCTTTCTTGGACAGTTTTCTCTAGTAAAAGAGATTAAAATCTCAATGAGACCAATCTGCTTAATTACTTTAAATAAATAAAAGTATAAATATTTTTTTCATCTCATTTTCTGTTGTCTCCCTAAATCTCAGCGAGCAAAATGCAATTTATGACTGTACATGAAATATTCTGCTAATGTACTGTATAATAGGGCAGGATCGAAATTCTGACTCCTTGCTGTTTACCAGTCATCAGATTTAAGGGCTTTAGGAAATGTGATTTGTGTAGAGACTGAATATTGCAGTTGTTTATTGTAAAATCATTGAAGCCTATAAGCAGGCATTATTGTAGAGGAGCAGCTTGACCTGTTTGTTGCACGAGTAAAAGGTGACTAATTTATTTGCAAACCCATGTGGAGCTCTCTTGTAGTTTTTCCAATATGTTTGGTTTGACTCAGACTGACTTTGACACATTAATATTACTTCCCACCACTTCAATTGATTTCTTTTCAATCAACAAATGTAAATCAAAATACTCTATACGATTTTTGTGGCTTGTTTCTGCTGCAATTCTGGCTTTCCATGCTAATCAGATATTAGTTTTATATTATACCAACTTCTCAATGACTGCCTAGCTCTGGGAAATGAAGTCAATTTGTCATAAGGATGGCAGTGTGAAATTAATTCATGTCTGGGGAATTTTTCCTCAATGCTTCTGTCATATCTAAGGGACATGTGATTGTGCAACCCTGTCTCAACATGTCTGGTGCTCCCCTGTTGAGACTGTGAGCCATTGCAGTCTCACTGGTTGTAAAACAACAAGCAATCAAGACTTGTGAACAAGGACCATAAAAGCGAGGATAGGAATGGGTTGGTAAAGGTTGCCAATGGAGAAGCAGAAGAGAGGAGGAGAAATGCAGCCCATAAACGGGAGAATTGGGCGAGGGGTCCATAAGTCATGTGAGGTGGGAACTGTGCTGGGAGGCGCTGATGTGTGAAAAATGAGCTGGCTTTAGCTCAGATACCTTCTTAGCCATCTCTCACAACTACAGAAAAATCCAAAATATAAATGCTAAGTATAATTAATTGTTGGCAGACAACTCCGTTGGCTTGCATTTTGGCAGCTTGAACTCTACGCTGAATTGCTGATGTAGTCTGGGAAGTCTTTATAGTGTGACTAGAACATTGTGGTTGCATCTAGAATGAAAAATTACTTTCTCTTTCCTCGGATGTCAGTTAATACCGTATTTCTGAAGGTGTGGTTAGCCCACTGCAAATATTAATGCCAGTAAATCAAGATTTAAGCGAATCGAGAGAAAGTTGCACAATGTTTTGAAACAGTATTTTTAATGTTGTACAAATGCGCCTGAACAGTACGTCGGAAATAGTTGCTGTGCAACAGCTCAAATCATTCTGATTAAGTACAACTGTCAGTTTTACTGTCAAAAAGAGGTAAATTCTAGTTAGAATAGAAAAAAATCTATTCTGATCCAGGACTGTGCTGGTTTGGTGATGGTCTAGCTGGCCTTATTTGTACCCTAACTTTTTACAAAGCCGTGTTGGGAATTAGAGGTAGACCAAACGATACTGATTACTAAAATTTGAAAATATGTCCGATAACTGAATAATAATATCTTTTTTAAATCAATACTATGAACCAAAATGTTAATGTATGTTTTCATTTGATTTATCATATTAGTGAACTTTATTAGAAATTATGATATAATCAAGCGATCAGATGTTTAAAGGTGCTCTATGTAACTTTTTCATTTTACTAAAGCATAAAAATATCATAAAATGTTTGCATATATTGAGAAAACATTCTAAATTCACATACTCGTTTCTCTGAAAAACACTTTTACAGCCAGTTATTTTACTTTGAAATGTGCGTTTCCAGGCTGGAATGTTTGTTATTGTTTTTGGTCTGTAATACTGCACGTTGCCAATTTGCCAATTTTCATTGTCCAATGTGCTCGTACCTGTTGCGTGTGTAATTTGCTTAAGTAAACAGTGGGTGAAGCTTGAGTAGTTTCATGAAGATAAATGTTCTTATGGGTTTATATGGCTACATACTGTATGTCTAGTAGCAGAAATTAATTGTAAATGGGTGGTCTATATCTCATAAGCTGATAAATTGTTTGGTAAATAAACAACTGGTTGATTGACTGCACATTGGATACATTGGAATCAGTTGAGCCCTATTTTCTTGAAGTAGGTGTTTCTAGAACTACTGATCTGGGTATTGAATCTTCACCTCCAACTCCCTTTTGGTCATATAGACCTTAGGATAACTGCCTGCTAATACCTCTCACCTTATTCCATCAGGTTCGGAGCACATCAGATTGATGTGGACTGACAGAATGAGATGTGAACTGGGCTTGGTGCGCAGAGGCATGGCCGAGGACTGGCCTGCTTAATCACAATCCCCAAAGCTGAGAAAGTGGCACATCCTTACCTCTGAGGCTGGCCTATATTTAGACAGGAGCCAAAAAAAGGAAATGTAGCCTAGCACCAGCCAACATACACACAGACATACACACAGCCAGAAGTTTCCATCCATACATGATTAGGGTGGAGGCCCATATTGCCTACCTTGTTTTGCCAGAACCACACACAGCATGAGAAGTTTCACATCGAAGCCCTCCAACCGCGCCTGCCAGTTTCAGTCAATATACACTGTTCAATCGTTTTGTTTTCATTGTGGCTTAAATTGGCAGAATCATTTGAATCAGTCCCACAGTTTTGTAAATTGAGCTGTAACGGTTAGTGTGTTTATTTGGCTACATTATATCAATCTACAGTTGATTGTGTCCTTCAATCTATTTTAAAAGTTGCCTAAACTGGACAGAATGACTAAGTAATGGGTCAGTCATACTGCCAATATTGCTTATTGCCAATAAAATAATATAATATAAAAAATAAAATAAAATAAAATAAAAAGTATACACTGAATGACTGTCTGTGTACTAATCAATTAACTTATCGATTAGAACCTTTTTAATTGTCACTTAAAGAGGTAGGCTTTTTTTAATTAACTTTTCATTATACTGGTTAAAACTCTCTTCGCATCCTGATAGCAATCAATAGTAGAAGTTTTCTAAATATTAAAACATGTACATATATCTTCTGTAGAAGTCTCTGGAGCAAAAAAAACAAAATCCGTCCATTCATTGCATTTGGTTCGGGAAGACTAGTGAACTCTGTTTTCAAGCATTCAAGTCACCCACCTGCACATGTGCTGTTGTACGCACATCATCTGCGCGGAGACATAAATTGGGCTGCGCGCGGACGTCCTGTGACCCACCTGATGAAGAGCATTTATTTGTAGTTATGTTAAACTTTCCCACATTCTACGGGTTCAGCTTCATTTGCAATTTCAAAGCGCTGTGTCTTGTTCCCTTTCGAAGGGAACTCAACAATACGTCAACGACGTTATGGGGAACGCCTCAGGCGTGACAGGTGTCTGAAATCACTATCAAATCACGTCAATC
The DNA here is from genome assembly GCA_026230005.1 of Gila orcuttii. Taxonomy (NCBI): domain Eukaryota; kingdom Metazoa; phylum Chordata; class Actinopteri; order Cypriniformes; family Leuciscidae; genus Gila; species Gila orcuttii. The sequence continues at coordinate 12,934,508 of JAPDVR010000018.1, forward strand.
ATATTGACCGGCGACAGCCCGTGAATCATTAGCGTGAATGATTAACGTGCGACCTGGAAGTATAAAGGGGCGCCTTGCACACATGACAAATCACCTCATCGTCTTCAGGGACTGTCTGTTTGAAAACGCTACTCAATGAAACGGTAAGAAAATTAAATGTACAGCACACGAGTGTGCTTTTCCTGCCTGGGAGAAGAGCGCGCACGGGAGATTCTCGAGGGAATCCTCTGTGTGAACTGTGAGCGTTTTTCTTTTAAAACGCTCGCTCTCGTCTGGCCCTCTTCTCGAGTGAAGGGGGTTCAACGTCTGGTTCTCGTGGTCCCGCTCGTGCCGAGGCAGAGCGGCGACTTGCATCATGGGCTTCCAGATAGAGCTCGTCGATCATCTTGAGAGTGCTGTAAACCTCTCAGATGATTCGACGGCTGACGAGGGCGAAGCAGGTGCTCTTGCTGCTCTTCAGGACGAGCAGGAGATGGCTGAGGAGGTTTATAATCAGGTAGATCCTGAACCCTCTCAGCCACCCTGCCCCGTGTATGCAGGTCTGGTGGATGTTGTGGAGCGCGCCGCCAACAGGCTGTAGCTGCCATGGCAACCCACTAGAGGAGAGACCGCTCGCGGTAGGCTCGGCGATCGGTTTCTCCCCGGCCATACACCACCAGCTCAGGTGAGCCTAATCCATTCCTTCCTGATCTTCACACAGAGATCTAGAGGGCATGGAAGAGCCCATTCTCTGCCAGTATTCACTGACATCAGCGGGTTAATTTCGCTGATGTTGAGGGGATCGCAGAGCATGGGTATGTGTCGATGCCGCCCATTTGACGAGTCGTTTGCGAACTATCTCATGTCTGGGCAGGCGTCGACACTGAGAGCTCCATTTCTGCCATCCAAACCGCTAGAGACAACAGCGCGTTTGAATGACAGAGCATACACGGCAGCAGTTCAGGCTGGTGCTTCCCTGCACACCATGGCGGTGCTGCAGGCATACCAGGCCGACCTGCTGCAGGATCTCGACCAGGGGGCAGGGATGTCCCCTGAGGCGGTTACTGAGCCGCGCCGAACCACGGTTTTTGCGCTCCGGGCCACCAAACAGACTGCTGCCACGATCAGTCGGTCGATGGCGGCGATGGTTGCCACGGAGAGACAGCTTTGGTTAAACCTGGCCGACGTTGAGGAGAAAGAGAAGGCCTTTCTCCTCGATTCGTCGGTTTCGCCCTCTGAACTCTTTGGCCCCTCCGTGGAGGCGGGGCTTGGGAAGTTCAGGGAGGCGAAGGCGCGCTCAGCTGCTTTTAGGAAAAAACCTGCATACCGCTGAGATCCGGTTCCACGCCCAGGCAGGCGGGAGGGCCTGGCCCTTCACGGTCTGAGGACCATAGACAGGGCCAGAGAGCCAGTGTCGCCTCTCGTGCGCCCCCTCTGTGGAGGAACAGGGCGCAGGAAAGGCGTGACTCCCGCTAGAAGAGGGATCTGAGGGAGGTTATCCAGCACAAGCGCATAAAGCGTCGCTGATGGATAATCTCCCCGGAGGGCTTCATTAAAAAGAGAAATCCAGCCCTCTCCTCTCTTCTGACTCCCCAGACGTGCATTACATCAGGCCTGGCGCTGGGCCTATGATAAGAACGATGTTCCGATGGCCCGCCTAGGCTTGGTTAGTAGATATGCCTCTTTCAGGCATGTAAAGTGGTGGACCCCAGGTTCATAAAGAACTATCTGGCGAGTCTTCACTCCGCACGCCACAGGTGAGCTGTCTGGTCTTTTCAAGAGTCAATTTTGTGAATTAAAATTCCGAAATGTATCTCTCTACAGACCTCGTTCCCTGTATAGAGCTATGGGGTCATGTCATTTGCTATGTCATCAGGTAATAAGGTAAGAGAAGTTTCCTGGATTATTAGGGCCCTGAAGTTCCCCATTAGGTGGCCAGAACGATAACTATGTTAGCCTTCGGGCTGTTAGCCACCTCAGGGTAGAGTAGTTGGTCTCTCTCTTAGAATTTTTTACTTAGAGTGTTGACTGACGCTAGAGCTTCAGATAGATCTTATGTCCGGCCCACGGGTCCGTTTGACTTCTTCCTGAGTATTTCGCCCCTTGAGCTCTGTTTGGGTTTTCATTAGGCTGAGCGATCATGCAGCCCTTTGTATGGAATAATACAGACTATATTCTTTAGTAAGGCTGTGGCTCCTCCGAGCCCTCAGATAGATCTATGCCTGCAGGCTGGCCCTCACCAGGGCCGCCTCTGTAGCTGGCCTAGGCTGTGCCAGGGATAATAGAAGTGCTCTGCTAAAATTTAGCATTGCTTCCTCTGAACCTTCACTTTGTGAATGTAGGTTTCTAGCATCCCTGTATAAACAGCCTCCTCCCATGGGAGTCGTTAGGCCAAGGCCCGCCCCCTTCTCTGCATTCTGGGGTGACTAGAGTAATGCAGCATGGTGCAGAGGATGGTTTGTAAGGACATGGTAGGCCTCAAACAGGCCTCCGTGGTATATATGTCTTTATTGAGCAGGGTTAGGCCGTCTTTCGCTTCACGAAGAAGACTGGGTTTCCTGCCCGACCCTGCCATGCAGAACTGGCCTACGGATTTAGGCCGCCAGTTTAGGCTTCACTCACCTCGCTGAGCTACTGCTCGAGCGCTAGGTTGTAGGTGGATGGCTTTCATTCAAGCCCCACTCCCCTAGGTTGGGCACAGATAAATTTCTGTCACCCCTAGAGCCGCTGGCAGGCCCGGACCCTGGTAACCTCAGGGTGAGGTGTGAGTATCCCCCTGTGATACAGGGTAGGTCTGAGCACTTCACTCCCAGTTCTGTTTATCCTACCTCGCACCACTATGGCTCGGGTCGAGTTGAAGTAAGCTTCACTTCCTCTTTGGTCGAAGTACGCTCCCCTGAAGCCAGAGCATTGTCCTGAGCTGACGCCCATGCATAGATGGTAGGCCCCTGACTAATGGGGCCTCCGTTGAGGCAGAGTGGCGTATGTTGTACTCCCCTTGTTTTAAGGGTGCTAGCTTTTTTGCGGAGTACACTGCCATGGGCAATGTGATTAGGCACCAGGATGCTGTAGGCGCTGCGTAAACAGCTTTGCTGCCAACGAAGGCTGCACCATTAGGTAGTAGGCCTCAGCAGGCCTCCTTGATTGGACAGCCCCCTAGAGGGCACTGTAGGCCAGCTCACGTGGTTGGCCTTGGTGGTTCGGGCAGTTGACTCACTGATGGGTAGTAGGCCTTAAACAGGCCTCCTCGGAGGTGAGTCCCAACATTGTGGGACATACCTTATAGCGCTACTGGAAGCCCATTAGTAAATTATGCTTGTGTAGTATGGTTCCCAACAGTGTACTTTATAGCAGAATATGACTTGCTATTAACTAGTAGGCCCGACCAGGCCTCCCTGATAGGCGAGTCCCCAGCTGGCTGGCCTTAGCAGGCCACCTTATACTATCACCCGGACTCAGGGCTCAAAGCTAACAGTGGTTATCAGGTAGTAGGCCACTCAGGCCTCCCTGAAGGTGAATTCCCACTTAAGATGGTTATCAGGTAGTAGGCCTCAGCCGGCCGCCCTGAAGGCGAATTCCCACTTAAGTTGGCTATCAGGTAGTAGGCCTCTCTGGGCCTCCCTGAAGGTGAGCTCCCAAATATTGTGGCTGTCAGGTAGTAGGCCGCTCTGGGCCTCCCTGAATGTGAGCGCCCAAATATTTTGGGTGTCAGGTAGTAGGCCTCACCAGGCCTCCCTGAAGGTGAGTTCCCACATGCTGTGATTATCAGGTAGTAGGCTCCTCCAGGCCTCCTTGAATGAGTACGGTCAGGTAGTAGGCCTCACCAGGCCTCCCTGAAGGTGAGCTCCCCACATACTGTGGTTGTAAGGTAGCAGGCCTCACCGGGCCTCCCTGAAGGTGAGTTCCCACGTACTGTGGTTATCAGGTAGTAGGCCTCTCTTGGCCTCTCTGAAGGTGAGCACCCCACATACTGTGGTTATCAGGTAGTAGGCCTCTCTGGGCCTCCCTGAAGGTGAGCACCCCACTTACTGTGGTTATCAGGTAGTAGGCCTCACGGGCCTCTCTGAAGGTGAATTCCCACTTACGTTGGCTATCAGGTAGTAGGCCTCTCCGGGCCTCCCTGTAACGTTCCCTAGTGGTGCTGGGTTTATGAAGCTAGTGGTCTCTTGCTATCAGTTTCAGCTAGCCTTAATAGGCAGCTGCTGAAGGCGAGCTTGCGCCCTGGCTCGCTAAAGTGTTCATTCTCTGCTATTGGTTCCCTCCCGGAACTTTTTCTGCCTACAGCCTGGTTTGCCTACCAGGCAGACCTGTGCTCCCCTCACCGAGGGTCTCTATGAGCATGCGGCTTCCTGAGTCTGGTCAGACGGTCGTAGGCCTCTCGTGAGGCCTCCCAGTTAGATCAGCCCTTAGGCCTTCACAGGCCTCCTCAGTGTTTTGAAACACAGACACTGGATTGATCCGTGGATCGAGTAGAGAAACTCCCCTCGCTAGCAAGGGTTGGAAAGCACTATGCTGAGTCATACTCTCCGGGATATCCCGTCTCTGAGATCCGGGCCGAGTGGTTCACTGCCAGCTTCGCAGTCCCTCGGGTTGGATGCCTTTCTTAAGGCTTTGTTGTCCAGAGGCTCTGTCTTCAGACAGACAGGATTTGGCCAGACTAGTGTCTATGTACTGACGCCAGGTCAGGCCGTCCTGGTGGCATTTCGGGGTGAGTACGTTCCCCTGAATAGTGACTGGCTGGGGTTCCTTCGGGTTCCCTAGCCACATTCCCTAGAAGGGACCCCTTCTAATCGGAAGCTGTGGTTCCAGGCCCGGAGCCGGCCCAGGTAGACCTTTTTATTTAACCATGTTTATGAAGGTTTTTCTGTGAGGCTGTAGCTTGGGCTATGACCGTAGGGAATGCTGTCACTGACAGCCCAGTGTGACCTGAGGGTGAGTGGTTCTAGCGTTTCATTTGAAGTTGCTGGTTCTGACAGTTGTCACTGCCACTTGGCATGCACTCCCCTTAGCATGGCGGAGTTGGTATATCGTTCCCCATAACGTCGTTGACGTATTGTTGAGTTCCCTTCGAAAGGGAACGTCTCAGGTTACGACTGTAACCTATGTTCCCTGAGAACAGGGAACGAGACAATACGTCTCCCTGCCATGCCTCGGGGCTTGCCTACCGTACAGTCCCTTCAGACGATAAGGTGATTTGTCATGTGTGCAAGGCGCCCCTTTATACTTCCAGGTCGCACGTTAATCATTCACGCTAATGATTCACGGGCTGTCGCCGGTCAATATGATTGACGTGATTTGATAGTGATTTCAGACACCTGTCACGCCTGAGGCGTTCCCCATAACGTCGTTGACGTATTGTCTCGTTCCCTGTTCTCAGGGAACATAGGTTACAGTCGTAACCTGAGACGTTCTATTGGATTACAGTATTGTGCTATAGCGCCCCACTGGTTAAAGCGCATTATTGCAGGACCTTCAAATAGGTCATAGGAGATCAAAAGACTAATTGACAACAAAAATATTTGTTGACAATTTTTTATTGTCGACGTTGTCGATAATGCCGACTAATCGTTTCAGCCCTTAATTAAATTAGAAAATATTTAAGAAATTGTTGTTTAATTTAGTTTTATGAATATGTTCTCATATCCATATATTTTTGTCTAATGTCACAAGTAATGATCTCAAGGTTAACTGTATTTTACATGATTCTTTGGTTCTTTTGTACCCTGGTTTTGGTGAAGTGTAATAACAAACAAACATAAACAGTGTGTACCTTACTTCTGCTTCCTGATAATTTTGAGTACAATTTACTCGGAGTCACCCGCTGTCGTTTCAAAGAATAGTGCAACGGCGAGCACATCAAGTATAAACCACTAATCTATATAGAGAACTGGATTGCTCATGATGTCATAAAAAAGTGAAGCCACCGCGCCGCCATATTGGTATTCCTTAGTAAGCTCACGCATTCTATTGAATTAATAGGAAATTAAATGATTCTACTGAGAAAACATTGCCTAACGACACAGCATTTTTATATCTGAAGTATCCCTATACATTCTTAAAACGCAAATGTCCTAAACATGTAAATGGTTATTTGTCTAAAGTAGGGCATTTCCACTGCTTATTAAAAAGTTAAGTTCATAATCATTACAGTAGTGAACATCAGCTCGTCGGGCGGACAAGACACTTCAACATATGTATTACAAATGTCAAAGTGCACATTCTGAAATCAAAATAAAGATTTATCCCTTGTACTGTTGTGTTTATGTATGTATGTCGTGTTGTAGTATTGTTTTTATTCACATAGTTGGCTGTTTCAATGATTTCGTTAACATCATGCATTTTGAAGCAGTTAATGATTTAAACAATGGTTAAATGAATAACTAATTCAACAACATGCATAACACTTTACTCAAATAGAAACTGTAATTCTAGTAAAACGCCATAGAATTTGAACTGTCCTTAAGAGTCTGAAATATGTTGCTCAATCAGGAAACAAAATACATGTATCATGATAACTTATTCAGACAAATAACAATGAACAATATTTGAGAGAAATAGGCCTTTTGTGCATGTAGAAAAAGTCTTAGATCTTTGAATTCAGCTCATGAAAAATGGGGTCAAAAACAAAAGTGTTGCGTTTATAATTTTGTTCAATGTATGTATTTAATGTTCTATAAACATATAGGTGACATCTGAAGTAACTATGCATTTACATTAGGGCTGCACGATTTGGGGAAAATGTCATATTGCGATTATTAAGCTCAATATTGCGATTGCGATATGCGATTAAGATATAATAAACAAATGGTTTCATGAGTCAACTTGCTTGGTTCTCAAGGAAAATGCACACACAGATTAGTGATAATTCGGAAATGTGTATTTCTCAACTCAAACTGGCAACAACAACTAAATGATTGATAACACCTATAATGATCAATAAGCCATTGATGTCTGGATAAAACTAATTAGTGGCTACTGTGTACTGTCCCTTTAAGACCAGCCGCTGCTGACAGAGACGCGGATCTCACACACGCCTCATTCTCTCACGAGTCACAACTCTTTACGTTCATCATAAGACTGCTCTTATGTTATGAAGATACTCGACAAAAAGACATTTTGGCATAATTGTGTGTGTTATTGTTCGTTCAAGCGCGAAAGAGAACTGTACTCTGGCGAGCTGTCTTGTGCGCACGCATACAGTCAGGATTACAGTCAGGACATTCACAGGCAGTGCGCTCTTTTTTGTCTTGTCGCGCATGAATGGTTTAAAAGCATTTGCATGAATAAGAGCCAATAGTAACACTAGCCAAATGATGACAAAAATTAACAGATGCTGCGTTAATTGCGTTAATAGCCCTAATTTGTTTAGGCTATTTCATATAAAATCGCAGCATTTTGCGTCATATAATCGCATAGGCTTCATAGGCATGGCAACATCGCGATTGCGATATGATTAATCGTGCAGCACTAATTTAGGCCTACATACATATATCGTAAAACTAATCGTGTGAGACTGAGATTCCTTAAATCGGGTGATTTTAGGTCAATGTTTTGGCTGTAAATCAATGATGCCCTCTGTCGGTAAGGAATAGTAAGATGGCCGCTCAAACACTTCCGGTGCTCCTGATGGCAGTTTAGAACGCAATGAGCAATCCAGTCATTATACAGATCTGTGGTATAAACGCCTCGTCTGTTTGGGCAGGAGTGCGCGCAGTTAGCATAGGCTTGTGGTGCGTAGCCAGGCGAAAGTATAAACAAGGCTTAAGGCCGAAGTATACATTACTGAAGTCACACAGCAGATAATCATAGTCAAAGCACTGGCAAGATTTGAAACACAGGTAGACAGTCCAATCAGCAAACAATGCAACATCAGTAATCGAAGAAACTTCAGTGCAAAAATAGGCAAAAGGGTCATAAACAAGATGTGGAGTGGAGTTAGTCAAAACTCAGGGGAGGGATCAATCAAGGTTGGATAAATGATTGTGTTGTTGTTGTTAAGATATTACACTCTACATGTGATGTTGGTTAACTTTGGTATGCAATTCTAAAACATTCATTCCAATAGTTTGATTTAATACACAGTGGGCAAAACAATGCAAGGAAACTCACAAGATGGGAAAATTGGATACATTTAAGGGAAAAAAGTCTGTTATTAGTCTGTAAAGAATAAAGTAAAAATTATTTTGGGTTGTAAAACAGTTTTATTTTGCTGATGTGTTGTGTGCTATGGTACCTGTGCCTGTACCAAGTGCCTGGTTTTGCATCTGGGTGTTAGTTTTGAGTAGTTCTACAGAAACTCTCTAACTCATAGTTTGCTTGTTGGTTGAGAGTTTGGATTATTGAATGAATATTACAAATATTCAGGCCTTACAAAAAAATGTTAAGGAAACGTCCTCGGGTTACGACTGTAACCCTTGTTCCCTGAGAAAGGGAACGAGGACTGCGTCGAATGACACTTTGGGGGGGGGGACGCCCCTCAGCGTAGCGTCTCTGAAGTATGAATGAAACTAAGCCAATCTCTGATTGGTGTTGCGTCATGACGTAATGAGTGACGGCATACAAGCGGAAGCTATAAAGGACGCCGGCACACATAAGATGTCAGCTTCTGTGATGAAGCAAGCGCTCCCAGGCAGGGGAAGGCGTGGCGAAGGGACGCAGTCCTCGTTCCCTTTATCAGGGAACAAGTGTTACAGTCGTAACCCGAGGACGTTCCCTTTCGAGGGAACTCGGACTGCGTCGAATGACACTTTGGGGGAACGAGTACCCACTATGTCACAACGCGCCCTGCCTGTCCTAGTGTGAAGCTGCTCACAGGCACACTTAGGACGAGAGCACAAGAGTGCCAGGCGTAGACGGGATGTCCAGACTGTAAAACCTAATAAAGGTGTTGGGGCCCCCGAGAGGAGGGCTCTAGAGGACGCCATGCCTCTGGTTGAATGAGCCCTCACGGCCAAAGGTGAAGGCAGATTGCGCACCTGGTAGGCCAAGGAAATAGCATGGACAATCCTTGCTGATGGTCTGTTTGGAGGCGGGAAGACCCTTCTTGGGCGACCCAAAACACACCAGCAACTGGTCTGACTTCCGCCATGAAGAGGACTTCTGAATGTAAATTTTTAGAGCTCTGACAGGGCAGAGCAGATGAAGTCTCTCCTCATCCGCCGTCACGTGAGGTGGAGGATGAAAAGCCTGCAGAACCGTAGGCCGTGCCGCATTAGATGGCACCTTAGGCAAATAGCCCGGCCTAGGATGTAGGATGGCTTTAATGTCGCCTGGAGCAAACTCCAGGCACCCGTTAGATATAGAGAGCGCCTGGAGATCTCCTACCCTCCTCAGAGAAGTAATGGCCAACAGAAAAACCACCTTCAGGGAAAGGTTCTTGGCCTCAGCCGACTCCAGTGGTTCGAAGGGGGCCTCGGCCAGCCCTTCGAGAACCACTGCCAGGTCCCATGTGGGAACCCTGGTACGAGCCGCAGGTCTCATCCTCCAAGCCCCACAGAGGAAACGTACGACCAACTGCTGTCTCCCCAGAGGCCCATCACCCAGAGGAGCGTGGAAAGCCACAATGGCAGCCACGTACACCTTGAGTGTGGACGGGGTAAGACCAGCTGAAAAGCGATCTTGGAGGAACTCCAGAACTGAAGCCACTGGGCAGTTAACTGGATCCACCTCACGCTCTCTACACCAATTGGTAAAGACATTCCACTTTAAGCCGTACAATTTCCTCGTGGAGGGAGCTCTAGAGCTGAGTATGGTCTCCACTACTCCAGCTGATAGGCCGGCCTCTAGGTACTGTGCCCCCTCAGGGGCCAGACCCACAGCTTCCATAGCTCGGGCCGAGGGTGAAATATTGAGCCCTCTGCCTGTGTCAGCAGGTCCCTCCTGAGGGAAATCTCCCACGGAGGGCCGTCTAGGAGCAATACAATGTCTGACAACCATACTCGGGCCGGCCACAACGGGGCTACCAGCAGTAGACTGATCCCGTCGCGACGGACCCTCTCTAGAACTCCCGGGAGCAGAGCGATCGGGGGAAATGCATACAGACACAGCCTCGGCCACGTCTGCACCATGGCATCCAACCCCAGCGGGGCTGGATGAGTGAGGGAAAACCACAGTGGACAGTGGGTCGTCTCTCGAGACGCAAATAAGTCCACTTCCACTGGGCCGAACCTCTGAGCTATCGACTCCACCACCTCGGGGTGGAGTCTCCATTCCCCGGGCCTCAGCCCCTGCCTCAACAGGATGTCTGCTCCCTGATTTTGACTCCCTGGGATGTATGTTGCTTTTAGAGATAACAGTTTCCCCTGGGACCACAGGAGGATCTGATGTGCCAGTCTGCATAGAGGGCGAGACCTCAGGCCCCCCTGATGGTTTATATAGGCCACTACCGACATATTGTCTGACCTCACAAGGACATGATTACCTTAGAGGTCCGGCAGGAAGCTCCTCAGAGCTCGGAACACCGCCAACATCTTCAGGCAGTTTATGTGCCAGGAGGAATGATGGTCCTGCCATAGGCCTGTCGTAAAGCGGCCGTCCATGACCGCGCCCCAGCCCGTGAGGGAGGCGTCTGTCGAAACGGTCTTCCGGCGACATGACGCTCCCAACACTGGACCTTGGGACAGAAACCAAGCTTTTTTCCACATAGATAGGGAACGAAGGCATCTGCGTGTAACCCTGATCATGCGGAACAGGTTCCCCCTCGGGGAGAACCCCTTGGTTTTCAACCACCACTGGAGGGCCCTCATGTGCAGCAGGCCAAATGGAATAATGTTGGACGCTGCTGCCATGAGCCCCAACACTCTTTGAAAATGTTTCACAGTAATGGCTTGGCCTAGCTTTATCCTGGACACTGTGGCCAGAATGGACTCGATTCGTGCAGGAGACAATCGTGCCCGCATCGTGACCGAGTCCCACACCACTCCCAGGAACATGGTTCTCTGGGCTGGTGTCAACACGCTCTTTTTCGTGTTGAGTCTCAACCCCAGGCTTTGAATGTGGGCGAGGGCGACATCTCGATGCCGAACCGCCAGCTCTTGTGACTGGGCCAGAATCAGCCAGTCGTCGATATAATTGAGTACCCTGATGCGGACACTGCAGCGCGCATTCGCTGAAAACCGTTGTGTCCCGAAGCGCACTTGACGCTGGATACAAACATCGATTTTCTGAGGGCTCCGCGGAGGAGCAATTCTTGCTCGTCCCTCCACGGGGGGGATAGCCCTGTTATTTTTGTCTCGTTTTCGATACCCTGAAGCGGAGGACAGGCAGGGAAGAATCGAAAAACGATGTTTGATGTGCAGAAGGAACACTGCATGGCCGCAAGCCTGCGTTCGCTGCTCATCATTTTTAATTCCTCAGAAATAAATGTAGCCATAAACACTGTATAAGTGAAACATGGTCTGAATGGTAGGCTGAATTAAAATATCTAACTTCCGATATTCAAAAGTGAGAAATATTTCATAATTTTAATTTCTTAAAATTAAATGCAGCCATAATTACCAGACAATACTGATTTGTGTTAGGCTATACGGTCTCGTAATCCACACAGCTACCTCGGCAACGCGAGATTCGAGTCGTTCACAATATATTTGGCTTCCAACCCAAGAAGAAAGTCAACAGGTGCGAGACTGAAACATCCGACAGCGCACGGATATACGCGTCGAGATATTTCTCAATGAACACAGCCAGCACCCTCAGGAGCTGACTGTTCATGCCTCGCACACACACAGAATCTTTATTGTAAAGCACGGCTGTCTGAGGGATTGAACCCGTCAAAATGCATGAATATTTTCAATGACTATTGACTAGCGGAATGACTAGCTCTGGGCATCATAAATACCTTTTGTTTTACTCAGGAGAATGGCGTGACACTTCCTTGCATGTAGCTCCAGTATTACTTCCTTTGTTGAGCTATACAGTGATAGGCTGCATCCGAAGCACATACTTCTGTGCTATATAGTAGGTGAAAAACAGAATGTGACAAAATAAGTAAGTCGGATGGATGGTGGTGAAAGTGACACAACTGATGCTGAAAGGTCCCATGATAATGACAACATGGCGAATGTAGTACGTCCAGATTACATTCTTACTACATTCATTCATACTATATAGAACACACTCTTTTAGCGATCATGAAGTAATTACTTATTTAAAATAAGTATACTCAAGAAAGTATGTGATTTCAGACGCAGCCATAGTGTTCAAATTCAGTTTTGTCATTAATATGGATTACAGGACCCCAGGGTTGATTGACAACTTGCATTTCATGCTTGGCAGACCAGTTAATTTAGGAAGCATTAGCAAAGCTGATTATTATTTTTACTCTGTCCCAGACTGTCAAAGGAGAGTTAGGTGTTTTTGGAAACATCAACAACACTAAGTGTCATTAAATCAGCTTGCCTGCTGAGTGATATGATGTTAATCCCATGGTCCTGTTGTTGTAGGATATTACAACAGCAGGAAATGCTTAAAGGGGTGGTTTACTGCTTTTTTTCTTTGCATGACTGTGTTTATGGGGTGCAATATAACATGTCTTCGTGATTTTTTTTTTTTTTAAGCCTTATTGTTCATAAATTTCACCTTTGTTGTAAGCCGCTTTCTCCTCTGTCATTTGAACGACCGGTTGACTTCCTGAATCAGAATCAGACCCAGAAAGAGGCAATGAAGAGAGTCAAGCAGAACCTCCCCAAACACGGCTCTTACAAAACGTTTCTGAATGGTACATTTTTGAATCATTATTATTATTCTATTCTACTATTATTATATAAGAATTTTGATATGCTGTTACTTGAAAATGCTTTTGAGATACGGTTTTCTCCTGATTAAATGTTTAATATAACTGAATAAATGACTGAGTAATACCGTTTTTTAAAGTTATTGTTTTGTCGATATAATGAACAACCGTTTATCTATTCACAAACCTTAGTTTACTCGGTGTATCGTTTTCTTTAGGTGTACATGTGGCAACTGTGTTAAAATGCCAACAGAACGTGAAAACATCTGATAACAGCAGCTGAAGTTTGCTGTTGCAATTACATATATTTTTTTAACTTTATACACGTTTGTCTTATACACACAAAATAGCAAAGAACTAACTAGCTACAAACAGCGTTGGCATTGGTTTACGTTCTTGATCAAATCGAAAAATTACGTCATAAATGCATGGAAAATACATGGAAAATACATTTACAAAATTAGTACATAATTACAAATTCAAGTCCAAAATGTTTGTACGCGTTTGTCATAGACACACGAAATAGCATCTAAGTGGCTACTAAAGCCAGCACTGGCATTTGTTTACATCCTTGATAAAAACTAAAGCAAAACGTCTAAAATTACACATGCAAATACATTTAAAATGATTAAGTCTTACTTACTGGCTGTGGCCCAACAACTGCTGCCTCTGGTTTTAAAGTTGGAACTGCTTCATGCTTTAGTAACAGTTTCTTGTTGAATCCGACATTGAATTTGTGGAGATTCTGGAAGCTGTTTTCCGTAAAATGCGCAGCACAGAGAGCTAAATTACGATTGTAATTTTCAGGAACATAATCAAACATAAATTGTAGCCGTTGTTGACGAACTACAGGAAGCCCGAACACAGAAGACCAGACAGCTGGGTGAAAATAACACTTTCGAAGGCATGGCTACTGCTCTCCACTTTAACTCTTCCTCTTCGACAAAGCAGCAGAAATTTGGCCACGCCCCTTTTTTTGAATATTCCGGAGGGAGGGTTGGTTATGGGTTAGTTACGTATAAAACCCGGGAGTATCTCGTTGTAGTCCCATTCCAGTCGTTTTTGTAGGCATTAAACTTCCTGATTTTTCAAAGACGATATCTCTGCTTACGTTGAACTTTCAGCGCAGAAACTTTGCACATACTGTTCATGCACCAACAGCAAAATTACACACTATTTAAAATGAAAAAAGTGAAATCGCAATCAACCACCCCTTTAAGTTTTCTTGAGCCACACAAGCTTCACTGGATTTGGCACAGCTTTTCCGCAGAATTAGAAATTTATTTTAGATTGTGCTCTTTTAGCTATGAACATTGGCCACAACTAAATATTATGATTGTGCTCCGCTTGTGGTGTCTCCTATTACTGATCAGCACTTTTTGTAACGTCGCTTTGAATAGTGTAAATAATGAAAGCTGACACTGGAAGAGCAAGAGGAAGTGTTTTTTTGGGTTTTTTTTGGTAGGGTAATTCTTCCAGAGCAATGTTGTTTGAGCGGAGGAGGTTTTTGGTAATCTACATTTTGGCTGTTGTAAACCTAACCATCTAAAGCCACTTTTCCACCATTGGATCAAATCATTCTCATTGCTTAACCGTCCCGTTCTGGCCGATCTGGCCAGATATAGTTTCATTTTCCACTGTGGGGCTGATAACAGAGCTCTTTGGAATGTTATACAAATGTGTCAACTGTGCTGAAAATTCTGGGCAAGAGCGGTTTGTAATCGTGACATGACACATCACATCTGATCAGAACACCAGCTTTGGTGATTTATATACATTTCTGTAGCAGGAATTTGGGCCAATGAGATTTCACATTGAGCAGCCAAGAAACTACCAAGCTATGAAGAAACTGACAAAAATAGCAATCAACGAAGTGTCCTGTGGAATTTTGTCGCTTATTTGTACAAAAACTTAAAGTGCAATAGGTGATCTGGAAAATGCTAACTTTGAAAGAAAATGCATTGAAAGCATACGATCCCATCCTCGCTGCAAATCGCCGTCCAAAGCCATGCGTCCTCCAAAACACATTAACGTGCACAGACCAGAAGCGATACTACCAGAGACAACGTTATTGGATTACATCATGTATCATTCACCAGTGAGAAAACTTTACAGTAGAGTGAGTAACAGTACTACAATAACGAACGTAAACAACTGTCTGCACAGCGTATGTGAATGATATGTGTGTGAACAGGCTGCGCAGTGGTACGTAAACACACGTTGATTGATAGGGGACACATGCTATCATTTAATTTGGACCGAATGCGTTGATTGAACACACATTTTATGGTTCTACGCCTTCCTCAGACGATATATATTTAAAAAATACATTTAGACCGCTTAACATAGTTATTGCTATCAGGATATGAGTAGACTTTCAACTAGCATAACAAAAAATGTTTCTGTATAGAATCAACTATTACACAATTAAAAGGAAGAGGTAGCCTATCTTTTGTTGATTTATTATGTTAAAGCTTGTTAAGCTGGTTATGGTAAAGGTGTCTTTAAAAGGTGATTTGTCTGTGAAGAACAAGTCTGTGTACACACTAATTCTGATCAATTGAAAAATTGTATTTTTTTGTTGTTGTTATTATTGTTGAAGTTTTCTCTGTCCTTTAGTGTTTTCCTAAAAAATGCTTGTTAGCTGCTTTCTCCCCCTCAGCTCAAATGTTTTTGCAAACATTTTTTGGGAAATAAGAAAAATACGAGCTGCCGCAAATATTGCCGCAATTAATTGAATTTGCATGAATTCTTGTGCTCACAAGACTGCAAAATTCTGAAGAGACTGGAAAGTAGATAGCATGCACAACAATAGCAGTACAACCCTTCTTGGTTGTTTTGAATGGATCACATGTGTCACTAGAAATTTACTCAATTTTTACTTTCAGATTTTTGAAGTAAATTTCACACATGGTATTTGATTTTACTCAACTTTTTTAAAGTGTTTACATTCAATTAATTTCTTAATTTAATACATACATTTTAATTTATCACTATACTGACATAGTGGCATGGTAACCACAAAAACGTGAACAACAGATTAATTAACAGTAAATGTCCAATATAAAAAACAGTAAACCCTAACAGGTCTTTGTATAAAAACTGCATAAAATGCACAAAATAACACTAAATTTCAACATTTACTTTTCCAGTTCAGTCCAATGCAAAGCATGCTGGAAATTAAAATCCACCCATGCAGTTTAAATTAATGCAAAAAAAAAAAAAAAAAGATTATTGTTGTCCCAACACAAATTAATTAAGTAACCTTCCGTTTTACATATCTAAGTGAGCTGAACAATGAAATAAGGATGTGATAAAATGTTCAGCAATTGTGTTGCTTTAGCTCATTTTAATTAGGTAAATTGAACAAGCAGTATTTTTTTTAAACAAATATTTCTACTTTGGAGAATGTTTTTACAAAAATGTTTTTACAAAAATGCTGTCTCCCTGTGGACGGAAAGTCAAAACTTAAAGAAAAATATGTTTTAAAATATATATGGATACATTTGGAAGTGTTTAGTGTGCCTAAGTAATGATCAGTTAGGTAGTATGTCTCTGTTCAAAACATTTTAACTCACTAGTACCTACATAAGAATGTGGTTTCTGTTGTATTAGGGCCACTGGAACTACTACAGTGCCAGCAGAAGACCCATGTAAGCTGAATGTAAATTAGTTGCAAAAATAGAATGCATACTTAAAACTCACACACACACATTTATATATGTATGACATATATATACATTATATATCAGTGTTATGTTGGATTGAGATGAGGTCATTGAAGAAGGCGGGGGGGGATGGGTAGGACACACAAGCCCACATGCAAACAGTGTAAGTGTTATGCGGATATCGGATTGTGATGAGGTCATTGACGTGGGGGAATAAAACACACACACATATACAACACACAAGTCCACGGATACTACATGCCCCTGCCATTATTTCTCCCTGCAGACAACCTTAACCTTACGCCAGGAAGCAGTGGCCAATTTAGCCCAGTGACATAATGCGTTATGATGGGCAATCAAGCCTGACTTCTGCTGACTCCCTCATAAAGCTAATGAAATCGATAGCAGTGTGGAAATGTGCACTGCACCCTTATGCCTTTCAGTTGGATCGCTGATACAGAAAAATATTTGTACGCAGTTTATGTATGTCTAAAAATAAAAAATTAGCAATTCAAAAGAGTAACTTAGATAACTGAACTAGGAACATGATTTATAATGATCACTTTCTATATTTGGATGTGATAGTCGAGTTCATATAAATAAATAAATTCAGACAAACACTGCATACGCTTGGCCTTTATAGCTGCATAGCAATATGTTGACCCAGATACCATGATTGTATTTACCAGGCTTTGGTCTTGTTTACTTCTTTTTGGTTCAAGAAGAGCACAGTCATTATACAGGTCTTGTTAGCTGCCTCCGAATAGTGCAGTATAGTGATCTTAATCATATGTTATCAGGATATATATCAGGATATATATATATATATATATATATATATATATATATATATCAGGATATATATATATATATATATATATATATATATGTGTGTGTGTGTATATGTATATATATATTTTTTTTTATATATATATTTTTTTTTTTATCTCAGATAAGATCATGTTACGGTGTGGTTTACAGTCTGTTGTCCTATTGTGAACTGTACCGTTATATTGAGTGTGGATTTGGACTGTGTTTGGATTGATATGGTAATTTTATTTCCCTGTGGCTTTTTTTTTTTTTTAAATTAACCTCCAATTAACATGCAAATATTCACCCATCCAGCCCTGCCAATTTGAAACCCAACCTCCACTCTCTGTTACAAAAAATAGCTATTTTTACAGTGGATAACACATAATTGAGTTGTACATAGCCTATTTATTTATGCATTGGGGTTCTTAAAAAAATATAATAGGCCTAATAATAAAAAATAAAAAAAAACTTTTAGATCTATCAGATTTAGATTGACCAGGCCAATTAACCAGTCAATATTGAGCATTGGTATTGGTAAATATATAAAAATTCCAGATTGGCCTGAAGTGGGAGTTATTCTTATCAGTTTCAAAATTATACCGTTATTATTACAAAATATTTTTTAATTATTTTTGAGTAAATATGTAAAATAGTTTCAATTTCATATGTATGTATATATATATATATATATATATATATATATATATATATATTCACAGATTAGCCAGGCTCCACAATCAACCAATTACAGCTGTCGAAACTACCTAAGGACTGATCACACCTGCTTCACATTTCATTATCTCCCTCTGCATATAAGCACACAGTCAGTTCGACTGTGTCTCGTTTGAGCAAAGGACTCATTTTCCTGTTGACTCCAAGTCCCCAAAGTATAATTACCTCTCTCCATCGTCTTCCTGTTCCTTGTTGTCTCCAGCATCTCCTGTTCAGTGTTGTGTCAAATTGGATACTTACCTGTTCCTCCTCGAGGTGTGTGCTCAGTCATCCGTTCATCCATCCACGATCTCCACTCCACCTGCAATAAAGAGACTGTCAGTATCATTCCATTATTCATCTGCATTCTGCAAACTGCCATATCTATCATACTCACCTGTATTGCTTATTGCTCATTGCTCATCTGTGTTAAATAAAGAAGCTACTGATTTTATCCGTCTTGAGTCTCTGTTCCGTCTCACACACACACACACACACACACACACACACACACACACACACACACACACACACACACACACACACACACACACACACACACCACACACACACACAAACACGTACACAAAAATAATGTTTGTATATATATATATATATATATATATATATTAATCAGAAGTTTGTGTGATATATTAGTCAGATGTAAGCAACAAGATGCTTAAAGTATAACAACAGTGCTTTCCAGATGATTAGTCCCAGTCATTCTTTAGACAGATATGTTTGCCGTTTTCATTAGTTTTTTAATGCAAGACTTTGACACGTTATATTGAGAGAGATTGGTGTCAATGAGAGCATATTAGCATGTTATATTTGCACATGCATTGGCAAAGCCGTGGGTGAATTAAGATCTTGCCATCTGGTGAGTAGGCGGGGGAGAGAGAGAGAATGAAGATCAGTTTTGGAGAGGAGAGGGCATTTATCTCTGACTGGGGAGGCCATGACATAGAGCACTAGATAAGTTATTGACGGCACACCATATAATTAAAGACATTTAAATGCATTGAAGTAAATAAAAATCCGACCGGAATATTACTGGGCATGTTTCAGTTATTACCCTGTCATTCATACCCTGTCAGATTGCTGATTCATAAATGTAGTCTCATCAAACTATGAATAAATTAAATCATGTGTTGCTTTTCCTGTTTACAAGTTGTGTGAATGAATGTGTTTGTCATCATGTGTTTTGGAGACTGACCTGCTTTTGATTCCTTCCAGGGTTTCATAGAAATGAAGACATGAAGGCCATTGAAGTTCTTCCCATCCTTAAAGAAAAGGTGGCATTCCTATCAGGTGAGCCAGTTGAGAAAAGAAAAGGATGCAGGATCCAGTATATATATATATATATATATATATATATATATATATATATATATATATATATATATATATAAACAATAACAGTAAAACATTTATATCAAGTTCTGGCATGAAACCCTAGATATTACGGGCTGATAAGTCCTTAACAAAATCTGCTTGCAATCACATCATTCTCTATAGGGCAGAGCTGATTGGTTCCCACTGTACCAAGTAGCCAGTGAGCTTGTTGCTCAACAATCAAATGTATGCCTATCGTTTGCTGTTGCAGTTTGCAGCGTGCTTTCAGAAACCCTCCACCTTCCCCAGCTCCACCTGTATAGATCTGCAATATTCTGTGATTCATGTATGCAATGTATGTTTAAAGCAGCAGCATGTCTTGATTGCTCACAGTAGCATGTTGTGTGTCTAATGGCAGTGTAGCAGGTTGTGTGTCTTTGCAGCAGCTATAATCAACAGCAGCAGCAATAACAGCAGCAGCATAGCATATCTATACATCTATATCAAGACCAAACACATAAACATTGTCATATTCATGACAG
Source organism: Gila orcuttii (assembly GCA_026230005.1). Taxonomy (NCBI): domain Eukaryota; kingdom Metazoa; phylum Chordata; class Actinopteri; order Cypriniformes; family Leuciscidae; genus Gila; species Gila orcuttii. Next base: position 12,954,286 of record JAPDVR010000018.1, read on the forward strand.
AATTAATGTTACAAAATGTTTCTCTTTATAATAGATGCTGTTGTTATGAATTTTATATTTGTTAAAAACATGTACGGTTTACACAAAAATGTTAAGCATTTGATGCTAAAAACTAGGGGTGTAACGGTACACCGAAGTCACGGTTCGGTATGTACCTGGGTTTTGGGGTCATGATTTGATACGAATTCGGTAAATTTACATTTCCTACAGTACAAATTCGGTACAGTTACAGGAACTCTTGTGCTGCATCCCATTTGATTACTCTCCATCCTAAATGGTATTCGAAATGAAAATTAGTATGTCCCAAATTGTAGTATGTTGAAATGAGTATTCCAAAGATACCGGGATGGTCTACTTTTTCCGATTAAAATCCAAAGTGCAGATCTGTCCACACTCTAACGGCTAATATTGCCCACAACCCATTGCACGTTGGACAAGGATTCAATTAGAACTACAAACACAAATAAAAAGTGCTAAAAAACTACAAACATGGCGGATGTGCGAGTCCGACGGTTGAGGAGAGAGGTTTAGATAAAGGGGTTTAAGTGATTAATTATCAGTGTCTAAACTGAGGAAAAGCTATTTATTCAACGTTATCCACATTATATTTATATACATTAAATTATATTTCATCTTCGCCCTTTTGTAATGATACAGTTGGTCATTAACTTCTAAATGCGTCATTATGCAAATTGCAAACTCATGAGGAGAGTCGCGACATGAAAGACCCACCACTGGTAGATCAACGTGGTACTAGTATATTTTTCTCCGAAACGGTAGGAAATTAAATAAAATTGTATGTGGAGAATTTGAACTGTGACAAGATGATTGACATGGCAGTTTGAAAGGTGACTGGTGAACGTAACTAAGCGACAGAGCTGTCCGTTAAAGATGACAAAGTATTAAGTCCCAAAGCTTGCCTACTCTTCTGCTACACACTCAAAACTATGTACTTTTTCTTCACAGAAAAGTGCATACTTTTAGGGCACAGTATGAGTAGTTGAATTGTGACGCTGCATTGTTTTGGGGATGGTGCATAGATCGTCTCTTCATCTGCTCTTTTTCCTGTTGTGGCGGTTAGTAAACAGTGTTGCATCATGTACGCGACCCCTCTGGATTGGAGTGAGGAAGGCCTGGAACTGACTGTATTCATCGTCTGACTGTATGCACCAAACCGTTACTTCCATACTGTGACAGTTTGAGACGAATACATGTACCCTTACACCTTACACTTTTATGAGTGAAAAATCAGCATATTGCTGAATAATTTCTGATCATGGGACACTGAAAACTGGAGTAAATGCTGCTGAAATTTTACAGAAATAAATTTAAATTTAAAATAAAAAACTAAGGGTTTATATACACAAACAGTGCAATCAAAGAAATACGAACAGTTGAGGAACTAATGAATACCCATGGAAACTAACAATCACAGAGAACTGCAAAATGTTTCGCAAAACGAAACCGTCACATTTCTGTTTGTGTTTGGACTTCCTCTATGTTCTTTGTGTTCAGTTTCTAGCCACTCCTCCTTCATTAGTTCATCCTTCCAAGCCTGTTTGTTACTATGGTTTGTCACTGAGTTCATTTGTCCCAGCTGTGTCTCGTTTCCCTCATCTGCTCTGTGTATTTAAGCCCGGTGTTTTGTCCTGTTCAGTGTCTGTCGATGTTAATGTTAAGCTGGTTGTTCTGTCCTGTTTCTTAGTCTCCCGAGCGTTTCTGTAAGTTTAAGTTTATTGTTAATAAAGTCTGTTGCACAGAATTCCTGTTTCCTTGTTGCTGCAACCAGAAACATGGCAATAAATGAAAATGAAAACAGAACAAAACAAAACAGAACAAGACCATTACAACTACATTCCAAACCACTTATTTAGAAGTGTTTGCTTCTTATCCAAAGGCCCAGATTCCTATGAATATTAACAAGAGGAAACTTATTTGCAGTGACAGTCATTAACATTCTCAGATATGTGAGCTCAAAGGCAGAGCTGCATCACTGGGGAATGCAGTGAGTGTTTAGCTGGCTGCTGACCCAGATAGCTTACGAACATCTTAATCTTTGGCAGGCCAACTTGCTTATCGTCAGCTCAGCTTGCCTAAGTAGAGATAAAAGTCATTTCCAATTTTGCCCTTCTTCCATCTTTGCACTTAAAAGAGAGTTTAATGGAAGTTGATATGCAATAACGATATTCACCAATGGTATTACTCTAGCAATAAAATGAGGCATCATATGCTGTATTATACAAAAATTGCAGATAGCCAAAGAGTTGTACTCAGAAATGTGTGGTCAACTATGATAAGTAGGCCACGGTGTTCCAAAGCATCACTATATACAGTAGGTATGCTAGTTGGACTCTTTTCTTGAGATTAGACATTGCCCTGTTTTACTAATGCTTGAGTGACAGAAATGTTGTTGTTCCAGCTAAACAAATAGTGTGTTTATTTGACTCGCAGGTGGAAGAGATCGTCGAGGAGGGCCAGTCCTTACATTTCCAGCCAGGAGTAACCATGACAGAATACGACAGGAGGACCTTAGACGACTTATTGCATACCTCGCAGGCATCCCCAGGTACTACGTGTGTGTGTGTGTGTGTGCATCTTTGTCTCAGTGTGAACATTATTATGCAACAAAATTCAAAGTCATAATAGATCAGGTGCAGCCGGTCGAAACGTTGAGAAATTGATTCCAAGGCAGGACATGCATGGAAGCCAGCCAGCAGCTGGAATTGTAAAGAGTCACCATTGGGTTCATCTTAAGGCTGGCCCACACTAAAAGATTTAAAAATCTTATCAGATTTTCAAAATGTAAGATACCATAAGCATGACAATAAAAAATCATAAATGTAACAGTTTTGTCCCTATAGTATGTGGAGGCACACCACAAACAAACAGATTCCATTCACAAACAACCAGAGTCCCGACTGTGAACATGGAAAATCTCACAAAATTTCTCGGGGTCAAACGTGACTTCAGAGTAATCAAAACATGGCGGACAATGGGCAAGACGAAATTGCGATAATAGTGTTTGGACTGCTTTTTACAGAAAATTCACAGGGGAAAAAAAGAAAAAGGTTTGGATGAAGTCAGGTCATGCTTCTGTCTTCTGTCAGCTCGCTTTCTGATTGGGTATCGTGTGTGAGTGCGTGCACATTTGTCCTCGGGGTTCCTCCCACACAACGCCTTGTTTACTGACTTCCTCACTCCCTGATGGAGGGAACGGTGACGTTATGTTGAGTGATGACATTAGGGGTCATACTTGACAGAAAGGGAACAAGATTACTGATCGTAAATATTCAACATGTTGGATATTTATGATTTGAAAATTGGTACAGCCCTGACGTTCTTCCGAGCAGATCAAATCACTTTAAACACACCTCACACCACAGGAAAATCTGATCAAATAATCTGTAGAACCATGAAGATAATCAGGACTTTACCTAGGATTATCGGAAGGGGAGAGTGGGTCTCAAAATCGACCCGATAATCTTGTAGTGTGTGTGTGCCATTAGCAGCTCAAGCTCTGCATTTGGTATATTTTTTGCTGATAATTGGTGATTTAATAAAGATGCGGTCACTTTTTCGATTGCTAGGTGCATTTTCACCTGCAAAATCCAGTCGTTTCAATAGGAATCCATGCTTTCATGATCGGGAATCCCAAAAGTTTGTGGTCTGTTTAATACTTTCTTTGAGCAAGGATGCAGTATATTGATAAAAGGTAACCATAAAAAAATGTGTAAAGATTTATATTTAAAAAATTGATGCTGTTGTTTTGAACTGTATATTCGTCAAAGAATCCTGAAAAAAAAGTATCACAGTTTCCACATTGGTAATAATAAGAAAAGTTTGCTTGAGCACGAAATCAGCATATTAGAATGATTTCTGAAGGATCATGTGACACTGAATCATGTGAACAGCTGCTCAAGGAAAAATAGACATGTTTTTTATCTATTTTTTGCCAATTTATTTAAAATTGCCCCTTTCAATAAAAGTGTTGTCATATTTACCATTGCCCTTTGAATTTTCACCCATGAAATCCAGGCATTTTAATAGGAATCCAGCGATAAAGAATTTAGTTCAGTTAGTGGTGCGAATTTACTACGTTGACAAACAGACAGCTGCTTGGTTTGAAAGTGACTTTTGTGTGAGTGGTGCTTCATACATCTACTCAATAGACAATTTACCTTTTTTGTTGTTAGGCGGTTGTGCTCACTAGGGTGTTTGGTGGTTGCTAGAGCTGTGTGTTCTGGGTTGTTGCTAAGGCATTGCTAGCTGTCTGCTAGAGTGGTCTGAGCAGTTGTGATGGCGTTGCTAGCCGTTTGATATAGGGTGTGCAAGAGGGTTTGCTATAGCGTCTTTTTGGTTGTTGCTAGGGTGTCCGGCGTGGTTTCTGTATTACTTAAGTGGTTGCCACGGTGTTCTTTGTAATTTCTATGATGTTGCTATAGCCGTTAGGGTGTTCTGAGTAGATGCTATGGCATTGATATGTTCTGATTGGTGTTGCTAGGTCTTTGTTTGGGTATTATACTCACAACCGGCGCAACATCATAGAATGTCTCTGAACAGATTCACGCCCACTTTTAGGGGAAAATAAACGAAACTTCCCATAGACTTCAATACAAAATAGCGTCACAAAACAACGTCCGTACACAGCCGGCAGTCGTGAATAACTTAAGAAATCACTAAGATTAAACATGTCAAGTAATTATATGTCCACCCTGCCTGCCATAGAGCATGAAAGATGCATCAACAAACTTAATTTTGTCAATTTAAAAACATGTCCCTTCATTCTCCCTGCGTCAAATTGGTGTAACAACCCCACCCATTGGCCAGAGGTGTCTTACCCGGACATTTACTCGTAGTCGTACAGTACCTCATCGAGTAACCATGGTAAGCCAGTGAATGATTTTACTTCGTTTTTGAAAGTAAACATCTTTAAATATATATATATATATACATTATAATATATCTTATAATATATATAACCCCACTGGGTGGGGTTGTTACACAATTTGACGCTCGGAGAATGAAGGGACATGTTTTTAAATTGACAAAATTAAGTTTGTCATGTATCTTTCACGCTCTATGGCAGGCAGGGTGGAGATATAATTACTTGACATGTTTAATCTTAGTGATTTCTTAAGTTATTCACAACTGCCGGCTGTGTACGGACGTTGTATTGTGACGCTATTTTGTATTGAAGTCTATGGGAAGTTTAGTTTATTTTCCCCTAAAAAGGGGCGGTGACGAAATCGACAGTTAAGTTCCCGGATGTGCCGGTAGTACGTATGTGTGGTTGCTAGGGCATTGCTGGGTGGTTTGATGCGCTGTTGCTGGGTGGCTGCTAGGGTGTTCTGAGTGGCTGCTATGGCATCGATGTGTTCTGAGGGGCGTTGCTGCAAGGGTGTCTTAGAGGATTGCTAGAGCGTTGCTTGGTGGTCTCTAGGGTTTTTGTTTTAGAGGCTTGCTAATGTGTCACTAGGTGGTTGCTATGGTGTTCTCTGTATTTGCTAGGGTGTTCTGGGTGGTTGATTTGGCATTGAAGCAGTTGCTTGTGTGCTCTGGAGGGTTACTAGTGTGTTTCTTATTAAATGAAAACTACAGCTCAAGGAAGCACCTTTACTTCTTGAACCGACATTTTCATTTTCATTTTGTTTAATTTAATTTATTTTCATATCTATATTCATATACACATGTCATGCCCATGGCTAAGCTTTTCCCAGTCTTATTACACACACTCTAACACTGCATAGCAGTTTTCTGGCAACCACCCAGGACACCTTAGCACTGCTGTGGTGAGGTAAGTATATTTGCATTTTCTTGAGAAGACGTTCAAGTCTAGTTAATGTTTTTTTTTTTTTTTTTTTAAATCCTCATTTTGTTTTTATTTTTTGGTTTTGAAGCTCCCTGTTCTCTGGTTTGTTTAGACATCACATGGCCAATTTGTCTTTTCCCTGCTGTGTCCTTCTGTAGTTAGCATTGATTCGACTCAGTGAAACTCAACCAGCTCCACGTGAATCTCTGCTTTCAGCCAGAGGGTTTCAGCTCTGCACAGTTCAAAACTTTATGTAGGTTATCATCTGCCTCAGGGTTCTCCCAAACTTTACTTCTGTTCTGTTGTCCATAATCACTCTGTTTGAGCCACAGAAATTAAACCTCAAATTCTCGACGGCTGTAAACACATTCTCCATTTTTGCACATGACAGTTATAAATAAATAACATACTTCAAAGGACATACTTGGGATACTTACTTCTAACCCTTTGCTTGGAAGTGCAGATATTCAGTATTATGTTGGAGACCCAGATGTGGCCCCTGGTTAGGAAAACAACGCTTTAGTGAGGGATTGTATAGACGCTTACAGTTGTTGGTTTTGGTGTCTGGTGTGTATCGGATAGCCAGGGGTGTAGATATGTTGTTTGGCCTGAAACTGAAGATTTTAGGCCGCACTGGTTGTCCTCCATCCCTCTTCCATTTCTTTCCTCCATCCATTCTTTCACTCATAAGAATATTCTCTGTTCCTTACTCTTGCATTCTCATTCTTTCACACTGTGAAGGAATATTCCTGACTTGATACAAGTTAAAGGGGAATTCGGCAACTATTTCAACTTAATACAACCGTTTAGAAATCATTTGGATGGTTTAATAACCTGTTCTGGTGAGAATGGTGACTTTCCCCGCTCCCCCCAACATTCCTAGGCAGAAAACCAACCTTGCAACATGGGGACTAACGTCCCGGTAAGTTGGAAATAGGAAGTCTCGTGAGAAGCGAGACCAAGCGAGAAACACAAACTGCTTTACGGCAATTCGACATTAACATACACTCCCCCCTCAATGTGTATGATGTATTACCCACCTCGGTAGACATAGCTCCACACGATAAAGTCGGCCGGCTCCGATAATAAGAAATGCACATGAGCAGCGGTTGAAAGGGGGAGGAGGGTGCTGCAAGTGAGTTTTTTTACGACATTGTTGTGAAATATACGCCTCACAGCTGTAAGGGGAGCTCGTTGAGAAAACATGAGACAACAAAAGTGAAAATCAGCGAAGAAATAGCTAGAGTTGCCGACTTCCCCTTTAAGCTTCATGCCATCAATTACAACACAAAATAATTATAACTTGTCCATCAATTAGTGAGATCAAACCCAAAATGTGTGTGTGGTAATGCACTTACAATGGAAGTCTATGGGGGCAAGTAATTGTGCAGGATAAACATCTAAACACTCACTGTTTTTGAATGTGCACCCACAGGACTTTTACATTTTATGTGTTGATATAGACTAGTATAATAAAATCACTTTTTTAACTCTTATTACCATACTGTATAAAGCAGGTAAAACCAGTCATTTTCATATGAAACATGCAATGATACCAGACATTCATCCACGGGAATCACGTCGGTAACACATAACATTAATCCGCTGAGAAAAGTAGTTACCTCCACTAAGATGATGACTTAAAGAACATTACATCAATTAGTATAAACAATTATAAGCACTTAAAATTACAGGCATACTTTCTTGCTAATTATTTATGTATGTGTGTACGATTTTTAACTGTTTTTCGAAACAAGTCTCTTTTCAGCATCCATTACTCCAGTTGTGCTACTTAATATTTTTTGTGAAAACAATGATTTTTCAGGATTCTTTGATTAACAGAAAGTGTGAAGAACAGCATTTGATTGAAATAGAAATCTTTTGTAACATTGTGAATTTCTTTACTGCCACTTTTGATTTTTTTAATACACCCCTGCTGAATAAAAGTATCAAATAAAAATGATACATATCACCCCACATCATGCTATCCTTTTCTCTTGTTTTCTCTCTGTCTCACTTTCATCCCTCTCTTCATTCTGTGTTCTTTCACTCTTCCTCCCCCTTATCTCTTTCTCTCTCTCTCACTCTCTCACAGAGAGGGAGGTCAGAATGATTTAGAGTTGTTCAGTGCTCATTCCTGTTTAAGAGTCAGACCAGAGAAGTGCAGCTGTGGATATGAAAACACTCTTGAGTTAACAGGCTGTTTTTCAAGCTAGAGAGCTGTTTAGTTAGCACTTTATTTGCTTGTTTTTGTCCTAAAGCAGTTTTCTTTCAATTTAGCAAGAAGGGTTTATTTAGCTAATACATATTATATTTGGGTAAGTGTTATTTTTCATGCAGGGTCATACATTATATCTGATGCACTAAATTTGATTTAAACCGAGAGGGATTTGTTGATATCTCTGAAAGCAGTGGCTCTCATTTACCTCTCCCTAATTACGTGAGTGTCAGCAGTTTGCAGAAGAGCTGATGCTGTTTTTTTATTTTTTTTTGTGTAGTGAGGAGGTGAGCAGACATGGCTTCACAGTCATCGTGGATATGCGTGGATCTAAATGGGACTCTATCAAACCTCTGCTGAAGATCCTACAGGAATCGTTTCCTTCCTGCATCCACGTCGCTCTCATCATCAAACCTGACAACTTCTGGCAGAAGCAGAGAACGAATTTCGGCAGTTCCAAGTTTGAATTTGAGGTAAGCACTTTAAACCTGTGAATGTACATTAAAGAAAGTGACAGCAAATTAGGAGTTCTGTTTATGTTATATTCAATAATATATAGTTTTGAATGTTTATAAAATCTGTTATGCTGTACAGCATTTTTCAGCGTTTTACTAGAACATTCCATCTTGCTGGTGTGAAAGTAGAGCTTTCGAAATTACTTCTGACCTATTTCATCAAACAGCTGAGAGGAAGACACATGCAGTAGTGATATATTTAATCTGAAGGCTTAATCTCCCAATGGAGGTTTCTTAAATTAACACATCTAATGCAGCACAAGCTTATAAAAGTGTTATTATATAGTAATATATATGTAATTGATGCATATTAGGTGTTTATAACTGCATCACAAATATGATTTAAAGCTGTGTACACCTAAACACTGGAAAATACATATAATTGCATCAGTATAATGCAGAGCAGACTGTCTTGAAGTTCTGCTCTCTATCCATCAGCAAGTCTCAAGTGTCCACGATCCCCTCATGTCTCTGCTGTTGTCTCTAATAACATGACCTGAACTGCAATGTCTGGAATGTTTTCCTGGCTCCTTTAAGTAAAGTATTCAATGTAACTGATCCAATAGGATTTGCATTCATCATCCAATTAGTGTTTAATTGCACTGTTGTTTTAAATAACAATTGCAGCTTCTTGGAAACCTCCCACTGACAAAAGTGATCCATTCTGGGCAAATTATTACCATAGGTTGCGGTGATCTGTTTTGGTTGTTGTTAAGATGTCACCAAAAAGCAGACCCGCATGTAAAATAATACATTTTGATATTAAATTTCAAAAATGTGGCCAAAAATGTATGCAAAATATGTCATAACTTGTAGAAACAATGCAGAGATATCAAACATCAATGTGTCACAGTCACCCCTAGTCACATTCTTTTTTTCTGTTTTCCCGCCACTCATCTGTTTCTATGGTTACTGTCATTTAATTCATCATCTGTTCCGCCTGTGTCTAGTTAATTATCATCTGTGTCACCTGGTTTCTGGTTTCTGAAACATGGTTCATCAGTGTTTGTATTTAGTTACTTTCAGTTCAGCCAGTCTTTGTCCGTTCTCAGTCTTATGTAGTATGTGTGTTCATCCTGCCTGTACCTGTTGGAGTTGGAGTTTGTATTGGAGCTTTTTCCCCTCTTCGTCTTCTTCTGCCTGCACCACACCGTGACAGAAGAACGTACCAGCCAAAAATAAAGAACATAGGATGGGTATCCTTCTCACCCCGGTGAACCCAGCTCAATCTCTCCTCACCCGCTTCCAAGATGGTCGGCCGATCAAGGACTACATAGAGAATTTCCTCGATCTGGCGCATAAGGTACCGTGAAATGAGGACACCTTAAAGACCGTCTTTTGGTGTGGGTTGGACGAGTTCCTCTACCAACAAGTTCCTGCGGCAGCTACCACATGTTCCCTGGCTCATTACATAGAATATGTGCTATGGTTGAGTGGTTCTTCACTCACTGTCGGAGAGGTTGGTGAAGCCACCACCCCCACTCAACCATCTGATCTTCACATCGTGCCTGACCAGCCTGATCTTCACGTCAGCCCTGCCGAGCCTGAGCTTCCCGTCAGTCCTGCCGAGCATGCGCTTCACTTCAGTCCTGCCGAGCCTGCGCGTCACGTCAGTCCCGCCGAGCCTGCACTTCACGTCAGTCCTGCCGAGCATGCGCTTCACTTAAGTCCTGCCGAGCCTGCACTTCACGTCAGTTCCGCCGAGCCTGCGCATCACGTCAAGTCCCCCCGAGCCAGAGACTGTTCATGTCATGCCCGCAGAGCCAGTGACTGTTCACGTCACTCCCGCCGAGCCAGAGAGGGCCAAGAGGCCAAGAGGGCCGCCTCACCGCCTGAACCCTAAAGCCTCTCCCTGAGCCTGTCCCTGAGCCTGTGCCCATAGCTCAGCCCAAGAAGATTTTTTTTTTTTTGTGGGGGGCCTATACGTCCTTGGCCTTAGTGGCCAGACACAGCTCCCACGGAATGGCCATGAAGGCCAATCCGCTGTGGCCGCCCGAAGGGTTTTTTTAGTACATCATGTTAAACTAAATGAAAATGTAATTTTTTTATGAAAAAAAGTTTGTTTTATTTTTTATTTTATTTCAGTTATCGTATTCAAAATCTGATGCATTAAGAATATGAACCCAAGTGTCCTACTTTCATCCTTTCAGACCATCATGGTGTCCCTCGAGGGTTTGACCAAAGTCGTCGATCCTTCCCAGCTGACTCCAGACTTCGAGGGTAGTCTGGATTACGACCACGAGGAGTGGATCGAAGTTCGAGTGGCCTTTGAAGACTTCACTAGCAATGCGGCTCGCATCTTAGCCCGTTTGGACGAGCTCCAGGACATGGTGTCCCAGCGGGACCTGCCATCAGACCTGGATGGGTCTCGGCGTGCTATGGAGGAACATGCGTCTCTGAAGAAAAAGGTCACTAAAGCTCCTGTGGAGGAGCTAGATACTGATGGTCAACGCCTGCTTCAACTAATCCAGTGTGGGGAGAAAGGCAGAGGAGATATCCAGGGATTAGCTCCAAAAGTCCAGGCACTTCTGGATAAACTCCACGGCACGCGCCAACATCTCCACCAAGCCTGGCACATGCGCAAAGTCAAACTGGATCAATGCTTCCAGCTAAGACTCTTTCAGCAAGACGCAGAGAAGGTATGAATGAACATACTACAATATATGTGAGGTTTAATAAGGACAGAACTTGACAGATTTACAATATACTATAAGGTTAGAACAATAACATACGTTGCGATACAACATACAAAGAGCATTTTATACATAATATTTGTACTCTATATAATTTCATGTGATATTTCAAGAGTTCTATATTTTATATTCTTTAAGTGCCACTATTATGCTATTTTATAGGTTATTAATTTCGTTTTGGAGGTCTCCTACAATAGAAATACACGCATCAAAGGTCAAAAAACACTTCTCATATTATACATTGCACATCACCTAATTTCTGAAAATGGTGTGTTCGTAGATTCAGTCTCTCTAAGTGCCCTCTCTAATCCCCTTGTTTCCGCCTACTCTGCTCTGACTGGTCAGCTGGCCCAGTCTGTTGTGATTGGTCTACCGCTTACAGCGCGTTTTGAAAACAAAACGACCATTACCATATCTGAATTTCAGATCCAGAGTGTTCCTCAGTGCTTGTATACACAGTGATATGAACAGTAACGATGATGCTGGTTTTTTTTTTTCCCGTATAAATTACAGCGTAAGTCCACAGTCTTTTGAAGTGCATGCAAATGGATTTGCAGCACTGAAAACAGCATCTTCTCAAGATGTCGACAACACAAAACAAAAACTTGTCCAGCCTCAAATACAACAATATTGTTTGAGGGTGGGTAAAAATATACGTTGTTTGCAAGCAGCCAATAAAAACAGTAGGCTGGCATTATGCAAATGTTACATTGTTATGTAGGTATGTGACAGGAAATGAGACTGGAATTGCTGACGACTCGTTTTGTCATGCACTTAGATCTGTAAAACTTTGCAGACCTTTTACACCCACAAACAGCCATATTACATACGGCATGAAAGGGAATATAAAAGCATAATAGGGGCACTTTAATAAAAAATCACTTTGCCAGTACAGTATAGTGGTACAGTAAAGGTAAGTAATGGAACCAATGTTCATGCATTGTAACTGCATAATACCAAGTTATTAAGGAACTTTTTTTCCTGTTTTTAGTTTTTAGTATTTTCAAAAAAAGTCTCTTATGTTCACCAAGGATGCATTCATTTGATCAAAAATACAACAAAATATTGTATTCCAGTCGTCAGTGTCACATGATCCTTCAGAAATCATTCTAATATTCTTCCATTTTTTCAGGATTCTTTGATGAATAGAAAGGTCATAAGTACAGCAATTAATTTAAATGTCTTTTAATCAATTTAGAAGTAGTCATTTCTTTTTAAAAAAATCACATTGAATTAATTGGTAGTGTATGAGAAGTATGCAAAGTAAAATACTGTAGTCAACATTTGAAGTGGATCAAAAAAGTTAAGACAAGAACGGGTATTGTTCAAAATTCATGTATAACATTGATGAAAGGTTTTGATCCACTTCAAATGTTGACTACTGTATGTTATACCAGTCTATCTACAGTAAAATAATAGCGTTATGAGCAAAAATAACAATGTCAATTTAATAGTCAGAATTTTCTCTTAAAATGTAAAGAAAACAGAAAAAAAATCATTTGATATGGTTGTTGAAAAATAAATCCAAAGATAAGCAAGATTTTATAGAATCTGAATGAGCAAATCCTTCAGAATTTCTCCAAAAACATGTTTTGAGGATGCACAGATAAACATTGATAGAGTGTGATACATTGATATAGTGTTTCTTAATGAGAGTGTATTGAAGTATAACATAAAAACAATATTTCAGTATATTTCACAGTCCATGCTTTCCATTTTTTCCTTTCAACAGATGTTTGATTGGATTGTCCATAATAAAGGCCTGTTCCTGACAACCTACACAGAGATAGGAGCCAAACATCAGCACGTGCTGGAGCTGCAGACCCAACACAACCACTTTGCAATGAACTGCATGGTAAGACTGTGTCCAGTGGTCCAGCAGTAATATCTGTCACCACCTGAGGCATTATAACAGTGCAGCTTGATGAGTGTTACATCAGGAAAATAATGTGCGCTTGTACACGTGCCCTGACTCACTTAGTCATGCAAGAATGAATTTTCTGTTGTCATATAATAGTCATGTCAATATATGCTTGAAGGGTAGGTAATGCCACTGGAGCACAGTCACACGTTGATACATCATCCGTGTGTGTGTGTGTGTGTGTGTGTGTGTGTGTGTGTGTGTGTGTGTGTGTGTGTGTGTGTGTGTGTGTGTGTGTGACCCTGGGCATATTCGTTAATCACCCCCAGTAGATTTTAAAGGGAGAGAGTTTCACAAGAAAACGCCAATGCATCAATCACTTTGTTTTCCATCTCTATGGTCTCATCTGCCATCTGTCCATCCATATCTAAATGTTACTGCTGTTCAGCCAATAGGAAAAGTCTACAGCATGTGTCTGCATGCAGTGTGGACTCGTACAAATGAGTTTTAAATGTTTTCACATGTTGGAAATTCATAGAGAATGTTTTTTTCTCAAATTTGAAGGATATAAATGTGGAAACACATATCTTATATTAACAAGTCATTAAACAGTAATAATGCTTAATAGACCAGTAGTTGACATACATTGTATATATTGATATATAAAAGAGATTAATCTTTTAAGTCATTAAGTTTAATGGTTTCTAACTAGATTTTTACATTTTTGGCAGAAAATAAAAATGCAAAACTTATAGCACACATTGGGCCTCATATAGCACTCAAGTGCTTTAATGTACAACAGTGATATTAAATGATCAAATTCATACACCGTATTAATGATGCACATTATATACAGATGAGCAGATGAGTTAAGCTAAATGGTTAAGCATTTTCTTTATTTTTTAATTTTTTTTATGCTAATGCTTAGCAATTGCCTTATATTCTGAGTTCATCTGCTTTCCTGGACAAAGCATTTAATTTATGATGGCAATGGAGGAAAGCCTGGGCATAATTCATGAGCGGTTTGAGTGATCTTGCACGTGCACCCAATTTACAAATGGTTGGAATTCATTAACATATGTTTAACTATTAAATTTTAACTATCAACTATCTGAATTTTTTAAGTGTTCACGAATCCGGAGGAGAGATTCTGCGCTCATTTTACACACAAATTAATACGACTTTACTCATATATTTTTTGCATGAAGTCCTTTTTTTAAAGGCTACAACAGTATGCTATTGATTTGTGTGTATATATATATATATATATATATATATATATATATATATATATATATATATATACAGTATATATATTCATTTTTGTTTCTTTGTTTTATAGGTATGAAATAATTTGATATACAATTAAGAAAAACTATATAAATATAGAAATAAAACATCTTGATGAACAATTAGAAGAACAAACAATATAGGTGATTAAAATACACGTAGATAAACAAGAAATCCATTTCTGTCCTAAATGGTTTCAGTCATACCTGTCTGACAGAAAGTTTATAGTAAAGATGGGTAATTTCTCCAGCTCTATGACACCTCTGACCTGTGGTTTTACACAGGGCTCTTTTTTGGCTCCTTCTCTGTTTTCTCTATACATGCTACCTCTGGGCGCTATTCTAAGGAGTCATGGCGTATCCTTTCATTTTTATGCAGACAACACTAAATTTTAAATTCTAATCAAGAGAAACAATCCTGCAGCGATAAATTCTCTTCTGCGATGCCTAGAGGAGGTTAAAGCATGGCTAACCCAAAATTTCCTCTTCCTAAATGAAGACGAGACTGAGGTCATTGTTTTCGGCCCAAATGAAAACTCTTAGTGTATAAGTCCATAGTTAGAGAGTCTATCTGCTTTCAAATCCCCAGGGGTGCGGAACTTAGGTGTTCTTGTTGACCAGCCTTTAAAATTTGACAAACAGATCTCATCCGTAATCAGTTCCAGTTTCTACCAACTTCATCTATTGACTAAAATCAAAGGCTTTCTCACCCCGAAGACTCTGGAAATGGCTGTTCATGCATTTATTACGTGTCAGCTAGATTTCTGCAATTCCTTATATTGCACGGTATATCAAGTTTTCAAATTGCTCATCTTCAGTTAGTCCAAAATGCTGCGGCCACAAATATGACCACATCACTCCGATTCTCAAATCTCTACACTGGCTGCCAGTTCGACAGAGAATAGATTTAAAAATTCTACTCTTTGTTTTTTTAATCTCTTCATAACTTAGCTCCTGCCTATCTCTCTGAACTTGTTCATCCCTACACTCCTTCCAGAAGCCTAAGATCCCACGACCAGGCTCTGCTGGTAGTCCCTCGCGTTAGACTGTAGCGTAGAGGGGAGCTTGCATTTGCGGTGGCAGGGCCACGACTCTGGAACACCCTGACCTTTAAGATTAGAATGGTCCCTACTCTGTCTGTTTTCAAGTCTCTGTTAAAAATCTACCTTTTTTCTTTAGTATATTGATCTCTTCTCTAATGGTTGGTTCTACTATTTTATATTTGAGTTTGATACTGTTTTGCCACTCTTGTATTTCCATTCAATTTTTGAGTCTGATACTACTTTGCTACTGCTGTTTAACTGCTTTATATTTGAATCTGATACTGTTTTGCCACTCCTTTTATTTCATTCTATATTTGACTCTGATACTGCTTTGCTACTCCTGTTTTACTATTTTATATTTGAGTCTGATACTGTTTTGTCACTCTGATTTGAAGGCTTATTTGTGTTTGTTATGCAGGTCTTACTATATTTTAATCTGGTTGTTCTGTAAATCACTTTGGTCAGCCTAGTGGCTGTTGTAAATGTGCTATACAAATAAAGTGAACATGAAAACTAACGACAAAGATATTAAAATAAAACTGATCTTGATAAACATAAGAAAACAAACAACATAGAGATGGAAATTAAATGAGTTAAATACAGCTAAATATTATTAAGCATTTGTGTTCTCCACCCTTAATTACATAACTTTTAAAGTTACCAATTAGGATGTTTTTATAGTTTGTTCTCGGGCTCTTTGTTGCTCTTTTGTTAGTGTGTTAGGTTTGGCGGAGTGTGCTAAATCACATGTCCTGCCTCAGCTGTGAGAACTGTCTACCCCCTCTCACGTTGCTACAACTGTGCAGAACCTAACGGATGAAGCGCTTTGTCAACTGTTTGCTTTGGGTTAGCCTGACTGTCGGGCACCTCCTCAGGAAGTCCCAGGAGCCTTACTTCCCTGCCTGATATGAAGCATGAACGGACGAAAACACTTTAGTGTCAGATGGTTATTCGGCTTGTATTTGATAGTTACTTGATTAATGCACGTTTTGTGTTTTTCATATTCTTTCTTATTTCACACAAATGGAATACTAATGTCTGAATGTGTGTTATGATCACTGGAAAAAGACTTATTTTAGTTTTTTAAAGTCAACATGAAACGTATATCCGTATATCCGAGTGAAACGGCTTCTGGTATGTGAAGAAAAAAAAAGTAGGACGGGACTTGATTTCGTCCTTGGGATTTGATTGGATCATAGGAAGTTCCCCATTTGCAGTCAGTTGTGGAAGATATTTAGTCCCAACCTCCGCCGAAACACTTGCCTGGGAAAACCCAGACGAACTTCCGGCAAATTTAGATTTGCTCTGCAAGTTAGTCTGGCGAAGAGCCCATTCAAGCTCATTTCCAATCTTTCCAAATCGAGGCACCAATCACAAACGTTGAGGCTGGCTTTACAAGTTGACGATCGATCTGATTGGTTTTAAGGTCTATCCAATTGCGCCCAGAGGCATTTGAGCGACGTCCGTTGGTGACGCCCCTTTGGAAGTGAGCTGTCAATGAACCTTCCCCAGATACTAACTCAGTTACGACTGAGAAGGGTCTGGTTTTAACCAGGCTACCGAAACACACGTCATGAAGAGAAAAGATCTTGTTAATGTTTTTAAAAAAATATTACGAGGGCATAGGAATTTTAAAGGTCCCATATTGTGCACATTTTTGGAGTTTTATTTTAGGTTTTGATGTCCTTAAGAATATATATTTGCGGTACCAATTTATATTTAAGTACCAAAAACCATCCCAATATATGTTTACAGCTCCTTTCTCAGGAGCTCTGCTAAGAACAGGTCGATTTTGGCCCGTCTAATTAATATTCATGAGCCTCTCTCTGATTGGCCTGTTGTTTTCTAAATGTGCCAGGCCAACGACAGGTAACTAGGATCATGTATGCTGTAGCCTGCTGTGGCTTGGTGATGTTCACAAGTAAGGTAAATAAAACACTAATGATGGACAATGCTGAGGGAAATGTTATGCGGCCTTATATGTTTGAGCCGGACTCAGACCCCGAATCGACGACAGGAGACAAACAACCACCTCCTCAAACACACTTACAGAAGGATGTTTCAGAATGGTAATTAATGGTTTTTTTTTTTTTTTTTTTTTTACTTTGGGCATTATTGTAAAAGTATTATAATTACATCAATGCTGCTCGCAGATTTAACGTTAACTCTAAATTAAATTATTTGTAAACAAATTCAGAATTGTTTTTGGGCAAAATCGATGTAAATGTCCAAATTATGTACATTAATAGCTAGTTATACACTGAGTTTAAAACACTTAACTGCTTTATAATATATAACGTTAGCAGACAAGCTACGTCAATGCTTGTGGCAACCATAGACTGTACAAAACAACACTTCAACATCAATTTAGCAACACGTTAGTGTTGCATATCCATTTAATAACTATAATTTCAGATTATGCTGGCTCCAAAATATAAAATGTGTCAGAAGTTTACTTACGGGTTGTGAATTTGAGGTCGGACCGAACAATGTAGGGACTGCAGCGTCTTTGATAAGAAGCTTCTTTGAAAAACCGGCATTGAACTGTAACGAAGCAGTCACTTTTGAAATGTGCAGACAGTTAAGGTCGAACTAAATTGCTCTGTTATTTCCGAATAAATAAACAGTAGCCACTGGTCTCTTATATTAATGTTGTTCGGACACCTGTGCAATGATGTAGCTTCCTGACATCAATCGACTAAACAGCGCTTTCTCGACATGTTACCGTGTTGTTGTTGCTCAGCAACGATGTTGTCTGGGGTTGGGCAAAAGGAGGGCGGACAGTGGGCAGTGCTCGGGGTGGGACTGAAGGCGGTGACTGAGTAGTTCTGACATCACATTTATACGGAAGTCACAGCGGCTCATGAAAAGGCACAGCTACTTTATGCAGGCTGTGTGCATTTGTCTGTGGATTGAATGGTTTGAAACTCATATGGTAGTTACATAGCCCCTAGACCATGGTTATCATGAAAAAACCCAGGAAATTTCATTTTTGACAATATGAGACCTTTAAAACAATAATGATGTGCACAAATAAATTCTTTGTAATAAACTGCAACATTCTGAAAAAAATTTTTTTTTGATTTAATGTTGACTTTAATGATCTATAACACTATATGCTGATAGCTTGCCCCCTAGAGGACTCAATGGTCACTACAGAGTAGTAACCTGCACGTACTGTGGTATTTGCAACATGTATTGACAGTAATTCAGTAGACGATTTATGGAGACGTTAATCTCCATCGCATGGCACACTGGGAGCCTGGTTGTAACCTTTTGTAATAGACACGCTTAAGCAGCTATGTCATTGAGTTCCGGGGGTAATGTCACCTGAGCGGAACGTTATGCTTGTCAAGTTGTAAATGAACTCAGTCCCACTCTCTTATGAAAGACAATCTGGAGGACAACATGTTGAAAACACTCCTCCAGCTAAAGGCATTTTACTCATGGCTGGGTAATCTCCCATCATGCTGGTGTATTGATCAGTCCCGGAGACATCCAGAGGGAGATATAATGTTCCAGGCACTCCTCCTCTATTCACCCAGACTTTGTAAGAGAAAGGTTTTGCATAAACCTGGGTTTTATGTCTGTCTGTAAGAGTGAAGGGTAAACTGTCCTTGTATGACTCTCTCTGTTTAAGTAGACTTCAGGGTCCAGTACTGTTATAAAGTGATTTATTTATTTATTTTCATGTGAGGAAGGCTTTTGTTCTACGGTATGTGTGTCTTGGCTGTGTTCAGGTCCTGAAATGTGATCTGAGTGAATGAAGGTAGAGCGCTTCCTCGGTCTGCACTCTCATTTTGTTGCTCAAGTGACAGGACACTTGATTTTATGTGCCTTTTTTATTTATTTTATGCTTTAGTGGTCAGATAATTAACTTATTTCTATCCAAGTATAGTTAATGCAGGAGTTTACTAGAATACTAATGAAAAAAAAAAAAAAAACACTAAAAGGTTTCTTTTTTAGTTGAATTATCATTGGACTGGGAGCGTGTGTGTGTGTGTGTGTGTGTGTGTGTGTGTGTGTGTGTGTGTGTTTGTGTGTGTGTTGTGTGTGTGTGTGTGTGTGTGTGTGTGTGTGTGTGTGTGTGTGTGTGTGTTTGTGTGTGTGTTTGTGTGTGTGTTTGTGTGTGTGTGTGTGTGTGTGTGTGTGTGTGTGTGTGTGTGTGTGTGTGTGTGTGTGTGTGTGTGTGTTTGTGTGAGTGGGTGGGTGTTTGGGTGGTGGGGGTTATTATATGGTAGGTATTACAGCAAAACAGAAAAGGTGAAGAAAATAAACAATACAAATTTCAAATGGAATGGGTGTAGGATTTATGAAACAAAAATATAGTTTTTTTTAACTATATGTAGACAGACACTATACTGTACGAAAGCATGAAAACCCAACACTTTGTTTAGTGTAATTTCTGCCTCTAACGTGATTGCGTTGCTTTTTATCCTTGAGTTCTGTAAATTTATGTAAATCGTACCGATTTCTTTGATGTACTCTCCATATGAAAGTCAATTTTGCTAATAAACCACACGCTGGTCATTAACATGACAATAGCACCCATTATATTTAGCATATGTTAAGCCAGAAGTTACTTTAAGCTGCTTTAGATTTACATGAAAATGAGATACCAGAAGCTCTTAATTGTTTTCATGATGCAATCCACAAGGTCTGTGATACATAACAGAGGGATTTGTTGAATTTGTGTTTACTGGTGCATGTCTATCTTCTCCGAGCAGCTCTGAAACCAGGCTTGGAGTGAGGCTATACAAAGTTAATAACTATTTTACACCCTGACTTCATCTGGTAGAAATATGTTTAATTTGTGCATATGGGCACCAGTGACTTTGGATTGTATTATCTACACATGCAGGCTGCATTATTTAGACATGGTCATATTTGAATTTAAAGTTTTGATAAAATAGACAACAGATTTAGCTGGTGTGCACATTTTCCAACAATTTCAGTCCTGATATATATATATATATATATATATATATATATATATATATATATACACACATGTATTAATAAATCGTTTAATCGTTGCCCTGCACTAAAAGGAATTGAAAAGGTAACTGTGAGATTATATCTCACAATTCTGACTTATTTTCTCATAATTCTGAGTTTATGTCTCATAATTCTGAGAAGAAAGATCAGAATTGCGAGATATAAACTCATTATTCTGTATTTTTCCCTTCAGAATTGTGATATAAACTCATTGCGAGTTCTAAAGTCTGAATTGGGAGATATAAAAATCTCTTACGACTGTAACCGTTGTTTTTTCTGCCACCACAATGTGCACGCAACTGCAGTGGCTTATCTGTGTCTGCTCCCCAAAGCTCACATGCTTATATGCTTCTAATAATAGCTAATTCACACCGAGACCAATAACAACAAATTAGAAAATTACTGATATAGTCACCATTGTATTGTGCGTCCATTGCATGTCACATTTTATTAGGGCTTGTTTTAAAGCTAAGGGTTGAAAAGTTTGTGTGTGTTTTCGTATGTGCATGTGACTGTATTATCGCTCCAGGTTTTCACGTGCACAGACATGACTGCTGCAGTTTATTGTTGCACGCAGGCCGATACCAAACCCCCATACGGTTTTCATCTGACAGCTCTCTGTGTATTGATCCTGTACCCTTTTGAATGCCCCTGGGCTGTGTAATTAGTCCCATGTGAGGAAACAGCCTGGTAACCAGAGCGCTGCGTTCCACCAGCACTCTCATGCACTAGACTTTAGTTCTCCCTAAAGAACGTACATAATTCAGACACTCCCATTACATCAGAGAGCACACACTCGTAAAGCATATTAGTATGAAAGCGCTAATCTAGAATCAGATTCCGACCCATACTGATCATGGTGGTCATAGCACTTTCTCTGATTATGTGACGTATTTCCTGGTGAAACAGAACGTTTAGGTGGAAATAATGTTTGGTGGAGCTTGATAGGCACATTTGATTGGATAATTAAAAATTAGGCTATGGTTTTATTGGTTAAAAGTTATGTTTAATTTTAAGTTAAGGCTATGTTTTTCCCCGGCAACTAAACATTTTACATTTATTGATTTTGTATTTATTGATTTCAAAGTTAACATTTGTTTTTCTGTGATGTGTTTTTCTGCATTGCACTGATTGTCAAAAATATTATGCTATCTATCAACAATGAAGTGTTACAAAAATCACTTCTGAATCTTGGAAGCATCAGTAAGAATGTCAAAAACCACAAAACAATAAATAATGTTTTATATCCAATGCCAATACCATCAGTTACAATGGCGCTTAAAAGAATGCAAACAGAGGAATATTTTGATTGAACAAATGCTTTATTATTATTGAATTATATTTGTATTTATTTATTGGAAATACAGTACTGTTCAAAAGATTAGGGTTGGCACGTTTTTTTATACGTTTTTTAAATAATTAATTGCTCTCTATTTTGTTTCAAGTTTATGTTTTCATGTCTTTTATTTTGTAGTTCTCATAGTCATGTTTCATGTATGCCATGTGATTCCCTGTTCCCCTTGTCTGATCCTGTCATGTGCTTTCCGAATCTCATGTGTCATGTTCTGATTGGTTCTATTTTTTCATGTGTCTTATTTTTATTCATGTGTTTAAGCCTCATGTATGCCTTGTTGAGTAGTTGGGGTTGAAGTATGTAATGTAATGTGTTCCATGTTCAATGGTTCCGTGTTCAAGGTCATTGTTTCAAGTCAGGTTGTAGTTCACTCACTCACTCACTCACTCACTCATGTTTGTTTGGTTTCATGTTGTGGATTTAATTTAAGGTTTATGTTTCACGTTTTGGATCATCACTTCTGTAAATAATCTGCACTTGGGTTCTCTTCACCATCATCCTCGTCTGCCTCCATGTCAGCATTGTGACTGTGGTACAGCATATCGTATTATTGGGCCCAGATGCACATTTCTTAAGTAAATAGGGTCAATTTCGATTTCATGTTATCTATATCTAAAGCATCTTTACTTGGTGGTACCACAAGCTCATGGTGCTACCACAAGCTGATTGTTCATATCTTAAGCTCAGGGTAATTTTATTATTCATATAATTTAAGATATTTTATGTCAGTTTCGCATACTAAACTTTTGTTTGCAATTTATGTTTGTATATTGTATTTTCAGTTGGTAGAGCATATAACAAAACATTTAGTCTGAAATGGGTAGTCCTGAATTCTGACCATGATTCTTCCTCTTGGCTTAAATTGTCATCCACACACATTCCAGAGCTGTGGCTGAAGCTGTAGACACGTGTGTGTCTGTGGCCAGACGAGAGCTACTCCTCCCTGCAGAAGCAGCTTTGAGTGGACTGCTGTTTATACATCGGTCACAACCATTCATCATTTGTTTTGAATGAAAATATTAAAAGAAAAGTTACATTTTATGATTTGTAGCAATCCCCCCCCCCCCCCATTTCAGCCTTCAAAGACAAATGCACTATGTTTTGATTTGTTTTAGCTGTGCCAATACCACATACCCTATGTGTGATTAGCATAAATGTGTCATCTTAAAAAACAACCCATTCAGGAAGTGTTGCGAAGTAGACAGCACTCTTGTGATTCTTGTGGTCTCTTGCAGAATGTGTATGTGAACATCAGTCGGATCATGTCTGTGGGGAACAGGCTGCTGGAGTCGGGTCACTATGCGACCCAGCAGATTCAGCAGATCTCAGGTCAGCTGGAGCAGGAATGGAAAGCGTTCGCCGCCGCGCTGGACGAAAGGAGCGCACTGCTGGAGATGTCCGCTAACTTCCACCAGAAAACTGACCAGGTGAGGCCTAAACATGCCGACACACACCTATAGCTGGTGTGTGGTAGGCGCACATGTACTGTGGCTGCCGTCACATCATCCAGGTGGATGCAGCACATTGGTGGTGGTTGAGGAGAGATGCGCCTGACGTGATTGTAAAGCACTTTGGCTTTACAGGAGAACATAGGAAATGCACTATATAATTACTTCCTTCCTTCCTTCTCACTCACTCCTACAGATACATAGAGCATACAAACAGACTAATGCATAATGATCACCGTTGCACACAGATAAAGTGTTGTGTTTTTTTTTTATATTTATATATATATAAATATGTAAAAAAAAAAAAAAAACTTTATTTTTTTGTCCAGATATTGTCTGGAGTGGAAAGGGTTAACTACAGTATTTCTGTATGCTAGAAAGGGCTTCCAGATTTTAGAGAATGATGTGTTGGTAATACTTCACTTTTAAAAATGGAATACAATGAAACTGAAAAAGTAATGATTCCGAACACGTTTTACACAACCTCATGCCACCTCTTTCATCCCTCTCCTTTTATTCAGACAAACAAGTTGGAGGAGATGTGTGTTGACAAATGTTTAGAAAGCACAACAAATTGTAATGATTTTTTTGTTTTGTTTTACCTAATTAGGACTATCAGTATAGTAATCATTCCTGTCTGTGGTAACAGATCACAGATGTACTGTATATTTGGCCATTTTCATATAACCAATAACTCAATATTCTTATCCATTTTCTAGTATATGAGCAACATGGACTCATGGTGTAAGGCCTGTGGAGAAGGAGATCTTCCTTCTGAGCTGCAGGACCTGGAAGACACCATCCACCACCACCAGGGTCTCTATGAACACATCACCACTGCCTATTCTGAGGTATGAATTGTATTGAATTGTAATAAATAAATTCCGTTGCAGATCTATGCAGGTGGAGCTGGGGGAGGTGAAGGGTCTAAGATGAACTCTGATCGTGTGCTGCAGAAACAGCTTACCACGAACACTGAACCAGACTGTTTAAATGTTGAGCAAGCAATCTCATTGGCTGCAGAATCATTCCGTGATTATGTGATTGCAAACAGATTGCATGAGAAGGACTGATCAGCCTGTGCCATGTATTGTTTCATGACTAGATATTCAATTGAAGGTAGGATTTTCTTCCGTCTGTAAGATATTTAGGTGTTGATGTGTTTTACCTGTACATCCTCAGGTAAGTCAGGATGGCAAAGCCCTACTAGATAAGCTCCAGCGCCCTTTGACCCCAGGCAGTGCAGATTCGCTGACGGCCTCGGCTAACTACTCTAAGGCGGTGCACCACGTCCTGGATATCATTCATGAGGTTCTGCACCACCAGAGGCAGTTGGAGAACATCTGGCAACACCGCAAACTCCGTCTTCACCAACGGCTACAGCTCTGCGTCTTCCAACAGGATGTCCAGCAGGTCAGACACTTATTCGTAACTAACTATTCTTTATACACATAATACTGCAAATATTGTCGGTATGGATTCAGTTGGATTTATTTAATCATTCTTATTTGGGAGGTGAGAGATGTGCAGGTCACATGAGGTGTCAGAGCGTTTCACTAGACATCTGTGTGGATTATTTATTTTTTTTCACTCTCACCCACTTCCCACAAGTTTCATCCCCCACATGCCTGTTCCCGCTGAATTTGACTTCTTACTTGCAATGATTTTGTTCTGGCTTCTCTTGCTCAATTTAGGTCAGATTCCCACAGTCGCACATCATTTTACCCATTGAACCCAAAAAAGACTAATAGGGGTGAATTCAGATTGATTGATTTCCCCAGTCATCTCAATGGCAAAAAGTGTCCCAATCAACCTGGGTTCACCACTATATATATATAGGGAGCCTTTAGGAGCATGAAAGATTTAAAAAAAATAAAAAATATCTTACAGACCCCAAACTTTTGAACGGTATATGTATCATGAAATAATCCTTAAACATTTTTTTATGCAAAAGTTAAAGATAAGCCAGTTAAACATTTAATTGATGCTTAGTCATATAAATGTATGGTAACCCTTAACAATAAGGTCTCATTTGTTAACATTAGTTAATGTATTAACTACCACAAACTAACAATGAGCAATATACAGTATTTATTAAAGTTTGTTAATGTTAGTTAATAAAAAATGTAATTCATTGGTTTTTCATGCTAATTCACAGTGCATGAACTAATATGAACAAATACATCTTTTGGTTTTAATAATGTATAAGTAAATGTTGAAATTAACATTAACTAAGATTATTAAATGCTGTAAAAGTATAGTTCATTGTTATTTCATGTGAACTAAAGTAGTTAACTAATGTTAACAAATTAAAAAGTATTGTAAAGTGTTACCAAATAAATGAAAACGTCACAGTGTGAGCGATTGTAAAACAACAACAAAAAACATCCTTAATATAATGTAATGTCATAAACCACAAACTGATTATCAGGTTTGTGTATGAATATAAAATATATGACAATGTGGCATTAAAATGAATCCTGCTCATGAGGTGCATCTGGTTGTATCTCTTCTTCTCTTTTTCTGATTATCTTTATTGAAAAATGGCAGCATCTGAATGCCTGTGAGGCATCGTTATGTTGAATATAAAGTGAGTTCTTGCCTGTTTGAAATAGGATTTCACTGCTCAGTTGAGAATAGAATATAAATTTGAAAGGGAGATTTTAGGCACCACTGCATTAAATTGTTAAAGGGATAGTTCAACGAAAATGAAAACTGCCATTACGTATTCACCTTTATGTCGTTGCGAACCTCTATGCTGTTATTTTTACTGTGAAATAAATAAAAAGAGATTTTTTTTTTTATTAAGAATCTCCTCATACAAAAAGCACCATAAAAGTAGTCCATATAGCATGTGCACTCTATTCCAATTGTATAGACTACTTTTATGGTTCTTTTATTGTGCTTTTTGTCATTTTTGGTGCCTGACACAGCCCCTGGTTACTGTGAACTGAGGTTTTACGGTAAGGATCTATACAAAGATTTATTTTTATTTTTTTCAGAGAAAAATAATAGCATATGGGTTTGGAACATCATGAGGATTTGTAAGTATTTTTTTTTTTTTTTGGATGAAATATTTCCATTTTTCTTTTTCAAGTAAAACATTTTAAATGGATAGATAATTCTGAAAAATTCTGTCATATCTTTTACAACAACATGCAATTGTGTCTCTCTATCGTTTTCCCTTTGCAACAACAACACAGCCTCACTTGTTTCAGCCGCGACTTTCAGCATGTTTCCTATAACAACGTCTGATGTTTACATTTTACGTGGCATGAGAAATGCAATTTGAATAGGATTTCAAACCACATATGAATGTTGCTTGAAACGGATTTGCCGTTCACACTTGCTAAGTCTGATCTGATTTCAGTCGGATATGCACAAAAATCGGATTTGGACTGACAGTCTGAATGTTGCCTTTGTCTTTTTTTCTCTCAGATGCATTCAGTATCAGTTGTCATGGTAACCGTGTTCAGCAGGCACATTATGTTGAGGGTTTGCCCCATAAAATGATGCAGGCATAGGGGACCTCTAAACCTTCCAGACATCTGAAAAAAAAAAAGCCACGTGAGCAGGAGACTCAACATCTGCACGACAAATGATTTCTTCTAATCACACGCGCGCACACATGTGCTGACAGATGCCACCACACACACACACACACACACACACACACACACACACACACACACACACACACACACACACACACACACACACACACACACACAGAGCTCTGAATGTGGCATATTGAGCCAGATCAAAGGTGGCATAGTGAAATATGCATGAGCAGAGGACTGTGTTTCGCAGTGTGCTGTGGCGTCTTTTGAGACAGGTAGAAAGCTTTCATACTCAGACTGCTCCATCTTGCAGATTTCAAATGTTTAATAAAACATTTAATACTAACTTAAACACATTTGTAATATGTTTTATTAGTAAAATAGCCTATTGCATATGCATTTAGATGCTCATGCAAATCTGTGATAAACAACAGAAAATACCCAATTAGTCAGATTTCTATAAAAGACACCATCATTGAACTCGGACAACAACATCAGAGTCTTGCTTGCCTAATCTGCAGGATGACCTCACTGCGTGTATAGTGCTGATGTTTATAGAGGTGTTGAGCTGTCGCAGTGACTCCTGCTGCCCCCTGCTGGTTCTACACTACAACTGCAGTTCAACTCTTTTACATTATTTATGAATTTGATAGAGGCGTTTAGCCAAAGCAACAAACAGTGCATTTAAAATATAATTTATATTTTATCTATTCATTTTTTTTTATGTTTTATCACATCGTGTATTCCCATGAAGGGAGTCAAACCCATGATGTTGGTACTAGCATCATGCTATGCAAATCATAGGAACCCTTACAAAACCCCTACAGTAAAACAGTGGCAAATTAGTTTTAGCATCCACTGTCATTATAAATGAAATTAAACTAAATGACCGATTCCTGAGAAATGTTTCACTCTCCTCTAAATGTTTCATTCTGCTAGAAATTGCTTGAAAGTGACATATATTTAAACATATCTTGTAATCATGAATGGCTGAAAATGGAATGGGAAATTCATTTGCAGGGTTCCCACAGTCACGGAAAACCTGGAAAAGTTCAGGGTATGCTAAAACTGTAATGGTTGTATTTAGTTTTGTTTTGTTTGAACAGTTACTTGAAACCTGGAAATATTGGGAATTTTAAAAGGCCTTGAACATGGACATTTCTGTAGAGATTATTTTCATCATACAGAAATTGCTCTTTGTGTGATCTTTATGCAATGACTTCAAAATCCTGATCCTATAATTATGAATGACCTCAAAAGGTGTGGAAGCCTTGGATGGAGATGCCATGTTATTTTTATTTTTTCAATACATCATCAATCCTTCTTTCAAAACATTTATTTTTTGTCTTACCCTGATTCACTATGGTAAGCTTATTATAAGTGTTTATATTTTAGACCTAGCAGGATGGTTTTCATGGGAAAATGCATTCATGTGTCCCTCGCCCCTGCGTGTCTTGTCATATCCGTAAATACAGAAAAGTTGCTCCGGCTACTTTGACATATGTATGGTGTGGGATTGTCATAGGTTAGGTGTCATTACTAGCGATAAATGTTGACATGGAGCAGCTAAATATTAAAACACCGGTGAATTACCCATTTAAAAAAAGATAAACAGAGGAGAGTCTGCTGGCAAAAAGAGAACATGACAGAGCTTGTAATAAAATGAGAATCAACATTGGCTTGGCTTTTCGGAGATGGTAAGAACTGAGGCATTTGAAATGTTTTAAAGGCGACACAGATATGGTGTTTTTATTGCTCAACAAGTGAGTAAGGTATTTTATTGAACAGATAAATTGCCATATGTAACTCTCTAACAGAGTTAATTTTAAAGTATTATCTGTTGTGAAGGGTCATATTAATCAGCACAGTCACGCAGAGCCAAAGCACAACCAAAACAATGTTCTTCCACAAAATGCATGCAGTTTTGTTTTTTTACCACAATAGTGTACCTTTAATTTATTTCAAAATATTAGGTCCTAAATGTATACACTACACTTTAATTACATTTTTAGTAGTAACAAATAAATGTTGTTTTGTGCATTTTCACATTTGTTTTGAAAATCCTCAGCTGAAATATATGTATAATATCATGACTCATTTCGGATGACTATTTATGAGGCAGGTGGTGGTTCTTCTGACCCTCTCAGCAACATATGGTTATGTCCTTCTCGCAGGTTCTAGATTGGATTGAAAACCATGGTGAGGCGTTCTTGAGTAAGCACACAGGAGTGGGGAAGTCTCTGCACAGGGCTCGCGCTTTACAGAAACGTCACGAGGACTTTGAAGAAGTGGCTCAGGTAAGGAGGAACAGATGTAAGAGCATCGCTTTGGCTGCTGTCCATCTGGATATCTACTGTTCTCCTCCCAGATGCGAAACTATTTAGGCCACCTCAGAAATTAGTCGAATGCATATTAACTTCCAAACCACTGTGTATTTCTCAGAACACCTACACAAATGCAGACAAACTCCTGGAGGCGGCAGAGCAGCTGGCTCAGACAGGCGAGTGTGACCCTGAGGAGATCTACCAGGCCGCACACCAGCTGGAGGACCGGATCCAGGACTTCGTAAGACGCGTTGAACAGCGTAAAGTCCTGCTCGACATGTCTGTGGCCTTCCACACTCACAGCAAAGAGGTAAGTCTTGGAAGAGAGTATGAGTTGGTGTTGATATGTGTGGGTTGTGCCTGTATTCTACTAGACAGAAATATGTTCCAGAATATGATATAACATTCACAGTCTTGGACAGTTTCTTGGACTTTTAAGAAAGTTTAATAATTTGGAGCCATGGTATAGTGGTTATCACACATCCTGTGGACACATTGAGCCACAGTACTCATGTGTTTGAACTTGACTCACAATATTATTTTATTAATTAATCATTTAAAGGATTAGTTCACTTCAGAATAAAAATTTCCTGAAAATGTACTCTCCATACAGTGGTTTTCAACGGTTATCAACGTGTTGAAGGTCCAAATAGCAGTTTCAATGCAGCTTGAAAGGGCTCTACACGATCCCAGCCGAGGAATAAGAGTCTTATCTAACAAAATGATCTGTCATTTTCTAAAATAACTTAACATTCATATACTTTTTAGCCACAAATGCTCGTCTTGCACTAGCTGTGATGCACCACACATTACGTACATGTAATCATGTTGAAAGGTCACGGTAGGCGGAACTACAGACCTAGTGTTTACGAAGCGAACGTGCAAAGACTAAGTCAAATGCCCTTTACAAAAATAAATAAATAAATAAAAGGTAAAACGACGATGTTAGACGATTTTGAACTTGAAGGAGAAAATGAGATTCCCCGCCTACGTCACGATTGACCTTTCCAACTTGATTACGTAATGCGTGAAGTCGTGGACCTGCAAGACGAGCATTTGTGATTAAAAAGTATATGTATATTATTTAATTTTTTAATTTTTATTTTATTTGTTCAATGACTAGTCGTTTGGCTAGGTAATACCCTTATTTCTCAGCTGGGATCGTGTAGAGCTCTTTGAAGCTGCATTTAAACTGCAATTTGGACCTTCAAACCATTGGTCCATGTTGAAGTCCACTATATGGAGAAAAATCCTGGAACGTTTTCCTCAAAAAACTTAATTTATTTTCGACTGAAGAAAGAAAGACATGAACATCTTGGGTGATGTGGGGGTGAGAAAATTATCATGAAATTTTAATACTGAAGTAAACTAATCCTTAAATTCAATCATGCATTTATCTTATTTTTTGTAATGTCTTCACTTTCAAAGATGAAAGTATAATTGCAAAAAACACCTAATTCATCAGCTCATTACTAGAGGCTGCAAGACTTGTATGACCAATGAGGGAGACATCAAAAATGTGAAGCACTGGTATAGTGGCTATCCTACATTCTCCAGAGACATTGAGTCACGGTGCTCATGTGAGTAATGTAGGTTTGAATATTCCTGAATATTGTATCCTGTAATCTCCTATGTACACTATCTTTGAAAATATACTTGAAAAAATACAGGACAGATTTAGAACAATTTATGAAAAGTTGACGGGATAGTGGTTGTCACATGTAAATAATATGGGTTTGAACCCGACCCAGAATGTCATTATTATTATAATTAATTCATATGCAATATATATATATATATATATATATATATATATATATATATATATATATATATAGTAGTATTCCACTTGCAGATATTAAACATGAGCTTTGTTACGGTTAGTGTTTTTTTTTTTTTTTTTGGATCTCAAATATTTATCATTTATCGACTTATAAATTCAGAACTCTTTTTTTCCCGGTCTATCTATATTCCACAAAATGTGAATGATAATGAGGAGACAGTGTGTACATGATTCATGACATACCTAATACGAACAAACAATGCTCTCTTTAATGCCTCCATATGGCATAATGTTAGCCATCTGCTATCTGTATCAGGCTGCTTTAAGCAGACATCTTTGTTTCTGAGAGTGTGTTTCATAACGGGGTGAGTAATGATAAAGGGTTGAAGGCTGGAGTCTTGATAAAAAAGAAAGGTGGAGATGGAAAAAGACAATGGGGAGGTGTGGATGGACTGAGCATGGCCTGCTGTGGCAAGAGATACACTCTTTGACATGCCAACACAGGCAGATGGCTAATCCTGTGAGCTCACACAAGACGAAGGCCTTTCACAGGAAATAACAACACCAGCCGTTCGGTGGCAGCCTAAGTGCGATTGGCTGTTTGTCTCGTCATGTTTGTGTGTTTGGATATTTCGTTTTAGAACAGTTGTTATTTGTTTGAAGAGACCCATGGATCTACACAGATCATAACATTGTGAAGTTGCTAATCTGATTGGCTGGTGATGATGTCATTCTTCTGCAGCTGTGGACATGGTTGGAGGAACTTCAGAAGGAGTTGCTGGATGATGTTTATGCTGAGTCAGTCGAGGCGGTGCAGGAGCTGATCAAACGTTTTGGTCAGCAACAGCAAACCACCCTGCAGGTCACTGTCAATGTTATTAAAGAAGGAGAGGATCTCATCCAGCAGCTCAGGTACTGACCAATGAGAAAACATTAGTTAAGTGGAAAAAAAGTGACGTTCACTTGTTGTCATGAGAATTCTGACAAACACAAACACATATGTACATCATGTAATGGCCACGGCATCCCATTGACGTCTGTTGTATTAATTATAATCAGTAAACTCTAACCCCACAGATGCTTTTTCCAAAACGCTGTTTTTTTTGTTCGTTTTGTTTTTTTGTTAGATTATTTGGTCACTTTATGAAACTAGTTGAAAACCAAAGCAGGTTTTTCAGGTTTTATTAATAGAGCAAATTTAACAGGCTATAAAACCATGCACATCACGAACACTAACAACTTACACATCTGTAATTACAACTTATCTTATTTGAAGAAACTATGGTTAAATACCAGAAAATATGTTACTCTAAAACATGCAATATTTAGTTCTATATCTACAGAGATTCCACAGTCTGCCCAAATTCACTGATGAATTGATGTTGATGTTGCAATGTTGTTTCAACATCATACTTTTCACACAAATCTTTATAAAATGTACTGTATAATTATTTAAGTATTTTGTTAATATTTTTGGTTAAAAAAATAAAAAGCTATTTACAACATTGTTTAGTTTATTATTATTATTATTATTATTATTATTATTATTATTATTATTCAAAATTGAACCACCTTACATTATTTCAACCACATTTCAGTGCTGAAGGTTGGCCACATGCCAGCTTGGATAGTAAAAAGAACCATCTGATCTACTCTGTGGTGTACACACAAAATTACACACACGCTTACAGTTTATCCATTTCAGTCAATATTATTTGTATAGTGCTTTTTCATAATACACATTAATTCGAAGCAGCTTTTTCAGAAAATCATGATGTTAATGTTTATAATAGCTTTACATTCATGCTTTATAGTCGTATTTAGCAGATTAGTGCAGGGCGATAATAGTTACATTTTGTGATTATATAAACATGCAGTTTGCTCATAGCACATTTACTATATAGTGTACAATATATGTATATATACAGTATCTCTTTGCATGAGTATACTGCATGTATGCGGGTAAAGTTGGATATACCTACATATCCAACTTTATATAGAGAGCTGTGCAATAATATAATTTATATTTTGCAATATTTTAAACAATCAAGCAGATTTGCTATATAGTATAGTATAGGTTATTAAATATTCCAAATTGACACAAGGGCACAAACACTGTTAAATAACACTAAATTAGACTTGTCTTTAAAGATATATTTTAATTAATATGTGAACATAGAGCTGCAACAATTACTGTAAAACACAGTAACACACTCGCACACTTAACCCTTAGGGGTCTCAATTAACTTGCAGAGACTAATTAAACTGTAGTAAGAAGATGCTCCATTGAAGTTATATGGTATACTTTCTGCCGCAGATCTTGTCTCTCATACTCGTACATGCTCTTCTTTCTGACTGCAGGGACTCTGCGATCTCCAGCAATAAGACTCCTCACAACAGCTCAATGGCTCACATTGAGAGTGTCCTGCAGCAGCTGGACGAGGCCCAGGCACAGATGGAGGAGCTGTTTCAGGAACGGAAGATCAAACTAGAGCTTTTCCTCCAGCTCAGGATCTTTGAACGAGATGCCATTGACGTGAGTCCACACTTTACAACATATCTGACAGTTCGACAACTCGTTGATTTTGTTGTAAAGAATGGATCTCAACAGTCAAGACAAGTGGTTCTCAATTGCTGGCAATGGTGGAAATGTGGCAAGATTCACTGAGGGAAATTGGTGGGGAAGACAGTTTTTTTTCATCATCATTCTTCACACTTTCAGATGTCTTGAGAATCTGAATGAATAGCAGACGCTCAGTTACCCATTACTAAATAATTGACCACATCGAAACAATTATCATGATAAGCTGATCAACACTCAAGCACTGCAGAAGTCAAGTCACCTTTATGTATATAGCGCTTTATACAATACATTGTTTAAAAGCAGCTTTACAGTGATACACAGGAAAATGATGCAAACAGAGTTCAATTCAGCTGTAAAGCAGCTCTAAAAAGAATATAGTGTCATTGTTCAGCTGGGGTCAGTTCAGTGTTGATTCAGTTCAGTAACTGTGTAAAGATCATCAAATAGGAAATAAATTGTATTTAACTATAAAGCAGCTAGAAAATGGTGATATCATCATTCAGCTCAGTTCAGTTCTCATCCAATAGTGTCAGTACAGTCAAATCAATTATGGCTGTGAGTACAGTATTCTGGCAGCATTCACGAAAGTCAACATTGCACAACCATTACTTTCTGTCACAGGCTGGTTGCAGCAGAGATGAAACTGGATCTAAGTGCAGCAGTCTTTATTGATAACAAACTAAAACTAACAGAAATACTCAGGTTTCTCAGGAATTTAAAAACAAGAACAGAAAAACCAGTAAATAGCAAAAATAGACCTATACGCACAAGATTAGTATTATCTGGGACAACCCCCCTCCCTCCCCCTATTCATTGTATAGAGATATGACCCAGCACCCAAAATACTATCAAAACACTCCAACTCTATTCTTCGCAAAAGATAGATAAAAAGGCGCACAGGAAACAAAAACCTTGAAAAAAATGATAAACGACCAAATCCTGGCCAAATCACGGAGATGACGATTCACACGGGACTAAAATTATCACAGGACCTCTGTGTTTGGCGAAATATGGTAGGTCATTTGCGGGGGAATTTTTACTTTACAAATTACAGACATGGCCAATTCGCACGGGATTAAGATCACAGATAACCTCCGCAGTTATTGCAAATGACTAGAGGTCACCAGGTAATACTAATCCCGTGTGAATAGGGCTAATGACAGACAACTGAACAGGACTAAACACATGGCTTAAATACACGGGCAAGCAAGGGAGCTAACAAGATAATTAACGAAACACACCTGAACTGAATACTGAAATCAATTTTTGTTATTTTTAATCAGAATATTGCTCTCAGATATTTTTTTTTCCCTTATATCCAACAGTCATCCATTCATGATAACATAAGTTTGAATGTTCCATACTGCGTCAATTTTGTGGTAGAAGGCTATGTACCACGCGCTTTCTCATCCGTTTTGATTTGATGAAGTGCTAAAAGACAAAATCCAGTGATCTCAGAGAATCTGAGCAGAAGCCTTGAGCAAAGATAAAGCCATCGTGTCTGCTCTTCTCACAGCCTGCACCATGAGTCATGGAGGTTTGTGTCTCTGGATGTGTGAAAATGAGTCACACTTTTGTCAAAAGGGTGTTTAAGAAACCGACAGCTTTATCTAATCAATATCACTTTCACAGTAGCTCTATATCAAAGCTCTTAGAGTCAACATGAAACAATGTGTATCTTATATGAATAAAACACGTCCTCAAATTATAATTGAACAGATTATTATTGCTGCTTCCATAGACATCAGTGTGTATTTAACAAAGTTTAAATGTATTTTTTTTGCTAGTAATTATGTGTATCTAAATCTCTGAAACCTAAAATAAATATTATGTGGTTAAAAACACTGAATATTAGTGATATGTGACATACATTGAGCGCGTCCATCTCTGGTGGGTGGCGGGTGGATCATTTATTTTTTACAGCAGACATTAGCGCTGATCCCGCACATCTCTACTGTTGACCCTGGCCTTACCCCTTAAAGGACAAGTTCGGTATTTTACACTTAAAGCCCTGTTTTAAGATAATTTCTGATGAAATAGAACGGTTAAGACTGAAATTTGGACAAATGCTGCTGTCCCGAGAATTTTCGGTTTCTGTGGTAGCACCCCCCCCCCCCCCCCCCCACCTACACAATGGCTTCATAGGGGCACTAAAGACGTGAAACTCACCGAGTGGTCTGGGGTGTTCACTGATATGCTCACACAAAAATCGCTGCAAAAGATGCTTTCCAACAGGTTTTATCGTAGTTTTTGTCCAACTCCATTGACTTGTATTGGATGTTCTGTGAGGTACGGTACATCTTTTGCAGCGATTTTTGTGTGAGCATATCAGTGAACACCCCAGACCACTCGGTGAGTTTCACGTCTTTGTAAACTGAAGTTTAATGTGTTTTATGAATGATTGTTGCGACTGTTGAACAAGGCTCCACCCCGTCGGCTCCGCTGTGGTGTCTCCCTCTACAGGCTCCTCCCGGTCCCTGTCTGTCCCCCGCTCCTCGCTCACTTTCTAAACCCCCTCTTGCCCTCCACTGTTGGACTTTCAGTTACGGCGCGAGGACACACCTTCTGGGAGGGGGGAGTAATGTCACATTTATGTTCTGTCATGTGAACTTTTATTTTGACATTCTGTTATTTTTTCTTTAGTTCCTGTTTCCCCACTCTGTTTAATTTTGGTTTCCTTGGTTATGTTCTTGTTTGTTTTTAAAGTTACCGTACCTATGTATTAGTCCCATATGTGTCTCGTTTTGTTCACCATGTATTTATTCTCCCTGTTTTGTTCTATTCCCTACCGGTTATCATCTTAGTTTATATGAGGTTAGCTGTGTCTTCTGAGTGTTTCTGTTTGTTGGATTAAAAACTATTTCCATTGATTATCTGAGTGGTGCATGTTGAATTGCTGCCACAGCAAGACACAGTAAGCCCATCATTCTTTGCGATTGACCTTTGGTGGCTGTGTTTTGAATGTTTTGTTCATAGGAAACCCTATATGATGTAATCAGAGTCCACGAGTTGGCTTTTGTAGTAAAAGTGATATCGCTCACTGTAACATAATCCAAAACAGATCAAGAAGTATCACATTCCACTTTTGAAGGTGCTCACGTGCCACTGATACTTTGCTGATAGATTAGGTAAAACAAAGACAAAGAGCATGTAAATATTGATGTCATCACAGCCTGAAAACTGTACAAAGACAGCATAGGTGGATGTCAAGTATAACTTCCAGTATATATGGGATGGTAGTTGACAATTGTAGATGAACTCCTCCTTGTTACACTTAATGTTGTTACTCAGAGCAGGGCGGGTTGGCAGTGTCAGTCAAGGCGGCAGGGTGCCAGAAGGTACAGCTGTGGGCGTGTGATTTCCCCATTTGCTGCTCCCACACGTTGAAGAACACATTTACCCCTTACAGAAAATGGTTGTGTTCCTGCTCTAGTCATCATCAATGCTTCACTCAGAACAGCTGGGGAAAATGCTCATTTTAATTAGAGAAGGAGGAATTCTCAATCACACAACAGTGCAGAGTGAGTGACTTTTGACAAGAGGAATGTGGGAGAATAAGTTGTTTAAATCATGTCTTTAAACTTTACCAAATCGCTGTATCAATGACAAATGTTGTGTTTTTAGAAACTTAAGCACTGTGTTTTGACTTCTGTATTGTTATTGAGGAATAATTTTGTGAGTTGCATTGTAAAGTTTTGAATATGCTCTATATGAAGTGATGTAAGAAGTGTGGACATTTGCTAATTTATTGGCTGAAGTGAACTGTTGCCAAGCGCTTGTTCTCTGATTCATGTTGCTCCTGTTTTTACTCACCTGTTGTCACAGCAACTCTTTATAGCCTATTAAGTTGTTCATTTTCTCTTGCATGTTCAACATCATTTCTGGGAATGTTTTATTTTTAATAGCCAATATGCCTTCACAGCAGATTACATAAACGTACAACAAACTGTGCATGTATACCTCAGCCGTACATTCTTAGTTTTATCTTAATCTTAATTAATTTGGTATTTGCATGGTCCATTTACAGTACATGAATAATACATTTTTTCGAATACTTTATTTTATATGTTTTTAAATTAAATACTGTTTCCAGTATACCAAATACTGCATTCTCAGATATTGAATTAAAAACCGTGTTTTTACGTGCATACATTATGCACGCTTCATTATGGTGTTGTTGTGTAGGTCATCTCAGACCTGGAGTCGTGGAATGAGGAGCTGTCTCAGCAGATGAACGAGTTTGACACTGAGGATCTAACGCTAGCTGAGCAGAGACTGCAACATCACGCTGATAAAGCTCTCACCATGAACAACCTCACATTCCATGTCATACACCAGGGCCAGGAACTCCTGCAGTACGTCACAGAAGTTCAGGCCTCAGGTGAGCACACTTAAGCACTCATTTAAAACTATGGTCGTATCTAAATAACACTAAAATAATATATTTAATCCAAAATTAAGTAAAACGGTTATATTGTCAAATATTGTTTGAATTTAAAATAACAGTATTTGAATATATTTTAAAATGTATTCTGTCCCTGTGATGGCAAAGCTGAATTTTCAGCATCATTACTTCAGTATTCAGAATTCATTCTATTGATATTGATTTGGTGCTCAGTTATTAATAATGGTTCTTATTATTTTAAATTGTGAAAAGAAAAAAGAAAAATCTGCTTGATATTTTTGTGGAAAATGTGATGTTTATTTTTTTTATTATTTTTTTTTTTGCTGATTAGAAAGTTTAAAAGAACAGCAAGTTTTGAAATCGAAATGACTGAATGACACTAAATAATGGAGTAATGGCTGCTGAAAATCCAGCTTTCACAGGAATAAATTACATTATAATTATATTCAAATAAAAAACAGTTATTTTAAATTGTTATAATATTTCACAATATTAGTGTTTTCCTGTATTGTTTGACCAAATAAATGCAACATTGGTGAGCATAAGAGATTTCTTTCAAAAAGTTAATTATTCCAATCTTTTGAGCCGTAGTGTATGCATTTGATATCTGTCCAGACGTCTTTAAATTATGTCTTTGTGTGACCTTTGCGGTCACAGGATCACGTGAGGCATCAGAGATGTGTGTGTGTGTGTGTGTGTGTGTTAGTATGTCAGTCCAGAGCAGGCTTAAGGGGGAGGAGAGGACGCAGCTAAACGCTAAACTCTAAAGCCAAACACAGCAGGTCCAACCAGACACCCAGCAACCCTCCCTCCCTTCCTCCCACCCGGCCCTGTAATCCTATAGACTCACACTGCCTAGCAAAATCACTGGTCACACACACTCACAAGATTTGACATCTGACAGCACGCACAGATAGCAGAGAGCAAAACGAATCCTCTTTTCACTAGCATCCTTTTGCGGAGACACATATACAAACGCAAAGCTGGAGTTCTCTCAGAGTTTTAGCCCATTGCAGCTCTGGGCTACGGGTGTAAAATGTGAGTATGTCTGTGTGTGTGATAATGTGTGTGCTAAGACCCAGGTATCTGCACTTCTGTATGCTGATTGTTTTATAGGTCAGTTATCATTTTCAGTGTTGATTTAGCATATTTTTCTCATGGTATTCTACTGGCAAATTGGACTTTAAAGACAGCATGAAATCAAAATTGACCCCATTTACTTCCTGCATAAATGTTCCAGGTTGTATTGTGTGCGAATTTTCAGTGCACATTATTCTAAAGAAGTAATAACTTTGTAATTGTGTCAAATGAAACTGATAATATCTTAGCTGTCTATCTGCAACCCAGTCAAATCCCTATACTATACATAAAATCAAATATTTCAGCTGAATATTCACATGATGTCCCATTACTGAAGGCAAATGTCATTTTGATGCCCTTCAAGCTGAAGTGTGTCATTTCTGCATCCGCCTCCTGTGCCTGGCTTGTCGAGATGCTTAAAAAAACTAAGCAAATTTGATGGCACCAAAGAGCTAAAGTGCTACTTAATTGTAAAGTTGTCCTTGCAAATTTTAGTTCACCAAAAGATTTAAATTTTGTCATCATTTACTCACCCTCATGTCATTTCAACCTTGGATTGGAACTAAAATAAATGATATTTTTGTAGAAATGTATCAGTGTTACAATGGAGGTCGTCAACCAGAACTGTTCGGTTTTCAACATTCTTTAAAATATTTTCTTTTGTGTTCTGCTGAAGAAATTCATACAGGTTTGAAATGACATGATGGTGAGTAAATGATGCGAGAAGGTTCATTTTTAGATGACCTTTTAGCTGGGATTGGAGAAAGAACATTTAGGGTAATAATTCACCCGATTCCTTGTGAAATTCCCATCATTTATTTAGGGTTAAGTTAAAATAAATCAAATATGTGTGATCCTCCACCTCTCTCCTCAATGTTTATTGTGGCCTCACTAATGCCTGTGTTCTTTAATCGGGTCTTTGTCTTGGCCAATTGATGTCTTGGCCAAAAATTACCGGCACTCTCAGGCTTGATAAAGTCTTCATACTAAAGTCTTCATACGGATTACCAACATATCCTGCCTTTGCATGTGGCGCTATTTCTTGTGAAATATCCCAGAATTTATAAGTCAAACTTTTAAGGTGAAACTCGGAAAACCTGTTTAAAACATGCCCATGTCATATGTCATTAAATGAAAAAAAGAAGAGAAGAAAATATATACATTTTTATATTATGAATATTATATTATTTTACAATATTTTGTAATATTTTTGCATTTGTAATTGTCATGATTCAGTCTCAGTGATGATTCTGAATGTATTTCAGTGTCATGATATGCTATTAAAGTTTTTGGTAATATTTTGAATTATTGATAGATAGATAGATAGATATTTTAACTGTATGAAATATAGATAGACAGTTAAAGATTATTTAACTTAGGACATAGGAGATTATTTACGCCCTTGTTATACACATCTCTCTCTCTCTCTCTCTCTCTCTCTCTCTCTCTCTCTCTCTGTCTGTGTGAAGGTGTGGAGTTGTTGTGCGACCGTGACGTTGACATGGCGACGCGGGTTCAGGATCTGTTAGATTTCCTGCATGAGAAACAGCAGGAGCTGGACGCAGCCGCAGAACAGCACAGAAGACACCTGGAGCAGTGTGTGCAGCTCCGACACTTACAGGCCGAGGTCAAACAGGTAACATCTCACTGTCTGTCTCTCTGTCCACTCCAGAACTCACTCAGGCACTTACACATAAACATAGACGTTTACATTTCAGATCATGATACAGCTTTCTCAGCTGAGAACAAACAACCACTGTATGATTTGTTCCTTTTAACGTACTGCCATAATTAATGTGTCATGGTTAATTATCCAATAGAGGTTTTATTTTAGAGGTGGGAATTTCCTCTGTCTGTACCTGAGCAGTGACTCATGGGTAATGAATGTAGGCTAAACTGAGGCTGAAAATCAGGCATTGCCTTGTACACTAATACTTCTGACGCCTTGTTACATATCTTAGTTTATTACATTGTCTCGCAATGTGCATTTCTTTTTTTGTGATTGAACTGATAGGCGTTGTCTCCTTCCAGTAAACAATGATAATTAAGCTCATAATATTTGAAGCAGTGTCTTTTCTTTCACTAACAAATATACATGTAGCTGGATTCAACGAGGGTGAAAGGAAAAGGTGCTGTTCACTACTCGCATAGAGTATTATTGCATGTTTTTTATTGAACATTGATGGAGCAACACATTTTGTTGGAATAAAAATAACACAGCTAATAGTTGTTCAAAGCAATCACTCCAACAAATATTGAACCATATTCTGTTTTTTTATTTTTTGTTTTATTTTCGTTTTTAAAACTACAGATTTATTTTTATTATTCTGAAAGATTCTTAGACTGCTTAAAAGACATCACATAATATTTCAAAATGGCTTTACATTAACAATAAATTGTATTTTATATGATTAATGTCATATTTTTTAATATGATGATTTCGTAGTAAACATAATAACCTATAACCTAATCAATTATATTGACCATTTGAATCTAACCATGTCACGTCAAGAAATGAAGATGTCAGTTTATTATCATCTTGTCAATTACAGTATTGTGCCTTTAGCCCCAAAAATGTTTTTGTCAAAGACTACGTCTGGATCGGTTTCAGAACCATGATCAAAACATAGATGGAGTAGATCGAGTTCATCAACACCCCAAAGCTTCACAGTCATATATCAATTCCTGGGTCGACATTTCATTCAGTAACATTGGCCAGTTTAGATTTATATGCTGTTTTATTTTGATTATCGCGTTATTTTACATATGCATCTGCTTATGCTATCACT
Source organism: Gila orcuttii (assembly GCA_026230005.1). Lineage (NCBI taxonomy): Eukaryota > Metazoa > Chordata > Actinopteri > Cypriniformes > Leuciscidae > Gila > Gila orcuttii. The sequence continues at coordinate 12,996,039 of JAPDVR010000018.1, forward strand.
ATCACATGTGTTTTGATCAGGAGATTCAGTACTCTTTCAGAAGATGTGTTATAGCGCACCTACCGTATAACAGTGAAAACACGGAAAGCCGGAAAAATCCATCAATGGCGGGGGAGCGTTGTTTCATAAATGACGGAAATTTCCGTCAATGGAAAGAGTTAAAAACATGAAATATGGATCAATCTAGCACAAAATCGACTTTTTGCTGCCCGAGATTGTGTCAAGGATCAGTCGAATTTTCTGGCCCATAGTGAATCATGGATGTTTAGGAAAGTGCAGCGTGAGTTTTTGTTACATCTAGTGAATTAGAGGAAAATAAAATAAAATATCCTTTTTACCTCAGTGTGCCTTTAGCCCCTATGTACCCTATATCTAAAAATGTATTTAATTTAGTAACACTATAATAACTTTATTTAATTGCATTAACAATTATTATGTCATTGCATTATTTAAATATAATGTTAATATTCATTATAATAATATTCAATTGCTAGAAGCTTGATTTATATATTTGCATATGTATTAGTCTTTGAACTACTAACTACTGATCCTTTAAGCATTATTCAATGTTTGTTATTGCTGCCATTTTTATATTTAATGAAGTGCAGTGTTAATGGTTGGTCAGTTTTGAGTGGCGGATCTGACTACATACAGGAGCTGATGGGAAACGTGGGGCACACTTAAAATGAGAAGGAAAAACTAGGCCAGGAGGAGCAGCTGGTAATCTCATTTCATCCTTTCATTTATTTATTTTCTATTTATTTTTGTCTGGACTGCTCTAGAGGAAAGGAGTGATTAGAGATGTGGCGGAGCTGGGACGCCCGTGTGGTTTAAGGAGTATTTGAGCGGGTGTGTGGTGGTAGACATGTAATCATGTTTTTTGACTTTACAGGAAAAATTTGCGCCTGTGTGGCAGTTTTCAGTGTGTTTATTTACGTTCGTGCAAGAAACATGGGTGCGCTATCTGTCACTGTCGGTGTATCAGCACTAAAGCAGGTGTGTAAAGTGTGAGTCAATGTGTCGGGAGACAGCTTGGAATTTAGATCTAAAGGTGGAGTCGGAGAAGTACGACATCTGTCAGTACGAAATATTTCTCACTTTCCCCACTGATGCAATCTCCCTGTTTACAGCACACTAGAAGTTGCCTCATCTCATTTCAGAAAACAGCACTTTTTGATTTACTGTAAAAGGCAGTATTGTGCACTTTGTACCATTTTCCGTCTTCTGCCCATTTTAGTCACGGTTTCCCGCACAAAACCAAGAATGTAGTTCTCCCTCTTTCTGACCTTTAAAATTAAACAAGCTGTGTTTTTTTTTTTTATAGTGCCCTTAGGATTTCAATATGTAATTGACCTCTATTTAATTTGGCTAACCTTTTTACAAATGAAATGAGTACCAGTGACCTTAACTTCTGAATGTTGTCACTTAATTCTGAATAGGCATTGATTATCTGTAGTCTTCAAACATTTATTTCAGCTACAAAGTGTAGTACACTTAACTCTATCTAAAGGCCCCCTAAAATCAAAATTTAAGTTTTTTAGCTTTTAGCATAAATATGTTAGCCTTAAGGTTATGAATAACCTGGTGTGTTCCAAAACAATGACAAAATTCGCATTTAGAAGATATAAGCATTCAAAACTTAGTTTCTCACTTCCGCTAAAATGGATCACGGATTTTTACCAACCGCAGACGTCAGCTTCTCATCATATCTTCTGTCCAATCAAATGCTCTCTTGAATCTAAAGCTCCGCCCCCTATGCTATAAATACCACCTGGCCAAAGCGACGGTTGACACGTCACAGAGCAATATGGGCTGGAGATGTGTGTTCGGGTGATCAAACGCTCAAGTTTTATTCCGTTTTCCAATTGTACGTTGGTTAAGAATGAAATGGCCTGAATTTATTCACACCACGTATCATCAGCGCTCGGATTCGCTTCCATGGTCCTGTCAAGTACGACTTGCAGTCTGTGAGGTAAACTAAACGCAATTGGCTATTTGAAAAGGGGAGGAGAAATTCAATATGTCCCGCCGTAGCTTCCTGTTTCAGTGGAAATGACATCAACGCATCATACAAAGCTGCGTGTTCCAAGGCTCTTCAGTGGGCCTTTAACATACTTTATCACGTTACAAATCCATTCTACAGAACCCTGAAGTCTGTAGATTCTGTCTGGGCCTGGTCAAGTGTTAAAGGGGTCGTATTATGTCCTTTTATTAAAATCTTGATTTTATGTTTGGGGTCTACAAGAATAGGTTTTCATGCTTGAATGTTAAAAAAACTATAACATTATTATATATATATATATATATATATATATATATATATACAGGTCCTTCTCAAAAAATTAGCATTTTGTGATAAAGTTCATTATTTTCCATAATGTAATGATAAAAATTAAACTTTCATATATTTTAGATTCATTGCACACCAACTGAAATATTTCAGGTCTTTTATTGTTTTAATACTGATGATTTTGGCATACAGCTCATGAAAACCCAAAATTCCTATCTCAAAAAATTTGCATATCATGAAAAGGGTCTCTAAACAAGCTATTAACCTAATCATCTGAATCAACTAATTAACTCTAAACACCTGCAAAAGATTCCTGAGGCTTTTAAAAACTCCCAGCCTGTTTCATTACTCAAAACCACAATCATGGGTAAGACTGCCGACCTGACTGCTGTCCAGAAGGCCATCATTGACACCCTCAAGCAAGAGGGTAAGACACAGAAAGAAATTTCTGAACAAATAGGCTGTTCCCAGAGTGCTGTATCAAGGCACCTCAGTGGGAAGTCTGTGGGAAGGAAAAAGTGTGGCAAAAAACGCTGCACAACGAGAAGAGGTGACCGGACCCTGAGGAAGATTGTGGAGAAGGACCGATTCCAGACCTTGGGGGAGACTGAGTCTGGAGTAGAAACATCCAGAGCCACCGTGCACAGGCGTGTGCAGGAAATGGGCTACAGGTGCCGCATTCCCCAGGTCAAGCCACTTTTGAACCAGAAACTGCGGCAGAAGCGCCTGACCTGGGCTACAGAGAAGCAGCACTGGACTGTTGCTCAGTGGTCCAAAGTACTTTTTTCGGATGAAAGCAAATTTTGCATGTCATTCGGAAATCAAGGTGCCAGAGTCTGGAGGAAGACTGGGGAGAAGGAAATGCCAAAATGCCTGAAGTCCAGTGTCAAGTACCCACAGTCAGTGATGGTCTGGGGTGCCATGTCAGCTGCTGGTGTTGGTCCACTGTGTTTTATCAAGGGCAGGGTCAATGCAGCTAGCTATCAGGAGATTTTGGAGCACTTCATGCTTCCATCTGCTGAAAAGCTTTATGGAGATGAAGATTTCATTTTTCAGCACGACCTGGCACCTGCTCACAGTGCCAAAACCACTGGTAAATGGTTTACTGACCATGGTATTACTGTGCTCAATTGGCCTGCCAACTCTCCTGACCTGAACCCCATAGAGAATCTGTGGGATATTGTGAAGAGAAAGTTTAGAGACGCAAGACCCAACACTCTGGATGAGCTTAAGGCCGCTATCGAAGCATCCTGGGCCTCCATAACACCTCAGCAGTGCCACAGGCTGATTGCCTCCATGCCACGCCGCATTGAAGCAGTCATTTCTGCAAAAGGATTCCCGACCAAGTATTGAGTGCATAACTGAACATAATTATTTGAAGGTTGACTTTTTTTTTGTATTAAAAACACTTCTTTTATTGGTCGGATGAAATATGCTCATTTTTTGAGATAGGAATTTTGGGTTTTCATGAGCTGTATGCCAAAATCATCAGTATTAAAACAATAAAAGACCTGAAATATTTCAGTTGGTGTGCAATGAATCTAAAATATATGAAAGTTTAATTTTTATCATTACATAATGGAAAATAATGAACTTTATCACAATATGCTAATATATATATATATATATATATATATATATATATATATATATATATTAAATTATTGCAACACCCATCTTCCCAGTCTTTCAGTAACGCTCATAACGTTCCTGTCTCTATGAAGACCCTCCTTCCAAAAAGTGTAGGCTCTGATTGGCCGACTAAACTTATAGTCCATGGCATGCCCCCTTTAAATCCTTTGGTTATGTGTGTTTCAGGTACTGGGCTGGATCCGCAATGGGGAGTCGATGCTCAATGCAGGTCTCATCACAGCCAGTTCCCTGCAGGAGGCAGAACAGTTACAGCGGGAACATGAGCAGTTTCAACATGCTATTGAGGTACCAAAAAACAACACGTACACATTGACATACTGTTTTTGCTTTGCTTTGCTTTGCTTTGCTTTGCTTTGCTTTGCTTTGCTTTGCTTTGCTTTGCTTTGCTTTGCTTTGATTTGATTTGTTGTTTTGTTTATGTTATAATATGTTTTTTTTTATTTTATTTTTGTTTTGATGTTTTTTCTTTCATTTTGATGTTTTCTTTTGTTTAGTTTTTTGTCTTTTGTCTTGTTTTGTTTGCTGTCACTTATGCTAGTCAGAGTGTCTAGCACTACAAATAATTGTTATTTTCTATCAATTTTGGTCATTTTTGCTTTCATTTTTTCTTGTTTTCACTTTCTCTTTCATTTTCCTTCTCCGCAGAAAACCCATCAGAGTGCACTGCAGGTGCAGCAGAAGGCAGAGGCTCTGCTACAGGCCAATCACTACGACATGGACATGATCCGTGACTGCGCAGAGAAGGTGGCGTCTCACTGGCAGCAGCTCATGCTGAAGATGGAAGACCGCCTCAAACTGGTCAATGCCTCGGTGGCTTTCTACAAGACATCAGAGCAGGTCAGTGATGATCCTGTGATGGTTTGACCTCAGTCTCTTATGTATATAATATGTTAAATATGTTTACAGTTTTGTTTGTTTAAGTTAACTTAACATTGTGTACATTTAAAACAAACAAAAAAACATTCACAGAATTTAGCTAAATCCTACTTGTAGTGAAGTAATGTAAAGGTACAGTAAATCATGTAAATTACATACAAATGTTAAATTGTGAAATACTATCATAATTATGCAATAAAAATCTAATATTAAGACATACTGTGTTATAATTATGACATGTTTAATTTGAATTTATACATGTAAAATTCATAATTCTGATATAAATCAAAATTATGTTATAATTATAAGATAAAAAGTCAAAATTATGACAAAAAGTTCTACTGTTATAATTATGACGTTTAATTTGAATTTATAAATTTAAAATGTATAGTTATGATATAAATCAAAATGATGTTATAATTATAAGATAAAAAGTCAAAATTATGACAAAGTTCGTTTTTTTAATTTCATAATTATGATTTAGTAATGTATCATTTCCACTTTTTATCTCATAATGTTTGCTTATGTCATAATCATGATTTGCCAAATCAAATATTTTTTCTTATGTGGCGGAAATGTGATTTTGCATTTAAATATCAGAATAATACTGTCTATTTTTACCTACATGTGTGTGTTCTGCAGGTGTGTAGTGTGCTGGAAAGTTTGGAGCAAGAATACAAACGAGAGGAAGACTGGTGTGGAGGGACTGATAAACTGGGACCAAACTCGGAGTCTGATCACGTGACTCCCATGATCAGTAAACACCTGGAACAGAAAGAGGCCTTTCTCAAGGTACCGAGCGCATACACACATGCACTCACATTCTCAAGTAGCGTTCTGATCAAACGTTTTTTGCGAATTTACTCATAACTGACTCTTTTTTCTCTCTCTCTGAAGGCATGCACACTCGCCAGACGCAACGCTGATGTCTTCCTCAAGTACTTGCACAGAAACAGCGTGAATATGCCGGGAATGCTCGCACATGTCAAAGCCCCTGAACAACAAGTCAAGAGTAAGACTACATCCTCATTTTGTGATTGGTTTAAAGGGACAAATTAGGACTGAAGTGAACTATTATTTGCTTTTCGATTAGCATGATTTATTGTCATGAATCCAGGGTTCAGGTATGTTCTGTGTTCTGATTCTGTCCTACAGACATCCTAAATGAGTTGCTGCAGCGGGAGAACCGGGTTCTGCACTTCTGGACCATGAGAAAGAGGAGGCTTGACCAGTGTCAGCAGTATGTGGTGTTTGAACGCAGCACCAAACAGGTCAGTACCAGTCTACTCCAGAAGAATCTGCCTTTTAGCTCCGCATATAGTCTGGTCCAAACTGTGGTCAAGTACTACAACACCCACCGACTTAGACAGAGGTTAGGTTTGTGAGGAGGAGCATCTAATGCCAGGCTCAGACCAAACGACATTTCAGGTTATGTGATTTTGACAATTCTTGTGTCGTGGTCAAGACTACACGTTGCTTTCAACCAATCATCGCGTGCTGTCTTTAACAACGTGCCTGATGTCATTGAGACGTAGAACTAGTGACTGACTTCCAGAAATAAGAGCGTAAACAAACAATGGCTACCGATGCGGCGTGTTTTCTACTGGCTGTCTTGTCACCAGTAAAGCTCAAAAATAGAAAGAAAACCTGACAGTGGACACGTTCCTGGATTGCATAGAGAGGACTGTATAATCCTCCATGGAGAACTTTAGGTAAAACATCCATGAATCTTGCCTCCATTGCATAATAGCACCAATACCATTGTTTCTCTCTTTCGTTTCGCCATGTTTGAAGCTGTGTATGGAAGAGCTTCTGTGCTCCTATTGGTCAATGTCACAAATGTGATGGAACTCGTCATGGAGGGCCGAAAGAAAAAAAAAAACACCTGCTAGTTTTTCTGTCGTTATGTCCTGTCCCATAGTAAGGTACTATGTCTGTAGTTATGTCCTGAAATGTGGGCGTCAGTTGTCATTCACTATCACACACTATACGAGATAAACCGATCGATTGTTGCATCCTGATGTCCACGACACTACGTCAAACGGATTGTGGCAAAATCGGCTGATATCGTGTAGTCTAAACCCGGCATGAGTTTGAAGCTACCACTTTGACAGTGTGCCTGTCAATGTCACAACACTCTCTTGCTTGTACAGATATAACGAAAAATAAAGTGAAAAATGCCATTTCTGAATTTTAGTTTAAGTATTGCATTACAGAAAATAAAAAAGAACAAATGAAAAGAAAAAAAGAAAGATTTCCTTACAAAGGCTTATGCTAACCATTAATTTGGGCAACTAATCAAAATTAAGATCTATTAATAGTAAGGTACTGTTGTCATGCCGTCCCAAAAATAGGGGAACAGGAAAAAGGAATATTTTACAGGATATTGCTATTTATTATTATAAAAAAAATATTGTTTTATCATAATTATGACTTATCTCATTATTTCGACTTTATTCCATGACTTTTTGTCGTAACATCGACTTATGTCAATTATGTCCATTTTGACTTTTTATCTAATATATATATATATATATATATATATATATATATATATATTTATTTATATATATATATATATATATATATATATATATATTTATTTATATATATATATATATAAATATATATATATATATATATATATATATATATATATATATATATATATATATATATATATATATATATATTTATATATATAAATTATAAATAAAATGATAACAACAACTATATATATATATATATATATATATATATATATTTATATATATATATATATATATATTGTTGTTGTTATCATTTTTAGTAGTAGTTATTAGTGTTCCCTTTTCAAAAGCTAACTTACAATTGCAATATTTTACATTTTACAATATATATTTGACAATCCTAGTCCATAAAAGTGACAGACAATGATCATTTGTAGCATAACCTCTGCTTGGCTTGTACTTAAACACAGATTTCTTCAAGAAAAAATATATAAACTCATACATATATACATAGACAGATGTAATCCACCCACACATCATTAATGATAGTGTTGCATTTAAGTTCTTCTGAAAGTAAAAATTCTGACATACTGGGAAAGCATGGTGCTAGACACCAAGGTCATGGGTTCAATTCCCAGGAACCAGACATTATGATGTTTATTTTTAATGCACCATACGTCGTGTTAGTGTCCGCAACATTCTTAAATGTAATTTTTCAATTAAATGTCTCAAACCCGTGCACCCTGACTTCAGAATCTTGCACAAACATTTAATTTAATTTTAAAAACATACATTTAATCTGAGGCTGACACTAGCATTATAAATGAACATTTGATAGATTTAAAATTTGAATAGTGTAAGAAACCCTTGTCTTTCTTCAAACATCAGTTCCACAGACATAAATTCATTCTCAAGAAAATCAGTTCAACCATACAGTCTATTCGAGATCAAATTATTTGATGCCATACAGAATTGACTAGAAGCTGCCGGGGACCACAACAAGTATTTCTGGAGTCTCAAATAACAGAAGCACGTCAGGTCAAGTGATCAGTGGTTTGCGTGACTGCAACTGTCATGTATCACAACCTTCAAAAACGTTCTGTCTACAAAATAACTAAAATGGTATCAAGTTGCATAATTACAGTGTAGGGTTTCTGGAAGTCTGTGGTACTGGATGGAGTTTCTCTCTTCGTTTCACATTTAAGCGTTTAGGAAGGACTTTAGTTTGACCACACAGTTTTCTGCTTTAGTAGTCTTTTTTTCTATGAATATTAGTATTACTTTGAGGTTGCACACAATGCAACCCAAACAATCAAACCTATTCTGAAATTGGTTACTTTAAAAAAGACATGAAAATATGTGTTTCAAAATGAGCAAGAGCACTTTTAAAGATCTCACTCCCTCTTGTGGACAAATGAGAGTAAAACATATAAACATGCATGCATGGGTCTATACACTGGCTTATTTAGATATCCGTGTCCGCCCAGACTTCCCTTTGACATCTATTGTTAATAAAAGCTAATTGTAAGTTCTATGAACTAAACCTAACCCTGAAATACAACTTAAAGACAACTTGTTTTGTCCCTTTTCTGGTAATCTTTTAAAGGCGTTTTCAAAAACTGCTCCCACAAGGTTAGAAAAACACTGTTGCACAAACACACATGCACATATTCACATCATTTTGACTGTTTTCTGTAGGCTTTGGAGTGGATCCATGATACAGGAGAGTTTTACCTATCCACACACACCTCTACAGGCTCCACTATACACCACACACAGGAACTGCTGAAAGAACATGAGGAATTCCAGATTACAGCCAAGGTATGTCTCAAATATATAAGATAAGACAGTGTATAAGGGCAGTTTGCTTTCCTATTTTGCTAGATACCTAGAAACTTAATCAGAACGCTTGTACATACACATTCAGACCATATTCTGTTGTCCTTTAAGTGTCATCATTTACTCACCCAAACCAGATTGCCTTTCTTCATTACAAGGAATTCCTTAAAGCAATAGTTCACTTAAAAATGAAAATTCGGTCATTTACTCACCCTCAAGTTGTTTCAAACCTGTTTGAATTTCTTTCTTCTGCTGAACACAAAAGAAGTTATTTTGAAGAATGTCTGTAACCAGAAAGTTGATGGACTCCATTGACTTCCATAGTAGAAAAAAAAAATACTATGAAAGTCAATGGGGTCCATCAACTGTATGTTACCGACATTCATTCTTTTAAGTCGGAACTTCCACGAAAAGGAAGTTGCGATAGTATTTTTCTTCCCTGTTTTGACATATATACAAGTGAAATGGCTTCTCAAACCAGAAAAAATATATTGGGCGGGACTTGATTGAATCGTGGGATTGCGTTGTGGTTTGCTATTGGTCGATCTCATGTGAGTGACAGGTCGTCCCGCACTCGTGCAAGTAAACATGTCATCAGAGAAGAGAAGAGATGTCGCTGCCAGAGGGAGGGGAAGCTATTTTGATTAAAGATTAAGAGGGTAGTGGATAAATCATTATAATAAATATTGCAATATTACATTAACAAAAAAAAAAAAGATTTATCCATTTTTATTTCATGGTGGCTTTAAAATCAAACTTAAAAAACTCTAGATAATACAGGTGAGTAAAAGATGACAACATTTTCATTTTAGGTGAACTATTCCTACAACTTCATCCAAAGTTCATCCTACAACTGTGATTCTTAGCATGTTACAGGTTTATCAACTCGCAACACCTCCCAGATGATGTTTACACTCTGATTGGGGACATTTAATTTAATATTCAACAATATTATTGATCTGCCTGCATTGACACCATTATATGAGAACTGAACTGAACAATGACATCATGGTTTTCTCCAGAGCGACTATATATATATATATATATATGTATATATATATATATGTAACTTTTTACAACAAAAATGAACCATCACTGAACTTACTTAAGCTGGACTGTGATGCTATTTTCTTCTGGAAACAAACTTAGTTGCATTATTTTCCTGTTTTCTCTGTAAAGTTGCTTTGATACAATCTGTATTGTAAAAAGCGCTATATAAATAAAGGTGACTTGATCTGTGGAATCACTGCATGTCTCTCTCTCTCTCTCTCTCTCTCTCTCTCTCTCTCTCTCTCTCTCTCTCTCTCTCTCTCTCTCTCTCTCTCTCTTCAGCAAACCAAAGAGCGGGTAAAGTTGTTGATCCAGCTGGCTGATGGTTTTTGTGAGAAAGGCCACGCCCATGCGAGCGAGATTCAGAAATGGGTCGCCTCGGTGGACAAACGCTACCGTGACTTTTCCCTTCGCATGGACAAGTACCGTTCCTGTCTGGAGAAAGCTCTCGGCCTGTCCACTGACTCCAACAAAGCGGTGAGAGGGAGTGTGTTGATGTGGCCTGTATGGCTGGAGTGTGGATGAACAATATCTTTGCTGTAAGAGTCATTAACCATGTTAATCTATGAAAGAAATGTGATTTCTGACCATTAAAACATTTCTTTCGGGTTTCAGAGTAAAGATCTGCAGTTGGACATCATCCCAGCCAGTGCTCCTGGTGCAGAGGTCAAACTCAGAGACGTCAACCATGAACTCAATGAAGAGAAACGCAAATCAGCCCGGAGAAAAGAGTACGTCTTTTAAACCTGATTATATGATAACTAGCCAACGGCAGGAAGTGCTAAAAGAGAACGCTTCATTTGAAGAAATTCCAACTTTAGTTATTTTGTTTTGTGAAGAAACACCCTTGAATATTCATACTAAAATAACCAACTAAATGTTTTGATTTTTGAGGGTTTTATACCAGATTGAAACCCCTCCCAAATGCATTGTGCTTTCAAACAAATGTTGACAATAGGTCTCTGTTGCATTGCCCTCTTTCAGGTTTATAATGGCGGAGCTCATTCAGACCGAGAAGACATATGTGAGAGACCTGCGGGAGTGTATGGATGTAAGTGTTTTTGTCACGATCTGCTCCTTACGGACCGACATTTCGAGGGTGTGGTACACCAATGTCCACTTCGGACAGAACACAAAAGCCCTGTGCTATAAATGTATTCACTGCAGTTCAGCCCAAAAACAATCCAGTTTCTCCAAGAATAGCTACTGTTTGATCTCATAAAAAGATTGAGTGTCATTAAAAAACTGACCATGTTTATATGCATCATTTTTAATCCAAATGGGAATATTCATGCGTTTTGGAATAGACATGTAATCATATTCCTGAAAATAATGCATGTGCGTTGTTTTCTGGGAAAGACTGTCAGTAATTCATTTGTTATGATGCATTTTAGTAATTCTGCACAGTAATTTAATCAGCTCATTTATTCTCATTCACATCTAGGACAGCAACATGCAAAAGCAAAAACTGTTCATCTCAAAGGGTGCTTTAACCCATCTGTATATTGATTTATGTATATTGTATGTTCCTTTAATTTCTTCTTGTTCTATTGTAGCACCCAGCATTACTTTTATCACGTTAATATTCAGTTACTGTGTATGTTTTGGATAATATTGTGTTTATGACCCAGAATTCTGATTAATACAGATATATATATACAGGTCCTTCTCAAAAAATTAGCATATTGTGATAAAGTTAATTATTTTCCATAATGTAATGATAAAAATTAAACTTTCATATATTTTAGATTCATTGCACACCAACTGAAATATTTCAGGTCTTTTATTGTTTTAATACTGATGATTTTGGCATACAGCTCATGAAAACCCAAAATTCCTATCTCAAAAAATTTGCATATCATGAAAAGGGTCTCTAAACGAGCTATTAACCTAATCATCTGAATCAACTAATTAACTCTAAACACCTGCAAAAGATTCCTGAGGCTTTTAAAAACTCCCAGCCTGTTTCATTACTCAAAACCGCAATCATGGGTAAGACTGCCGACCTGACTGCTGTCCAGAAGGCCATCATTGACACCCTCAAGCAAGAGGGTAAGACACAGAAAGAAATTTCTGAACAAATAGGCTGTTCCCAGAGTGCTGTATCAAGGCACCTCAGTGGGAAGTCTGTGGGAAGGAAAAAGTGTGGCAAAAAACGCTGCACAACGAGAAGAGGTGACCGGACCCTGAGGAAGATTGTGGAGAAGGACCGATTCCAGACCTTGGGGGACCTGCGGAAGCAGTGGACTGAGTCTGGAGTAGAAACATCCAGTGCCACCGTGCACAGGCGTGTGCAGGAAATGGGCTACAGGTGCCGCATTCCCCAGGTCAAGCCACTTTTGAACCAGAAACAGCGGCAGAAGCGCCTGACCTGGGCTACAGAGAAGCAGCACTGGAGTACCCACAGTCAGTGATGGTCTGGGGTGCCATGTCAGCTGCTGGTGTTGGTCCACTGTGTTTTATCAAGGGCAGGGTCAATGCAGCTAGCTATCAGGAGATTTTGGAGCACTTCATGCTTCCATCTGCTGAAAAGCTTTATGGAGATGAAGATTTCATTTTTCAGCACGACCTGGCACCTGCTCACAGTTCCAAAACCACTGGTAAATGGTTTACTGACCATGGTATTACTGTGCTCAATTGGCCTGCCAACTCTCCTGACCTGAACCCCATAGAGAATCTGTGGGATATTGTGAAGAGAAAGTTGAGAGACGCAAGACCCAACACTCTGGATGAGCTTAAGGCCGCTATCGAAGCATCCTGGGCCTCCATAACACCTCAGTAGTGCCACAGGCTGATTCCCTCCATGCCACGCCGCAATTTCTTTCTGTGTCTTACCCTCTTGCTTGAGGGTGTCAATGATGGCCTTCTGGACAGCAGTCAGGTCGGCAGTCTTACCCATGATTGCGGTTTTGAGTAATGAAACAGGCTGGGAGTTTTTAAAAGCCTCAGGAATCTTTTGCAGGTGTTTAGAGTTAATTAGTTGATTCAGATGATTAGGTTAATAGCTCGTTTAGAGACCCTTTTCATGATATGCAAATTTTTTGAGATAGGAATTTTGGGTTTTCATGAGCTGTATGCCAAAATCATCAGTATTAAAACAATAAAAGACCTGAAATATTTCAGTTGGTGTGCAATGAATCTAAAATATATGAAAGTTTAATTTTTATCATTACATTATGGAAAATAATTAACTTTATCACAATATGCTAATTTTTTTGAGAAGGACCTGTATATATATCACAAGACTTGACAAACAGTCATTTTATGTGACTCCAGTGGTTTAACATCAATTTTATGAAGCAACATGAGTGCGTTCACGAGAGCGCTTTCATTAAAGCCCCACGACGCACGCGTGTTTTTTTCATGTGAACAAAGCACTCGTGTCGCTTCATAAAACTGGGGTTAAACCACTTGGGTCACATGGATTACTTTAATGATGTCTTTACTACCTTTCTGGTGCTTAAAAGTGGCCGTTGCTTAGGCTGTCAATGAAGCTCTCAGATTTCATTAAAAAGATTAATTTGTGTCCCGGGGGTTTAGAACGACATGAGGATGAGTAATTAATGACAACATATTTGGGTGAACTAACACTTTAAAATAAATTGCAAAACTGTAAAAACTAAAACCGATAAAAACATGCTCAAAATTGACTATTTTTAATTTCTTAATAAATGGCCTGCTTTATTTTGTTTTTGGGACACATTATTTTGAAGACAAAAGCATAATCAATGTTGTTTTTATAATAATTTTCATCAAAGTCAATTTGATGACAATTATTATACTGGGAGAATGTTCTCCACTTCAGAAAGTACTTCTTTTCTGTTGACATAATTAAGGCTGTGCAGGTAAGAGAAATTAAATTAATATCAGAGCCAACTATTCCTATAAAGAAAAGTCCATATTTCCCATTTCAGAACCATGTAAACTGAATTATGGAAGGTGTCTTTCATTGTTTAATAGCATTAGGTTGGAAAGAATTCTAAGTGTGTGTGTGTGTGTGTGTGTGTGTGTGTGTGTGTGTGTGTGTGTGTGTGTGTGTGTGTGTGTGTGTGTGTGTGTGTGTGTGTGTTTCAGACTTATCTGTGGGAGATGAGCAGTGGTGTGGAAGAGATTCCCCCAGGGATTGTCAACAAAGAGCACATCATCTTCGGCAACATGCAAGACCTATTAGAGTTCCATCACAAGTCTGTGAACCTAATGAACTGCAGTTCTCAGAATTATTGAATTGTATCGTTCTTTACTTACCATTTCTCTATGCCCTTCTTTGTCCTTTCCTCAGCATTTTCCTTAAAGAATTGGAAAAATATGAGCAGCTCCCAGAGGATGTGGGTCACTGTTTCGTCACATGGGTGAGTGTGTCAGTATGCTAGAGATAAACTGATTAAGAAGTGCACTAGACTAGTGTAACGTTATGTTGACATTAAATCAGATTATTAGAACACATATCTGGGTTGCTCTGTATTTTTACAGCACATACACTTACATTTTACATTCAAAGAATAAATACTGAGTAATATACAGTACAGTAAGGTAACTGTTTGGACTTAAAATTGGTTTAGTTTTGGTTTTGTGTTCAGGATTAGTACCTAGTTATTACACTAAGTACATACTACATACACTACCTTTCAAAAGATTAGGGTCAGTAGATTGCTTTTAAAGAAATTAATACTTCCATTTAGAAAGGATGCATTCAATTGTAGTAAACACTTTTTGCTTGAGCACCAAATCAGAATCAGAAAGAGCTTTATTGCCATAATTATTGGTGTGTCGCTCTCCAGCTATTGTGTTGTTTTTGTTCGTTTGTTCTGCGTTTAGTCATTCTTTTCCTATCAGTTTCACCAGAGACGAACTATTGGACATTAGGAAACACACACCAGATAACTTTTCTACAGTTTTTGATTATTCGGACGTCTTGCTGGACATTCTCGTCGGTGGGGCAGCGTTGTTGTTCAAACGCGCGGTCAGACGCAAACGCGGGAAGCGTGCAGGCGCGCTGGTTAAACTTTGCGAGCGCAGCCTGCGCACTGCACTCCCCAGTATTCATCTTGCGAACCTCCGATCCCTTCCTAACAAAATGGACGAACTTCTTCTCCTCACACGCACTAACAAGGATTTTTTAAACTCTGCTGCTCTGTGCTTCACTGAAACCTGGCTGAGTGAAGCCATACCGGACAACGCAATACATCTGCCGGGCTTCCAGCTGTTCCGAGCGGATCGCATCGCGGAGCAAACGGGGAAAACAAGAGGT
Organism: Gila orcuttii; assembly: GCA_026230005.1. Taxonomy (NCBI): domain Eukaryota; kingdom Metazoa; phylum Chordata; class Actinopteri; order Cypriniformes; family Leuciscidae; genus Gila; species Gila orcuttii. The sequence goes on from JAPDVR010000018.1 coordinate 13,011,484, forward strand.
GGTGGATTGTGTTTCTACATTAACGAAAGTTGGTGTTCAGATGTAACAACACTGAAGAAGATGTGCTCTCCTAATTTAGAGGCACATTTCATAAACTGTAAACCCTTCTACTCGCCTCGGGATTTTTCCTCTTTCATTCTCGTGAATGTTTACATCCCTCCAGACGCGTGCGTGAGCGCGACGCTACAACAGCTGGCTGAACAAATAGCTGAAACAGAACAAAGGTATCCTGACTCTCTTTTAATCATTCTTGGGGATTTTAACAAAGCAAATCTTTCCCGCGAACTACCAAAATACAGACAGCACGTCACATGTCCCACCAGAGACAGTAATATGCTGGACCACTGTTACACCACAATAAAAAATGCGTATCACTCCGTTTCACGAGCAGCTTTGGGGCTCTCTGATCACTGTTTGGTTCATCTCATACCGACCTACAGGCAGATGCTGAAATCAGCTAAACCTGTAATAAGAACTGTAAAAAGATGGACTAATGAAGCAGAGCAGAATCTACAGGCCTGCTTTGATTGCACTGATTGGACTGTTTTTGAAGCTGCTACCAACGATCTGGATGAGCTCACAGATACTGTAACATCATATATAAGTTTCTGTGAGAATACATGCATTCCTACCAGGACATTCTTATCATTTACTAATGATAAACCATGGTTTACTGGGAAACTCAAACACCTTCGTCATGCCAAAGAGGATGCCTACAGAAGTGGGGATAAAATCTTGTATAACCAGGCCAGAAACAGACTGACAAAGGAGATCAGATTTGCTAAAAGAAGCTACTCTGAAAAACTGAAAAACCAGTTTTCATCCAACGACCCATCATCCGTCTGGAATGGCCTGAGAAACATCACCAACTACAAGTCACCATCCCCCCGATCTGTGGACAATCAACACCTGGCTGATGATTTCAATTCATTTTATTGCAGGTTTGAAAAATTCACACCACACACCGGCTCTGACCTGCACTTCACACATTCACCATCACCTCCTGCACTCCCATTACTCCCCCCTCCTGCCATCCAACCTGAGCTTAAGGTCTGTGTGGAGGACGTGAGCCGAGTCTTCAAAAAACAGAAGACTAGGAAAGCCTCAGGCCCAGACGGCATCTCATCTGCTTGTTTAAAAGCCTGCGCTGACCAACTGGCCCCGGTCTTTACGCAGATCTTCAATAGATCATTGGAGCAGTGTGAAGTTCCCTGCTGCTTCAAACGCTCCACTATCATTCCTGTCCCCAAAAAAACCCAAATCACTGGACTTAATGACTACAGACCTGTCGCTCTCACGTCTGTGGTCATGAAGTCGTTTGAAAGACTGGTGTTGGCCCACCTGAAGGACATCACTGGACCCCTGCTGGATCCCTTTCAGTTTGCTTACAGAGCAAACCGGTCTGTGGATGATGCAGTCAACATGGGACTGCATTATATCCTGCAACATCTCGACAGACCAGGGACTTATGCAAGGATCTTATTTGTGGACTTCAGTTCGGCCTTCAATACCATCATGCCTGGTCTTCTCACAGCCAAACTGACCCAGCTCTCCATACCATCCTCGATCTGTCAGTGGATCACCAGCTTCCTGACGGACCGGCAGCAGCGAGTGAGACTGGGGAAACACACATCCAGGACTCTCACCACGAGCACTGGCGCCCCCCAAGGGTGCGTTCTCTCCCCACTGCTCTTCTCCCTGTACACTAATGACTGCACTTCTAAAGACCCCTCTGTCAAGCTCCTGAAATTTGCCGACGACACCACTGTCATCGGTCTCATCCGAAACGGTGACGAGTCTGCTTACAGACTGGAGGTTGAACAGCTGGCTGTCTGGTGCAGTTACAACAACCTTGAGCTGAACACGCTCAAAACAGTGGAGATGATCGTGGACTTCAGGAGGAACAGCCCAGCACTCCCCCCACTAACCATCATGAACAGCACTGTGGAAGCAGTGGAGTCATTCAGGTTCCTGGGCACTATCATCTCTCAGGACCTGAAGTGGGACAATCACATTGACTCCATTGTGAAAAAGCCCAGCAGAGACTGTACTTCCTTCGCCAGCTGAGGAAGTTCAACTTGCCACAGGAGCTGTTGATTCAGTTCTACTCAGCCGTCATTGAGTCTGTCTTATGCACTTCCGTCACTGTCTGGTTTGGTTCAACTACCAAATCGGACATCAGGAGACTACAACGGACAGTCCGGACTGCAGAGAGGATCATTGGTGACCCGCTGCCATCCCTCCAGGACCTGTACTCTTCCAGAGTGAGGATGAGAGCAGGTAAAATCATCACAGACTCCACTCACCCTGGACACCTCCTGTTTGAACTGTTACCGTCAAGACGGAGACTCAGATCACTGGCCACAAGAACATCTCGGCACAGGAACAGTTTCTTCCCACAGGCCATTTCCCTTCTGAACAGTTAACACACCTCACAAGGCATATGCCTTTAAGTGCAATACTCCCACTGTTTAGTGCAATATCGTACAACTCAGGTTAACTTATATGTAGATTTTTTATTTATAATATTCAAAACACTGTAAATATGTTCATAGTTGATAATCTGTAAATCTGAAAATGTCTATTCTGACTAAACCCAACTGTGATACTTTTATTCTCATATATTTATATTTTTATTTTTTATTCTTATAATTTGTAGTATTATGTTTCTTGTTGTATTTGTATTTGTATATGTCCACTGGAAGCCTCAGTACTCTCATTTGTCAGCATACTCTCATAAATCAGCATATTAGAATGATTTCTGAAGAATCATGTGACACTGAAACCTGGAGTAATGGCTGCTTTGCCCTTTGCCATCACAGGAATAATATATATTCATATATCTTAACTGTATTTGCTAGAATAAATGAAAATATTAAACTATTAATTACAAATCTTGCTGATATTTAAACTTAGTACTGTAAAACAAAGTGCTACCCATATTTGTAACTGTTAAAAGCAATTCATGGACTATTGTAACTGTAAATGATTCCCTTATTGGTACAGTGGTACAGTAAGGGAAAAGAACAGGTTCTCATCAATATAAGCAATTAATGATCACAATTTAGAAACTATCACAGCTAATTGTTTCACACAAATATTTATTTCACTAATCTCTTGAAGTGTCTCTTGAATCAGCATTTATTTAAAGCAGCACTAAGTAAGATTTTTTACCTTAAAGGTGGGGTATGTGATTTGCAAAACGGCCGGCAGATTTTGAAAATACACAACTCATAGGGTCCTACCTTCTCTCCTCTTGACTCCACCCATTCGAAAAACATGGACGCGCAATCAAGCACGAGCGAAAACTCAGATGCGAGTTTAGAGCGTCACATCAGCTTCCTCCCCAAACAGGTTGTTTAGCTAGCTAGTTCTACATATGGCTGGGCTATAACGTTAGAACAGCTAGGCCTACAATTCTCATGCGCATATCGTCAGTAAAGACAGTTCCCTAGGAAAATACTACTAGTCAATCGGCTTCTCACCTGTCAAGCAGAAAAAATGCCACAGCCGCATCTGTTGGTAGTCCTTCCTGGTCCTTCAGTTGCCGCCAACGTTGAAAAGCATCGCCTAGAATGACCCTTGTTTTAGACCTTTCTCTTTCGGCAGTTTTGTTCGCACTTGTCTGCCATTCTCCAAACGGAAGCAACTATACCCTCTCTCTCTCTCTCTCTCTCTCTCTCTCTCTCTCTCTCTCTCTCTGTAACGGGGCAACTTGCACTTCCTGTGACTGGGTCACGAGCTTTGAGTATGCGCATGAAAGGGACACGCGCGCGAGGGGGGGTGGAGGGTTGGTGGGCATGGTAAGACCGTTTGATTGACGCATTTTCTGTCCAATGATTCAAGACGGTCTTGAAAATGATTGGCTGGAGTTTTTCGAGTCCTGCCCGTTCCACAGATGATTAAATTGCTTAATTTTAATTTCAGTGCTTCTAATTTACAGCCAGTAAGTGGGTTAGGAATAGGATTTCAAGTTATTTTGAAAAAATGGTCAAAAAAGAAAATCACATACCCCACCTTTAAAATAATGTTTCCAAAATCGTTTCAGTGGTTCATCAAGTCGTGACATGGTGAAATGCACTTATGCAACAGCTTTGCGGTCCTTTATCTTATATATTTGGGTTCAAAATGTTTTAAAGAATTATGTTTTATATGTTTAAATGATTTGCTGTTGTTTTTTGTTTTGTTTTTCAGGCGGATAAGTTTCAGATGTACGTGAATTACTGTAAGAACAAGCCTGACTCCACTCAGCTGATTCTGGAACACGCAGGGGCCTATTTTGATGTGAGTACTAAGCAAAACTAATCATACACTTCTTTACATAAACATTATTATTAAAGGGCATATGATTCTGTGTAAGTATCACTTTTATACACTTGAATCAAGGAATTTCAGTTTATTTATTCAGTTTATTCAGATTATACAACACTTTTTGTGTGTGTTTCACAGAGAATGTGGGTGTTTATATGAATATGTATGTGACATTGTGTTTTTGTCGTAGTATTATCGTGTGTCTCCATTAATGTGTATATGTATTCGAGTGTGTGTGTAAGGTTTCTGTGGTCTGTTGAGCAGTTCTGTTCTTGAGCTGGTAGGTGGAGGTCTTAGAGAGAGGGTGTGTGTCCTGTGTGTTAGGGTGTGTGTGTGTGTGGGGGGGGGTTGTGACCAGTGATGCCTCACTGTTAAACTGTTGCCAGGCGATCAGAACAGACGGACTCTTCTTTCACTCTGATGAATGGTTTTACCCTTGAGCTCTGCTTTTGCAAAAAGCTCTGCTTTTATCACTAAGCTATATAAGAATAAAAAGGCTAATAGTCAAGATAAATAGTTTCATCATGATTGTTTTCCAGCAAGCTTTTAGGATGTGTGTGTGTGTGAAAGATGTTTGTCGTTTTAATTAAAAGTATTTTTGTGTTTGTATGTGTGCAGGAAATCCAACAAAGGCACAGGCTGGCCAATTCCATCTCATCATACCTTATTAAACCGGTTCAGAGGATCACCAAGTATCAGCTGCTGCTAAAGGTGTGTTTCTACCATAATTGAAACAATCTCAGCAAAGATGAAATACAGATTCTACACATATAAATCAAAGAAGTTGAGCACAGACTTAAACCAAACTCTTTATTGTGATGCTCCCCAACAGATATTCTACTGACTATAAGTAACTTTGCAAGTACTTGTCAACTTATTCTAACCCTAACCCTACCAGTCTACTAATACTCTACTAAAACTCTAATGAGAGTTAGTAGACATGTAGGTGCAATGTTACGTATATCTTAAAGGGACCATCAAAATAAAGTGAAACAAAATTTTCAGCCATACTTTTAACAGATGGAACAAAATAAATTACAAAGGTATAATCATATATTATAATTAATCATGTTTTAATCTTATATTGTTTTTCCTTTACTTCATTAATGTGTTACAATATTGAAGTATACAAGCAAAAACAATGCTTGTCCCAAAACACTGCTTGCAGACAGACATCTGGCTTACACACACTGAACCCCACAAGACCATGCTAGTGAACCAGCTTCACCAGCTCCGTTTGGCTTTAGAACAGCATGGCTTGTCCACCAGCTAGACCAGCAGTAGACCAGCACTAACCAGCCTGGGCCAGCATGGAATTCAACATGGTTTTTCAACAGGGTTTACTTATTCAGTAAATATATTAAAAAAAGAAAAGAAAGGGATGCTCCACCGCATGTTAACAATCTCTTATTGCAAAATCCACATTAAAGCACAAACTCTTCAATGTTTATCTTCAAATGTACAGTTACAATTGTTGTGTTTGTACATAGGAACTATTGACATGCTGTGAGGAAGGTAAAGGAGAAATTAAAGATGGTCTGGAGGTCATGCTCAGTGTGCCCAAGAGAGCGAATGATGCCATGCACCTCAGCATGCTGGATGGTGAGTAACACACACATACACACACAGCTTGTTAACCCAAACCCAAACCATCATTTTACTATAACTGTATATCATTGTTCAACCCTCTCTCTCTCATCACTGTCTCTTACTCTGCCTCCTGTCCTCTCAGGTTTTGATGAGAACATTGAGTCTCAGGGTGAGTTGATTCTGCAAGAATCATTCCAGGTTTGGGATCCAAAGACACTGATCCGTAAGGGCAGAGAGCGGCACCTCTTCCTCTTTGAGATGTCCCTCATCTTCAGCAAGGACGTCAAAGACTCCAACGGCAGAAGCAAGTACCTCTACAAGAGCAAGCTTATGGTATGGGTTTTCGTTTAATTTTGTTATCAATTACTTGAAGTCCCCCTGTAGTCAATAATTTTATCCTTTAATAATAATTTATAAAAATTCTATAAAAAATAAAAATTGAGGTTCTATGAATATGCAAATTAGCCCCGACTCCACTCACTCACACCAGCTTAGAGATCCACTCGTTGACATGATTGGTTACAAGGTAGTTTGTGACATCAGAAACACCAGCTATTTCAAACTGCGTTTTTGAGACTGTCTTTGGTTCAATGCAGTTTTAAAGAGAAAATATTCAGCAATGGTGTTGACTTATGAATTTGGACATGGTTTGTCTCAAAGCATATTAAAAACACCACATAGACATATAAACAACATTGAAAGCTGGATTTCACCACAGGGGGACTTAAACAAAAAAATACTTGCCTGATTACAGATTAAGGATGGCCATACTTAATTATTTTTTTCTCTGCCTAGACCTCAGAACTAGGAGTTACTGAACATGTGGAAGGAGATCCATGTAAATTTGCACTCTGGGTTGGACGGACACCTACCTCAGACAACAAAATTGTCCTAAAGGTATGATTTTTATTCCACATTGATACTTCATCTAAGATGTTTTCAGTTGTTTCAGTAGAACTATCACTAATTTCTGGCTTCTAATAAATGTTTTCTTTGCTTATCAAGTTTATTTACATCCAAACATTACTAACTTGCTCAGCATATAAGCATGCTTCATTATTGAAAAAGTTTTCCCTTATCTCAAATCAAATGGAACTTTCCAATAGTCTTTGTTATAAAATAAAGAGTATCACTCATCCTAGGGTCCTTGAAATAGATCGGATAAGTGGATATGTTTTCAAGTTTTGAATGTTCATGTACTGTAGCTCTGGCTTGAGTCATACCATTGTATAAAATCATTTTGTTAGACTTTTAAGTACTTTAAGTAATCCCTTATGTAATTTGTGTCTCTGAATGGTTGCCCTTCATCTCTGCAGACATCATTGAATCATGGAATGAATCATGTGTCACTCCATGTGTTCTCACATGTAGATACACACATGGATGCTCTCATGTTCACAATTTTAGCCTGGCTTACAATTGAAATCACTAAACATTGCTCCCATCTTATTTTACTTGCGTAATCTGACGTATTCCCAAGTGAAATGTAGGATGGATGGGAATTGATTTTATCCTTTGAGAACGAATTGAATCGTGATTGAGTTTTATTGACAGGTGGTTGAAGGCGATGTGTTGAAAAATAAGAGGGATTTGTAATCTAAAAGGAAGAACATTTAGAAGCAGAGCAAGTTATTATATTTTGATATAAACAGGGTTTAACATCATTTCAACTCTGATTGCCTGCTTTGACAATTCTAATAGCTATGTATGTCTGTTTGTGTAAAGAGAGGTTTGTTAATGTTTAGTTGTATTCAATGCACCCCCCAGGCTTCCTGTATTGAAAACAAACAGGATTGGATCAAACATGTACGTGAAGTTATCCAGGAGCGTACCATCCATTTACGGGGGGCACTCAAGGAGCCAATTCACATTCCCAAAGCCACTGCAACCAAACACAAGGGCAAACGGTATGTCAACCAATCACATCAATCCATAGCCTGATAAGAGTATGGATCTCTGGAACTTAGAATAAGCTCCAGCTGAAGAAACTCATTTTATGCATATCAGTATTTTGTCTTGTGGCTGTCAAACCAGGGTGAAAAAGCTTTTCTTTGGTAAATTGACACTTTTAACTGATGTCTATTTAACCGATGTCTATCGTATTGAATAGCAGGGATGTAGAGGACCTCGACAGTCAGGGTGATGCAAGCAGTCAACCAGACACCATCTCCATCGCCTCCCGCACCTCCCAGAACACACTGGATAGCGACAAGGTGAGAGTGAAAATCTGTTGACCTCAGTCTAAAAGTGCCATGCTACACCTGCTGTTCAGCTCTGGTGTTTTGGTGGCGTGTTTAGACCTGTAGAGTTTTCAGACAAAGAAAATGGTTTAATGTCTGTACTGAATGTTTTAGCCTCACCCTAAAAAACAGATTTGATGGGTTTTACCAACTTAAACTTGCTGATGTGGTTCAAATACCTGTTTTGTCGCATCACATTCAAAGACCATGGTAATGAAGCTTATAATCACTTCTAACTCAAGTCTAAAATCAAGTTCTTAAAGGGGTAGTTCACCCAAAAATGAAAATTTAATCACCCTCATGTCGGTCCAAACTAATGAGACTTCCATTCATCTTGGTAGCACAAATAAAGATAATTTTTGTCCATCAATTGAAAGTATATGCAACCAAAATTTTCATGAAAAAAAGTTGTAGACATTGTACAGGTGGCTTTACTATAAATTATGAGCTCTATGTATGTGGGTTTATCAATGTTTATGTGAATAATACATTAAATAAAATTGTTCATTATAAAGTGATCATGTCTCTTCAGAAGACTTGGATTAAACCGCTCGATTCATATGGTGTTGAAGTAGTGGGGGATTTTTGGTTGCATGGACTTAGAATAGATGGACAAAAATAATAAGAGAATAATGTTCTGAAGAAACAGCATGAGGGTGAGGTCACCCTTTTTGAGTAAACTAGCTCTTTAATTCATTTCTTAGTGCTTGTGGAACACTATAACCATTTTTAAGCTTCATCTTTTGCTGGATGAACATTCCGTTTAAGGTTTTTTATTGCTACATCTTGATCTGATCCAAATATTTAAAGAACATAATCTTGTTTTTGTTCTCCTAAATTTATGATCTTCTTCAGAGAAAATACTGAGCTGCTGGAAATTCTGTGAAATGTATCTTAGCAAAAAAAAAAAAAAAGAATTTGCTTCATTCATCTCTGACTGGCAAGGCTATCTTAGACAACAGACTGTCGCCTCACCACACTGGCTTGTGTACAATAAAATAGTTGAACATTGCAAAGAATAGTTTATTCCAGGAATTAGATTTTAGTCACAATGGCCACATATGGGTGATTCTTCAAATAGGGCCACTTTCACTAATTGAAATCTTGAAAAATCCTGAAAACTATGTTTCTTATGTTAAAATGATGATGTGAGCTGGTGTGGATTTTTAAAAAGGTAGTTTAAATGTTGGATTGTTATATAGATTTACAAATTATAATCTGTGGTATAATGACACTTAGGGCCCTATCTTGCACCCGGCGCAAATGACTTTGTACACTGACGCATGTATCATTCCTATTTTGCACCCGCGCAAAGCGGACTTTTCCCTCCACAGACACACGTCGGTTAACTAAGAAATACACTTGCGCTCCCCGGGGCGGTTCAGCGAAAAGAGGAGGCGTGTTCCGGCGCAAACTTTCCCTCATGCTATTTTGCTGTTCTATAAAACAATTGCGCCACTGACCAGAAAAAACCTAGTCTAAAGTCAGTGGTTCATTATGCTATTTTAAGGGCGCTTGCTTGACCATAATGTATAGCGTGCACACCTCGCATACACTTTGATTCTCTCATCAACACAGATGCAGCAGTTTTTATTTTTGCAAATCATACATTAGCCTATAACAAGGAAAAATATTACCACACGAGGGAAATCATTGTGGTGTCAATGAAGATGTGAAAAAATAGGCATAAATCTAGCTTATACATTTACCCAAATTTTTCAGGCAAATTGTAGTAATGACGGATCAGACCTGTTTGCCCAATACTGGCAAGACACATATGTATATAAGGACATCTGACAAATTAGTTTGTCCGTCAAGAACCAGGAAAAAAAAAATCTGAAGACTGCGAAATCACCTTTACCATAATTTAAGTACATTAAAAACCTTACTCTTTAACTTACTAGTTAAGTTGAGCTTTCTCATATTTTTTTCTATTGATTTGGGTGGGTTTGTCCCATCCCCAATGTCACTTCTCTTTATTTTACGGCCCTGATGAGAACATTAATCTCCTCGGCTGTGAACCGATTCTGAAGCGCGCCTGGTAAATGTGCCATAATAATAACAATCCGCCATGCAACATGCGCACCTGCTCTTAAAGGTTATGTTGGATGACGCTCTGATTGGTTTATTTCACGTAACGCCCAAACCACACCTATGAATAATGAAGCTATTTCAGACCAACCCCTTTTTAACTTTCGTCGGGCGCAAGAGCCATTTATCCCTTCGGAAAAATAGCAACAGCGCCGGGATCCGCCCACAAAGTTACTTGCGCTTTGACACTTGCGTTTCAGATCGTTAAAATAGGGCCCTTAGAGTAATAAAGTTTCTCATGATCCTTATGTAAACATCTTAGAATGAATTAAATTTCTGTCACTATGCAGTTGTGGTAAAAATTACTCCTCAGGCCTTATGATAAGCAAATGTAATCTTTTTTTTAAATGTTAAATGTGTGGCATGGTGACAGCATTATTGGGGAATGTGTTTGTTTGTCAAGTCATTTATTTCTATAGCGCTTTATACAATACATACTGTATTGTTTCAAAGCAGCTTTACATTATTAAACAGGAAAATAAGTGTTAATGTTAAAAATTAGTCAATTATGACATGACTTCAAAGCAGCTATAGTGACATTATTCAGCTGAAGTTAGATCTATGTTGTTTCAATTCAGTTCAATAGCTGTGCTATTGTTGCAAAGTTTATAAATTATGAAACGAGTCCAACTCAGCTTCTGTATAAGATGCTCTACAGAAGGGAATAGTTTCATAAATAGTGTTGCATGAATACTAAATTAACTGAAAACATAATTTTTCAACTTAAGTGTAAAAGCACTTTTTTATAAAAACCTTTTAGGGGACAGAAAATTTCTCCTAATTGAAGAATCAACCACACAAGAAGTTCGGACACAGTGGCGTCCAGTAGTTCCAACATTCCTTTAACCTGATTATCAACAGACGTAATGAAGGTTCCTGAATGGGGAACGTTGCTTTGGTTGCTTTGGATTTAGCAGCACAGACGCTCATCTTCCCACTCACAGTCAGATCTCTCCTCTCACTCGCCCTCACACATGTGCATGTTTTTGTCACTGGTATGTATTGCCAGCCTCCTACAACAACACACGTTACATGCTGATACTGTCTTGAATCAAAACACACTTGGATGCACCATCTTTATCTCCATTTCCATGTCGGTCTTATCCCTGTCTCTGTGACACGTAAAGAGTCTCGCTGTCACCAAATTGACGACTTGTACCCTGACGACCCCTCACAAAGGCTCACTGTTTTAACCGTCTTAACGCACACAGAGCCCTCTCAGTTCGTGGCGAGGTGAAAAGGTGAGGCTCCCAGAAGCGTACGAGTTCCTGGACGTCACTTCTAATAAGCATTAATTTGCCTCCTGCTCCTTTAAATCTTGGCACATTGTGTCCGTCTCTGCCTCCTCTCCCTTCCTCCCGCCAGACGTCACTCCTTCAGACTGATTCCATCTCCGTGGCAATGCGAGGATGTGTCAGCAGCCTTCAAACGCCTGCCACTATACCTCACTGGAGTCCTGAATGCTTGAGCTGTAGATGAACTGTAGACCAGGTTCATTTTGATCAGAAAAAAGGAAGGCAGAGTCATTCCGTCTTCCAGATTTAAGGAAATGGCATTGTCGGAGTTAGGGGTTTTCGACTCAGAACGTCATCCTGTGTGATGTTTGAGGCATAAGGACTTACTAGGAGGTGTTGTTTTGGTAGAATCATGGCATGTAAAGGTTCAGGATCAGTGGCTCACCTTTTGAGCTCATTGGCAATGCCACATTACCAGTGGGTACGTTCGTTCTGACTTTAGACTTGTCTATTTTCTAAGTTAGGTCACTTTTGTTTTCTTTATCACAGATTTTTTTTTTTATTGTGACACTTATTCTTTCCTCCACAGTTGTCCGGTGGCTCAGAGTTGACGGTGGTCATCCACGATTTCATGGCAAGTACTGGATCGGAGTTGACTGTGCGTAGAGGTCAGACGGTGGAGCTGTTAGAACGGCCCCAGGACAAGCCCGACTGGTGTCTGGTTCGCACCACTGACCGCTCACCTGCCCAGGAGGGCCTGGTTCCCAGTTCCATGCTTTGCATCGCACATTCCCGCAGCAGTATGGAGATGGAGGGAATTTTCAATCATAAAGGTAAGATGGCTTTCCTGTTTTCCACCGATGGGGTTGTGTTAGATTTGATTGGACTGTAAATGTGTTTGGGTTTTTTGGATGTTCATGCTGGCCAAAGCTTGCTGCCTAAAGGGACAGTATCATTTACTCAACCTCATGTTGTTCCAAACCTGAGTTTCTTTCTTCTGTTGATCAGAAAAGAAGATATTTTAATGAATCTTGGTAACCAGACAGTTGACTGTAGGCTACCGTCAATTGTCTAGTTACCAACGTTCTTCAAAATATCTTCTTTTGTGTTCAGCAGAAAAAAGAAACTCATATAGGTTTGGAATAACATGAGTAAGTAATGACAAATTTTTGGGTGAACAATCCCTTTAACTATCATAGTATGATGCATCGTCAAAGAATTGAACTAGTCACAACTTTATCCTGTCGCACATCTGTCGTTTGAGGAGTACATGCACATACTTCAAAAATGGTACTAATTGTTGACAGGCTAAAGTGTATATATATATATATATATATATATATATATATATATATATATATATATATATATATATATATATATATACGTTTCAATCTACAGTATATACTTTATATACTTGTGTACAAGAGCATGGTCTATTTTAGTACACGTCATAATAACAAGAAACTATCTAAGAAACTAACTAAGTCGAGAGCTGTAGTTCTAACCTCGTAAGTTTGCGAATGTTCGTTGGAACTATGGTTTCGGGAAAACTGAAACATTGAACTATGTTGGTAACACCGGTAGGCTACTTGCTTACATACTGTAGTTGACTAACTTGCTTTTGAAACACACACCTAGTTCTATGGGGTCAGATCAGGATGGCATCAGGATTTATAATGGGTTTTATTTGGGTTTACACTTCACAGAGTTGCAGAGTGTTTTGAATTTGTGGCAACTCTGGGATAGTGTTTGGTGTTCCTCTTCAGTCATGGGAAGAGCTTCTGTGTAAATGCTTGAAGGATTACTTGAAGACACATCAACACACGCATCCAGCTGGTCTTTTGTGTAAGTGTTGTTAGGTAATCACCTTTGACGTGATAAGAATCTCAGTTTTGTTTTACCAATATGCTTGGTAGAATGAAAGGTTATATAGATAAAAAAAAAATCTAATTTACCTTATTATGGATTAATTGTATATCGGTGATTTATACAAAATTGTATTTTGAATTATTTATAATGCATACAGATTTCCATCTGTGTGCAAGATTAACATTTAAATATAACAAACCACAATTACATCTGATTATCCTAATGTAGGTGCTAGTTTTCCCTCAGGAGAGATGGATCAAAGCTGTACAGGTGTGAGTGTCTGCTCTCGATTCACCCCGAACCCAAATAAAATTTTAATTGCAGTCCAGCTTTGCTCTTTCTTATTAGGGTTGAAGTGTTGTGCATGCAGTTACCATGGCGATGGGTTGTGTCAGGTGATGAACAGGGTTGCCAGGCTGTAGGGGATTTCCTTGCTACCATATCCATGGACACAGGACAGTGAATGTGATCTTTTGATTTTGATCATGCCTTTAAAAGCAGCCATTTCGTAAACAATAATACATGGACTACTTTTCAAAAGTTGTTTTTTAAAGAAACTACTACTATCATTCAGGAAGGACACATTAATTTGATCAAAAGTGAAGGGCATTTATAATAGTACAAAAAAAATTATTTCAAATAAATGCTGTATTTGTTTCTAAATAAATCTTTATTTTCATCAAAAAATCCTGATGTATTATATTTTCCACAAAAATATTAGCAGCACAACTGTTTTAAACATTAAATATATCAAAATAGAAAACAATTATTTTAAATTTTAATAATATTTCACAACATTACTGTTTTTACTGTGTTTTTGATCAAATAAATGCAGCCTTGGTGAGCAGAAGAGACTTCTTTCAAAAACATTAACAAAAACAACTTTTGAATGTTATATTGCATGTCATTGCTGTGTGGTGGAATGCGTTTTTTTATTTATCATAATATTCATGCTTTCAAAAGTCTGTAACATTTGCAATGTGACCTATTTCAGAAAGAAAAGGTATTTGGCAGGAATTATTTATACAAGACTTGATTTTATTTGTTGGGATTTGACTTGTGTATAGTTAGCTGTTATATATGACATCTTACCTGTGAGAGGACATTTATTAAGAGCATGTATACGTAGGGTCCATTTAAAAAAAAAAAAAAAAAGGTTATTCGAGCTTTGTGGTGAAATAAAGTTTTGCATATGAAAACATTTATGATGAGTCGGCATAAATTAATTTTGTAGCTATCTTATTGTTAATAGGTATGGAAGGATTTAACTCAGCTATAGTACTGTAAGTACATCAGCTGCAGTTCGTCAGTTCCTCATGATCAAAGACGTGTAAAATGAAATTCATGGTGGTTAGTCACTGCTTTTGAAAACTCTGAATGGACTATGATTTGTGACAAAGAAAATGACTACAAAGGAAGAGCATGTGGTAAAACTAAGAGGGTCACCAGGCACAGATTTTTGAGGTCACCCACACAAGGATGACTGGGCAGCATCTGAGAGAAGATCATTAGTGTGTGCAGGGTGTGGTGTTCAGTTTGGAGAATTCTGGGAAGTTACTGAAACTGACTTATTTTTAACTCTTGATGTAGTTAGCTCAAATCTATCTATCTATCTATCTATCTATCTATCTATCTATCTATCTATCTATCTATCTATATATCTATCTATCTATCTATCAACAATGAATGTCAAGGAGATAGTTAATGAAAACCTTTAACGTATTATGACAGTCATATTGGAACTAATAAGTTATATGCACTTCATTTCTATCTTTGTAACTACATTATAAGTATCATACCTGTGTCATCTTTTAAGCCCATTTTTATCATTACAAGTAGGCAAGTACCTTTCCTTTTGAAGAGGTCATGGGAAATGTCAAACAGCCGGTTCTCTTACAGCAAGGACAATTAGTATTTATAGAATGCGAAATATGAACCGTCATAACTCGTGATGACCACTGTATTCTACCTCTTCAAATTGCTGCCCTGACTATTTCGTTAGCTGAAATATTTTAAGGCAGCCGGTGTGATGCAACGTGTCCAGAGGGGCTTAAAAAAATCCAACTTTTATAATATGAGACCAGAGCAGAATCCTCAGCAGAATTTTGATTAGTTCAGGCATAAACAGTTAAGTGTGTGTGTGTGTGTGTGTGTGTGTGTGTGTGTGTGTGTGTGTGTGTGTGTGTGTGTGTGTGTGTGTGTGTGTGTGTGTGTGTGTGTGTGTGTGTGTGTGTGTGTGTGTGTGTGTGTGTGTGTGTGTGTGTGTCTGTTGTGTGTGTTGTGTGTGTGTGTGGCAAAGGAAGCAGTTTGACTGGCCACAGACCAGCTACTGTTAAGCAGCCAAAGACGCTTCAACAGGGAGATCTTTGTAGCTGCCCGCTCCGGTGCAGCCTGTAAGAGAGGCAGACATTTGTGTAGGTGATATAGAGGCAGTTGGTCGTATAGTTTACTTCATTTTCATGCTGTGACCTGATATTGTCAGCCATACTTTATGCTGTTAAACTGTCATTTACTTCTGGGATGTATTATTACTGTGCTCCCAATAAAAAATGCTTTACATTTTTTCGAACAGGTCAACACTTGACTGATGTTGTTTTGCAGAATGCCATCATCCACTTGACATTTCAGGAATCCTCACATAAAAGACTCTAAAATAGCTGTAACCATTATTATCAAAAGTTTTTTTTTGTGAATCTCACAAAACCTTTTAAGAGTCATATATCAAAAGTCATATACCATGTGTGTATATATATATATATATATATATATATATATATATATATATATATATACTGTATATATATATATATATATATATATATATATATATATATATATATATATATATATACTGTATATATATATGAAACTTTGTTTCTATCTTTTTGTAACTACATTATGGCCATAACAGACCATAACCTTTTTGAGACTCCCCCTATTGGAAAATGAGTAAAAAAAAAGCTGAAAGAGTCTCATTTTGAGAAGGCTTGTAAGGTTGACTCTTTTGGGATCACGTCTTTCATATTAAAGGATTGCAGATTACACCTCTTTCCTCTCTTTGAGTCTTCTCATCCGGTTTTCCCTTCCTCCCTCTCTCTCATAACTCAGTCACAGCTGTGCATGGAACACCAAACCTCCCTCTTTCTCCATCCCCCTTCCCCTCTCTCTCTCTCTCTCTCTCTCTCTCTCTCTCTCTCTCTCCCTCCCTTTCTTTCATAGTCCATCACTCTCTTCTCAGCATTATGTGGTAAAATCCTTTCAGTTTAGAGGAGTTACTGTAGGTGTCCTCTGTTCAGATCACCTCTTGGGTATGGCACATGGAATACACTCATTTTTATCAGTCAGGTCACTCTGTCACATGGGTTCAGCTTCAGGACGCTCAGAGAACTGCAAGTATTGGCTGCTGGATTTGGGTACGTTTCTCACAGGACAACAACACTGTCAGAACTGAATGCAGTCATCGTAACACAGCTTTATATAATGCAGCTTGTTTATTCAAGAAGTTATTGAAGAACTTATTTAATAAGTTAAGCGTAGGGTATGTTGATATGCAGGTTTATTTTAAGGATCACAATAGGTGATTGGGTATAGAAACTACATGAAGAAATAGTAATTTTTATTTTTGTCTGGTTTTATTCCATTCAAATTAGATGTGATTTAAAGTGAATGTATTGGTCAATAATGTATTACTCAGCATCTGATAAGGACAACGTTTGGTCGTTGATTTATTTAGCTGGACTTACTCGGTTATAGAAGTCTTCCATAGATGTTCCTGTGTCTATAGAATGTTCTTCATATTAATTCACATTAGTTAATTCATTCACATATTCTTCATACTAGTTTGGTTACAGTGCCACTTTTTTACACAGTGTCACAAATTTTACACCTTTTACACAGTTGATTTTGAGGGTCCGATCAGCTTTTAAAAGCTGTCTCTGGATCTGCAAATATAAAAGCAGACAGTCAAAGTAAATAGGTCAATGACATGGTAGTACTTTTTTTGCATTAAAATGCAATACAGTGAAATGAAGGGGGGAGGGGGGGGGGACTCTTCTATGATGTTTTTATTTTTTGACTTGAAATAATTTTGACATTTTTGGAGACATAATTTCAAACTGATCATAAGATCAAACTGTCCTGTTTTCATAATGAGGAAAGTTATTATTAAATTATTAAAAGAATTACATTCTCAAAAAGAAAAATTGAGTAGTTTATCATTAAATTTTATTTTTTCAAAATTATTATTATTTGAAAAATCAAAGTCATGGTTTGACTATGCAGGTAAAAGAACTTGCTGTCAACAACAATAAGACTTTTTATTTGACCTTTTTATGACAAGGCTGATGATTAATAATATTTATGACTGAATAATTCATGATTTTTGTCAAATTAAATGAACCCTTAAATGCATACCTCGGGTCTTTTTCTGGATAATTGCCACGATGTATATGCTCAAATGTATTCAATGGCTTATTAACTTTTCATAAAAATAGTATAGACGTTTTTTTGTTTTTTTTACCATAAGAAACCAACATGGTTTCAACAATGATTTTAAACGTCTCGGTTACGTATGTAACCCTCGTTCCCTGAGTAGGGAACGGAGACATTACGTTGGATGACGGAGAATGGGCGTTTCGCCTAGAAAGCCTATCGACTTTGAGTATTACAAAACGAGCCTATGGCAATGAAATGCCATGGGTCTGCGGAATTTGCATAGTGTATCTCCGCCCCACCGCGTGGGTATAAGAGGAGAGACGCCGGCAAAGGGAGATCATGTCTTCGCTGAGGAGCCGAGACTGAACTCAGGCGTCTACCCAGCGGTACAGCGGAAGTGGCAGGGAGACGTAACGTCTCCGTTCC
Source organism: Gila orcuttii (assembly GCA_026230005.1). Classification (NCBI taxonomy): domain Eukaryota; kingdom Metazoa; phylum Chordata; class Actinopteri; order Cypriniformes; family Leuciscidae; genus Gila; species Gila orcuttii. The sequence continues at coordinate 13,029,683 of JAPDVR010000018.1, forward strand.
CTATTCAGGGAACGAGGGTTACATACGTAACCGAGACGTTCCCTTTCGTAGTCACTCCGAGTTACGTCGGATGACGGAGAATGGGGGTCCCCGTGTAATCACGCCACCTTCACAGCTGTCTTCCAGTGCCCTGCGAAAGTCTGAACCCCCTGTCGTGATACTGGCACGGACGAAGGAGTCCTACTAAACACAGGAATACCAAGGTACACTGGGGAGCATATCTCAGAGGAAATATGCCGCAGCACGCCTACCCTACTTAAGAATACAGATATGGCCGGAGGGGCTTCATATGGAGAAACACTGGAGTGACCAGCCCGTGGGGTGGCAACTTTCAACTCCAGGGGTGGCAAGGTGGCTTGCCAAGGGAAGAAACATGCTCAAGGAGGCTTACAGTGGACATACACATGTGGGGGTTACTCAGAGGAGGAACCATGCACACGGAGGCACCTAGCCGACGCACAGGCAATAGACACTGGCGCCAGCATCAACAGTGCTGGAGGAACTCAGGGCTTCAGAGAGGAAGGCTCACCTGAGGAAAATCGCACGTATCCAGTCCGTGGAGTGGAATGGGGAGCAAGCGAAGACACCTGAGCGGGTCCGGTACTAGCTGGTTGAAGCGAGTACATGAGAGGACACTGGCTCCACTCGGAGATTATAGAATCTGGCGAATGTGTTCGGTGTCGCCCAGCCTGCAGCTCTACAGATGTCTGCCAGCGAGGCGCCATGCGCTAGAGCCCAAGAGGAAGCCACACTCCGGGTGGAGTGGGCTGTCACACCAAGGGGGCACGGTCGGCCTTGCTGTTGGTAAGCCAAAGCAATGGCGTCCACTATCCAGTGAGACAACCTCTGCTTTGAGAGAGCCTTTCCCTTCAGTCTCCCACCATAACAGACAAAGAGCTGGTCTGAGGTCCTGAAACATTGCGTCCTGTCTACGTAGGCACGGAGAGCGCGTACTGGACAGAGCAATGCCAAGGCTGGGTCTGCCTCCTCCGGGGGCAGCGCTTGCAGGTTCACCACCTGGTTCCGGAAGGGAGTGGTGGGATCCTTGGGCACATATCCAGGCCGGGGTCTCAGGATCACGTGAGAGTAAGCCGGCCCGAATTCCAGGCACGCTTCGTCAACGGAGAATGCGTGCAGGTCCCCTACCCTCTTGATGGAGGCCAATGCAACCAGGAGCGCTGTCTTCATTGACAGGAACTTAAGCTCCACTGATTGCAGAGGCTCAAAGGAAGCCCTCTGCAGGGCATTTAACACCACTGAGAGGTCCCAAGAGGTAACGAGAGGAGGGCGAGGAGGATTCAGTCTCCTCGCTCCTCTCAGGAACCTTACGATCAGGTCATGCTTTCCCAGAGACTTACCTTCAACTGCTTCGTGATATGCGGCGATAGCGGCCACATACACCTTCAGGGTGGAGGGAGACAGCCTTCGCTCCAACCCATCTTGCAGGAAGGAAAGCACGACACTTATCGAACATCTCCTGGGGTCTTCTCGGCGAGAAGAGCACCAGTTGACGAAGAGGTTCCACTTCAACGCATAGACATGTCTCGTGGACGATGCTTTAGCGGAAGTGATGGTAGCCGCCACCGCTGGTGGCAGGGTACTCAAACCTGCCTCGTCCCGTCCAGGAACCCCACGTGGAGTCTCCAAAGATCGGGTCGAGGGTGCCAGAGGGTGCCCCGTCTCTGAGAAAGGAGATTCTTCCTCAGAGGAATTGGCCAAGGAGGTGCTGTCGCGAGGAGTATCAGTTCGGAGAACCAGGTCCAGGTGGGCCAGTATGGCGCAACCAGAATGACCTGCTCCTCGTCCTCCTTGATCTTGCACAGGGTCCGTGCGAGAAGGCTCACTGGGGGAAACGCATATTTGCGTAGGCCCCGCGGCCAGCTGTGCGCCAGTGCACCCGTGCCGAGCGTACCCTCGGTCAGGGAGTAATACAGGGCGCAATGGGACGAGTCGTGGGAGGCAAACAGGTCTATCTGTGCGTCCCCGAACTGGTCCCAAATCAGCTGGACCGACTGGGGATGGAGTCGGAGATGGGGCGAAACCGTGACAGCTCGTCGGCTGCAAAGTTCCGATCTCCCGGAATGTAGATAGCACGAAGGGACCTCAGGTGCTTCTGACTCCATAAGAGGAGGTGGCGTGCGAGTTGCGACATACGGCGGGAGCGTAGACCACCCTGACGGTTGATGTACGCTACAGTCGCGGTATTGTCTGAACGGACTAGTACGTGTTGACCCCTGAGCAACGTGCGAAAACGGTGCATGGCAAGGCGTACTGCCAGCAACTCGAGGCAATTGACATGCAGAAGGCGCTGCTGTCCTGTCCAGGAGCCCGCGGCAGCATGCCCGTTGCACATGGCACCCCAGCCCGTGGAAGAGGCATCTGTGGAGACAACAACATGCCTGGAAACTCGTTCTAGGGGAACTCCGGCCCGTAGAAAACTGAGGTTCCTCCACGGGGTGAAGGTCAGACGGCAGGTCGGAGTCACTGGGACTCGGAGCGTGCCATGATGCCATGCCCACCTCGGGACTCGATCGCGAAGCCACAGCTGAAGCGGTCTCATATGAAGCAATCCGAGTGGCGTTGCCGCGGCTGCAGATGCCATATGCCCCAGGAGCCTCTGAAACAGTTTCAGTGGGACCGCACTCTTGCCCTCGAACTGTCGAAGACAAGTCAGCAGTGAGTGTGCGCGCTCGCTCGTGAGCTGCGCGGACATAGCGACCGAGTCGATCTCCATACCAAGAAAAGAGATCCTCTGCACGGGGCAGAGTTTGCTCTTCTCCCAGTTGACCCGAAGGCCCAGACGGGCTAGGTGCCGGAGCACTAGGTCTCTGTGTTCGCAAACCTGATCCCGAGAGTGAGCTAATATTAGCCAGTCGTCGAGATAATTCAGGATGCGAACCCCGTGTTCGCGTAGGGGAACAAGGGCTGCCTCGACGACCTTCGTAAAGATGCGAGGAGACAGAGCCAACCCGAATGGGAGAACCGCGTACTGGTATGCCTGCCCCTCGAGACCAAACCGGAGAAACGGTCTGTGTCGAGGTAAAATGGAGACATGAAAGTAGGCGTCCTTCAGGTCTATCGCTGCAAACCAATCCTGTGGCCGTACGCATTCGAAAATGCGTTTGGCTGTGAGCATGTTGAACGGCAGCCTGTGAAGGGAGCGGTTCAAGACGCGAGATCCAGGATCGGCCGTAACCCACCGGTCTTCTTGGGGACAATGAAGTACGGGCTGTAAAACCCTTACTTCATCTCGGCTGGAGGGACAGTCTCGATTGCACCCTTCGCCAGCAGGGTGGCAACCTCCGCTCTCATGATGGGGGCATTGCTGCCGACCACAGTGAAGCGAACTCCCCTGAAGCGGGGAGGAGACCGTGCGAACTGAATCGCATAGACGAGCCTGATAGCGCGGGCGACCCAGCGGGACAGGTTGGGAAGCTCTAACCAAGCTCCCAGAAACTGAACCAGCGGGGACATGCGAACCACAGGCGTCCCCCCGGAGGGGTAGCAAAGCGGAGTGACTGGCCCAGGCGTGGGTGGCATAGCGGCCCAGGGCGGGGGCGCGGTCGAGCTCCGCGTCCTGACAGAGGAGACCAGGGAAGGACCAGCGTTCCACGGGGGTCTGCTCTGCCAGGGGTCTGGTGACAGAGGGGGACGAGAGTGGTGAGGTCCGAAGACGGCACACACTGACATCCGCACCCTCTGGAACAGAGGGGGACGGGAGTGGCGAGGCCCAGGGGCGGCGCACACTGCGGTCCGAGAACTCTGTGACAGAGAGAGATGAGAGCGGCGAGGCCCGGGGGCGTCGCGCAATGTCATCCGGCTCTGTGTGCTCAGTGATGGGAGTATCGGTTCTTTCTACGGAGAACAAAAGATTCTCCCCCGGACCTCCACCGGGGAAAGGAGTGGTCCTGCTACCCACTCCTGGAAAGAACTGAGTCCCATCTCTGAGGAGCCCGTCTCAAGAGCGCCGCTTAACCTGGCATGTAGCGGGGGGCGGGGCTGGAGAGGGCTGTGGCGTCCGCCCGCGGCTTCCAGAGCCGGCCCATTAACGGGCGGGGAGGGAGCCGCGGGAGGGCGCCTTCAGCGGTGGGCAGACCGAGGGATCTGAGCGGACGGCGGGGCCGTCGGGACAGAATCAACGTCAGTCTGCACATGGGCGGTTGAGAGCTGTTGGGCAAAGTCCTCTATCGCACCGCCGAAGAGGCCGACCTGAGATATGGGAATGTCGGACAGATGGGGCCGCGCGACATCCAGCACATCAGACAGGTTCAGCCACAGAATGGTGAGCATCACCTGACCCAGGGAGCGTACGGCCACTTTCGTCGCTCGGAGAGCGAGGTCAGTGGCGGCACGCAGCTCAGTGAAGAGCCCTGGGTCAGTCCCGCCCTCGTGCAGGACCATGAGCATCTGGGTCCAGTAGACCAGCAGAATGACCATGGCAGCAGGGAGGCGGCTGCCAGTGGCGCTATAGGATCTCGCCACAAGTGTAGACGAAAAACTACAGGCCACGGACGGGTGCTTAGGATTGCGCCGAGAAGAAGCACTCTGAGGACACATAGCATCGCAACAGAGCGTTCAGCCGGGGGAACCCCAGTGTACCCATGGCAGCGGCCCCATCGAGGGGAGGAAAGGCGGATGAGATCAGCGAGCGGTCCCGAGAAGACCAGGGGGTCTTCTAGGACTTCGAGATCTCATCATGCACGTCTGGGAGGGAAGGTATTGGGGTTTGCCGTGGACGAGTATCGGCGGCCTTACCCAAAACCAATCGTCCCAGGAAAGCATGGCCGTCATCTCTGGATCGGACTCAGGCACAGCCGTATGCACACCAGAAGGTGGCAGCTGTGACGAGTGGTCATTTCCAGAGAATCAAACCCACCTAGTGAAGCTGCTACAAACATAGTATCATCCTCTGTAGCTTCAAATGAAACACACGGGCCACCAGAAGGTAGACCCGTGGGAATCACCTGTTCACTAGCGGGCACCGTCATTGAGGAGGGGGGGCTGGGGCGTGGACACGGAGTCGGCGCCTTGTTCCAGACCAACACCCTCAGGTCACCCTGGCCACCAGCCGAAGATCGGGGGGTGGATGAGGGGACTCTCACTCTTGCGAGTTCACCGAGTCTCGACCTTAATGACGCGATGGTCATGTTCCCACAGAGAGAACATGAGTCATCCACGAGCGCTGCTCTAGTATGATCAAGCCCAAACATACTAGACAACGCTCGTGCCCATCAGAGTCCGATACCAAGCTGCCGCAACCATTCTTTTTTTTTTTTTTTTTTTAAATGCACGGGCGAGCCGTCTTTAAAAACACGTGCCGCGTGCGAGCTCTTTTTGTGAGAGGAGAGAAAACTCCGCAATGTTGAAGCGAGCAGGGAGAAACACACTCACTGGCAGATCACTGCACAGACCAGCAGGCAATGTGAATTCGCTGTAGATCGCCGTCACACCAACACCGGAGAGTGGCTCGTCTCGTAGAGCGAAGTCAGAAATAGCTGTGGAGTGAAGAGATACTCTTGGCTCCGAAGCGAAAACATGATCTGCCTTTGCCGGCGTCTCTCCTCTTATACCCACACGGTGGGGCGGAGATACGCTATGCAAATTCCGCAGACCCATGGCATTTCATTGCCATAGGCTCGTTTTGTAATACTCGAAGTCGATAGGCTTTCTAGGCGAAACCCCCATTCTCCGTCATCCGACGTAACCCGGAGTGACTACGAAAGGGAACTAGATTTTTTTTTTTATCTTGGACACTGTCATATGTCATTGGCCCGAATATCATAGGAATAGAAATTCATGATGGTGCTTATATTTGGCTTTTGTTTATAGGCTGTTTGATTTAGATGTTACAGTATGTTGGTGTTTACGTGCTCTAGGTCAGGCTCTGCTTGAACAGTTCGCACAAAAATGAAAATTTCTTCTACTAAACACAAAAAAGAAAATGGGTTACCAAACAGTTGATGCGCATGCGACCCATAGTATGAAAAAAAATATGGGGTGTCAATGGGGTCCCATCAACTGTTTGGTTTCCCATATTCTTGTGTGTGTGTGTGTGTGTGTGTGTGTGTGTGTGTGTGTGTGTGTGTGTGTGTGTGTGTGTGTGTGTGTGTGTGTGTGTGTGTGTGTGTGTGTGTGTGTGTGTGTGTGTGTGTGTGGCAGAAGAAATATATTCATACAGGTTTGGAACAACTTGAGGGTGAGTAAATTGATTACACAATTTTCATTATCTATCCCTTTAATAAAGATTCTCAGGCATATGCAGCAAAACTTTGTGGAACCTGTGCGTGTGTTTTTGAGTGAGTCTTTATTATTAATTTGGACATAAGAGGCTCTCAGAGAAACAGACTAGATCTTTCTAAATATCACCCATCAGTCTATGAAGTGAGAGGCTCAAAGTATGATAAAGCATCAATCTGTCACACCTCAAGCATTCCTATGTAATGAACGTTACCTCAGTTGGGACGGAATGTTTCTTTAAAAATATTTTTCTTTAAGTTTTCAGTGTTCAATGTTTATATATGATTTATATCTTTGAATAATGTACAAATCACTGTAAGGTTCCTATGAGGAGACTGGTTGTGCCCTCTACAGGCGACACAGGGCTCATTTCTGTGGCACTGAAGGCTCGGATTGTTCAGGTGTGAATTTAACGACACAGTTCAGGAGGAATGAATTTATTACAGAACAGGAACAACACTCCACAATCCAGAACTGATCTATCTAGGAACATCATATAGGAAAATTGTATTCAATTATGCTGTTGTCAGGGATATTCAGTCATTTGCTCGTTAAGTTTCATTATCATAGACTTTTAGTTTGCTTCTCATTATTTCCTGTTGTCTTTGTTTCATTAGTTAGTATTGCAATTCATCTGTTCATCACACCTGTTAGTCTTTTAGTTAGTTATCAGTGTGTTTAAGGTCCTCGTTTCTCTGCCTTGATTGTCAGTTCCCTATCAGTCGCTCACGTTTGTCGTAACGTCGATGTGACGACGTAATTGGATCACTTCAGAGAGCCCTATCATCTTCGAGTTACATTAGTAACCGAGATGTTATTGTTTGTGTATCAAACGCTTTTACGTTACTTGTTTTTGAATTCATCTCTATCTATACATTTCTGTGTTAAACTGACTTATTTAAGGTTTATATCTTGCTGTGAAGATTATATAAATTAAGATGGTAACAAACATGCACTCGCTAAATTGTCCACAGCTGTCTGTTACTGTATATTATCTGTTTTAGATAAACCCGCCCAAAAACCGGTGCAAAAAAAAAAAAAAGAACTAACTGTGATTGGTCACTTTACATCAGTCAGATGGTTCTCATCTAATTGGACAGTTATTGGCCATAAGCCACAATGAGCCTTTATTCAAAACCTTTGAGTCAGTGAACAAGACATTACAATTAATTGGTTCACAATGATTCATATGCCGACATCAATAGCAATATGATTTCAGGGAAGAAGTACTCATTGCTGATATAGAAGTGTTCATCACTCAGAATTGAAAGATTTTGGACTTTGTTTACCAGGTGTGGCTATGTGTGTGTGTGTATATAAATACACAGAGTGCGAACTGTGACAGACGGGTCAGACTAGGCTCAGCTATAATATACTGTCCCCAATGAGGACAAACTACTGACAGCTGATTTTCATATACACAACATATGACAGACTCAAGTTAGATCATCTTTATTTATATAACACTTTATACAATACAAATTGTTTCAAAGCAGCTTCACAGCAATAAACAGGAACATAGTCAATGATGCAAATTTTATCAAATGTAAGACTGAAGTGCTACAAAGTGCTAAAAAGCAGCTCTACAAAGAAAATAGTGGCATTTTTCAGCTCAAGTCAGTTCAGTGCTGATTCAGTTCAGTTCAATAACTGTGTAAAGTTCATCAATTATGAAACAAGTTCAATTCAGCTATAGGCAGCTCCACTGAAGGAAATAGTGTCGTTATTCATCCCGAGTCAGTTGGAAGTTATAGACTGTACATGTATTTTTATAGTGACAGTCAATAAAGATTTATTTATCAGCTCTTGATTTTTCCACTCCTCCCCTGAAGACCGTTCATCAGAGGCCTTGAATGCGTTTCTTCTGCACATCAGTAGACTTGAAAAGAATATCTTATGCAAGCTTTATGTAAGGACATACTCTCTGAGGAGCAGAGCAAGGTCTTTTAAGAGGGTTCTGCAGTTTCAGTTTTGAAGAGGGCTGAAAACAGAAACCCCTCTGAAGTGAAAAGTAGAGCTATTATTTGCATAAAAAAAAAACACTCACACTCTTAGACCTCTCAATAAAACCCAGAATAATTAACAACTGATAAAATATACTTGATATAATTTTAGTTATTAAGTGTATTAATTATATTTGTTTATTAGTTATATGTAGCTATTATAGTTATAATACAGTAAACTGTGGTAAATACAGAATGCAGAATACAGAATGCATGCTTTTTCAAGGTAAATTTCTCAAAAAGAAAGTTAGGTTTTAAATTCTAAAAGAATATATAATGTAGCCTATTGATAAAACATTTGGAAACATAACTTTCTTGTTATTTTATTTATCTATATTTTTTTTATCACTGACTTCTACTAAAAATATCCTTGCCATGCAAAAATAAGTAGTTAATTTTGAGAAAAGGCCATAATTTGATTTGGTGATACCACTTGATTTAATTATGACATTTAGACAGTTTATTTGTGATCAAAGTCACAATTAAAATGTAAAAGTGTCCAAAAGTATCCAAATATTTGTGCTGCATGTCTGTATCATATGTTTATTTACATGCAGATTATTTTGTAAATTATGTAAACAATTTAAGAGCATACTTGTGTTATTAATAACACTTAATAATATGGTATACCATGCTGTTGTTGAATTCTTGTTTTTGATTGACATTATAGGTTCATTATTTTATGAGTACACAGATATAAACTCATATTAGTTATGATCAAAGTTTTTTCAGCAGTTTAGTAAAACAGAAACACTGACTAAGCCCAGCAAGACATGTAAACACCTCTCTCTCTCTCTCTCTCTCTCTCTCTCTCTCTCTCTCTCTCTCTCTCTCTCTCTCTCTCTCTCTCTCTCTCTCTCTCTCTCTCTTTAAAGACACGCTCTCAGTGTCCAGTAATGAAGGAGGACTTTCTGGCAGTGCCACGCTGCAGCCAGGTCATTTGCAGAGCTCCCCTGGACCCAGACGGCCTGGAAATACTCTGCGCAAGTGGCTGACCAGTCCCGTCAGACGACTCAGCAGTGGCAAAGCAGACGGCCACGTAAAGAAACTCGCACACAAGCACAAGAAGAGTCGAGATGTTCGCAAGAACGCAGACCCCGGCTCACAGAAAGACTCAGATGACAGTGCCGCCACACCACAAGATGAGACCATAGAGGAGGTTGGTGACCAGAAAACCAATAGAATAGCACACACAAACCTATTACTTTTGTCAGGTGTGTTAGCTTGATGAGCGAATCAGTAAAAAAAAAAAATCTGCATTGAATTGTGATCAATGTATATATTTATAATTTTTTGTATGTGTTCATGTGTATCATTCGAAAGTTTGGGGTAGGTAAGATATATATATATTTTTTTATTTAAGACATTAATACTTTTATTCAGCGAGGATAAATTAATTAATCAAACATTTGATATTGTTGCAAAAATAATTCAAATACATTTTTGAATTTTTTCTTGAAAAAGTATTAGGATTTCCACACACACACACAAAAAAAAACATTATGCAGCACAATCGTTTTCAATTGTGATAATTATAAGAAATGTTAATCAAGCACCAAATCAGCATATTCAAATGATTTTTAAGGGTCGTGTTACTGAAGACTGGAGTAATGGCTGCTAAAAAATGTAGCTTTGCCATCACATTTTAAAATACAATAAAATAGTAAATTGTTATGACATTCACTGTATTTTTGATCAAATAAATGCAGGCTTGGTAAGCATAAGAGACTTAAAAACGTTAAAATCTTATAGACTCTTTTGAATAGTATATTCAATTATCTATACAATTGTTTACTTTAAAAAAAAGTTTGCAACAGTGAAAAGGGTTAAAACAGTTTGCAGACAAGTAAATGTCTATGGTAGTTTGTTAGCTGCCACTCCTGTCCTGGTAAATGCATTTGAAACGTCAATGAAAGGCAGAAGTAAATGTAGCATACTGTCTTTTTAAGTGTTGCGTTGTATGATTTGTAACTGTCTAAGTGTTATTTATGTCTTGTGGTTTCCAGTGTAGAGCAGTTATAAATACAGTGCACCGCTTCCGCTAGTGATATTTTGGTATAAAAATGTGCCGCAGCTGCCAAGCTGTTTCATAGCTTAACAATGTTTATCTCTCTTCATTTCTTTCTTTCTGTTTCTCCATCTTCTGTGCTCACAGAGGATGAGAAATGAGGGCTTGAGCAGTGGCACTCTGTCTAAGTCTTCCTCCTCAGGGATGCAGAGCTGTGGTGAAGAGGAGGGAGAGGAAGGGCCAGACTCGGTTCCCCTGCCGCCCCCTATGGCCATCCAACAGCACAGTCTTCTGCATCAGGACTCCCAGGACGACAAGGTAACTGCTGAAGCGTCGCCAAATCAACATAGATGGGTTTTGATATCCATTTTGATTTGAGATTACATTACTTTTTTGAAACCTGCTATTTTGGATTAAACAAAGTAAATCGTTTTTCATAAAGTCAACATGAAATCTTATTTGGCTCTGTTACATACTTAAAACACATTCTTGGTCTTATAATGCACGATTCATTAGTGCATGTTATATATATATACATATATATATATATGTTTTACAGATATATGTATACAGATTTATTTTACAGTGTCCTTGTTACATATGTTACATGTACTTATCATAGTAGTAACAGCAAATTATGCATAATTACATGCAACTAACCCTCAACCAAATCATAATCCTACCCTAATCCTATAGTAAGTACATGTAGTTGCTTAATATTACTCAGTACTTAAATATATAATTACACTGTAACAATGACACCTTAAAATAAAGTGTAACCAAACATTTTTCTTGCATCAAAATGAAATGTAAATGTAACTTGCTCCACCGCTCCGATTCAATACGACATTTCGCTTTGCCTGATGTCACCTAGTGTCAGTGCGGTCAAATCCACAATATTATTGATTTGCCTGCACAGACACTATTGGTTAAGAACTGAACTGAGCTGGACGATGACATCACTTTTTCTGCAGAACTGCTTTATAGATTAAATGAACTAATTTAATAATTGATGATCTGACTGAACGGACTTCAGCTGAACAATGACTGTTTTTTGCCGTACAACCGAAATTACATTTTTCCTATTATCAATGTAAAGCTTCTTTGAAACAATTTGTATTGAATAAAGTGGAATATAAATAAAGGTGACTTGACTTGACTTGACTTGACTTGACTTGACCAAGGCTGTGCAGGCTATAGGTCAGTATTAACAAAGAGCCGAATAGGCTACTGTTGTACATCTTACGAATAGTTAATGTAGTAATTTAATGCAGATTCATGTAATAGCAAAACAAAGAGGGTAACACTTTATTTTAGAGTGTCTTTGCTACACGTTACATGTAGTAACTATAGTAATTACTATAAATTGTGCTTAATTACATGAAGACTACATAAACCACATCCTAACCCTAACACTATAGTAAGTACATGTAGTTAATAATTATTATTACTCAGTACTTAGTACACTGTAACACAGACACCTTAAAATAAAGTGTAACCAATAGAGTTTAAAAACTATATTACCATTGGGATACAGTGAGATCGATGCACTTGAGGATGAGGGTTAATTTCCTACTTCGCATAGACATTTTTCACATTACGAAAGTAGAAAATTGACTTATTGACTTCATATTGACTTTAACCTATGGTAATGATAGCTTAGAAGAAGACCAGTGAGGTCTCTGTCAGGCATCTCTAACTGCTGTCTGTTTTCTCTTTGTTTCTTAATGTTCTCCAGCATTATGTTGATTTCTGTTCTGCCTCTGTTTTGTCTCAGTTTCCTTATCTCTCTATGTAGTCTTCTTTCCTCCAGCCGTCTCCTGTTCTTTCCTTCTATTCAGTCTTTTTTCTACTTTTATACCTCATCCTTGCATATTTTCCTTCTTGTTCATTAATTTGTCTGAATACTCCACACGTCCTCAGTTGTGCTTTGCCAGAACTTGAGGTACAGTTTCAGTAGCATTCTGACTTCTGACTGATATAGCCTGTGAAAGCCCTTCTGTCTGTGACCTTTATGTGCTTTTTAATGGAGTATTTGTTGTACGATCACATGTGGTGGGCCATGTATGCACTTACTCTTTACCCAAAACAACCCAAATCTTCCAAACCAAAGTTCCTACTTCCGTTCCCCCCATATTAGCCCCTACCACTCTGAAATCAGCCCCCGATTGGCTGGCGAATCCAGAAACCACACTCATTACCATATTTGGAATGGAATGTTTCCGCCTTCCGTGTCCGAACACTACAATGGTGAGCATCGTTGCAGATTCACATAATAAATGAATATTGAAGTCAAGTCAATTATGTAACTATAACCCAAAAGGGAAGTCACTCCACTTACTAAACTAGTCCTCATGGGGGAAAAGACAGGTAGGGCATTTAACATGCAAATTAGACCACTTAGTTAACCACCAATAAATAATCAATTGATGAGTAAGCGGTATATCCCTTTTGAAACAAGAAAAAAAAAGTGGAAACAAGTCCAAGGTGGTAGTCTTGCTATTTCCCAACCTGACCAAAATTGTTTGATAATTTCTTCTTTTTTTTTTTTTTTTTTTTGTGAAATTCATAACAATTATAATAGTCCTACCTTTGTGAGATTCTAAATATTGTCGCTTGTTTTCTTTTTTACATAGGCTACCTCCCGTCTGTCTGGACGTCCCAGCAGTTCAGAGACGCCGAGTGCAGCTGAACTGGTCAACGCTATTGAGGAACTCGTCAAGAGCAAAATGGTAGGAGATCACAGTCCATCTTTTCACATTGAATATTTTTGTATTGTCCACTAAATTCTTTTTTCTCTCTCAGAGTCTGGAGGACAGGCCCAGTTCTCTCCCTGTTGAGAAAAGAGATAGCAGTAGTCCTTCCTGCATCCCATCGGATAACTCCTTTCTGTCTTCCTCCTCTCCCATCGATGAGATGGACGAACGCAAGACTGGATTCCTCAAGAGACGACAGTGCGTCGCTCTCTTATTTTCCTCAGATATTTCCTCTTTATAGTTATTGTTCTTGGTGTAAACGGGCCTTAAGACAGCACCAGAATTGAATCTCTTCTGTTGTAAGTGACTGACTTGGAATATGAATCACATCAAGGCTTCATCTCTCAACACAAGTGTTGACACTTTGACCTCTGCACGAAAAGTTTTGCAGATAGTAGCATAGAAGTTTTAAAAAAGCAGGAATGGAACATAAATAAATGGCAAAAAGAGCAAAAGAAGATGAAAGAGGTTACGAGTTGAGGACAGAAAAGAGTCGTACCGACTTGATACATCATAGAAAGTAAAAATAACTCTCATTTTATGACTCCTTACTGTCTTGGTATGCTCTTGTTGAATTTAAATTAGTTCAATAACATTTAAATCATTAACAATAATCATTTACAATATTGGTTGTACATTGCGATATATCATGCAAATTGCCTCGTCATTATTGTGTTTGCTTTAAAAGGTCAGTGACAAACTGGGTCAAAGCTATAGTCTGAACTTTGGGCATCTCATTATAATGCTTTACATTGGGTTTAGTTAGCTGTAGCTTGAAGATTTATTCCATAGAGTTCAATGCATTGAGGAACATTAGCTACAGTATGTTTCCATCCAAAATTTAACTATTTAACTGATGCGCAATATTGGAAAATCACATAAAACATTTGCGAATAAAGCACAGTGAGTCGAAAAGAACAAATTTGTCGCTTCCTGATAAACTGGCACTAAATATCATGGTTGCACTACGTGTTCTTACAGTGTACTTACCTTAGAAAGTACTGGGTAATATAAGGTAACTACATAGGTTAAGGCAGGAATCGGCAACCTATGGCATGCGTTACAACACTGGCACGCTGAGGGTTAATCCCTTGCACGTGAGCAAAAGTGAGAGAGATGTATGTATTTCATTCAGATAAAGTACCTCGTACCTGCATACAGATGTACATTTTAAGGGTAATCATTCCTCATAGTAACACAGCTTGTTATATTATGGAGTTATACATACTTTCAAAGTGTGAGAATTAAACTGCGCAAGTCAATAAAAGCACACTGCTCTGACAAACCATTAGCATGACCACTGTGCATCACGCACACACAAGTTACTGACTGGCAGCGAACAGCTTGTTGAACATAGTCAACATAGTCAATGCTATAAATGTCATGTGAAAGGGTGCATAGGCAGCATTGATTCCTGTAGAGTACTATAATTAGCATCAAAAAATACATAACACACTCAAATATTGATTTCTCAATTAGAAATATTTTTACAGATACTAAATATGTTTCTTTTCACGTCACCTGCCATCTTGTTTTGTTTTTTGGTTTAAATATAAATGTCCTAATTTTTTTTTTTTTCCCAGTTATGTTCTGCTGGAACTGGTCGAGACAGAGAGGGACTACGTGAGAGACCTTGGTGCAGTCGTGGAGGTGGGATTATGTTCAGTTCTTTTAACAAACACCGCACTGAGATCACTATGGTGACCACTTGTAACCAAACACATTAATTCAAGTAAACACAATCGGCAGCTGCTGTCAGGGTTCAGTTCTGTTTGTTTCAGTAGTCTATATCTATTTAGGGCTTACACAACTTGTTGTGAATTGATCACATGATCTGTTTGACAGTTAGGAGTGTCTCTTTGAAAGGAAATGAGATTGGTTTGGATTTGCTGCTAATTCAGAATGATGGCTCAGTGTGATCACATGTTTTATCCGTCACTGTCTACATGGTAACTGTACTCATGTGTTCTGGCACCTGCAGGGCTACATAAGCAGGATGAAGGAGGAGGGTGTACCCGACGACATGAAGGGCAAAGACAAGATTGTCTTTGGGAACATCCACCAGATTTATGACTGGCATAAAGAGTATGTGAAAATGATGCACTTAGCTTCCATCCTCTCAAATACTATATTAAGACCCCACTTTAATTTTCTGGCATTAATGTTAATGTAAACCTCTGCTCTTTGTAGCTTATTTCTTAGTGAACTGGAGAAGTGCTTGGAGGACCCTGATAGGCTCGCACCCCTGTTTATCAGACAGGTATGATGTGATTTCACTCTTACTAAAGCCCTATTCGAACGGGACTAGTTTTCTAAATGATGTTTGAATTACAATTCTTATCACTCGCTGTCTGTGATTCGATTCGGTTAACTAGCCCCGTACGAATAGGGCTTAAGACAACTACAATTGCAAGGTGCATCTGTGTTCAATTCAATGGTGAAGTGTGTATTTTCTGTTCCACTACACAAAAGATTTTCTCAAACACTTCGTCCATCTACTATTGGTCAGCTAAACTGATAGTCCCGTCCCTAACTTACATAACTTGTTGAGCCAATGTTGCCGAGTCATTTTTGGGGGTGTTTCCCAAAACCACAAACATAGATTAACGGTTCTGTGTTTTTAATGAAACTATAGTTCAAATGAACATTCGCAAACAGCATCGCAAACTTTCACCAACTACAGCTCTCGTAGTAGTTCGCGATAGATAGCTCAAGATAGTTTCTTGTTATTATGACGTGGACAAATAGATCATGCTCTTTGGGCATAATAAGCAAGCTGACATGCAGTACATTCTATATATTTCTTTCCATTTATATATATTTATCAATCCATATATTTTAACTGTCAACAATCACAGTTTTTGATACGTGTGTACATAAATAAGATATGATAAAATGCGTGATTTATAAAATGAACGGCTTTCTTTTGTTCTGAAAATAAACTAATCTGATTGTCATGTTCTGTGTTGTTATTTCCTGTGTTAAGTTCCTGTTTTCTTTGTTCCTTTAGTTTCCATTGCTAGTTTGTTTCTATAGTTACCAATAGTTTTAGTATGATGATTAATGATAATGATGTCTGAAATTTTGTTTTGACTACAGGAACGAAGACTCCACATGTACATTGTGTACTGCCAAAACAAGCCCAAATCAGAGCACATTGTTTCAGAGTACATCGACACATATTTTGAGGTACGACTCAAGTCACTGTCTGTATCCTGCCTGACATTTTAAACATGAGCCATGAAAAGTGAGAAAGACTCATAACCACACTCATCTTTTCTTTGTATCTTCATCAGGATTTAAAGCAGAGGTTAGGCCACAGGCTACAGATCACAGATCTACTGATTAAACCAGTGCAGCGGATCATGAAATACCAGCTTCTGCTGAAGGTCAGGCAGGAAATTGCAGAAGCATTGTAGCCATTCTTTCTAGTATTACCGACCCATACAGTCTCATCGTGCCTATGTGAAGCATGGATGATCTTTGAGAAAATATATTTTTCTTGTTTTATTCTGACATCCTTGTTCTGATTGCATAATTTTAGGATTTTCTTAAGTTCTCCAAAAAGGCTGGTTTGGACACTGTAGAATTAGAGGTAAGTGTATTTGTTAAGACATGGGTTAGTATTTAACTTTTAAAAAACACCTAGCAACACCCTAGCAACGACCCACTACACCTTAGTAATACACTGGCAAATTTTACACAAGCAAGCGCCAGTCATGTTTTCTTCAGAAAAATTAAAAAATGTAGTTGTTAACATTGATGTATGCTCTCTCACAGAAAGCGGTAGAGGTGATGTGTGTTGTTCCTAAACGCTGCAATGACATGATGAATGTTGGACGCCTCCAAGGATTTGATGTAAGATGAATTTCGTTTTTTACAAAAAATTATGAGCGTGTAGGTGGAAAGTTAAAAGCACAGCCATTAACAGTTGTATGTACATAACTTAGCAGTAATTCCTTTAATTCTGATTCAGCTAAAAGGCTACAAATGAAACCAAGAATGGCAGTGAATTTTCATCATTCCCTGGAAAGAGTTTAGATGCCTGGCAAAATTCACATTCCAAGCAACTAAAACACTGACCTTGCCTCCAAATAAAAAACATGGGAGCATCACACAATATTTTGAAATAGACTGCATAGAGATTCTTGTTGTGTATGTTTATTATACAAACATTTATTTTACCTAAGGCACGGTCACATTTCATAGAAATTTTGTGTGTAAATTGTTTTTAGAATATTGTTGGGATATATGAAGCAGAGCTCACACAATAGTAATTTTCAAACAAAGCAGCTTTCTGTTTGTTAACACGGCAAATCCGCATGGCTAACTTGCACCTGTTGTAAAATCTGTATAGAGGAAAAAAAAATTTTTTTTAGATCCTAAAAAATATAGGAATCAAAATTCCAGATCATGTTGATTCCTATTTAAATGACTGGATTTTACATGTGAAAATTTGATTCCCCCCGCCCCCCCTCCTAAAAAAAAAAAAAACAATGGTTAATGTGACGGCACCTTCAATGTAAATAAGCCTTTACCCTGGGATAGATTACTAAGAGTCTCATTTTCGTTTAATACTTTTCATTACAGTTTTGTACTTTTTAGTAGTATGTTTGCACATACTAGGGAGTTTTAACTTTTCTGTGGACTGAACATTGTTTATTTTATGTTTGTGTTCAGGGTAAAATTGTAGCCCAGGGCCGACTGATTCTCCAGGACACCTTTATGGTCTCAGACCAGGACGGTGGTCTCCTTTCTCGCATGAAGGAGAGGCGCGTCTTCCTCTTTGAGCAAATAGTGATCTTCAGTGAACCTCTGGATAAAAAGAAGGGCTTCTCTATGCCAGGTTATCTGTTTAAGAACAGCATAAAGGTGTGTAGACAGAACCACTGCAGTTGAAAACACTGTGCTCAAGACACAGCATAGCAACTAAAGACAAATCATTC
This sequence comes from Gila orcuttii, assembly GCA_026230005.1. NCBI lineage: Eukaryota > Metazoa > Chordata > Actinopteri > Cypriniformes > Leuciscidae > Gila > Gila orcuttii. Next base: position 13,047,633 of record JAPDVR010000018.1, read on the forward strand.
ATCTCATTCTTCTTCTGTTATCTACCTATATCTCTCTCTACTCTGCAGGTCAGTTGGTTGGGTCTAGAGGAGAGTCCTGACAATGACCCTTGTAAGTTTATTTTGACCTCAAGGTCATCGACTGGCAGTACAGAACACTATGTCCTCCATTCCTCCAACCGGATGGTTTCCCAGGCCTGGATCCAGCAGATCAGCAGCATCCTGGAAAACCAGATAAACTTCCTCAATGGTAATGCAATTTTAGAGTTTCCAACAAAGGAGGTTATTGGTTAAATATCTGTAAACCAAAAGGTTGTTGGTGTTAAGCCCCACAAACTATCTTAACCTCAAGTTGGTCCTGTGGGATTGTTCCTGTAATATGTTTACTATATGTTGCTTTAGACCAGGGATATCCAATCCTGCTCCTGGTGTGCCAATGTCCTGCAGAGTTTAGCTCCAAGCTGCCCCAAAACACATTGATTAGCTGTTTCAGGTGTGTTTAAATAGGACTGGAGCTAAACCCTGTAGAATAGCGGACCTCTGGGAGTAGGATAGGACAGGATAGAACATTGTTGAGAACATTCAGACATGAAAATGTCTTTGATGATTGAGTTGATGATAGTATTTAACCTAACTTGTCTCTTGCTGTCCACTCAGCACTGACTTCACCCATTGAATACCAACGGAACCATGTTGGAGCAAGCGGTCCTGGAGGACCCAGTAGCAGTGGACTTCCAGGGGGTAGCAGCAGCTCTTCCATGGGTCCCGGCTGTGGCTCCCGATCCCGAACATCCCGAATCCCTCAACCTTCCTCTCGTCTCCCTCAGCCTGTGCAGCACCACCACGCCCCCACCCCAGATGACCGCACTTCAGGTACGTGCCCTCTTCCTGTCCAGGACCTTAACGGTGAGGTCCCTAGGATGCGGGTCCTGGAGAGCCCCTTGAAGGAGCTACGCGAGGAAGCCCAATCAGGGACACCTATTCCAAGAACTCCAGTTGCGTCCCAGTCTCTCACCCTAACGAAGCCTCGTCTAAGAGTCCCGTCACCCATTCTCTCCCCTTTGAACCCTCAGAACTTTACACCTTTCACACCAGGCATCCAAGCCCAGAAGGGTTCCCCTTTTTGGGTCTCGATGCCAGCTTCTCCCACTGGCAGGCCTGGCTCTTACACAGAGCAGAGTGACACGTTAAGTCGCAACCAGTGTCAGACTCGCAGGCACTCAGCCCACAGTAAGGAGTTGGACCGCATCAGTACTTGCTCCTCCACCAGTGAGCAGTCCCTGCACTCCACTCACAGCAATGGGGTAAGAGCCAAACTCTAGCTCCTGGCTTCAGTGACCTCCAACTTCATACTAACCCACTGGGGGGTGTAATTGTGCCTTGTCCTGGAACTAAAAGAGGATTCTCACAGGCTGTTGTGGATATTAACTGGCCTGGTTTGACTGTGCTGAGCAACTAACAATGTACACTGTTAAGCAGGATAACTTCTCAAGAGTTTCTCTGAAACTCTGTGCATCCATTGACTATCTCTGCTGATTCTATCTGCTTTGATCTGGTAGGATTTTTTTTCCCTCAACTGCCCGTGAAAAATGCATAATATGCAAGCATTGGGAGCACGTAAACCAGCCAACTAACAATTACTAACACATTTTTTTCTTTTTAACCTGCTTACGGCTTTTTAGGCAGATTTTTTTTTTTTTTTATGCTTTTTGAGACAATTAAAAAAAATATCCCCATAAAATCCCCTGCAGGCTTATTTCCTATTGAGACAAGAACATATCAAAAGGTTTGTTTCTTTTTTTAAATAGCAAATAGGCTTTAGTTACATCACAGCCATGAACAGTGATTTACTACAGTACTTGCAAGTCAGAAGCAGGGAGTATTTTAGGTAGAGATATGTTCTCATTCTACAAAGCATTTTATTTGACAAACAAATCTGGGTACTCCCAAAGTGCAGGATGAGTCATTCATATATTTTGTCTGTTTCCTGAAAGAGCAAGATTGTACTTTTAAATGTGTGTATCTGTTCGAATATATGTTGTCAACTTTTAGCAGTCCACTAACATATTGAAATATGCACAAAGTTAAAAGACATGGTCTAAAAGCCAAAAAAGCCATCAAAACAAATATTGATTTCATGTTGTCTTGAAGGGTTAGATTTTCTCTCCTAACCAACAGAACTTTAAGGGTAATCACACTGACAGTAATTTGCGGCAACAAAGAGGCCAGAAGTTATTAATTTTGAATGAGTAGGTGATTAGAAGCAACATAAGCGAAAAATATAGTTGGCGATACAACAAAGTTCAACATGTTCCAAGTTCCAACGACTATCAGTAGGAGCATAGACATCGTAACCAACAGTACAGCATCTGGGCAGCAATTTTTAGTGTAAACTGCCAGTGTGAAGACTCTTTAGTGTATCTTGAAAGAGGTTCTTGTAACTAAAATGATTTTGCTTTATAAATAATATTTTCCTTGAACTGCTCTCACTTGCTTCATTCATCCTCTCTTAAATGTCCAGCTTACTAAACGTTTCAACACATTTCACATACAAACATAGTGAATAAAATTTAAATCATGTAAAATGTCTGGTGTTATGCTTACGTTTTGCTTATGTTTCTGCTCTCAGAGTGAAAGCAGCAGCAGCAGCAGTGTGTCGACCATGTTGGTGACCCAGGACTATATGGCTCTAAAGGAGGATGAGATCAGTGTATATCAAGGAGAGGTTGTGCAGATATTGGCCTCTAACCAGCAGAACATGTTTCTAGTTTTCCGTGCCTCGACAGAACAAGGCCCAGCAGCTGAGGGCTGGATCCCCGGTTACGTTTTGGGTCACACCTCCACCATCATTCCCGACTACCCCGACGGAACCCTCAAGTGAGGATTGGTTATTATTTGTTATTTATTACAGATGGACTAAGTAGTCAGATCTAGGATGAAGAAGCACCATATGGTTTTACTTTTTTTTTTTTATGTCAATGTCAGCAATGTAATGTTTGCTTACCTGGGGTAACCTTAGTCATGTGTGATACTGGGGCGTAATCACTGGCACGTAAGCAATAAAAGCAAAAAATAAAATAAAATGGGTGCAATAATTATTTTGTTTATTCTAAAAATACTAAAGTAATTCACATCTATCTTTGTAGTTAGGTTTAGGGTACCTTCAGCTTCACAGCGTTTTGTCATATTGTTACTAAACTGCTTGAGTGATGTGCAATTTGTATGATAACAGTTTTTATTCATAAGGGGTATTCATTCATTAATATAAGGTATTAATTTAGTATAAGGGTATTAAGGGATTCATTAATGGATATTTATGGAAGCTTGTTTCAGCCACAGAATAAAATTCTAAAAGATAATTCATGCAATTCTGACTTTATGACGCGCAAATGCGACTTTATATCACACGATTCTGAGATGAAACGTCAGAAATGCGACTTGCGAGATGTGAACTCGCAATTGTGAGAAAAAGTCAGAATTGTGAGATAAAAAGTCGCAATTACCTTTTTTATTTTTTTATTCTGTGGTGGAAACAAGCTTGGAAACAAAGCTAGATATTTGCTTTATATTAAGTGTAAAAAAAAAATATTTCGAGAAGTTAGTAAATGCATCAGAAATGTCTTGTCATTTACTCTCATAGAAATAAACGGTATGAACTAACATATCTCCTAGTGGTCACCAATAATTCGCTTTTCTTACTACTATTATTATATTATATTATATCATATTATATTATTTGCTTTATACATTTACAGCTAAATCAGAGTGCAAGCAGTTGTAGCTTAAAATTAAAAAGACAAGCCAAAATAACAGTAGATAAATACTAATATTTATTAATGAACCATGCTGAAAAATGCTAACTTGATGTAATTTTTAAATATAAATTCAAGTATTTTTATTCAACCAACTAGTTAGATTACATTTGATGGGAAAACAAAGGATGTGATGTTCAGAACATGGTAAAGTAATTAATGATAATGAGAAGTGATGCCCCCTGGGGGCGTTTTACCCCACAGACTAGGTTTGAAAAAAAAATTATGTCATTCTGAAAATATAATAATATTTTTCTTAAATAACATGTACTCCCTAAATACAGGCCTTACTATTCTCATGCCATATGACTGTGATTTTCTGCAAAACAACAAGCTTTAAAACATTTTATTTTTATTACTGCTGAAAATTAGATCACTTACCGTGAAATCCGTTTTCTCTCAGGTATGTCGCCAGTGTAAAATACATCATTCTTGTCAATATAGTCCATAGCAACAACAAAAACGTATCTTGACTCCATCTAGGGGTTATTATATTATATTATATTATATTATATTATATTATATTATATTATATTATATTATATTATGTTATGTTATATTATATTATATTATATTGTATTATATTATAGAACACGTTATTTTAAGATGAAGTTGTTACAGTTTAATTACACAAATGTATTAAAACATTTATTAAGTACATGTACTTACTATAGGGTTAAGGTTAGTGTCTGATTTAGGGTTAGTTAGGCTTGTAATTTTGCATTATTTACTGTTATTACTATAGTAAGTACATGTAACATGTAACTACGTCTCCTTAATATAAAGTATTATATTATAGTATATTAATTATATTATATTTTAGCAGTTACATTTTAAAATAATGGGTCTTGTTGCAACAAAACCTCGAAACCCATCATCCTTTTGTAATATATTAAAAAAATTAACAGGATACTCAACATAAATGTTGGACGGGACTTGATTGTATACATAAGGAACTGCTTGAAAAACTTTAAAAACGTCTAGGTTATGTAACCACGCTTCTCTCAGAAGTGAAACTCTACACTGCATCGTCAGTTCCACTTTGAAATAGAAATAAAAGGATTAAAAAAGAAATTAAAGTCAAAGTTATTTTTCATTAAAATGATGATGCTTTTGAGTAATGTGCACTGATGAATTGTCACAATAAAACATAGAATTTGTATTAAGTGTGTAAACAGGTTCATTTTGAGTTCATGTTGACCTTTAATTTACTACAATTGCTGTAAGTGCGAAAACATCCGCTTATGACTAGACCCCCGTTTTTAATTAGAGAGTGACATCTTGATTGTTGTCTAATATTTATAGTCTAACTGTGAATTAGTTGTCTCAAGAACAGTGCTATTTTTGTCACACAGGAAGTCTTCATCATGGCACACAGCTCTCCGCATCAGACGAAAGTCCGAAAAGAGAGACAAAGAGGGCAGAAAAGAGAACAAACCAGAGAATGGATTTCGCAAGTCAAGAGATGGACCCGCCAATAAGGTTTCTGTAAAGGTACTGCTTTAACAGTCTGATGATTCATTATGTAATTCATTTCATGGTTTTGACTAATTGTACATATGAAACATTACAAGGTTGTTTTTTTTTTTGTTTTTTTTCAGCTTTTGAATCCCAACTACATTTATGATGGTAAGTAAGAATATTGCTCTTTCGTTCTTGGAAATCTCTCTGAATATATTGAATCAGTTCATGTGTCATAATGAAACAGCCATATGACTGTGTTTCTGAATTGCTGGCAGCAGTTCCCCCAGAGTTCATGGTCCCCCTGTGTGAGGTGGTGTGTGACAGGGGTGACAGTGTTACTCTCCGCTGTAAGATCTGTGGGCAGCCCAAAGCCTCGGCCTGCTGGAGAGGGCCTGACCAGAGCACTCTCAGCAGCGGTGGAAGATACACACTCACACACAGGTAAAACCAGTGCAGACATCATCCTGCGTGTCATGCTGTTATACAGACTGCAGGTGGCGCTTTTGCTTTGTTTTCTGATGGAATGTATTGTGAGAGATGAAAAGTCATTTTGCTACTTTCATTTGAACTGTTTACTGAAAGAAACTCGGACAAAAACTAATTAGTTTACTTTATTTTTTACAATTTGTCATTGATGTGAGTTAGACAATAAAAATACAGCAATTCATTGTTTGTGCATGTTAGTTCACAGTGCATTAACTAATGTTAACAATTACAACCTTTGATTTTAATAATGTATAGTAAATGTTGAAATTAACTTAAACTAAGATTAATAAATGCTGTAGAAGTATTGTTCATTCGTAGTTCATTTTAATTAAAGGTAGTTAACTAATGTTAACTTGTGAACCTTATTGTAAAGTGTTACAGACTAAATTATTCTCTCGTCTTGGAACGTAAATGATTTCCTTTGTGAGCAAAATTCCAGATTACAATTTTTAAATTGTATAATTAAAATCTTGTTGAAACGTAAGTGCACTAAATATCAAATATTTAAGGAATAGTTCACCAAAAAAGTATCCCATAATTTACTCACCCTCAAGCCTTCCTAGGTTTATATGAATTTCTTCTTTCAGCCAAACACAATTGGAGTTATATTAAAAAATATAGTGGCTCTATCCTGTCTAGTGCCTGAGTTTTTAAAGCTCCAAAAAAAAAAAAGGCACTTTAAAAACTTTAAAAAGTTTTTAAAGCTCCATTCATCATAAAAGTAATTCATACAACTCCAATGCCTACTCTATTCACTCCCATTGTAAAGCTTAAGTGCCAGGATATTATTTAATATAACTCCGATTGTGTTTGTCTGAAAGAAGAAAGCCATATACACATAGGATGGTTAGAGTAAATTATGGGATCATTTAAATTTTTGGGTGAACTATTCCTTTAATTCAAAATTATATTGGTTATCAAAAAAAGCTTGGTTAAAAAAAAAAGTAAAGCGTAAAAAAACTAAGTTGTAATGTTAAAATATAAGAAGTGAAAATGTACAATAATCGCTTCCAAAATAAAAGTTTGTGTTTAGACAATATATGTATAAGTGCTGTGTATAATTATTTTGTATATATTATTAATACACACATATGCATGTATGTTATTAAGACAAATGTGTTATTTATATATAAAATATGTATACATATATATATATACAGTATAAACTTGCAAATATTTCTTCAAAATATACATGCATATGTGTGTATTTATATATAGTAATTATTCAAAATAATTATACACAGCACACACACAAATATATTATGTAAACACAAACTTTTATTTTGGATGCGATTAATCGTTGCCCAGCACAAAAAATTTGACCAATGAATGACGTGATTGACCAATCCGAATCTAGTAATCCAGAGAAGCATGTTTTGAATATACAGAACAACACTGGTTTTGCAGTTCATTTTTGTGTCTTAATTATTTACTTTTTGTTCAGTGAGACAGGGGAAGAGACCCTCCGTATCTCACCCGCCGCTCTGGACGACAGTGGCACCTACACCTGCATCGCCTCCAATGACGTGGGCTCAGTGACATCATCGGCCTACCTCAGAGTGATCGGTCAGTTGGTTTTTCGTCCACTGTGCTCAAAAACAAAACGTTTAACTGAGTCACTGACGGTGTTGGTTTTTCGTAGGCACTTCCTGTGACGGTATCCTCTGGAAGGATAACTTTGAGTCCCTCTACACTGAAGTCATGGAACTGGGGAGGTACCGTACAATGAAATATCCTCACATACTGAAGATATAAAATAAAACAAACGTATTTATCTTTAACATTTGTTTCCCGTCCGTCTGTAGAGGCAGGTTTGCCGTCACTAAGTGGTGTGAGCAGAGAGGAAGCAGGCTATCAGTGGCCGCTAAGCTAGTAAATAAAAAGCTAATGCGTCGAGAGCAGGTTGTTCAAGAGCTGGGCGTCCTGCAGTGTCTTCAGCATCCTCATCTGGTGGGCCTGCTGGACACCTTTGAGACCCCAGCCAGTTACGTTCTCATCCTGGAGATGTATGTGGACTTCTTCTCTTTTCTATCTGTAACAATATAATATTCTCACACGCTAATGCTAATACCGTCGGTTGATTTAGGAAAGTGTGAGTGTTTTGTTGAAACACGTTTTCTCTTTTTTGCATGTCAGCGCTGATCAAGGTCGTCTCCTGGACTATATTGTTAGCTGGGGGAACTTGACTGAAGAAAAGGTGTCTCTTTACCTACGGGATGTTCTAGAAGCTTTACACTACCTTCACGCATGCAGGATTGCTCATCTTGACTTGAAGGTGGGCCTTCCCATTGAATTATTCTTTATAAATGTGTAGATTATTTGGGGAAGCAAGTGGAGGGCCTCAACACATTTCCAAGAGAGCTGCAAGATGGCTTAAAATTATTTAAATGAAGACACAACTACCTATAAAATCACATAAAACATAAAGATCAAAATGTATTTCTTGTTTTAATCGGTTCCCTCAAAAACTTCAAAAAACAGTATTATTATTTGAAAGACATTTTAAAAGTGTGATTTTCTAGACCTAAAAAAGTAATGGAAATTTTGGTAACACTTACAATAAGGTTCATTAGTTAACTACCTTAGTTAACATGAACTAAGAATGAAAAATACTTATTCAGCAATTATTAATCTTAGGTCATATTAATTTCAACATTTACTAATACATTATTAATTACATTAGTTAATGCACTGTGAACTTATATGAAGAAGCAATGAACAGCTGTATTTTTAAAAAAAATATGTATTGCTCATTGTTAGTTCATGGTAGTTAATACAGTAACTAATTAACCATATTGTAAAGTGTTACCAAAATTTCTAGAATGAATATAATCTGTGTAGTTATGTTAAGCTGTGATATATTTTATCAGGTAGAAATTGCTAAGAAATTACGATTTGTTGGTGAGGGGGGAGGGGTGAATTACTGGAATTAAAAGTGTGAACCCTGAAGAACATTCAGTGCTTAAATTTAGTTATTTTTATTTTAATTGCTAAATAAAATAAAAAGCGTCAGCATTGTCTTAAATAATAAAGCGTAGAACGGAGGAATTTAAGCAATAGTGAAAGCATAGAAGAGGTAGTTTAATGATTCAACAGGATACAGTAAAGTGCTTACGAACAAAATCCTTTAGCATGTAAATGTCACAAATTAAATAGAAAGTTTATCACTTAAACACAAAATATTTAACAAGCATTTCAAATGCAAATAACTTCTTCCTGGTGACAACTATTAGTCTAAACACAAACAAATGCATTAAGAGTAAAAAAAAGAAGAAGAAAAAAGAGTAGCATAAATAAATTCTTCCATGCAGCGAATATTAATTTAAGCATTAGAAACAGGGTTTTAAGCAACTAGGGTGTGTAAATGGAAATTTTGGTTAATAATTCAATAACAGATGACAGACAAAGATAATCCCAGTAAAATAGATTAATCTGAAAGGTAAATGTATTCTACAGTTTGATTTAAATACAGGAATATGAATATATACATATTTAATTGCTCATATTTGAATTGATGATATGTCATAATGGCATCACTATGAATTCAAGAATGATTTCAAACCAATAGCCTTTAGGTCTTAATAAAATTCTAAGATTAACTGAAATAATTCATTAAATTATTGAATAATGCCTGTCTTCTGATCTCCCCCTTTTTTTCTCTACATATGTTAAAATGTACAACCATGTTCTGAAATGTTTGGAATTTTGTAATATGTAGAAAACCATATAAATAAAGTGAGGGGAAAAAAATATTGAATAATAACCCTATTAATTACAAAATAATTAAATTTTAAAATAATAACACGAGCAACAACATGTTTGGCTTTCTGTGCCAATTTTTGTGGGCATCTTACCCCAAGGTCAACAAATGCCTCAATAACAACAACAAAAAAATTGATGTTTAATATAATACGATGTCGTAGATCACTATATTCAAGAGACACAAAATTAGATCCGTTAACCTCAAAACTATTTTGACTGGCTGAATCTCACAAATGTTGATATTCAGATGAAATGACAAAATTAAGAGCATAGCCATTCACTTAGTGTTGAAAGATGATATTTGTGCCATCTACAGTTAAGAAAAAAAAAGGTGGGTGGGGTCATCTTAACCTATACTGTATATCTATTGAATAATTCAATTATGTCAAATATTTGACCACTTTGCTCTGTCGAATTTTTGACCTCTCGATTGCATCATTCTAAAGTCAAATGTTCTGTAAAATCTATTATGCTATATTCTTATGTTTTGACCCTGTCAGGCATCCATTTCTCCTCATTATCCCATACTTCTGTGTCTTCCAGCCAGAGAACGTATTAATGGAGCAAACGTCAACCCAGCCTCTAGTCAAACTGACGGACTTCGGTGACGCGGCACATCTCTCCAACATCCCTCACATCCACCCCCTGCTGGGCAGCCCAGAGTTCTCGTCCCCCGAGCTGGTGTTGGGTGAGCCAGCGGCTCTGACCTCGGACCTCTGGAGTCTAGGAGTGCTGGCGTACGTCATGCTCAGCGGGGCGTCCCCGTTCCTGGACGAGAGCGTTGAGGAGACCTGCCTCAACATCTGCCGCCTCGACTTCAGCTTCCCGGAGGAATACTTCCGCGGCGTGAGTCAGGCGGCGCGGGACTTCCTATGCGTTTTACTCCAAGGAGAGCCTTGCAGACGTCCCACCGCGCAGGTCTGTCTACGCGAGGAGCCCTGGCTGAAGCCCAACGTGGCCTCCGCCGCAACTCGCCTCGACACTTCAAGACTCATCTCTTTCATAGAGCGGAGGAAACATCAGAACGACCTGCGACCCGTCGCCAGTTTCCGAGCATTCCTGCGTAGCCGCCTACTCAGCCAGACCTGAGACAAACGTAGAGGGGGAATAGTAATGTTCTTCTGCAGATCTGAGTTGGATATGAAGGAAGTCTGTTGAAAATATAGATCATAAATAGGAAATATGCTGAAATCTCATCCTCGTTTTAGAGTCATTCTGAAATGGTTCTGGGTCTCTGTTACTGTAACTGCTGCTGACAAATCTCTGAAGTCCCCTTTCCCACAGTTCAAAAAGTCATTTCAGTCATTCTCTCTTTGTTTGAACAACACTCAGAAGAAGAAGAAGAAAAAAGTGATTTAACAAGGGGGCATAATTTTTAAAGGTTGTTCCCTGAGCCAGAAAGGTTTAGCCTTGTGTTTGGACAGTATTTCCATCTGGTTGTCTCAGAGGAGTACTGTAATTTGAATAGTTACATTCAGGAAAGATTGCATTTTGTATTAACCATGTAAAGAAGCACAGTAAAGATGATATCTTTATCCTGAACGTTTTGGAGAAAAAGAAAAAAAAAGCTTATTTAAAGAGAAATAAAATCGGTTAAATTGTGGTGTTCATCTCAAGTTTCATGTTTGATAAGCATACAGTCATTTTGGAAATCAATCATAACAAATGAAACGCCTTTTAACAGCTGCAACTCTTTCAGACAAGGGGAGTAAAAGATAAGCTTTTCGTTTCGATTCACACCTGTCTATCAGCCTTATGTTGTAAATAAACTGGACCTGCCTTCATTCATTTTTATTTGCTGTGTTTGAAATGCGTTCTCATTGGCTGATCATGACCTTCAACTGACCAGTTAGAATACAAGCTGCAGAAGGCAGGAAGTGCCAGTAAGCAGAGCAAATGTGCACTCTTTGTAATTTGTTGAAATGTGCAATGTTGGGGCTTTTACATTTTGCAGCTATTTATAAAAATTGTTAAATCGACATGTATCGGCCACTGCGAGTTGAGATATGTTTCCGTGGCTCTTTTGCTGAGTTTTCTGTGTTCAGTATTATTTTGTAAGCTTAAGCCTCATTGGTGAAAATCATTTGTGTCTTTGGCACACTTTTGTTATGAATGTCATTATTTTTCATCGTTATACCAAAGTTAATCCTCATGTACCTAAATGCTTCTTCTCCCTGTTTGGTGGTTATGATTTGTAACAATAAGTTATGAATGCAATTCTGACTCCTAGAGCAGGAGTTTACATGTATTGATTGTTGATTTATTTATTGTGTCTTGTTCGGTTTTTGTTAATCGAATTTAAGTTAGTAGTGCTTCATATGGTCAGATTATTAGGATTTTTTATTTCCATATCTGCTCATTGCAGCAGTAGTCTGTTAATATAAGGTTGCATGACTAAACGATAATAATAATTATTATTTGTTTTCAGTTCACTTTGCTTTAAATACAATGAGATGATTTGTTCCCGTGTACTATATCTGTTGTACAGGGAGAAAGTACCAAGAGAATTGCCTCCAAATTGTGGGTTAAAGTTTAAGAGGCAAATTGCAGTGGAATAATTACTCCAAATAGCAACTGTTAACTCTTGTCACTAAAACCTATTTGCAGTTATTTTATTGCTGAATATAAAGGAGGTAAAAAAAATGCTGGGACAGTAATGTTAGTAGCCTATGACTTTTCATGTTTTATTTAAGTTAGTTTCTCATAATGTATAGATGTACAGACACCATAACAACCTGGACGTAGCGACACCCTGTTTTTTACATAACGTCAGTTTGAATGTTTTTGACTCGATGTTAATTTTGCATGTACATTTCTTTGTACAAAAACCATACATGTTTGCACATTCTGTGCTGTACATAAGTTACTTTACCCTCAGTTATTTTTGAGATTAAACATCTGAAACATTTTATTCGTATGACTAGCCTCAAATGTCTTCGTTTATAGGCTACTCGTTTGTTTGTTTGTGGGTGTGTGGGTCGGTGGGGGAAGGGGGTGGTAGAGATTACACAATAGCAATTGTTGCCGTACAGTAGCCTAGCTAAGTCGCACATCTAAACTGTTCTAGGGATTCATATTTTTACATATTTCCTGTCTATCTCTCTTGAGGCTTCACCCAGACCATGTGAAAACGGAGTGGCTGAGGAAACATGCAGGTGTGAAAGCTGCATCTGCAGGTGCTGAGATCTCACAGATAAATGACTAATTAAACCTCCCCTGATCTTATCGTGGAGATCTGCTTGTGCAGGCAACTGTAAACGTCATAGTAAAGTTGTAAAGTAGTAAAGTTTCGTTCAGAACGAAAACAATCTCAAAAATCTATGCACGCATATTGATTTTATTTAATTTAACCAGACACAGGTATATTTGCACTGTCACTTTTTTCTGCAATTGTTGTGTGCATATTTTGATAGGTAGCCTATAGCCTACTTTTAAAAAAAATTATAGCAGTTAGGATATTAATGCATGTGTCTTTTTGTGAGCATGCAGGGTGCCTGTATTTATTTATGCCTTCTCCAAATAATGTTCGTGAGTTTGCTGCAAAAAACACCACTGCTGTTTTTTGACACTTGCCGCGTCTGTGGTTGTTTGGCTGATTGTGTGACTATAACTGCTTTGTTTTTTAAGAGGTGTGAGCACAAGTTTGATGTCACGTAAACTGGCTAATTTTTCTCTGCAGGCACCCACACGTTACGGTCTGTTCCTCTTATGAAACGCGAAGTGCCTCTAACTGTTTTCAAACTCTTGACTTTGATGTAAAAAAAAAATTGTTCCATTTGGTGCCCCAGTCCATGCTTTAAGGTGTAATAAAATTAAATGATCTTTATTCACTTTTTATATTGAAAATAGCTACAACGTCAAATCCAAACTTAAGTAGGCCTAGGCTTTGAAGAAGAAAACCCCCTCTCACGCAGCTTTCTAAGAAATCATGAACATAGTTTCCGTGACTCATTTTTGTCTTTTCATAATAAGCATTTATGAAATAATATGTCTGCTGACATTGAAGGTTTTTTTAGATGCGTGTCAGTTAAAAGAAGGGCTTCGAGTATATACCACCAGGAGGCGACCTTTGACTACCAAGATGTCTGAGCTGAATATAATCTGTTTTTCTGTAACCCAATGACATTGTGTCAGTGTATAAAACACCTATGATAAATCTATATTTGTGGTTTGTAACTGTGGTCGTGATTTGATCAGATATCTTACTGAATCACCGATATATTAGCTTAGATAATGTACACATTTCTCGGTTCTTCTCTGTAACTGCAGCCTTTGATGCGACATGGAAACATAAGGGTAAATGGGTTCATTTAGTAGCGTATAGAATTCTTCAAATACCTCTATTCAGTCAGTGTTTGAAAGGTAAGTGTTTTTTGTCATCTTAATGCATTTTATTTTAATAAAGGGTCAACAATGTACTTTAAAAAACGACTTTATTTTTAAGTTTTTATTTAACAAAAAATAAAATAATCCTTTGTTTGACTTGCATTGAACTTCTAAACTAAAACATCAAGCAAACAGCTGGCTGAACATGCAAAATAAATGCAGGTTTTTGCAATATTTGGACTTTATGAAGTTTTAAAAATCAAAATGTTATCAAGTGGAATAATTAAGACGTGTCTCTGTCATTTAAATAAAATGACAAATCACTCAAGCAAACTTCCTGATTTGTCTTGTACTGAAACAATCAAAAATCCTATTCCTCAAGAGAGTGTATTTGCAAAAGCATGTATTTGCAATGTATTTGCACTGCATAGTAATTATAGCAAATATAAAATTATTTCCAGGTGTTATTAGTACACTTCAAATATGGTTCACTAATGTACAATTTTATATTATTTAGTATTTTGTTAATATTTTATTTTATTATTTAAATACAATGTTATTTTAAATTAATACATTTAACAATAATCAGAACTGTTTATAACTGTACAAATTAACTATAGAAAGCAAACCGATTTTATGTCTAAACAAAAACATAAATACATAGAAATGACAATGCCAAAAACTGACTGAAATCTTTTGAAACATTATAGTGTAGATACACTTTTTTGTTGCATCCAATATATAGAGAGTCTTCTGAACCAAAACATTAGATCAAAAATCAAAATGCAAACATCTGAGGAACAAAGATCAACTGATGATTGTTTATAGTCAACTAATACATTTATATTTCTCTGGCTCAAAGCAGTAAATATTCAATGTGGGAAGCAGGTTTCTAACATACAGTACTATGTGTGTATTGTGAAATTGTCAATTAAATTTAAAATTCTTTTAACTTAACATCAACTTTCAACCTGCTTTATCATAGAAGACCTACAGGAGGTGACACCTGCATATTACGAACACACTACAGAGCTTTGTGACTGAAAAATTGACTGACTTTCAGTTCAACTGCAGAAGAAAAATCCCTTTATAGCATAAAGAGTTTAGTTGGGAGTATTCAGAAAGCAAAACATGACCCTATATCCCTAAAATACATAGTATTTGTACACATAAATGTATTTTATAAACAGATAATCCTGGTTCTGGGTGCTGATTTGTCAATGCTGTATTGCTAAAATCCAAAATATAGTTACAGCTTTGAACTGTTGATCATACATTACAGGTCGACTTCTATATTCAACTTCTAACAGATGTACACAAAGTATTTCGGCAGTTTCAGAAAGCAGATTATGCAGTGTCTTTATGTTTTTATGTGCAAATCATATAATTATGTATGATTTATTTATTTATTTATTTATGATTTTATTTATTTATTGTTTAGAACTATTTGAGTTCCCAAGTCAAAAAATGACAAAATAGCTTACAATTTCGCATCTAAAATTTAAGTTTTTAGGTGTGTGTTGCTAGGTGTTTCAACAAAAAAGACTTCCGCATCCTCGGTTCATGCACCCTCTGTAAGCTTCCTCAGTTCTTGATTCTTGCTACTTTAAAATATGACGGCTGTCAAGAGGTTATTTTTAAACCAAGAAAATGTTAAACGGATACATTTGTATAGATTGTGGAAATGAATAGCTGGCTATATCTAATCAGGTAAGGACCTGGGGGAAAAGCCTGGCGGCTCGGTGGGTAGCACTGTTGCCTCACAGCAAGAAGGTCCTTGGTTCGAGTCCTTTCTTTGTGGGTTTCCTCTGGGTGCTCTGTTCCCACGTGTCCAAAGATATGCAGGTTAGGTGGATTGAATATGATCAAATTGGCTGTGATTGTGTCCGAGCACTGTCAGGAAGAGCATCCGGTGTAAAACCTGTGCCAACTGTGTACTGGAACCTGCAGATGAGCGGGACTAATGCCATAGGATGAGAGAGAAGTTGTGTTCGAAATCGCCCCCTACTATACCCTCATCCACTGTTCCCTACTTTACTCCACTAATATAGTCCACTTGAAGGAGTTGATGAAAACAAGTGAGTGAATTCGGAGACTGAGTGCGCCGGAAGGTCTGCCTATTTTGCATAGTTTGTGCTTGCTGTTTAATAATAATCATTTGAAACGTAGCAAACTGGCAGCTCCAGTAGTAATGAAAATATTTACTCTGACTTGGAAACTAGCATATAAACTTTAATTAAACAATATAATAACAAATTAAAAAGGAATTTATCCCTGTATGTACAATATTTCGCTGGACCAGTGCGGTTTGGAAAATGGATGGATGATTTGATTCAGCTGCGGCACCATCTGCTGGCGAGATGCGGGAATTCATTCAGCGCGCGACTCTCACAGTGCATTATGGGTGATCTCTAGCCAATGAGCATACATCAGTTGTACACTCGTTATTGCGGTGCATTGTGGGATTGAATGAGTGCACTCAATAACGTCCACTATGGTTTCGGACACCACTACAAATGGCTGTCCCCTAAATTAGTAACCTATTTAAGGGTATAGGGGGCAATTTTGGACACAAGCAGAGAGTCACTTTCGCAGACCTTTTCCCTGTGCTTTCTCACAGCCAACTTTAGTAAAATAGACACCTGTGATCTGTTCAGTTTCTGGAACCTTTTGCCTTAGGATCATGAGAGTTAGGAGACCAGGGTGTTTTGTAACACATTTTGCTTTGTTCTCAGTTTTTGTACAAAGTGTCTCAAAGGTTGATATAATTTTTCTACACTCATCTACAAAGTCCACGCCAAAGGAAACCTACAGAAAACACTTGCCTTAAATGCCTTTTTTTTTTTTGTAGTTCTGTCATTATTTTTAGTAGTTGTAGCTACATCAGCATGTCACACATTTGCATATACCCACCTACTGGCTGCTTTAGCCCACCCTCCCTCAAAGATAAGTTAGGTAAATGAGTTCACTATGTTGAGGAGATACTGTTTTTTAACCATAGAACATCTGATATGGTCCTCTAGGGACTTTTGCAGCATTCGTGGAGTGGGTGTATTGGGGATCTTCGTTCACCGTCTACCCAGCTGAGGAGGACATGACCAGCCTGACTCTGGACACAGAGACCAGCCAGACCTTAGCCACGGCCATCATGGAGCCTGAGCCAACTGCAGACACAGAGGCCAAGCATGCCGCGATACCAGCTGACGGCTGAGCTTATCGTCGCCCCGGAGTCCAGCAGAGAGCCTGACTGAGTGTGTGAGCCGGCAGCAACGTCTGTCAAGGAGGGCATCATCGTGGAGTTTGATGACATGGAATGGTGCCCGCCCATAGTCCCGCCACTGAGGGTGAGCTGTACCTGGTCCCTATAAAATGGGCTATTCCCTAAAGTCTCCTGTCGCCACTGGTCTCGCCCAGCTCCAAGTCTCCTGCGTCTTCAATGGTCTCGGCCAGCTCCAAGTCTCCTGCGCTTCCAATGGTCTCGCGCAGGTCTAAGGCTCCTGCGTCTCCAATGGTCCCGCCCCAGCTCCGAGTCTCCTGGGTCTCCTGGGTCTCGCCTAGCTCCAAGTCTCCTAGGTCTCCAATGGTCTCGCCCAGCTCCAAGTCTCCCTGGTCTCCAATGGTCTCACTCAGGTCCAAGTCTCCCTGGTCTCCAAAGGTCTCGCCCAGCTCCAAGTCTCCTGGGTCTCCACTAGTCCTGCCCAGCTCCAAGTCTCCTGGGTCTCCAATGGTCTTGCCCAGCTCCAAGTCTCCTGGGTCTCCAATGGTCTCGCCCAGCTCCAAGTCTCCTGCGTCTCCAATGGTCTCGCCCAGCTCCAAGTCTCCTGCATCTCCAATGGTCTCGCACAGGTCTAAGTCTCCTGGGTCTCCAATGGTCTCGCCCAGCTCCGCGTCTCCTGGGTCTCCAATGGTCTCGCCTTGCTCCACGTCTCCTGGGTCTCCAATGGTCCCGTCCAGCTCCAAATCTCCTGGGTCTCCAATGTTCTCACCCACCTCCAAGTCTCCTGCGTCTCCAATGGTCTCGCCCAGCTCCAAGTCTCCTGGGTCTCCAATGGTCTCACCCAGCTCCAAGTCTCCTGCGTCTCCAATGGTCTCGCCCAGCTCCAAGTCTCCTGCGTCTCCAATGGTCTCGCTTAGGTCCAAGTCTCCTGGGTCTCCAATGGTCCCGCCCAACTCCGTGTCTCCTGGGTCTCCAATGGTCTCGCCTTGCTCCACGTCTCCTGGGTCTCAAATGGTCCCGCCCAGCTCCACGTCTCCTGGGTCTCCAGTGGTCTCACCCAGCTCCAAGTCTCCTGCGTCTCCAATGGTCTTGCCCAGCTCCAAGTCTCCTGGGTCTCCAATGGTCTCGCCGAGCTCCAAGTCTCCTGGGTCTCCAATGGTCTCACCCAGTTCCAAGTCTCCTACGTCTACAATGGTATTGCCCAGCTCCAAGTCCCTGGGTCTCAAATGGTCTCGCCTAGCTCCAAGTCTTCTGGTTCTCCAATGGTTTTGCCCAGCTCCAAGTCTCCTAGGTCTCCAATGGTCTCGCCCAGCTCCAAGTCTCCCTGGTCTCCAATGGTCTCACTCAGGTCCAAGTCTCCCTGGTCTCCAAAGGTCTCGCCCAGCTCCAAGTCTCCTGGGTCTCCACTAGTCCTGCCCAGCTCCAAGTCTCCTGGGTCTCCAATGGTCTTGCCCAGCTCCAAGTCTCCTGGGTCTCCAATGGTCTCGCCAAGCTCCAAGTCTCCTGGGTCTCCAATAGTCCTGCCCGGCTCAAAGTCTCCTTTTGTCGCTGATGGTCCCAGCCAGCCTCCCTTTCCTGCATCCTCTACCTAAGTCAGCCAGTTCCACTGCCACTTCTTTACTGGCTCCCTTCAGCCTCTCAGCTCCTCCTCTGTCTGGTCCACTGTGCTGCACGGATTCGATTCAGGTCCTCCAGTCCCCAGCTCCGACTTGGCAAGTGGATCCCCTGACTCTGCCACGGGTCGCCTTGCCCATCACTCCACCTTTGGTCAGTCGTAACTCATCCCTCACACCTCACCTCCTC
This sequence comes from Gila orcuttii, assembly GCA_026230005.1. NCBI lineage: Eukaryota > Metazoa > Chordata > Actinopteri > Cypriniformes > Leuciscidae > Gila > Gila orcuttii. The sequence continues at coordinate 13,066,482 of JAPDVR010000018.1, forward strand.
TGTTGAACTATTTATTTATTTTTTGTTACAGCGTGAGAAAGGGGGTTGATCAATTTGTTTGTGTTTTATTTGTGGTTTTCTATATCCACCAACCCACCTGTTTCCCTTGTTAGTTTCCTTGGTTACTGATTATGTTACACATCTGTTTCAGTTTCTGTTGATTAGCCTTCGGTTCTCCCAGTTCTTTGTTCGGTGTTGTTTGTTAATAAGTTTTTTATTTTTTAAGTTTGTCATTAAATTATTTTGCTTATTCCTGTAATCTCCTGAGTATTTCCGAGTTGTATTTAAATTGGATTCTCCTGCATCGTGCAATTGTTACTGCAACCCAATTGTGACAGTACTAACTGAACTTGTTGCTGTTCTCAACAGTGTAAAATTATCACTGTACAATGTGAGCCACATATATAGCCTACATCTTAATTAAATGCTCTAAGCGATGTCAGACGTTTTTTAGGCCAAAATATTTTTTGTCACATGCAGCAAACATCTCCTCACTATCCGCTAGCTGCCTGTCCCCTGAACACACTGTAAAAAAATGCAGTCTCGAGAGACCCCAGGAGTCCAAAAACAGCACCAAAAACAAACTGGGCTAACCCGCACCACGAAACATAACAAACTGTTCCAGCCAATAACCGACAAGAAGGATTTGGGGATGGGGTTTGGGGGTTTAGTGCACGGATGAGGAGGAGGGAGGGTCTAGCTAGCCTCCGTTTTGTTTGACAATACTTTAAACTTCAACAAGAAGTGACGTCACCCGACATCGCTTAGAGCTCCTTTAAAGGTGTTTATTCTTACAGAATACAGTCCATCAAGTTACAGTATTCGTAAACAAAAAAGCCAGGAAGAGTAAAATATATGTATGAATGTATATATGTCAAATCAAAAATACATAAAGTTGCTAGAAAACAAAAAAAAGGCTTATCATGTTCAAAACTTCTCCTTTTGGGGTAGGGAAGCAGAATTGAAACACTCTGTCAGTAGATGTACTGGAAGGGAAACATTTTTAAGTAAATCCTTATTAGAATCGTTTTTTTTTGTTGTTGTTTTTTTTGTCTGTATTCCTTACTCCAATTGATGTTCTGTTCACACTGCAGCGGATCTCTCATCCATACTAGTGGCCTGTGAATAAACAGATCCTGTTGTCTGAGTGATATAACTCTGCATGAATTGCAATCTACTGAAGTGTGTCTAAAATAGATGCCTCTTAAATTTCTCTCCCACAGACACATAAAGCATTGGATTTAGGCAGCTGTGTGAGTAAGCCAAAGCTTCTGTGATCTGAAGACTTTGTATGGATCCCAGCAGTAGAAGAAGACCACCATTGCCACAATGACTTAGACGCATGGCCTGCCTCCTGGAAGAGCGAACTGTCCTCTTCAGAATGAGTACCAAAATCCAGTCACAATAAGTGGGAGAATTAAACCCATGACATTCATTTTAAAGATACCAATAATACTGTATGTAGAAGTTTGATCATCTATTGTATACTATGTATAATACTTTTGATTATTATTTTTTGTGGTTTTGAGAACATCAACTACCCAGCTGACAAAACATCAACAAACAAAAACAGTAATGATGCATATTATCAAACTGGCTAAAATCCTGTTTCAGACTCTCAAAGCAAACAAAGCATGAACTTCAGCTAAGTATTGATCAACACTCAGTACAATCAGTACAATGTAGAATATCCCACTGTAGAATCCAATGTGGTAGACACTGACGACCATAATGCACATAACATCTCCAAAGATCCACTGGTCTCTGGCAGAGTGTGCCAGGAAGGGAAGAGAGGAGACCAGCAGCAGGTCAGCTATAGCCAAGCTCAAGAGACAGATGTCGGTCATGCTTCTCAGCTTCACACCCATCAAGACCACCCAGACCACCAGTATGTTACCCAGAAAGCCCACCACAAAAAACAGGGAGTATAACACAGGGAGGAAGATATCTGCATGATCTCCATAAACACAAGAATATGCAGATGGATCAATATCTTCATTGTAGAAGTCAGAATAGTCATATTGTGCAGTAGTATCAGAACGTCGTCCATTCACACTTGAACAGGGGAAAAATACTATTAGCAAAGCAGAGATCCTCCTTGAATTGTGATTAATAAATGTGATATGACCTCACCTGGACGATCCTTGATAATTTAGATCAAGGGTGCTGTTGGTTACCATTCGTTTCCATGGTGGCTGTGCAGTGGTCCTGTTAATGACAAAGAGAAGAGGCAAAGAAACTTATTTAGTGCAAATGGATCTTCAATGAACACTGTACTATCAGCTGTACTATAGTTTAACTGAGTTTTCTTAGCAACTAATGACAACATTCACACTGTTACTGAACTAAATTGAATCAACATTGAACTTAATTGAGCTTAATAATTACACTTTTGTCTTTTTAGAGCGGCTTTACAGCTGAAATTGTATTCGTTTCATAATTAAGGTACATTGCAACATCAGTACTGATTTTTTGTATTACTGTGAATCTCCATTGAAACAATCTATTGTATAAAGTGCTATATGAATAAATGTGACTTGACTTAATCAGAACAACACTTATCAGGTATTAATTGCTCTCAGTCATGGCCTCTATCCTGTGCTGCTCGACACTAGAAAGAAATGAATGATACGTTGAATAACTTGATTGATTAATGTGAGCCGTTCGTAAAGAAATCTATAGGTTTGAAAACAGAATAACTTGTGTATACATAGATTGTTGTCAGTCTCAGTGTTTATTTTCTGTTGTCTGAACTACATTTGGAGATAATGTTTAGTCTTACCTCAGTAAGGCAGCTGTATAATTCATAATCAGAGAACCAGAGGCGTTCTTACTTTATTAGACAAACAGGGAAACAGACGTTAGCATAATAATGCTGCAAATAGATCTTAAGGCACTAGTACAAAATGTGGTAGGGTAGCTTAAGCATCTTCTTAGCACTGTTTGATTGTCATAAGCGGCAGCCAATGAGCATGAAGCCTGATTATTAAAGGTTTGGTCTGTGACATATGGGTGTGCGTCATTGGTGTTGCTACCCTTGTGCGTGTGCTTACGTGTAAGCTGGTTGTGTCGAATCCATGCAGTTGTAGGGCTGTTCCAGAAAGCAGATTATAAAACATGCTTGGTAAGTTTACTGGTAAGTAAACAGAAAACCTCAACTTTCAGTTACAAAAACTGAGGTAACTTTCAGGGTGTGTAAGTAGCCATAGCAACTTACTTAACCTGCAGGTATTTGGCGCATATGTACCCTTTCGATGAGGCTCCAGTGGTTCTGACTGCACAGATTAGACATAATATAATATTATATCATTTACAGTATTAAACATTAACATAAACCAATGGATTTTTTTTACCTTACAAAAAAAATGAGAACATGATTGGATAGATGAGAAGGTAATAAGTGGCGTAACAATTGAGTCTTTCCGGCAGAACTTACGCTAAAGCTTTCATGGGTGAAGGGTCGCTCTCTCCAACAGGCCATCAAGTTCATGTCAAGTGCTGCCAAAAAAAGCAGTAACTGGCTCTGGATCAAGCGTAAAGACCCCAACTGGGCAGCAAGGTAGAGACAGATGGTATGCAATCAGGCTTAGGCCCGACTCAGGGAGAAGGACACCCCCGCCACGCTGAACCCATCAGGGATATGGAAGGTATGGCACGGAGGCATTGTGGGCTTCAATCAACGAAACGTTGATGAAGCAGGGTGCCCACCTGATGACCCCAATGACATACCTTACCCTCCTGACAGCTGATACTGTCAAAAGTTTCCTACTAAAGGGATTGAAATTGAGATTGAATCTAGTTCCCTTTCGTTGTCACTCCGAGTTACGTCGGATGACGACGAAATGGGGTTTCGCTTAGAAAGCCTATCAACTTCGAGTATTACAAAACGAGCCAATGGCAAAGAAATGCCATGGGTCTGCGGAATTTGCATGACGTAACTCCGCCCCACCTCGTGGGTATAAAAGGAGGAAGTCCGGCAACATGCAGAAATCTCATCCGCCTTTCCTCCCCTCGATTATGCAGCTACCCGTGGGTACACTGGGCTTCCCCCGGTTGAACGCTCTGTTGGCATGCAACTATGTCCTCAGAGTGCTTCTTCTCGGGGTGAGCCTAAGCACCCATCCAAAGCCTGTAGATTTTCGTCGACCCTGGTGGCGAAGTCTTACGGAGCGGCGGGACAGGCAGCTGCTTCACTGCATGCTATGGCCACTCTGCAGGTCTACCAGGCCCAGATGCTCAGAGACATGCACGAGGGTAGGACAGACCCAGGGCTCTTTGATGAGCTGCGCGCAGCTACCGACCTCGCTCTACGGGCGACGAAGGTTACCGCGCGCTCCCTGGGTCTGGTGATGTCCACAGCCGTGGTCCAGGAGAGACACCTGTGGCTGAACCTGGCTGACATGCGGGACGCGGAGCGGACCCGTCTGCTTAACACCCCCTTGTCCCAGGCCGGCCTCTTCGGCGGCGGGGTTGAAGACTTCGCCCAACAGTTTTCAACTGCCCAGAAACAGACCGAGGCCATCAAACATATTCTGCCCCGCCGGCCTGCTGCTGCCTCCACCCAGCCGGTCGGGCAGATGCCTCGTCCTGTTTCCCGCCGAGGGCGCCCTCCTGCGGCTCCCGCCCCTCCCGCCCGGTCCACGCAGCAGCCTCCACCCCGGGCCGGTCGCGGAGGAAGCCACAAGAAGGCGCCACAGCCCTCTCCCGCCCCGCCCCCCGCTAACCGCCGGGCCAAGCGGCGCTCCTGAGACGGGCTGCTCAGGGATGATGGTCGTTTCTCAGGAGATGGTAGCAGGACCACTCCTTCCCCCGGTGGAGGGCCGGGGGAGAATCTTTTGCTCTCCGCTCCCCGCTGCTCACCCACGGGTGGGCAGCACCCTAAAGTGGTTAATGACAGAAACGACCCCCTCTTCCCTGAGCCCACAGAGTTCTCGGGCGACACAGAGCGCCGCCCACAAGCCGTGCTCTCCTCGCCCCCATCTGTCCCGGAGGCGGTTGACACGGCGTGCCGTCCACGGACCGCTTCGCCTCTGTCCCCCTTTGTCGCCAGACCCCTGGCAGAGCAGGCCCCCGCGGGACGACCAGCCTGGTCCTCCCCTGGCCCCCTCTGCCAGGGCGCGGTTGCTAACTGTGCCCCCACACCGGGCCGCTATGCCGTCCACGTCTGGGCCAGTTACTCCGCTTCGCTGCCCCTCCGGGGGGACGCCTGTCGTTCGCATGATCCCGCTGGTTCAGTTCCTGGGAGCCTGGTTAGAGCTTCCCCGTCTGTCCCGCTGGATTGCGCGGACCGTCAGGCTCGGCTATGCGATTCAGTTCGCACGGTCTCCTCCCCGCTTCAGGGGAGTCCGCTCCACTTTGGTCGGTGGCAATGCCCCCATCATGAGAGCAGAGATTGCCACTCTGCTGGCGAAGGGTGCAATCGAGACTGTCCCTCCAGCCGAGATGAGGTCCGGCTTCTACAGCCCCTACTTCATTGTCCCCAAGAAAACCGGTGGGTTATGAAAAAATCCTGGACTTGCGCGTGCTGAAACGCTCCCTTCACAGGCTGCCGTTCAAGATGCTTACCGCCAGACGCGTTTTCGAATGCATTCGGCCCCAGGATTGGTTTGCAGCGATCGACCTGAAGGACGCCTACTTTTATGTCTCCATTCTTCCTCGACACAGACCGTTCCTACGGTTTGCTTTCGAGGGGCAGGCATACCAGTACGCGGTTCTCCCTTTCGGGCTAGCCCTGTCTCCTCGCATCTTCACGAAGGTCGTCGAGGCTGCCCTTGTTCCCCTTCGGGAACACTGGGTTCGCATCCTGAGTTATATCGACGACTGGCTGATCCTAGCTCAGTCTCGAGATCAGGTTTGCGAACACAGGGACCTAGTGCTCCGGCACCTAGCTCGTCTGGGCCTTCGGGTCAACTGGGAGAAGAGCAAACTTTGCCCCATGCAGAGGATCTCTTTTCTCGGTATGGACATCGACTCGTTCGCCATGTCCGCGCAGCTTACGAGCGAGCGCGAGCAGTCACTGCTGACTTACCTGAGACAACTCGAGGGCAAGAGTGCGGTTCCACTGAATCACTTTCAGAGGCTCCTGGGGCATATGGCATCTGCAGCCGCGGTCACGCCGCTCGGATTGCTTCATATGAGACCGCTTCAGCTTTGGCTTCGCGACCGAGTCCCGAGGTGGGCATGGCAACAAGGCACGCTCCGAGTACCAGTTACTCCGACCTGCCGTCAGTTCTTCACCCCGTGGTCGAACCTCAGTTTTCTCAGTGCGGGTGTCCCCCTGGAATGAGCTTCCCGGCATGTTGTTGTCTCAACAGATGCCTCCACCACGGGCTGGGGCGCCATGTGCAATGGACATGCTGCTGCGGGCTCCTGGACAGGACTCCAGCGGCTATGGTATGTCAATTGCCTCGAGTTGTTGGCAGTACGCCTTGCCCTGCACCGCTTCCAGGCGTTGCTCAGAGGTCAACACGTACTAGTCTGATCAGACAATACCGCAACTGTAGCGTACATCAACCGTCAAGGAGGTCTACGCTCCCGCCGTATGTCAAAACTCGCCCGCCACCTCCTCCTATGGAGTCAGAAGCATCTGAGGTCGCTTCGAGCCATTTTCATTCCCGGAGCTCTGAACTGTGCAGCCGACGAGCTCTCACGGCTTCAGCCCCTCCCTGAAGAATGGCGACTCCATCCCCAGTCGGTTCAGCTGATTTGGGACCAGTTCGGGGACGCACAGATAGATCTGTTTGCCTCTCACGACTCGACCCATTGCGCCCTGCATTTTTCCCTGACCGAGGGCACGCTCGGCATGGATGCACTGGCGCAGAGCTGGCCGCCGGGCCGCAAATATGCGTTTCCCCCAGTGAGCCTTCTTGCGCAGACTTTGCGCAAGGTCAGGGAGGACGAGGAGCCTCCACGTGTGCCTCCACGTGTGGCTCCTGGACGGCTCGAGGCAGGTTTGAGTACCCTACCACCAGTGGTGGTGGCTACCATCACTTCCGCTAGAGCGTCGTCCACGAGACACGCCTATGCGTTGAAGTGGAACCTCTTCGTCGACTGGTGCTCTTCTCACCGAGAAGACCCCCGGAGATGCTCGATCAGCGTTGTGCTTTCCTTCCTTCAGCAGGGGTTGGAGCGAAGGCTGTCTCCCTCCACCCTAAAGGTCTATGTTGCCGCTATTGCCGCACACCATGACCTTGTCGAAGGTAAGTCGGTGGGGAAGCACGACCTGGTCATCAGGTTCCTGAGAGGAGCGAGGAGACTGAATCCTCCTCGTCCTCCTCTCGTTCCCTCTTGGGACCTCTCAGTTGTTCTAACTGCCCTGAAGAGTGCTCCCTTTGAGCCCCTGCAATCAGTTGAGCTTAAGTTCCTGTCAATGAAGACAGCGTTCCTGGTTGCACTGGCCTCCATCAAGAGGGTAGGGGACCTGCTCGCATTCTCCGTTGACGAAGCGTGCCTGGAATTCGGGCCAGCTTTCTCTCACGTGATCCTGAGACCCCGGCCCGGATATGTGCCCAAGGTTCCTACCACTCCCTTTCAGGACCAGGTGGTGAACCTGCAAGCGCTGCCCCCGGAGGAGGCAGACCCAGCCTTGGCGCTGCTCTGTCCAGTACGCGCTCTCCGCGCCTATGTAGACAGGACGCAGTGTTTCAGGACCTCAGACCAGCTCTTTGTCTGTTATGGTGGGAAGCTGAAGGGAAAGGCTCTCTCCAAGCAAAGGTTGTCTCACTGGATAGTGGACGCCATTGCTTTGGCTTACCAGCAGCAAGGTCGACCGTGCCCCCTTGGTGTGACGGCCCACTCCACCCGGAGTGTGGCATCCTCTTGGGCTCTAGCGCATGGCGCCTCGCTAACAGACATCTGCATAGCTGCAGGCTGGGCGACACCTAACACATTCGCCAGATTCTATAATTTCCGAGTGGAGCCTGTGTCCTCTCATGTACTCGCTTCAACCAGCTAGTACCGGACCCGCTCAGGTGTCTTCGCTTGCTCGCCATTCCACTCCACGGACTGGATACGTGCGATATTCTCCTCAGGTGAGCTTCCCCGAAAGCCCTGAGCTCCTCCAGCACTCCTGACGTTGGCGCCAGTGTCTCTTGCCTGCGCGTCGGCTAGGTGCCTCCCGTGTGCATGGTCCCTCCCCTGAGCGACCCCCACATGTGTATTTCCACTGTAAGCCTCTCTGAGCATGTGTCTTTCCCTTGGCAAGCCACCTTGCCACCCCTGGGGTTGAAATATTCCACCTGCGGCTGGACACCCCAGTGTTCTCCATATGCTTCCTTCGGGTCATATGTGTATTTTCTAAGTCCCCCCCTCTGGGCTGGCATTAATTGCATACTTCCCCTAGCTTGGGATATGCTTCCCAGTGTACCTTGGCATTCCTGTGCTAATGGAGTCCTTCGTCCAGTCTATGACAGGGATCTCGATTTACGCAGGGCACTGGAAGACAGCTGAGAAGGTGGCGTGATTAGACTGGTAACCCCATTTCGTCGTCATCCGACATAACTCGGAGTGACAACGAAAGGGAACGTCTATGGTTACGTATGTAACCCTCTTTCCCTGAGTAGGGAACGGAGACGTTACGTCTGCCTGCCACTTTCCGCTGTACCGCGGGGATCGCCTTAGCTCAGTCTTGCCTCCTCAGCGAAGAAACATATCTGCATGTTGCCGGACTTCCTCCTTTTATACCCACGAGGTGGGGCGGAGTTACGTCATGCAAATTCCGCAGACCCATGGCATTTCTTTGCCATTGGCTCGTTTTGTAATACTCAAAGTTGATAGGCTTTCTAAGCGAAACCCCATTTCGTCGCCATCCGACGTAACGTCTCCATTCCCTACTCAGGGAACGAGGGTTACATACATAACCATAGACGTTCTATTAGCTTTACAGTGCCCAGACAACAATATAGTGTCAACAGATGTGGGCCGGCTCTGGGCCGACACTATGTTGCTGTCAGGGTGGTGACAACCTAAATGATGAGCAGCTGAGACTAATGGTTATTGTCCATGACAAACAATGAATGAAACACTGTTTTCCAAATGCCGAACAACTTGTTGTGGTGGAGGTGTTGTATTGTACATCCGAGACAATGTTCCATCATATCCTTTAACTTGTTCCAGACCATCTAGAATGTCTGTGGGTGAAGGTGAGATCTTTGAGACTTCCACTGCATATACTGTATGTGCTGTTGCTGTGTGTGTGTGGTGTATTCATCGCCACAGTTACCACATCAGTATGAAATCATTGAACATCTATAATTGCCTCATTTGACTTGCTTTGTACTATGTGCCCAGACATTGGACTTGTTTTCCTTGGAGAAGTCAACTATCTGAGAGTCCATGATATCTGCCTAGATAGTAAACTCTGTCATCAGCTCAGGAGTTTCTAAATCTCTCATAGAAACTATTTGTAATTTCCAATGTAAATGTCATAGCCGTTGTGTTTGAGTACTACTTGTGTGTTCACTTTTACCTGTAGTGTCCTTAACTCTTGTGAGCAAACTTTCCAAACTTGCAAAGAGCAAAAACACTAAGTTCGGGTTTCATTATGGTAGTGGGTATAGTCCCTCAGAAGGTGTCAGTGTGTTATTATGAATTTACTGGGGAGTGATGTCTATCACATGATGTTTTGACTGGCTAGTGAAGGCCTAATCACTCAAACTGGTCAGATATGAGAATGCTGCACATAATTTAATTAGAAGGGTCGCACTGGGGATATTAGACTGAATCATAATGACTGCTGTGATGAAAATCTGTGTATATGTTAAATCTGCTCATCATAGCTGAGCACAACTTGAATAATCATGCGTTTGTGGAGGAGTAGTGGCTGGGGTCTGTGGTTAAGCCTATGACCCAGTTTCATATGACCCAGCTCTAGTCGTCTTTTACATTTACATTTACATTTATGCATTTGGCAGACGCTTTTATCCAAAGCGACTTACATTGCATTTCAAGGTACACATTTACATTCTTATCAGTTCTTTCCCTGGGAATAGAACCCATGATCTTGGTGTTGCAAGCACCAATGCTCTACGGTTTGAGCTACAGCTAAGCTAAAGGAAGCTGTATTTCAAGGTACACATTTATTCTTATCAGTTCTTGCTTTCTCTGGGAATTGAACCCATGATCTTGGTGTTGCAAGCGCCAACGCTCTATGGTTTGAGCTACAGGAAAGCTTTTAGCTATATTGTGAAGAGTGCAATTACATTGAGTGCAGTTATTTTGCTTCACAACATTGGCCTTTGCATCACTATCACTCATCACATTATTTTTAATAACTCATCACAAAGCTTACATGTTCTTTCTCGTGACTAATTGGTAGTCCAAGTTGTACAGATTCCACTTTGAACATAAAAGTCTGAATGTCCCAAAGCAATTGTTTTGACATTTACTAGCAAATACATTTACAGAAGAGATTATTTTACTTTTCTTTCTCGTGATCATAAATAGATGGATCAAACATTTAAAACTGTTTAATGTTTATGAGTTGCCTTATTTATACAACATTTATTCAAAAGTAAAATATTTCGAAATTTCGCATAACTTCCATTTAAGTTAAACAGATTCCATTTCTATGCAAGTCTAGTGATTGTTAGATATTCATATTTTGAACAACTGCTTAAGTTACAGGTTATTTTGTTGTCCCCTCACAGGCATAATATATATTATGGCAAAATTCATATTGATAATTCCTTTTTTTGCTAGTAGTTAACTTACTTGAATTAACAATTAAAAATTCTTTAAAATAATTTATTAATATAAATGAATATACATTTTTAACATTTACTAATGCATTATTAAAAGGTTGTATCTGTTAATACAGTCTGAGCTGAACTAACAATGAACAGATATATTTATTAACTTACAAATACTGTATGAATGAATAATGTAACAAATGCATTGCTTGTTTTTAATATTATGTAATGCATTATTGATGTTAAAGGGGTGGTAAAATGCCCTTTTCACAAGATGTAAAATAAATCTCTGATGTCCCCAGAGTGTGTGAGTGAAGTTTTAGCACAAAATACCCCACAGATATTTTTATATAGCATATTAAAGTTGTCACTTTTAGATCTTGTTCCTGTTCTCACCAGTGTAAAATTATCACTCTGCAATGAGATTCACACACTTACGTACATCTTTATTGAAGGTATTTATTCTAACAAAATATAGTTAATCTAATTACAGTATTAGTAAACAAAAAACAGTAACAGTAAAATATATGTATGCATGTATACATGTAAAATATAAAAGTTGCTAGAAAACCACTCAACATTTTGAATAAAAATAAGATAAAAATATAAAACATGTATGACATTTTATGATCATTTTAATGAGGGCAGTCTTCTATATACTGTACAATTTTGTAAATAACAACAAAAAAAGCGGTTTTGTTACTGTCTGTCAGTAGATGTACTGGAAGGGAAACATTTTTCTCATCCAAGTAAATCCTAATTAGATATTTGTTTTTTTGGCCTGTATTCCCTACTCCAATTAATGTTTCGCTCACACTGCAGCGGATCTCTCATCTACACTAGTGGTCTGTGAATAAACAGATCCAGTGGCCTGTATAATATAAATCTTCATGAATTGCAATCTACCGAAGCGTGTCCTGTACAGGAGTAGATAAGATAAGATAATAAGATGCTTCCTAAATTTCTCTCCCACAAACACATAAAGCATTGGATTCAGGCAGCTGTGTGAGTAAGCCAAAGCTTCTGTGATATGAAGACTTAGACGGATTGCCTTACTGTTGGCACAGGAACTAGGTATCCATCCTTTTAGCTCTAAAGCTTTCACAAAAGCTGCAACATTGTATGGAGCCCAACAGCAGAAGAAGACCACCATCACCACAATGACTAGACGCATGGCCTGCCTCCTGGAAGAGCGAACTGTCAGGAGTCTCTTCAGAATCAATGAGTAACAAAATCCAATCACAATAAGTGGGAGAATTAAACCCATGACATTCATTTTAAAGATACCATGTATCCTTGAAGTATGATTAGAAGTTCCCTTTCGAAGGGAACTCAACAATACGTCAACGACGTTATGGGGGGAACGCCTCAGGCGTGACAGGTGTCTGAAATCACTATCAAATCACGTCAATCATATTGACCGGCGACAGCCCGTGAATCATTAGCGTGAATGATTAACGTGCGACCTGGAAGTATAAAGGGGCGCCTTGCACACATGACAAATCTCATCGTCTTCAGGGACTGTTTGTTTGAAACGCTATTCAAGTTACGAGGTAAGAAAAAGATGAAACGCACAGCTAAGGCAGATTGTTTTCGTAAGTGTGCCGACCCGTGTCCGAGGTTTCTGACTCCGGCCGACACACACGAGCTGTGCGTTTTTTGCTTGGGTGAAGAGCACGCACGGGAGGTTCTCGAGGGAACCCTCTGTGCGAACTGCGAGCGTTTTTCTCTTAAAACGCTCCGCTCTCGTCTGGCCCTCTTCTCGAGTGAAGGGGGTCCGGCGTCTGGACCTCGTGGTGCGGGTCCCGCTCGTGCTGAGGCCAATCGGCGACTTACATCATGGGGCTCCCAGATGGAGCTTGTCGATCGTCTCGAGAGGGCTGTTAACCTCTCAGATGATTCGACGACTGACGAGGGCGAACTGCAGGTCGATGGGGAAGGTTACTCACCGATTGTACCTGCAGTTGATGCTCTTCAGGACGCGCAGGAGATGGCTGAGGAGGTTTATGATCAGGTAGATCCTGAACCTCCTCAGCCATCCTGCCCCGTGTATGCAGAGCTGGTGGATGTGATGGAGCGCGCTGCCAGCAGGCTGCAGCTGCCTTGGCAGCGCGCTAGAGGAGAGGTCGCTCGCGGTAGGCTCGACGATCGGTTTCTCCCCGGCCATACACCACCAGCTCAGGTGAGACTTCCATTCCTTCCTGATCTTCATACGGAGATCGAGAGGGCATGGAAGAGCCCATACTCTGCCCGCATTCACCT